>JAXCHB010000181.1:2745000-3345000 GCA_036926305.1 Uropetala carovei | reverse complement strand
TATGAAAAATGTCAGATTCAAAAAATCTCCAGCTGTGTGTTCAGTAATCGTCATTCTAGTATGGCTTATCCCGCTAGGCCAAAGCGAACTACGACATCAAATCCGATTAATACTTCTCCAACTCGTGGCTTCTCGACAAACCAAGTCCGGCCTCAGTCACTTTACCAGCTTAAATCAAAATATACGTATAGACCTTCCGAACCGAACAAGAAGGAAATCAAAACTTTTCTATTCTTTGGAACAGGGACTTTTTCTAATAGCCCAGTTAGTTTCGACTCGTCAAATAAAGAAAGTTGTTTATCGGCGGTGGAATAACTAATGAATCATCGGGATTACTGGAGTATTTTCATACTCTCTTTGAAAAAAACTTGTGTTCTTCTTTATAAACATTGTAAACGATGCATCAAAGAACCTCTCAAAACCTTTTGTTTCGTGTTCTCGTCGAACATTTTATCTTCACTTTGAAGGTTGATATTTCATATCTCATAATTTGCCACATTTTTCACTGTATTCCATTGCAATCCTTTGAACCACGGTAGTTTCACGACAAAAAGCATTAAAACATTAATTTCTTCGACAACTGAAACATTGGTTTTATGGAGAAACCATCTGTTATTTTTTGTTCTGTGACAGTACAGTAGTTTTTTTTTAATTCGCCCCATTTCAAGTCATTCTTTCATAAAAATTTACTAAATATAAAATATAAATAAAGTTAATCTCCTAAAACTTATGTGTGGTTTAAACAATCAATCCTAGACTCTTCTAATAGAAAATAGCATGTCTCGGCAAGCTTTTTTTTGTAAAAAAAATACATCCTTTTATCAGCCTTTTGCACCGATAATTGTCCACGCGGACGTGTCCTATCTATTCCATCTTCCTGCATTTCGCTCTTTACTAAAGGGACTTTATGTACCGCCATTCCACCAAATCCGAAGAGAAAGGTCTCTCGATCCTTTTCATCGGAATTGTTTGCATTTGTAGTAGAAAAGGGGGAAGGCGAAGGATCACTTTTCTCCCCTTCCCATCCCTTATCCCCCTCCTCCCCAAAACGTTGACGTCGTGGCTTTGCGGTCCTGAGGCTTCCAACCATTCGCCGCACTCCATTCCAACTCCCACCTTTCTCCCTCCCCCCTTTACACCCTCCTTTCTCCTTGCCCTCTCCATCTCCTTATTTCCTCCCCCGCACACATTCGCTTCTCTCTCTCTCTCTCTCTAGACCCAATTCCGTGCGGTTTCGTGAGGATTCGTGCGGGTTCCTCCTCCTCTCCCTCTCTCTCTGTTTTTCTGCGTGCGGCTTTCTCACCTCTGTTTGCTTTGAGAGTTTAGATTGGCGAATGTGGGCGTGGGTGCCTTGCGGGAGAAGAAATATTGCGGTGTGATGTCGGGATCAGGCTCGAGTGAACGCAAAGTGATCGTGATTTGTTTTCGAAGAGTTTTCTTTCTGGTTTTCGTTTCTCAGAGAGGATAGTTGGAGATTAAGATGTGTATTCGATTGGGCGTGGAACTCTATGAATCACTGAAAATTTTCGCTGTTATTCTAAAAAAAATGTACTGGATCTTTTATGATTCGCACGCAATCTACTACGCGTGCCTATAAGTAGCATTATTGATTCCATTACGCAGGTGTCTTTTCTTATTTTTCAGTAACAGTTGAAAAGTAGAGTTTAATAGGATTATTTAGGGATAATTCCGCTGTATTGTGTTGTTTATTCTTGCATATATATGTCGAAATAGGCTCGCAGAAAATGAGAGGGTTTTATATCAATTTTATCCCATGTGTTTAATTTAGAATAAAGGTAAACGCTCGCCATGCGATGTGATTAATACGTTGCTGAAATTGCCGCATATGGTGAAACCGCAAATACTGGCACCAAGGGCTTATGGGAATAAGGATAATATGTTCCCGACACAAACATTATTATCCTTTTACTAGAATAGATGATGTAAAATCCACAAAGGGATTAACCGCCGTATTTACGCACTGTATTGTATAAAATAAATGTAAATTAAAAGCCTACTACTGAACTAAACTCTAACTATGATGAATTCAATACGGATATGATTATTTTGGGTGAGGAGTTAGCTATCCAATGTGGGATATCGTGGACAACAACACTGCATACACTGTGATTTAAAATCTTTAATCATAAATCAGAGAATGAATAGTACTCTGCATGCGACTGGCAAATCTCTGGCTGCTGCCCGTGAATTTCCAAAACCGCAAATGAAGAATGGCGAGGATATACATATATATATATATATATTTAGGGCAACTAGGTGTTGAAGGAAATCCAGTGAACACCGGAAGGAGAACCGCTGGGGCGTTGGAGAGACACATTTGTATATATAAAATATGTATATGTATGTATGAGGACAAAACCAGATAAACATAAATAAAATGTATTACGAGCACATATCTTTCTTAAATTAAAATTTAACAAGAATTTTGGAAATATATGAACGCACATATCTCCGCCGCCAAAGCACAACCCGATTTCTACACGATGCCCTGCACGTAGGATCCTTCTTATAATTTTATCTCTCTCTTCACGCACGCAGCAAATTACGAACCGCAAGAACACACTCGGATATATGTAGCGGAAGAAATGAAAAGGAACACGTCCAGCCTACGTAAGCACGCGCCAAACAATACACACTCTCCAAGACGATCGAGGCGCTATCTGAGTTCAAATAGCCGATCCGCTTTTTATTTGGACGATCCTTTGCTCTCCTTTGTTTACTCCGTTCCTTCGCCGTTTCCTTGCCAACGACTTTCGTCTCTCCTCCTCCCCGTTCTCTCTCTCTTTCTCTTCATCTCCCCGCTTTCGGCCATTTTCATTTTTTTAATCCCATCTATAGCATCCTATCTCTCTCTCTCTTTCCTCCACACTAACCGGCTTATCTTTAAGCTTTTCATCAAACTTCAATCGCCCATATTCATCAATCAACTAATACGCCGGAGTTGTTTGTTCCGGATCGATCCTTTACATCCCTCCGCCCTTCCCACGGGCTCTCTTCATCTGGCTCTTTTGATAAAAATATTTGCGGCGCCAGTATCGCGATTCTTTTGTCTGTTTGCATCTCCGAGGAATTTTCTTTCCCTTGTTTCACGCTGTCAAAACGGTTGTCGGATCAAGAGACTTCATTCGAATGCGACAATCTGGGTCAAATTTTTATCGGCGCCGACGTGATGGCCAGATGCTATCGATTTTCTATAGCATTGACTTCATCGAATGTCGTTGTTCGAACTTAATTGCTTTCCTCTAATGTGGCCTCAAGTATCAGTGTTTTTTATCAAATCTTCCTAAATTTAGCGCAGCATACGTCACTGAAATAATTGAATCGTTTAAATAAAACGAGGAATTCCATTAATTTTAATTAAGCGTGAAAACGATTCGTTTTCCTAGTCTATGCAAAATTATGGCTTTAAATTATAAATACATACCTATGTTTTCTAAAAATTAAAGATATTTTATAAATTTTGCTGTAGGTATTCAGCATATAAGCTAACTTTTTCAATTCATTAATCAGTAAAATATTTTAGGCACGTTATTAAAATTTTAAAAATTGCCATCATTCTAAAGCATTTGACGCCAGAGCACTCTCTTATTTCATTAGATCGCCTTGCCTCCAATTGCTTCATATGGAGAAAAACTTTAAAATTCACGTAAATAATATTTTCAGCAACCACAAACTGAAGCATGTAAAATTGCAATTTAATATTTTTGTTTAGTTTTTTCTGGTCCACTTTAAAAAGCGCAAGTTGTGCGATAAATTCAGAAATTGCTTACGCTATTTGATCTACAAGCATTCCACCGGCTGACCCAGCGAAATTTTACGTCAGGCAGTGAAAAAAATAGTAATGTCCACTGTTTCTACACAACAATCTTTTGGAATTTCGCCTTCCTCTCTTGGGTTGTTTGGTCCATAACGCCTAAGCCGTTTGTATTTATTCACCTATCGAACGCTTCATCCCTCCCCCGTATGCGTCTCTTCCGATTTAATATCCTCTTATTTCCCACCGACTTTCTCGCGCATAAACCAAAAGAGAGGGGGGAAGAAAGGGTTAAAGAAGATTAAGATTTGAAAAAGGAGAGAGAGAGAGATAGAGATATAGACAAGGGGAAGAAAGATATAAGGGAGAGCTACTACACCCTATTTTTTATACTTTAAATCCGGTCAACTGAACGCCTCCTTTACACTCCTTACCTCATCGCCATTGATAGCTTTTTTTTCCCTGCACCAAACTCTGTTCGTTTCAGAAACTTTCCTTCCCCCCTCCTCCGAACGCCCTTAATCTCGGCTCTTATTCTTTGCTAACTCCCACACACTCTATCCATCGTTTCTTCCTATCTCTTCTTTCCATTCTCCCTCCCTCCCTCCTTAAACCTTTCCGCATTTTCTCGTGTCTTTTTTTATATTCTCCAAACTTCTTTCCTTCCTTATCCTTATCGATCCGAAATGGTTTCTAATTCCATGGATTGCCCTCGCCGATAACCTTTTTTTCTCCTCTGCTTTCCTCTCAGTTTCCTTCTTTTTATTTCGTATGTACTTTTGGTGAGTTAATTTCACACTTTCGCCCATCTCTTTCTCTCTCTCTCTCTCTCTCTATCTATGTGAACGTGAATATTTAAGTGTAGTTGAAGGAAACCTTGCTTAAAATATGGAGAGTCACTCAATCAAAAATGTCGATTTAAATTCTGAGCTGAAAAATCTGGAGAAAATTTCTGTCCTGACGAGGAATCCAACCTCGGAGGGCGGAATGAAACGGAAGGATTAGTCTGCTAATTTCTTCCGTGATTGATTTTTTATTTAGGTTATTAATAGTTTAGTTTATCATAGTTATGTATAGATTATCATAAGATGTAATGCTACGATTTATGTCAGCGAAAACCGATAAACTCCTTTCTGCTAAGGCCTAAGACTTTTCAGCCACCCCTAGCACATTAGTTCATACCTACATTTTTTTTCGGATGTAAAATCAAATGGTGTACCGTCAAAATATAGCGCTGAAAAAGTCGCAAGACAAAAATAACGCAAGCCAAAATTATCGCAAGACAATATTATCGCGGGCTAGACTCAAAATATCGCAAGACAAACTAATCGAAATTCAGTGCCAGGGCGATGTCCTTACCTTTTCAAATATTTCTCCCGCGTTTATTTCTTTCTGTAGATATTTTTTCTCTGTCACATGCAGCCACGGATTTCTACTGATCGCTCCGATTAATTTTATCTTTGAAATCGATATCCTTCGAAGATTGCTATTTACAAAACTTTAATTGGTTTCCTTCATTTCAATTCGTCTGTTTTCCTCCAGAAGGCGTCTTTTTTCTTCTATTCTTCCCGTTTATATCCTATATTTTTATTCGCATACGGTTTTATTTTCAGTGAGTTTTATTTTAGTTTTGTAAAGTCAACAGTTTTACTTAAATCGGATAGTATGGAGGCTCGAACGTAGATTAGTAGGACGCTGACTGGTGGATTGAATCACCAAAAAAAATATAGCACAATTTTTGGTGGTAATAACAATTAACGTTCGAATGTGTTTATAAGGATTTACAGTAAAAGGGATAAGTTGCAATTAACTGTTTCAGAAATTTATCTTATATTGCTGATCATGTAAAAAATGTTGAAGAACGTTAGCACTAATCCAAATGTAATAAATACATGATAGCTTATAAAGGATTCTCTCTCGGTACGTTCAATATTGCCCCAATTAAAACTCTTCTTATAATATGTTTG
Source organism: Uropetala carovei (assembly GCA_036926305.1). NCBI lineage: Eukaryota > Metazoa > Arthropoda > Insecta > Odonata > Petaluridae > Uropetala > Uropetala carovei. The sequence continues at coordinate 3,339,258 of JAXCHB010000181.1, read as the reverse complement.
AATGCGCTATTCATTGCCTCCAGGGTAAAAACTTTCGATCTGGCATTATTATTAGGATAAATTATTCTCAGCTAATAATCTATCTTTTTGTTCCCAACATACTCCCTCGCGTCCATTTATTTTACTTGTCATAACATTTTATTATTTCACCTGATAAAAGGATTAGTCTCTTTAAAAATCCGTATATTCGCCCTTAATTATCACATTCTAACTTTCATAACTTATTTTCCGTTCAGTATATGTTCAAATATATGCTTTCGTACTCACACACATACATATATATAAATAAACTAGACTCTAGGACATGCATACATACATAGCACTTAATACTCACGTCACATTTCTCCCCCTCCAATCACGACAAATTCCCTCTTCTCGTTTATAATCTCCCATTTCTTCATATTCCACCTCCTCTCCCTTCTCGTCTCCTCGACGTCATTCCCCGGATGTATAGAGGCCACGAGAAAAAAAATGAACATCATCGGAAAAGGAGGCGGGTGTGGGTGAGTCCTTCCTCACAGAACTGATTGGGGGAGGGAACTTCTTGGGTGTTGGCGATGTCAGTCTTTTCGCTTCCATCCTATTTCGCTTCCGACTTCCTCCCAGAATCCCCTTTACACGCTCCTCCTCCCCTCGGTCTTCACTTACAACCTTCCCAATCACGTCCACACTCCTCTCCATTCGACTTCCTTCACCTCCGGCCTTCCCTCCTTCCTCCTCCGGCTCTCCCTCCCTCCCTCCTCCTCCAATATTCCCTCCTCCAGCCCTCCCTCTTTCCTCCTATGGCTCTCTCCTCTTCCTCCGGCACTCCCTCCCTCCTCCGGCACTCCCTCCCTCCTCCGGCACTCCCTCCCTCCTCCGGCACTCCCTCCCTCCTCCGGCCCTCCCTCTCTCCTCCTCCGGCTCTTCCTCGTCCTGCGGCCCTCCCTCCGTATCCGGCTCTCCCTCCCTCCTTCGGTACTCCCTCCTCCAGCACTCCCTCCTTCGGTACTCCTAGCTTCGGTACTCTCTCCTCCGGTACTCCCTTCTCCGGCCCTCCCTCTTCCTCCGGCCCTCCCTCTTCCTCCGGCCCTCCCTCTTCCTCCGGCAGTCCCCCCGGTTCTCCTTCCCTCCTCCTCCCATTCTTCTCAGGCCCTCTTCCGGCACTCCCTCCTTCCTCCTCCGGCTCCCCTTTCCTCCACCTATACTTTCTTCCCTGTTTCACTCCTCCCGTTCCCTCAAAATATCACATCCGCCTTCCATATCCACCCCTCCTGCCTTGCTCACCCTCACCCACACCGTAAAAACTCTCTCCTCTCAGGAACTCCATCTTTCTACCTCTCTCTCTCTATCTTAAATCACTCTCCTTCGGATGAGCTCGCCTTCGTCCCCCTTATCCAGTTCGTTTTGTCCTCCCTCAAAACTTCCGCCCCCTCATCTTTCTCCTTTTTCCCCACTTGGCCTGTCGTCCAGAAATGGCGTGGGTTTTCCTGTTTATCCTTTCTCTCCAAGGCGATATCCTCCGCTTGGCAGGTATCGGAAGAGTTGTATGGGGGTGAAAGGAGAGAGAGAAGGAAGGCTGGGTAAATCGTCTCTTCTGACGGTCAACCTACGACGAAATAGTAAGGCCTGCGTGAGTGAGATTAGAAGGTGGAACCTGTGCTCGTATCCACTTCCTCTTTTGCCTAGAGTATAGGTTACCCACCATCCTCTTCGGGTACTCTTCTTCCAAAAAAAATGACGTCCTCTTTAAGGAGATTGATTACCGATGTGTCTCCCTCTCTTTGAGTGGTCATTTATCATCGCGAAGAGTATTGAGAGTAGCTTAAGATGGTATGGAGAGCTGAGGGTGGATAGGTCAACTCCTTGACAACCTTTATAAAGATGACCTCCGTGCTTTGTGAGCGGTATCGATTCACTAAAAAAATAACCTAAGCCGCCGAGGCTTCACTATTTCTCCACGCTACATTTATATATCTATATATATTATAATATATATATTTTTGTTCAGTTGGATAATCTTATTGTAGCTTATGCATTCGATATTGAATAGGGTGGTCACTCTCGTGAGAAATTAGTCAAGTGGTGTATGAAACAATTTGTAAAACATTTACAATAATGTAAATAAAAGTATGACGGTCGGAAATTCATCTACATCCTCTGCTAAAGTAACGTACTTGATTATGATCCTCGATGGAAGAAGAATAGGTCACTCAGGATAAATTATTATTTTTAACTTCAAGATGTTAAATGGGCTTACACGAAAAACTTTTTACCCTTGTAATTTAACCGTGATCTTCAAAGTTCCGCCTTCAAAATATGAGTTTAACTAAATGATTTCGATAGTTCATAAGATAAGAGCCGCATTATGAAGCACTGTTTCCCTTTTGTGTCAAAGAAACTCTTAATATATCGACGTTCCTTGACGTAGCTGGCTGACTTGCATCACGCTCGGTTAAGCTGACCTAGAACAAGAGGTGCTTCTGGGAAAATTTCTGCCTCGGGTTCATGCTGGCTCATTAGAGTTCTAAGAGTTTATTCTGGGTCGCATTAGTGCAAATAAATCCGCTGAAAGAAATAAATATTATTTTATAAGGATCCCGCATGCAAGAGATGGTTCGCGGAAATTTTAGGTATTTACCGTACGATAAAGTTGAGTAATTTATTTATGATACTCTTTATATTTAATGAAAATGCCTCTATGTCCTTATTCATTGGGGCAGAAAATCCATCGGCGTATTTCCGTTAGTAGCAAGAGATTTTACCTAATATTCTTAAAATATTTCCATAAGATACTTCGGTTAATTATATAAAGGCATATCAATTACGCTTCAAACATTGCTCTTAGAAAATATAACTCACAAGGTTTGCAGCTAATTTTCGAAAGCACCTTTTCTCCTTAAAATAGTAATAATTGCTTTTGTATTAATATTTCTTACTAATTAAAAATTCATTAAAACCTTAAATGCAATTGTAGTATAAAAGGTATTATTACGTTAAGAGTAGGTATACACGCACGCACACATTCACAAACATAAAAGCGCATTGCCGTTCCGTAAGTTACTGAAATTAAAAATTACGAAATATCATTGGATTAAAATGTGGTTTATCTGCGTTTTTATTTTAACTTATGAGCATTATCAACAGCATTGTTATTAATTTATATATTGTCATTATATCTAGCGTGATAAGGAATGTCTTGTAAAAAACAGGAGAATATTCTTCACAAATTGTAATTCAATTTTGGGAATAGTGATGGTTTACCGAGGGATAAAATGCCGTTCTCAGAACTGGGATGGAAACAGAATAAACATCGGTGGTCTGTTGGAAAATGTTTGCCAGGTTGATGTGTGTTCTGAGGAGGTATATCTCGTAATGGATGGGTCCGCATTTCTCGGAAATAGTTAGCCTTTATGCTCCAGTTCGGTTGGTCTAGAGAAAGGGGAGGTGGGGGGAGAAAATGGAGAAAGGAGAGAGAGGGATTAAATGCAGGAGGCATCGCAATAAGGAGAAAAAGAGAGAGAGAGAGAGAGAGAGAGAGAGAGAGAGAGAGAGAGAGAGAGAGAGAGAGAGAGAGAGAGAGAGAGAGAGAGAGAGAGAGAGAGAGAGAGAGAGAGAGAGATGGTCAACATGAAAGGGAGAAGAGAATACCTTTTAATTCGTTTGTGGTAGAAGTTCGAAAGATTCTCTAATATGTGTTAATCCACTTTTAGTATAATATTCGTTAAAGGCACTGTGTAATAAATCAGCGTATAATACGTACGCATTTGTTTGAATAAAGCTATGCACAATCTTGTAAATAAAGAGAAGGAGGTAACATTTTAATTTATTTCGCGGAGATATTAGGAAAGGAATCTAGTTCAGGAAAAAAAAACACTGGTAAGGCGTCCATGTAAAATCACGCAAAAGATTACTTTATTAGAGCTAGAGAAACTTTGCGTAGATAGAATAAATATTCACGGCTGAAGATATATTCTTACAGTCGATCCTCAAGGTAAGAGAGAGAAAAGTAAATATTTGCATATATATATATATATATAGAACTTGATAATGACGAAAATAAATATGAACAGGAAAATTAATTAATGCTGTTATAATCTAGTGGCAGAGATATATGCGAAGACACCAATGGACTTCCACGACGATAGAGCCTGCCGAGGTAGGAGCTTCCTGGCATTTGCTGTTCTTCAGTAAGTGAGAAACTAAGGTTCATGCTAAGTATCTGTATAAGGGGAGATAAAGGTGCTGCTGTTCTTTATTGGGAGACGGTAGAGTCGAGGCGATGGTGTTGGTTCGTTTGCATGGCGATAAATGGTATCAGAGGATGAGCATATTGATATTCATACATTCCTGCGTTAGGACTTACTACGCATATTTACAAACTCATGCTGGCAATCGCACACGCATAGTTCATGCATAAAAGTATAGTAAAGGCATTGGAGGAGAGAGAGGGGGGGGAGGGCATATAGGAAGAGATGTGGTGAGGAGACAAAGAGGGGAGAGAGAGAGGGAGAGGGGGAGAGGGAGAGGGGGGGAGAGAGAGGGGGGAGAGAGAGAGTGCTAGGTGGGAGAGAATGAGGGAAAAGTGATTTAGTGCAGAAAAAAACGAAAAGTGTGAGAGTTGGGAGTGTTCGGGATATATAGAGAGAGGGGAGAGAGAGGGAAAGGGGAATAAGAACGAGAGGGGGGGGAGAGAGGGGGGGAGGGAGAAGGAGGTGGGGAAATGTATGCAAAAGGCGTGGAGGAGGAGCGTCTGAAGGGATCAATTTTGAGCGATGGAAGAGATAACTCCGTCAAGCACTCCAGGAAATGATAAATGGGCGGTAATAATTAAGCGCTAGGCAACGGGAGGGTTTATAATTGATGAATTTGTCTCACTTAGTCAGACAAGGCCTTCCGGCGACATCCGAAAGTTCCTTTATTATTTTATTTTATTTGAATCGATGTTTTCTCGCATGTAGCCCTGATTAGCCATTCAGTGCGCGGAATGAGTGGAGAATTGAATAGATGACGATTTAGTGACGAGAAAGAATCCCGCCTGGGACGACGACGGCTTTAAATTGACGCAGAATCATTTTAATCGTTAATGATACGGAGGACTCCTGTGATGTCGAAAGCTGCCGTAACATTATCGGATATTTTTGGAGATGTCCGTCGACATTTTTGGAAGATTTTCGAATTTCACCTAGATTCAAATTCGGCGAAAAGTTTTTCTCGTTCGATTTTGAAAGTTTTGACCAATTTACGAATTCTTTTCTCTCACGGTAGGTTAGATTCCAGTCAAAAAAGTATTTTCCCGCCGAAATGTAGGAGCGGTATTCATTTTCAACAAATATTTAATATTCTAAATTATTTGGTCTGTGTTAGACAGATTTTTATCATTTAATGATTCGAATTATTCTTCTATAGCAGAAAAACGTCAGTTCAAGATGCATATTTTACTTTCAAAATTTGAGTGTTGAAAGTCATATAATGAAAACACTTGTAATATAATGAATGAAATTCAAAGTTTTTTTCTGTAAAACAAAGCAAGAATTCCTTCGCTCATAACGACACCACGTTATTGAAATTAGACACACAAGCGACAGAAGAGCTCTGCGCCGTGTTCAGTTTTTAAAACTTTTTATACCAAAAATCTTGACTATAACGTAGAAATCGAGAAATAAAATCAGAAAGAGAGAGAGACATTCGCCGATTTTTCATATTTCTTTTCCTATTCGTTTTATGGAAACCTGGAGGTTCTGATCGGAACGCAACTTTTGTCAGGAACAAATTTAAGTTTCGTTGACTGGGTAGGTAGTCCGTATCCGTATACTAAATCGTAACAGTAGTATCACATCTCCGGAACCCGGTACCGCGACTGTCGCTGACAGGGAATCCGAATATCTATCATAGAAGGAAGGAATAATCTCTTTCCTCGATTCCCTTTTAGGATTTCGATGATAACCTGACATAAAGTATCCACCGACACAAAAATCCTTCAGATTCGCAAAAAAAAATCTTTTTTTTTTAAACCGAAGCCCAGGATTCAATTCCGAAAAACCCTTTCAGCTCTATCTCTCTCTCTCTCTCTCTCTCTCGACAACCCCCTCACGACGCCCTTTTCATAAATTTTTTTTAAAAAAGGAACCCATTAGGAGACGTCACTCCGATAAAAGAAGTGCCAAAAAGAGAGTAAAAAGAAAAGCTGACGCGGAAAAGGGAGAATTATTTTCAGAAACGGCCTAAAAAAGGTGGATCTACGTATTTATATATTTTCGAGTCTCTTTTGTTGCAGATGATCCTGTTTTTAAAATTTTTTTGGCTATGTTCCCTTCGTTATTTCGGTCACTCACTCTCTTTTCTTTCGCGGCCACTTTCATTACTCCGACTTTTCCAATATATATATATATATGTATATATCGGAAAAGTGGCTGATTAGAAAAACGAAACCGCGGACGAAAAAGTAAAAGTCGGACTGATGAAAGTGGCCGCGAAAGAAAAGACAGTGAGTATATACATGTGTGTGTGTGTGTGTGTGTATATATATATATATATATATATATTCGAGATAAGATTAAGTGAGCGCGCTAAATCTGCTCGCGAAAGAAAATAAGGAAAAAGAAAAATTGTTTTCAATCGAGGAAATCAAAATTCTATGAATGCGTTTAATATTCCGGAAAAAAAAGAAATATAACCGATGAACGCGAGATGAGGTTTTTTTCTTTCTTTAACCCGAGTATTTTTTTTTCAACTTTTCGACGGAGCTTTTTTTTCTTGTATGTGTATATAGAGAGAAATCGGAGGCCCGCATTTCGCTAATTTGCTCTTGAGATTTTATTTTTTAGGAGAAATTTGAGCTGCTTTCCTCGAGCTTAATTAGCTGTCCTTTTTTGGGCCAATGCTGCTGCTCTGTTTTTCCCATGGCGTTCAAATCGCTTCTCAAGCCAGTCGATTGAATTAAAAAATTAAATAAAATTCCGCATTTCAAGTTTTTTTAAAATGATTGAAATTTGACGAACGCACACGTACAGTACAAATTCGGAAAATAACTGGTAAATTTTGGACTTGGCGATAGCGGAATTTTGGATTTTTCCGGTTTTTTTGGACAAATCTTGCGCAAATCTAGAGGAGGCACTTTTAAAATACGGAGCTCAAGGTACATATATTTCAATGCGATGAGATTTGTGTTCATGTTTATTTAAATCTGCTTACGTTGCATACACTAGTGCACATCATATATACGCCGCAAAAAAATTACCTAGTTAGTAACAGAAAAAGGCATTCGTCACTATGAAATTTTGTAGTAGCCAATGGCGAACTGGCACCTGTCAAGCGCAGTTAACATTTCAACCAATTTTGTACCAACTAGTCAATAAAAGGCATGTGGTGGAATTAATATATTTATTAATTTTGACAAAGCACAGCCAAGGACTTTGTGATGATAACGCTGGTTATTGGGATTTTTTGAGGCATTTTTATTTATGTTATGTTACGCAGAATCCGAGTGAATTTGTTTTCCAAAAATCAAGCATAATTTTAAATGGAATGTTTTAGAACTTGCTCAAAAACCCAGGCAATATACGTACATATTTCATTCAAACAACTTTATTTTAAATTCATTTTTAGTCTTTTTGCATGTTTTTCAGCATCAAATTGTCTTTCTCTCGTTGCCTGTTCGGGATTTTGGACATGTCATAGACCCCGGTTATCTTTCACTAGCTTTCTCTTCTTTGAGTAGCTCTCTTTTTTATTTATTTATATATTTTCTTATGATTAAAACACTAAGAGAATTTCGAAATGCTATTTCGGTTCGGTTTCATCAAAAAATTTCACATGAAACTTTTCTTGAAATCATTATTATGGAGGAGGGAATGTGTGCAACATCTTGAAATGCACACCATTGTACAAACATTGCTCACTTCGTTACGCCGCCAATAGATGTCCGCAGATACCAAATTCCGTAGCTTCAAGGAAAAAATCATTTTAATCGTATTTATTGCTAAAATAAAAGTTTTTAGCTTATTGAAATTAATCGGTAAAATTTAGGAAAATTTGTCCGAATTTGATTTTTTGGGTGTGACAAACATAACTACAAAAGCACAGACGAAGGAAATATGTATTAATCCGTCCAAGGTCTTGCCATTAAATTGGTATTAATTGATCGTTAAAGGCCACTATAATCGTAATTCTTTATCATTCGTGTTTCTTTTCCGTTCCAACCTCTAAAATGAAAAAATTATTAGTTTTCAGGCAGTCTCATATATATATATATAATTGCAATAACAATTCCCACCACTAAAAAACTATAACACATATTCTTGCTATTGTAAAGAAAACAAACAAAACTTTTATGAACAGAGAAAGAAACTTCCCGTTTAAGAAAAAAATAGGAAGGTAAAACTCTGTCAGATAGAACGACCCCGGCGACAGAAGAATTAGTAGCCGAGCATGGGAAACTAGATTGTGTCAGATGTATTTCACGCCGACCTGACCCAATCAACCTCTCCTCCCGTTATAAAAAAAGAAGATATAAAGGTTTTCGCAAAAAAAAACCCCATAACGTAGCTTGATATCTTTTTTCTCTCTCTCTCTCTATAATTTAAACCGTCTTTTGGATTGCAACGTTACGCCAGTCGAACCATAGAAGAGGAGGCGTATCAGGAGACGTAGGGAGTGACACTTCTCTCATTCGATTTCCACCTATTGCACCCATCAAGCCCGCGACACCCGAAGTTCTCCCTCTCCTTTTACTGTCCTACACGATTCATTCCCTAGCAGGTATATACGCCCAGCCCAGATCGGTGATCGATCTGTCCGAGCCATGCCTTTTTTTTATTTTTTAAAATCCCGCAGTCTATTATTCTCATGTTGGCAATTCCCCCTAAGGGAACACGGAGACGGGTGGTGTTCGTCTTTTGTTTTTTGGACAGCGTGTTCCAGCTCGCTTAATTCAAACATTTCCCTCTCCCTCTACATTCTGGCCTTTTAGAAAGTTTTACGGCGTGTCCTTGGATTACTTTCTTTCTATTGAAAATGCCATTAATTAATTTTATTTTATGCGCATTAAATAAATGATTATTTTTTTAATTGATGACATGTTGCTCGTATAAAAAGGATTGACTGATTAATGCACAAAAAGCCAAAAGCCGACTTTATAGGAAAGAAACTCCATCTGTCGGGCAGTATAAATACAGGGTTATTCAAAAAGAATGTCCCTATTTTAAATGTGTATATTTCTGATAGTTGGAACCTTACAAGTATGTGGTGTGCACCAAACAATAGGAAAACTGTCAAAGTTTCACCTCTGAACTTACAACCCCTCAATGTGTGCGCCTCGTGTCACACGACACACGTCGTCCAGACGGTAGTCCAATTCGTCCCACACTCGCTGCAACATGTCCCTTGTTACTGCTTCCACAGCAGCCACGATTCGGTTCTTCAGTTCCTTGAGATCTGTGGGCAGAGCTAAGTAAATATATAGTGAAATGGTAATGTGTAGAATATACCGGAAAGAGCTAAGGAAATAACTGGTGAATCGTATATTAAAGGTGTTTTTTTTATTATCCCACACTACGCTCTTTAAGCTGCCCCTAGAGTCTCCAAATTTCAACCGTGATAAGAACTTATATCCGTGGACAACCTCTAAAAACGTGGTTGTTCTAACTTGAACGTTGCAGAGATAGTTCACAGGATGCGGAAGTGTTGCAAATGGACTGACGGACAAAACTATTACATTAGCGAAGTTTTTAAACACACTAAAAAGTGGTAATTAAATTTATTAATGTGGTTATAGATAGTATTTCTGAAAATGAAAGGGACGGATCTAGAAATAAATGAGTGAAATAGGAGAAAAGCCATGAATTCTGAAGGAGAGGAAGGCAAGCTGCATCGATCATTTCCTAAAAGGATTCCGCGACTGAGGATATGAATGAAGGAGAACTTCATGGCAAAACTCGAAGATAAAGTCAACATTTTTAGCTCATAGATGACTTGATAGGGTAAAAGTGAGGTCAGCAGCAGAGAACGTTTGCGAAAAATTGGATAATATGGTGAACACAGCTTAACATATTATAAATGACTTGTCTGCTGTTAGATAAAAAATAATCAGTGCGTAACTTGAAAATCCAACTCTCCGTATGACTAGTTTGTAACGAATTCGGCAATAATTTCGTATATCAGAAATTAGATTAATAAACGAGCTATCATGCAAATGGATAAGGAGAGTTTGAACGAAATTGTGGAATGAATGGGTACCAGCAATAGTTTCTCGTGTCTATATGCTACCTCAGTCTATTTCTCATTTTTTCTTTATATCTTCAAATTCGATTGAATAAGGATTATAAGTACGAAGTCTACTGCAGAAAAGGATGTTATAGTACAGTATATGGCACAGAAGATACGCCGCTCGTATCGCACACCTTGCGCCGACATTTACCGCGAAAGTAGTTCATCGTTTTCCGTGTTTCCTATCGCCTTTTATTTGGGTCTCTATAGTTCTTAGAGTATGCTGCTGTCACGAAGATTTTTTTTCGCCGCATATGTTTTAGCAGCCAGTTATGGGAATATTGGAAAGTGTGAAGCGAGCTGTTATGGATCTATTATATCATTCGAGAAATATGGAAAATGTCCACGCGGTATAACTCTCGACAGTGGTGGATCCAAGGGGGGGCGATCGCCCCCTCCTTGGATAACCCCATTGCACTCCACTGGACGCTTTCTTAAATTCATTCCGCGCAAAAATCCTCAATTATGCGCCGCAGATTAGGTCTGTATAGCAACGGAAAGAAGGATTCTGATAGGGGTAGGGATTTTCAAAATATAGGGCAATTGGCAGAGGCGGATTCGATATGTGGAGGGGCTATCGCGCGTTCGCCCCCCCCCCCCCCCCCCCCCTCCCCCGAGAAGTTTCTGGATCCGCGCCTGACTCTCGAGTATTTTTATTGTCTTATTGGTGTTTTCGATGCTCCATTTTTTTCTTTAATTTTATTTGGTGAGAAGAGGTAACATCCTCATACATTTATATTTTCCTTCTCATTAAGCTTATTGTTTTCCATTTCCATAACTGATATTGCTATGCATACATGCCTCAGTTTAATTGTTCGTTTTACACAGTTCAACGAGTAATACATTATCCATTTAGATTGTATTATTTTATTCAACTGATGCAAACAATAGAGCAAAATGAATCTTATAAAGTTTTTTCAGCGGTTTCTCTGAAAAAGGAAGACATTATTTCTTCGAATATTTCCTTTTAATATCACAAGCTTTCGTTCAGTAGATAATGATCCGATGGCACTATTACATAGTTCTAATTGTTGCTAAATATTTAGCATTATTTTTCAGGATAACTATGAAAATCATTTTCAAAATACGTTTATGTGAACTTTATGAAGCATTATCAATATTCTTTTATAAAAATATATTCCAATTTAGCCAAACAATAAACATATTAAACACCCAGTGAAAAAAGCGGTGGCTAAATTTTTAGCCATCAAGCGTTAATAGGTTAAAATGCTGGTCGACTATTGCGCTCCCAAAAACTATATTGATGAAAAATAATTGTTTATTTTATATTTGAAACTACAACTGCTTAAGCAATAATAAATAATTGTAATAATATCTACTTTAGTTATAAACATACTATTTCCTGATATATATCAAAGTTATTATTTTTTAAACAATATCGTCGCAGAAATAGAATCCGCACAATGAAGAATATAATATTCAACCATGTAGAGTCAGCAACTTTTCGTCATTTTGAAATTCATTTTAACGTTAATATTTCGTGCGAAAATAAAATTTCGTATCGATGAATATGTTTTCGTAACAGCAAATAATAGTTGGTGATGTTAGCGAGTAAAATAAATAATTCTGTAAACCATAACATATTTTAAAATAAACAACGGTTGCACTCGCGACTAAGAAAAACGTAAAAATATTCCGCCGCGTGTTAGTTCAGTAGAAAACTGATTAAAAATTAACCTTAATTCTTGGAAATTAAATACATCCCCTGATAACGTAAAGAGAAACCCCAACTACCGGAGTCTAAACAAAAATTTAAATAAGATGAATGCACATCATTCTCTCGCGCTCGGCTCATTCTTCCACATTATGGCGTAGGCTTTGCATTTCACTTAATTAAAATTGTTTGCCGCAAATAAAAACTCTTCAGCTTCTCATTCGCGCACCGTGGGACGAGGAGATTCCTTACGTGCCGTAGACAGTTAATTCCAGGCATAAATAACAGCGTTTACGAGGGATGGTTAAGTTGGCGAATGTAGCGCCTCAGGGTTTTCACGGCGGCTTACTAAACTAGACGGTGCTCGGTATCATTGCAGCGCCTCGCAACGGAGAGATTCGGAGCTAAAAGCAAGGGAAATAGAGAGAGAGAGGGAGGGGGGGGGGGGATTGGGGAAAAGATAAATGAGCGATCCCCGCCACATGGGGGAAATTCGCGAAAGGAACGAACACTTGTACTCCTTAAGCCCTTGAGCCACGCCCACCTACCTAATGCGCTTCCGTATCACTGCCCCCAAGTATCATAGTAACGCCGTAATGGGTAATCCGAAAATAGGGAAGAAGAGATTTAACCTAATCTGTTCATTTTTTAGTTAATCCTTTAACAACGAGTGTAATTAATTTTTTCGTTGATGAATATATTCTCAGTGTAGAATTACTGACCAGTTCCGTTAGATTTATATCCCAAGTTATTATCGTAATTATGTTTGTTTCTGGGTAACAACTTAACAGTATACTAACTCATACGCAGTAGCGTAGGATGTTATAAATATGCATTTTTAAACTAGTTAAAGTTGAGGCATGGACTACACGCTTGGGCGTGTGTATAGCCGGATGCATTAAGCTCGTTCGTCCTTTTCGCCTTAACTCCTTAGGGAAACCAAATTAACGCTTAACTTTTGAACTTTTATGTAGCAATTTATAATGGTCTGTTACGTTATAAAACTTAGTCTTACTTAAAATAATGTCTCTCTCCCAGGATTTAAATTACGCTTGGGGATGACGACGTAGATTTTATGCTACCTCGACTTAGGGTTGCCAACTCGTGAGGAGTTGATTACGGGAGATGTCCGCTTCATGAGTCGAAAATTCCGGGAAAAGTTTCACAAAGCTGAAATATCTCTTGAGCGAACCATGAAACTTGTATTATTTTTTGACGAGAAAACATATAACGATTAGTTAATCTTATTGTATTTTTATATATAGTACTGTATATACCCCAGCCAATTCTTCATATTCCGATCTTGGATGACAGTGATGGCGAACCTTCTATTGTCCGCGTGCCAATATTACTGAAATAAATAGTTGCCTCGCGTGCCACAAAAAATCCTTCATTATTTTTGCTTGCCAACTAAATTTACTTCGTGATCAAGAAACATAAGAGATTGAAATTTGTAACCGTTAAATAAATAACACAAAAGTTTTTGCGGCACTGAATCTGTATGATAAATGCTTTCATCGGTTTTCGTCTTTCATTGGCATGGCGACCAAAATCCTGAATGTGAGACGGCAGGAAATTAAAAGCGATAGTTTTGATAATTTATTTACGTTTGCCAGTAGTCATTCGGCGAAATTCTAATTCCATGTATAAAAAAATGCCAATGTCCTCACCAGAAGATCTGCCGAGTTGGAGCAAGAAGTAAAAACATTTCTAATATCATTCAAATACAGATACCTCTTCTGTATTCAATCTTGCTGACTGGCTTATACATTCACCCTGCTCTAAACACGGATCTCAATACGTTTTCGCTGTTGCGTGAAACTTAGTCGAGCTGTTTCCCAACTCCCGCATTTCACACTTGTTATAAATATTATATACACATGTTGAGTCCCTCCATTTTTGTGATACACATGTGTAGTGAATTTAACTATAAAGATGTATGAGACCCACCCGGCCCATTGTTGCCAAATCTTCAACAGCATCGTTGGGTCAAATACGTTTGTAACCACGCGAATGGCGATTACCTTGTTAAGTGAAAACGGGAGAAAAAGGCCTCATTCCGGGAGTCGGAAGAATTTCTTGAATATTGCCCTATTCCGGAAGACTCCCGGCGAATCCGGGAGGGTTGGTAACCCTACTTCAACTTATTTTTTTTAAGGAATTCTGTTTTGTACGTTTATTATCGAGAAATATGACTGTAAAATGGTGAAATTGGAATCGATGTAGAAATTACTTATGAATCGTTCATCAGACTCATTTTATGCGTCCATAAAATTCAGCTCATACAGTAGTTTTTACATAAGGCTACCATATAAAAATTCTTGACATGGTCTTAGTTTTAAATCTAAGTAATACAATACAAAGTCGAATTGAGGTGTGTAAGGGCAAGGAATTATATTTCTCTTCTATGATTTCCTCACAATTTAACAAACTTTTGCACCGTCACCAAATGAAAATATAAAATTATAAAAACACCTGTTTTTGTTTTTTACCCTTCTATTCCCATAATAGTTCAATACACTTAAAACGCATCAGGTAATATTGACACGCAAATAAACGCTTTAGTTTCCTTAAATTGTTTTTCTACTCTTATTTTTTCCTGGGCCTGGTGCGCGAAGAGGACGGAAATGAGCTATGTCGCCCGCTATGATTGCAGAATGGGTTATTTGGCCATTGTGCGGAAAAGGTTGAGTGCCACGGTTCAATGCAGCTCACTTTGAACGGAACATGTGTTCTTGGAAAACACCGTGTAAAGTTGGTGAGGTTTGCCCCATAGGAATAAATGAAAGCCGTCTTACGAGTCCAACATGAAACAAAATAGTTATTTTCTGTGTACAACACCGATTTCTTGTATTCTTCTCCATAACTTCTCCAACCGAACTGAAACATTTTATGATTTATAATTCATGAAGATTTTTCCGAAGCCGTGCTAAACTAATGACCGTAAAATTCGAGATACTACTCTATGTGAAACTAAATCGTGAAATTCGAAGGATGAATATACTTATAAAAATATGGTGACTCTCTCCATTCAGAACAGTGAATATGATTGCTCTCGGCATCATCGTTCTCAGAAATAATTAGAAGCAATTACACTCGTGAATAATTTTAAAACAGTTTCAATAGTCTATATTAAAAAAAACAATAAGTAAAAATTTTTTTAGCTGTTTCTACGGATAACAAAATATCGATGCGCAATTACAATTAGCCTTGGCAGCGTAAGCAACATTATCAACAATTAGAAAATTTTATCATAGCAACGGAAACAATGGTATCAGTTAACGACGTATTTAACATGCATTTAGAAGAAAAATCAATTTATCTCTTAAACTGTCAGTTTTATGAAAAAAATCTTCCGAACAATACTTGTAGAAAATTACATTTTCTACAACTTTTATAACGACAAATATTTACGTAAATTGAGTTTTAAGGAAGTAATTTGGAAAAAAAGAAAAACGGCAAGAATAAACCTCCGCTATCGTTTGAGCAGTTTCAACCAAAACCTTTTCATATCTTTATTTGCTATTAAAATTCTTAAGTATAAAGTTTTTTGATGATTTGATATACATATTTAGTTCATGAGAGCGTCCACAAAATTCTGTCAGATACACACCATAACACATGCATAGTCGAGAAAATAGTCCAAACGCACTCTCAGGGGACCTCAAAACTACGTATGGAGAAAGTAAAAACGCTCAAAAGGGGTACGTCAGCATAAAACTTTGAAGAGCGCCAACGCCCCGGCAAAACTTTCCGTAGCATTTTATCTGCGGTCGAAGGAGGATGATCCTATTGGTGGATGGAAAAGAAAGACAGGAAGGAAGCTCCTCCGTTTTGGCTTCCGGCCTAGACAGGTCCTTTCGCAGTGAAAGCGCGAAGATTTGGTATAAAGAGTCTTATTCAGTCCTCGGTTCATTAGATATTCCATTCTGTGCAGTGTTAAACACTTAGTTTTGTGCTTTATTTTACGTACTCACGCAGGAACAGAAAATTTGAAATCGAAGGGTGCGTTTTTCTTCTCACAAAGTCAGAAAGTCGTGGCAAACAAATAAGTGTTCTAGGGCAGTGGTTCTCAGGCATAACTGCCATGCGATCCCCTCCGTGAGGATTTTCGATCGCCGCGACCCCCGTGATTTTTTGAGAAGTAATAAAAATGTATAAAAAACTTTTTTAAATTTATACTTATTTTATGAAGAGCACTGAAGAATATAAAATAAATTTCGAGTTCAAGAAAATATCTGGACCTTAAGGAAATTTTTCATTATATATGATCATGAATCTCTGTAAAAAAAAAGACGTGTGGCATATGTTGATTGAATCATTCACTACATTATAAATAGTCTGGAATATTCTTGTTGTTCCACACTTATTCTCCCGGCAAGTGAAAGACCCGAGTTCGACACCCGGTCATAGCAGATATTTTCACTTGTTTCCACGTTTCCCAAAAAGAAATTAGTCCATCAAAAATTCAGATATCGCCATGAATTACAAAGATCAGAAATGTGAGGACTAAGAAAATGAGCGAAGCTAGTATAAGTCGCCGTATTAATTAAAGTTTTATTATTAAATTATATTTATTATATTAAATATAAATATGTTAAAATTAACAACTGCTTTATTTTGAAGATTCCAACCCTCAAGCAAACACGAAAATTAGACTTTTAACCTATAAATTAAAATTTAAGTATTGAGAGAATGAGGGAAAAAAATCAGTTGGCGTAACGAAGACTGCTTGCGACCCTACCTTTGAGACCCACTGGTCTAGGGTAACTTCAGAGATATAGGAAGTACGATCACATGATTGCTTGGATACGCCCAAAGTTCGAGGCTTTAAACAATAACACAACCGTGACACGCTATATGTTGTTCAGTGGTTCAAAGGTGGACTGCACCTTGAACGATTTCTGTGACAAATCATAAATGTTTTTCTTCGTAAAATGATTCCATTAATCTCGGAAAAGAGACTTTTGCCTCATAAATAATAAATAATTTCCTTCAAAAAATTATTTATTTACTTGTGAAAGGGGAAAGTTGAAAGGAGAATTTGGTAGCAACAATGTGTTAGAGGGATTCCAGTCTACAAACTTTAAAATTGGAGAACCGCTAGGAGGGAGGGGGGGTGGAAGAGGCTCATGGTAAAGAACCCTTAATGAGTTTTGGATAGAGAAATAAACGCTCACACACACACACACTTAATGTTATGATATAGGATATTAGAAAGAATGATTTTGTATCTCTTTTTATTGATGGAACAATCGGGACAATATACGGCTTCCCCTTCCACGGCTAGTTAAGCAGCCGCTGTATTTTCCAACCCTTTATATTCCATAGCTTCGCATCGGTTTTCAATTTTCAGGATTCTATTCCTCCCGGAGAAAATTGGAATTATCGCCCGAGAGGGCTTCCCTGCGCGAACTGGATTACTTTTAGATTGATCTCGTTATAATAAAAAACAAATTCGTTAATTTATGGAGTACGTGAGCCATAATAAACGTTTTTTTAAGCTCTCTGGCGAAAATGAAAGCTTTAATTTCGGAGTCCTATTTGCGGACGTGATAAACATTTTTACTTTCTCATACGAAGTATCGATAAAGTATTGTTTTCGCGAAAAAATTCGACCTCGAGATTTTTACGGAAATACACGTTTTAGGTGTCGCTGAATCCGAAAAAGTGGTTTTCGCAATGCCGTCTGTCTGTGTCTGTCTGTCTGTTACTGGCGCTGGAGCCTAGACGGTCGAAAGAAAATGAATGAAATCTCGTACTTAGGCATTTTATCATACTGAGCAGAGTATACAAAGAAATGGTTGACATTGATCAATAATTAAGAGTAGTTTATGCTACGCATTTTTAACAACAATCCGATTTTCTCGAAAACGGCTCTAACGATTTTGATCAAATTTCGTACAGTTACTTGAATTTACGTCTTCAATAATACTCTATAGTTCATATTTCTCAAAAAATGAATATAAGGCTAGTTTATTCTAGGCAACTTTAACAATAATTCGATTTTCTCACAAACGGCTATAACGAATTTGATCAAATTTCGTACAGTTACTTGTGTTTACGTCTTCAATAATACTGTATAGTTCATATTTCTCAAAAAATGAATATAAGGCTAGTTTATTCTAGGCAACTTTAACGACAATTCGATTTTCTCAAAAACGGCTCTAACGATTTTGATCAGATTTCGTACAGTTACTTGAGTATACATCTACAATAATACTACTTATTTCATTTTTCTCAATGAATGAATATAAGGCTAGTTTATTCTTGGGCAACTTGAACAAAAATTAGATTTTCTAAAAAGTCTCATACGATTTTCATTTTTTAAAGATAACTAAACGAAGCATTAGTACCCA
Source organism: Uropetala carovei (assembly GCA_036926305.1). NCBI lineage: Eukaryota > Metazoa > Arthropoda > Insecta > Odonata > Petaluridae > Uropetala > Uropetala carovei. Next base: position 3,320,979 of record JAXCHB010000181.1, on the reverse strand, counting down.
TATATGAGAAAGTTTGTACAACGTATGTTGTACCGATTTTTTTATTGAGTGCGAATATAATCGAAAAAAATAAAAGAGAAAAGGAAACAACGTGGCGGTAATTTTTTGCCATAGGGTTGAAAAGAGAGGATCATAGACCTCCATGCGATAAGCACGTGCTGGAATATGGGAGAAACTAGAAATCGGGAGAAATTTGTCATGACCGCGAATCGCAACCGGGTCTCCCATGTGATCGATGAATATTCTATCATTAAACTATAGAGACAGACTAATGCTGATGTTTCCGAATTTGGTATTTCGTAGTTTGGGACGCGCTTGCCAAACCAATGTCTACATTCTCCAACAGATGTCCTTCATGAGACATGCACAATACAATACACATCTCCTACCTTCTCACTGGTGAGACTGCTTTCAGAACATGATGGAATAACCGTAAGGATGCCATATAAAAGTTGTGATGTACCTACAGGTGAAACATTAATATTGGCGTGGCGTTTATTTAATGCGAAAAATCAAGGAGTAATTCGAGCGAATAATTTATTCGTCAAATTAAAAATAATTATCTCTGGCGCATTTTAACACGTGCGGCTAGTAATCGAATGCAGAGTGAACGTTATCTACGTTTTTGTCTAAAAAAAAAAGAAATAGGTTCGCTGAATGCAGTTAACTATCTAATTAATCGATGTAGCTTGTATATTTTTCTTAGATACTACTCTTCCCGTTGCAGCAATGCTTGCAATTAGAATGTAGCAGTGAAAGGAGAGAGGAAATTTACTAAAATTATTTATTGAATTGATATTTATCTATATATACTCGTATATATATTTCTCTTACTCCGTCTGCAACAACTTCATTTTTCACTCAGTAGATGGCATTACTAAGTTAGTTGTCATGTAGCGCTGCCCTGGTGTTATTTTAAATTTAAATTGTTTGTGAAATCGACGTTTTCAAAATAAATAAACAAAACAAAAATTAGATTGAAATGTTGATGTAAATGTTATTTGAAATTTAAATTGTTTGTGAATTCCACGTTCTCAAAATAAATAAACAAACAAAATAAAGTATAGATGTAAATAAATAATATTTTTGTAATGCGTTTATATCATTTATTTCGTCAATAGGAATAGCGTAGCAACACTATTAGCTGGAGGGCGAACTGCTAATTCGATATTCAAAATCCCTTTGAAAATAACTGAAACATCGACTAGCAATATAAATCCAAATACGAAGGAAGCCCGAAATATAATTCAAGCGAAACTAATCTTTTGGGACGAAGCACCAATGACACATGCATACGCATTTCAGGCTGTTGATAGATTATTACGTGATATAACAGGAATATGGAAAACCGTTTGGAGGCAAAGCAATATTTCTGTGCGGAGATTTCAGACAAGTCCTACCAGTTATTTTTCATGGCTCACGATCTCTTACTGTTGCAAGTTGTATTAGGTCTTTGAGGAGAATTTCAGATGCTGAATCTGAAACAAAATATGCGATCTCTGGAAAGTGAAAAGGAATTCGAGAAATGGCTACTGGACATTGGTGATGGAAAAAAAGGCGATACACTAACATTACCCTCACACTGCTGTCCAATCAATCAAGATGCAGTTGCGCAACTGTACGGTGGCATTCACTTTTCTACAGTTACTGCTGAACAACTTAAAGGAAGAGCTATATTAACCGTAACAAACGAAGACTCTCTTGATCTCAATAATCAAGTACTTAGCCATATTAATGGACCTGAAGAATTCTTAAATAGCCTTACTCCAACTGGAATGCATCCTCATGAACTAAAACTAAAAGTAGGAGCCGTCATAATGCTCCTTAGAAACCTAATTCCATTGAGAGGACTATGTAATGGTACAAGACTTATTGTAACTCAAATACAAACGAACGTAATCGAAGCAAAGGTGATCGGTACAGAAAACTAGGATACAGTATTTATTCCAAGAATCCAACTTATTCCGTCTGAGACAAATCTGCCCTTCTGTTTCAAACGAAGACAATTCCCCACACGATTGACTTATTCAATGACATTTACATAATAAGCCACAAGGCCAAACGTTCGATAAAATATGCCTGTATATACCTAGGCCTATTTTTAGCCATGGACAATTATATGTTGCTCTATCAAGAGTAAAATCGTTCGATTCAATTACTGTAGTGTCGAAGAACTCTGAAATTGACAATTGTGTGTGTAAAGAAATTTTTGATTGAAATATATAAGTTTACATAAAAAAACTTGCGAGAATTTATTTATTTTTGTATGGAGGTACGAGTGTATGACACACCATATAACAGCTGACGTTGTGGTATAAGGAAAAATTTTTAAAGATACCTTTCAAGATTGCTGGAATCAAATAATATATTATTTATATAATTTCTATATTACATATTAAACATAATTACTCTTATTTTCTTTAACATTTTCCCGTCATTTTTGACGGGTGTTCCTCTAGTATGATATAATTTTTAAAATGTAAGTAATTAAAAGAACCTGATCGGATTTTTTATATGAAAATAATTTATGCAAATTGTCAAGCAATGTATATTTTAGGGGAAATTTTATATTTAAAAATTAATTAACTCATAACTATTACACATTTCGAGGTGTATGGTTTTTTCCTGATGCTATCACGTGTATATCTACATGCCTACCAAGTTTCATATTCTCATCTATTTCGGATCTAACACTTCCGCACCGTTGCGGCACATGCACGCAGCTACACTTCAGAATTAATATATAGGATTCCAATTATCCGGAAAAGATATTTTATTCAAAGTTAACAACAGAATTGATTTAATCATATGTCATTCATCGCTTTCAGGAAAACCTCATTGTTCCGTAGACAAAATCACAAAAAGAAATTTAGTTATAGCTGTAAATAATATTATATGCATTATCACTCAAGGCACACTGTTAACATATTTTCATCATGTCGAATAATCCGAAGATTTCTTTTTCTTAATTGGGATAACTTTCTTTCACTTGTCAATTTCTTTCACTATTTCAATGGTGAAAACGTAAAATTAGATGAAAAATAAATCTTGTCGTGTCTGTGTGACTGGTGTTACGTTTCACGACGTAACCTTCTGACCTTTTCGCCAGCATTACGTATAGCATTTAGCTCTTTGTATACAATTGATGTTATGAAAATTAACTTTTACAAACAACTTTTTAAGTAGATAATGCATTTTCCATATGATTTAATAAACCTTTCGTAATTTCGTTAAATCATCGAAATTGAAATTTCCTTCGACGGAAGTTCCTTACATGAAAAAGTACAACTTTTTGTTAAAAAAACACTTCTTCGGAAAACTATGTTTCCTAAAAATTTCCGCCGTCAACGAAAGTAACAAATCGATCTTCGTCCCTGTCACTCTGCCTTTGTATTCCCTTCATTCCCTTCCATTTCCCAACCCTTTTCTGTTTACATCTCCCCAATCCCCAAGTCAGTCATAATTCCACTTAATTGGCTCCCTTCCGATAAAAACCCGTCTCCGAAGAATATATGACACGTATAACCGCTTGCTTCTCTATTTTGTGCCATTTCTTCTCGGATATGAAAAGGGAAGAGTACAGGATAAATCCAATCCAGTTGTTTCTGAGTTTCTTCTTCTTTTTTCCTCCCCTCCTCTCTCTGCCGAGCCTTTTCCTGCTTTCACTTGACCCATAAGCCGAACGGACAGGGGTTGTTGATGTTCGACAGCTGACGTCAAGGACAGGAGGAGTCGTGTCGTTTTTTTTAAGGGCGAGGTGGGGAAAAGGGAAGAAAGGGAGCGAGGGTGGTGATCTGGGGTATAAAGTTGGAGATATAGTGCTTGTGTGTATGTATGTACGTACAGAGCCGTAATGAGGGCGGAGCAACCGGGGCACGTGCCCAGGGCGCAACTTTGTAAGAGGGCGCCAAATGGAAAGTCTTATTATACACTTGATGACACGTGGTTACAGTTTCGTTTTTTCGTTATCTTCGCAACTTATAACGGCCAAACTGAGGTTCATCTGAAGAGCTATGACTGTACCAAGTGATAAGTTTAACGCAGCGGTTTCCAAACTTTACAAAGCCGCGACCCACTTCAGCTAAGGAAAATCTCCTTGCGCTCCCTTGTATGGCATGTTCAATCAAAGTTCATAAACAACACACTGTTTTCGATTATCTGAACTTATAAACAAACCATTCGGATCCTCCAAAATGTCTCTTCCTCGTTCAGAAATCTGGAATCCCACACCCCTATTGTGTCGAATCAATCTAAAGTACACACACACACGAAAATTTGGTCTCTCATTATCTTTGTTTTTTCAAATTTATGAATTTTACGAGCCATCCTGTCATCTTATTTTCGGCATTCTAAAATTTCTTCCACTTCAAGCACTGCATATTATGCTCTGGGTGAATCAAACCTACATTGCACGGTTCTGCTTTTTACACGGACTTTTTTCAGGAACGCGTGCATCGTGCAAAGTAAGGTATGCGTGTATATAGAGTTTTCCGTTTCAAATATTCGGAAGAATCTGTACCCTTGCTTAGCCAACTCATATAAGACATAAAATTACAGTTTAAGTTAAAATGTACAAATTTAATAAGGTCGATCCTGAAAGTTGTACCGCTGGAATATTGACTGATATTTGCTGGGCCGTGGATTCGAATCTTGCCTTTCTTAAGGTCGTTTTCGTCATTAATCTTCTAGTTACACTTAAACATTCTAAATCTGGTGAACACGATAGTAGAAATTACACTCTTTGGAAGTTATAAAACTTCGTGCCAATTTTGTATTTTTTGAGATATGATGTGTCCGCTTGTGCACATTTTATGAGCTCGATTGAGGCATTCCTAGCATAGCAGAAGTTATAACTGAACCTTGTAATGTAATGATGAACAGAATATTTTTAAATTAGTCGTAAATATCAGGGTCTAAAAGGTTGAAATTATGAGCTATTAATTAACTGCATACGTAATTCGTACCACCTGTTCCGTAATTGCTCGTATTCTCTCACTTTAAAAAAACTAAAAGAGCATGTGATAATGGAGGAAAACTCAAGGTTAGGAAACGAAGAAAAACAAAAGCTAATCTGAAATATTAAAAAAAAATAAGTTTCCATTTATCGCATACCTAAGGGATTATGACGAAGAAATCCCTCGAATTCGTGTGATAAAATTGATAAGCAACACGTGCCGCAAAAGAGGCAATTTAAAGAGATACGGTTTTACAGACACGTAATTCGCGAATAAAAAGCAAAATTAACTGCGCCGTCAACGTAGTATAAGTACCACTTACAGCGGTGGAAAAGAATCTATAATGATGGAAGGCAATTTCACGGGTCGTTCCGTTGGCGTTGCACTGTAAATCGCTCATTCTTTCGAGCGAAAACGTTAGTCGAAGAAGGTTGACATGCAGCGAGACATATTCTTTTCCCGAGTTTTGCGAACGAAACAGTTTCTAACGCTTAACCTCGACATGTTTCTTTCTGTCTGTCTTGTCCTGTAATTGTCATATCTTCATAAACTATTTATGCAGCAACTGGAAACTTATCGATATCAATGTGACAGTGAAAAGTTTCGTGAAAATTACGTTTGATGTCGTATTTCTATCGAGTTAAATTAACCTTTTGTTTCTGTTTTCTCATACATGCCTTTATGGTTAAACTTGTTTAATATATTCCAGAATAAGAAGTTAATAAAAAAAGTGCAAAAAATAAGTATTTTTCTTTAGTACCTTCTATAGCCATGGTTAAGGTCATGAAAAACTGGATTCAGGGGCGATTCACCGGAAAAAATTAAAATATAAAATAAAAAGTTTGCGTCTGGTTTTCCATAACTTTGTCGTGGCTATTTGATATATCTATGATAAACATCTACTTTCTTAATTTTTGTATTTAAATAATTATTCTTGAATTTGTTTCCGGTGATTCTCGTTACCATAGGATAAAACCGTTACCTCCTAATCCAACCCCCCCCCCTCCCTCCTCCCCTTCTCCCACTATACAGACTCCTACGGTTTCAAGAATTTCGCGGTTTATTACGCAGTCATCACCTTAAAATGGAAAAGTTTCGGAGCCAAAAGTTGGGGCGAAGAAAGAATTCCTTCTTTTTTTATCAGGGAGTCCTTAATTTTTCTTTTTTTACTTGGCAGGGGTTACTCCTGCGGAATATTAAATTGATGAACTCGGCAGAGCTTTAAGGGGACGTCCTCCGCTCTGGGTGGGGAAAAATTGGGACAGGAGTGGGATGTCAAGAATTAATTCCGACGTGGGAGGAAGAGAGAAGTAGAGGGAGGGAGAAATGGAGAGAGGAAATTGAGAGAGATGGAAAGATGACAGAGAAAGAAGTTTAGAAGGGTGTAAAGTTTAAGGAAAAAGGAATAGGAAAATTCACGTTTACATTATTATCCTGCAAGCCGCTAAAAGCGTTTTGCAGGGGGTGTCACTTTGCCAACATAAACTACAGATAAGTTACGCCTGAAACAATTAAACTATATCTAGACTAGTGTATAGCCCGTCAAAAATGACGGGAGTAAAGATTCGATCGTTCAAGCTATTTATGGAGATCAAATTGGCATCAGAAACATAAACTCTATTAAAAGTCATTTCCCTCTCCTTCATTCCCCCTCTCCCACACTCTTCCCCTCTCTCCCTTCCTCTACTTCCCTCTCTCACCCTCCCTCTCTTTGGCCTCTCTCTCTCTCTCTCTATCTCGTATTAAGAACAATCAAAGCACGTTTAGACCCATAAGGATTGAATTAACAATATGATATCTAGGTCTAACAATGGAATTGGTATGCAAGGCAACATCCCCTTAAAATGGCTAGATTTCCTCAAACTGTGTGAACTAAACGTTTAAATTGAGCGATTTCGAGCTATAGGCGGAAAAAGACGAACAGAATAAGACCCTTTATAATGTTTTCTTCAAAATAGTTCACATCCGAAGTTCGTAGGTCAATTCTTTCTAATTTTAATCTAAAAAAGAATGAAAACCTGCGCGTCGAAAAGTTCATTTTTACGTGAAATTTCCTGTTATCTCATTGGAAATGGAAATTATCCCCTGGAGTCGAACCCGAGTCTTTGATCTCGAGATCGATACGTTAAAACGTTTTGTTACTATATCGTAATGCTATCCCGAAAATTTCATCAAATCCGGTTCAGTCGTTTGCGAGATATTAAAGCATTACTGACAAAGTGACACGCTTTTGTATAGTTTGGATAAAGCCTCTATTGGCCTGTATAGTCGCGTCTGGGAAAAAATGATCTGTAGTATTTTTCGATTATAGAGAATAATTCGATGTATTTTTTGGTACTCACTAAGCTAAACCTACGCTCACTTGCACTGATGGGTACGACTATGCCCCCACACGTCTTTGACGAATTTCGAGCTATTAAACTTTTCAAATCACTTCCGCTTGTACTCCATTCTTTTGCCATTCATTGTCTTCCATTTCAAGTCTCTCAAAATATCTGATGAACTCGCATAATACCGATGTTCTCCCTTTACATATTTAGCCGCTCTACGCTGAACCATTTCCAGCTCCCCTAGTTTGGCCTCGAAAGGGTCCCAGACTGCGCCGCAGTGTTCTACTCGAATATACGAATGGTCGGATCAGCGAAAAATATGCGATTTCCTTCATGTTCTACGGACATCTCCGCAAAGGCTCTGTAGGAAACTACTTGAACCCTGTTTGCCGATGATATAACGGCTTGACACGCCCCCTATTAGACATGTTGCTACCGAATGCTTGTAACTGCTTAAGTATTTTAAGTTTAATCCAGATATTTCGTACGGGTAACGGACGAAATTACTCATCAAGTTGATAGCGGCGCATTTTTCTATATTCAGGTCTATTTGCCAAATCGTGCACCACTTCGCAATAGCCTGAAGGTCCTCTTTCATTGTCACCTGGAAAAAGATGACATAGAACATTAGTTCATAATAAGAGAATGTGTGTTCTGACACGGAGAAGAGAGTGCGCAGAGACAAGTCGGGATTGGAAAAGAGAAAGGGCGAAAAGAACGTGAGGAAAAAAGAGAATAAGAGGGGTGGGAGGAGAAGGTTGAAGGGAAGACAAATTAGAAGAAGGGGTTGAATGGAGGAGAAATGAAAAGACGACGTAGAAGAAAAAACAAGAAGATGGATAAAAATAAGATAAAGAAATAAGCTGAGGAAGTTTTTCGTCGCTAAGGGCAACCGCACTGTTGCTATGTTTATGAGATTATTTATGGGACAGCATTGCGTGCGCACCTAAATAAGAAACATATTGCGCAGAATGCGTTTTTTAGTGTTCTCCATATAAAAGTCAAGTCGTAACGAGTGCATGCGTGTATTGTTTACTCAAGAGCCAACAGTACAGTTATTAGTTCAAGTTGTAAAGAATGAATTGATGTGTGTATCTGCGTCGGAATTTAAAAAATATTTTCTACCTGTTACATACGAATTTTTTAGATTATTTTTATGAAGAAATTGTACGCCTGTTACTGTTCTAAAATAACACAATCCCAATATAAAATTTCACTTTTATATTTTACATAGCGACAGAAAAATATTTTGGCTGTGTTTCCTGTCGTAATTAAATTTTGACATGTATTTTATGATTGGTTGATATTTTGAGTTAAGTTATAAAGTTTAGTTCTTGAGGTATTTCAGTTTTAAATTAAATACTTCGTTCACGCCCGCCCGTAATTTTTGTTGGGCAATTACACTGGTAAATGAATAAGCAGATGTGGATAGGAAAGTGATAGGAGTGAAAGTGAAAAGGCAGGAGAAAAGCTTAAAAGGGAAGCGAGTGAAAAGAATAGGAGACTGAGAGGAGTGAAAGTCATAAATCAATTGAGGTTGAGCCCTTCACTGTGTGACCTCAGAATGACACATGCAAACCCCTGCTCCGCCTCTCTCTCTCTTTTCCTCCTCTCCCACTGGAATGACGCGAGACTGCTGCCTCCATCTCACGGGTGGGACAGAAACTTCCGCCTACGTGGATTCCCTCTTCCCCCGTTCTGAAATTATTTCTTTTCAAAGAGAGAGAGAGAAGGAGAGGTTTTTGAAAGAGGAAGCCTGTCATCTAGGCTTGTGCAACATAGCGCATCCATATTAACTTCTTCCAGAGAGAGTTTGTCACAAATCTTTAAATATAGCTGTGTACCTCTGTACGATATGTTAGGCAAGTAAAGTGACACGAGTCTAACAGATGAGTTTGGATGGGAGCCTTTGGAGAAAGAGCGCGAACAGTCTAAGCATAGACTTTTGCAGAGGTTTAGAAAATAAGAATTTAAAGATGAATTATCGGACGTGTTTAGGACCCCATCTCACGTCGCGACCACACTGACAAGACACGATAAATTAACTGTAGGATAAATAAATACAAGAGGTCCTTTTTTACTTTCTCCATACGTAGTAATGGGAAAGTATTGTATTCATGAAAAAAATCGACTTCGAGATTTCAACGGAAATACATGTTTTGAGGTCCCTAGAACACGTTTAGACTATTTTCGGAATGATGTGTGTGTGTGTATGTTAGTTATTGTGGGCGCTCTAACTCAAAAAGTACATGCCATATCGTTACCAAACTTCATATATAACACTTTAACATGAACACAAAGAACTGATTAGTTTTTGGACAATAACGGATAACCGGAAGTCGAGGTTTATTCGAAACCCGATTCGGTTTTTGCGATATTTCTTGGTTAAAATATCATTTTTGTATTTACAATTCTATAGAAAAGTTATAGAGAATGTAATTTCCTACAACTTTCATTTGAAACAATTTTCTATAGGAGTTATTGTTTAGGAGTTATTTATAAATAACAGATTTTTCGGTTTCCGTTAAATATCTCCTTAAAAACATCGTTATTGGTAATCTTCGTAAGGACCAAAGTTGTAGAGAATAATATTTCTTCCAAGTTTTGTTTGAAACTAATTTTCGTAGAACCATCTATTTCGGATATATTTCGCTTTATCTTAATACCAGTATACAGCGCCAACACCATGTAGCGGTGAATTCTGTAATCATTCAAAATACACGTAATTTACGGCAACAAGGACGTGTCTTCTTTTATGATACGAAATAATAATTTTGCCTAGTAATATTATTCATAGTAATTTAAATATCTATACCCCAAATATGGAGAAAGTCATGTGTTGGCCACATCAGATTTTTCCTAGAACAGTGAGAGAGCATAACAGGAGAGCAACAGGATAAGCCGGTAATATTCACCCCGTCACTCACCAATTGCGCTGACTCGCAGATTATTATTAAGTTCCAGTTATGCTAGTGTAGCTCAGTTGTTTTTTTTTAAAGTACGGTTCGCGACCACAGTCGAGTAGCAAGGTTCGAAAGAAAAATGTGGGAACTCGTTGCATTATCGGCTGAAATACATAGAAAATGACGAATAACGGAATGCTCCTATTACATAAATGCCAAACTTTTATGGCACATTTGCTTTTTATTGCGACTTAAGAGTCTGGAAGAGACCGTCGTCCATCAATGTATGTATTTAAAAAAAGGTGTTTATTTAAATGATTGAGAACATTGAATTTTTGAATTATAAAATATATATATATGTTTTCTACACACCCGCGAAGTGTTTAATTGTTGTGGAGGTGCAAAAAAAATCGAATGGAGTACTGCCCCGCTGTCGCTGAACTGCTCTCGCAAAAATATGATATTTTTCTTTGAACAAGGTCGATACAAATTGCCCATTCAGTTCGGGCGCATGGATATTGCTTCGGATAAATATTTATGAGGGCGAAATATGTTGGGATGCGTCACATAACACCCTCGAATTCAAATTTTCTCATTTTATTCGGTCCATGCCGAGAACGGATTCCCATTGGACTTTTTCGTCTTGTATTACTGTGAGAAAATTTTTATTCGCGTAACATGTTACATGCATACACGTATGGTAATACTTTCGCCATGTGCAGAAATTTCGCTGTTTGCGTTAATAAAAGATTAATCGACTTTTCATTTGTTTAAATATTAACAGTACTCCTGCAGTGTGGCTGAAATGTTTCTTCTTAGAATCAAATAAATTCGTTGAAAAATTCATAGGCTAATGGTTTTTCATTACGGTTATTATGGACCTATTTTGACATACTTATTGTGAAAGACTTCCATAAGAGTATCGTTAATAGCATATTTTTTGTGACGCATTAAAGGATTGGGTTATTAAAGATAAACTATAGATCGCGTGTCATTTTCGAATACAGTGCCAAAATGTAGGAATTTAGTGATGAAAAAATCTCCGACATGAATGACGGCCAACTAGTCACCACTTATTACGTTAATATGAGGCATCGAAATTCTTATCTTTAGAGAGTGAAAAATCCCCCTTCGCGTCTAATTTCGAGATCTGGAAAAAGAATCAGAGTGACGTACGTAATTGAATCGAAAATTTTTTTCTTCTTCTCACACTGAAAACGTCCTTTACTGCCCTCTGACGCCGTTGTCGTCAACTTCTCAATTTTTCAGGCGTGGCGCCAAATAAATGCTTTTTTTTTACTCCTCGCTCTCTCACTCATCCTCTCTCTCTCTCCCTTTCTCATATAGACGAACCAGATCCTGTTCTTTTCCCTGTCTCCAAAGAAGCGAAATAAGCATAAACCCCGACGTCACGTCGAACCAAAAAAGAAAACGAAAAACAAAAGGCGACACCCCCCCCCCCCCCAGTTTCCGGCGCAGTGTTGTCTTTCGATGCATCGACGTGCATGTCTCGCAATAGTCGAGGGAGGTTTGAGGTTTATATTTGCTTCCATGGTAATTGGATTCGGCTTCTCATGTTTTGTGTGCATTTCTCTATCTCTCTCACTCACACGCATTTACTTATTCCCTTCCTTCGCTAAGTTTTTTTAAATTTTTAAGGTCTCTATGTAGAAAAACGTTTGTATTTTTTAAAAAAATATGCAGGAGCAGGTTCCGTGTCTCTCTTCGTTTTGAATTCCAACTGCCAATTTTTTTGATTCTCGAAAAATCGCTCGTGAATATGCTATCCTTTGGTTTTCCATTTTCCGACATTTTTTTGTTCAGTTCTCGTTTCATTCTCGCGAGAAACGATATTGTTTATGAAGAATATGCACAGCTATTTGAAAGACTGAAATGTTTTTTTTCTAAAAAAAACATCATTATTCAAAATCTTGGAACATTTCATTTGCTATACAATTTTCCGACTAAATAAGGGGAAGATAAGTTTTTTTTTGACGAATGATACTACTAATAGGAATATTTGAATCTTACACTCAAATCCAAACTTTCTGGCGCATGCACCTGAGGAACTCTTGTAGAACGTTTTGTTTTTATTCGGGATCTATAAGGCAGAGAATTTCTTTTAATTATCAATCGGAAACTGTGAATCGATTGATATCTATTAATATAGACACACTAATAAAGCAGAAAATTTGTACGTCTCTCCGCTAAAGCACTTCTGCTTTATCTAGAAGGTTTAAATTTGCATGTGGGTACCTTTCCGAAATTCATCGAAGTTAAAAATCCGAAAACTCCATATTTATTAGTTTAAGTAGAACAAAAAAAATTTTTTTTGGAAAATCTGAAAAATGGCTTTAGTTAAGTTTTTCAACGCTTGGTGGCGCTGACGAAAGTTTGTGTAGAAATTTCGAAAAATTGTTTTTTGGGCAATTGTATTATATTTTATAAGAATTATCCAGGATCCACATATTACTTTTTTTATTAGTTATAATGTAACGTCACGGTCGTTTATCGATCTTATTTGTAGCATTGGGAAGTAAAATTTTACGAGTATTAAATGCAACTAGCTGAGCCTACGCAAAATTAGCGCGTTTAATTTTAAATTGATTCATAAAAAATAAAAGTTTGTAAAATGGTTAATAATTCACATTGTACTCTAGCAATGAATTTACGCAGTATAGGATACTTAGATTATTTGACTCACAATGTAAGGTTTGCGTGTTAGAATCTCACTGAGGGAAAGGCAGTGTGCGCATATTAAAAAAAAATTTATCCGTAGGTAATCAGAAATCTGTATTTTATAAGTTATGGTAGAGAGTAAATTGATGCGGCACAGTAATTAAATTGAAATGATTAGTGATCGGAAGATTCTTACGCGACAGGCATAATCTGTAGTGATGTGAAATGAGGAAACAGAAGAATAGAACTGCTAAGACCGGGAGTCAAACTGGGTCTTAACACCTCAAAGAAAGCAAATATTGGGGAAAGAAAGATGTGAACTTTCTGTAATTTACAGGAAATGTCATCCAAAACATAACTCTTGCAAAAGCGACGCCACAAAAAATAATTATTTATCCACTTAAGCCAGGCGAAAGTATTAAAAAAGTAAGCGCTGAAACAATTGATTGTAGAATAATACGGAGTATAAACTTACCGGGGTTTAGGAAGATTCCTCCTCTCCAAAGCCTTCGTAATGAAATGGCAGAGTTGCGTATTCTTGGTCGCTTCAGTCACGAAAACAAAAACATTTGGTATTTCCAAAAGGTTGAATACTCAGATACAGTATTTTAAAAAATAAATATGCTTTTCTACCACAATCTACGATAAACGCGTCCTAGTCACAGAAAATAGTCTTAAGAATGTTCTCGAGTTAAATCATTATCTTAATGAATTCATCCATTGTTATATTTATTACAATAAAACCTTAATTAAAGCAAAAATGTAGCGTATAATGATCTTACTAACTTAAGGATTCCATTTTTACGTCAATATAAACGTTTAATCGATGGTAATTGAATCAGAGGCAACAATTAAGGTCGACTTGGCAAAGTCCTGAAGGAGAACAAAAAATCGGCAAAATTTCGAAAACAATTGTGTATTTCCAAAAATTTCGACCGCGTATAAACATTGAAAAAATAAGATACTTTAGAGTTTTAGCTGTCAAATAAATCACAAACGGAGAAAATCGGTCCATATTTACATATTTTAACGTATGAAGGAAAAAAATCTTGCACTCTGAAAACTCGAAAATCCCGTGTAAACTTATGGGAACATATAATGATCTCCTGGAATCGAACCCGGGACTTTAGGAAATTGAGAATAGTTTTCTAGGGACCTCCTGGCCTGTAGAAACAAAACGCAGTTTACTGCAAATCTCTATGGCAAACGGTTTTCGAGAGGGGGGGACGGACGGACGGACACTTCAGAAATTATATATTGGATTTTAAGTACATGATATGCTAACGTTTATCCATCTTCAATGTCATTCGCAATTTTATAATTTCCTAAATGACTTTTTTTTACCTTCTCATATACGAAGTATATTGAGAAAGTATTGTAATCGCGAAAAAATTCGAACTCGAAATCTTGATGCAAATATACGTTTTAGGTGTAGCAGAATCCGAAAAAGTGGTTTTTGCAGTGCCGTCTGTCTGTCTGTTATTGGATCTACAGCCTAAACGGTAGAGCGAAAATGAATGAAATCTCGTACTTAGGTATTTTATCATAGAGAGAAGAGGTTTTGAAGAAATGGTTGACATTGCTCAATAATTAAGGGAAGTTTATTCTACGCCTTTTTAACCACAATTTGATTTTCTCAAAAACGGCTGGAAGGATTTTGATAAAATTCCGTACAGTTACTTGAGTATACGTCTGCAATAATGCTACATATTTCGTTTTTCTCAATGAATGAATATAGTTTATTCTTGGGCAACTTGAACAAAAATAGGATTTTCTGAAAACCGGCTGATACGATTTTCATTTTATAAACATAACGACCCATTAGTATATGAGAATGTTTGTACAATAAAAGTTGTACCGATTTTTTCTAAATAATATCGCCTTTGAGGAAACCTTGTACTCAGAATGTTGACTATTATTGGTATATACGTAGATAAATTGATAATAATAATGAAATTTAAATGGGCATTGGGTCTTTAATTACGAACCGGAATAATATATATTCACTATCGGTATGACGAGTGACTTTCGGTAATCACTCTAACCTTCCCTCAGACTTATTTCCGAGGACGCACGTCGCGCTGATTGTTGGGAAATGGTGCAGTGGTGGAAGGTAAAGAGATGATATATTGCTGGTCTGGAGTGCCGGAAGCCGAGAGAGGCGAGACAAAGGACTGTAGTTTATTATGGCCATAACCTTTCTTTGAACAAAAATGTTACTTCTATATGCGTGTCAAGGCCGAAGCAAATGAAAACTCTTTCTCCTTCAACGAAGCGTATAACGCCGGACTGGAAGTATTTCATCGTAGCTTAATAGTTATTTATGTAGCGTTATTACCATTAGCTACCGCTTTCTTTAATTTTTTCATCCAGTTTTCGTGCTTTTTATCATGGGATAATGTATTTTATCTAACGCCGTGACAGTTTCTTTGAAAGTGGTATTACTCATTAGTATTTTTTTTCTAATTGGTCATATACATAATGCTGAAAAAATAAAGTGGTGCGTGTTTCTTAGCACGTATACATATTAAGAGGAAATCTTTGAATTTCATTCAAAAAGGAAGTGTACAATGACGAAATTTATTTTAAAGACTATTAAGCTTACTACGCCATAAAACAGAGATGACACTTTGACGCATCAGTGAAAGTATTAAAATTTAGCAAGATTTGTTCGTTATTCATTTGATTTTAATCGTTAGAATGCTTATGTATCGAAATATTGTCCAAGTTTATAAATGTGCCAAATGACAAAATCGGTACGGCATCGTTCGATTTCAGTGGGTGCAAATGAATGCAAAAAATGTACCCGATTTAAAAATGAGATGAAAATATATACATACAAGATAAGATTGAATAATAAAGTTGATAAATCAGGGAAAAGTCAAAGATTTTTTTAAATAATATTTTTTGTCGTAGGTTCAAAATGTCTCAGATAAGCTAACAACAACAACTATAGCCAATGTTAGACATGAAATATTATAGGCTGTAATCAGAACCCATTCGCATTTGTACTCAGAATGATGGAAGATGTTTGGAAAATCTGTATTGATGAAAATAAATTTGAATGATCCATTTATTGATTGGTTTTTGTTTCACATTCATATCTTAGTTCATTCAATTTTTTTATTTTGAAATTCGGTACATTTTCTTGGCCCACCCTGTATTTAGTATTAATTAAATAATCCTAAAGTTAATATTATGATTATTGCAGTTGTACAATCCAAATCTCTTGATTTAAATCCATACACTCGACATTGTTCCGTTTAAATATCATAAATAAAAATATTTAAAATAAGGTCAAAATACAAACTGATATAAATTACATTCAATTATACCTATATATTTAGCACGATTGTCGGGGATATCTCCGCGTCTTATTATAAATTAAGGTAACTTATTTATATTTTCCTATATTACATTTACAAGAGGTTATTTACCCAAATTCCCTTTCGAAATTAACGGGCTTATTTTATACGCCTGATCATTTTCCCCGGGCATCCCGAATAACTTTCCAGAAAATCTTCTTCGCTCCTGCATAGATACAGCAGATACGATAAAAATCAACAAAGGGAAAATTTTATTCCCACGGGAAATAGAAAGAATAGTTTCTCAGATTAAATCAAATCCCTTCGTCTCCTCCAGCTCACGAATAAATATGCAAATTCCGAGGAGCGTGACAGTTAATTTTCTCACGAGAATATATTCTTATGTGTTTATATACACACACACACACACACACACATTTCCCTGAATGTTACCGCTATACACAAAGAGACGTATATTTAAGAAGTGTATTTGCGGACCTTATTTGCGCCAAGGAGAAAAAATAGTTTCATTGGCTTTTAAAATATATACGGACGCAACATGTTAGCCAAACTCAATGAAACCACTAGGTACTGTTTCTTCGCTGGAACCAGCGATCTCCACTGAATTTTCCGTTGAATCAAGGCAGCATTTCTATTTCTCCTTGATTTCGTTTTATATTACCTCTGCCGTTTCTATTTCCTATCCGCTCAAACTCTTTTCCGTTTCATGCTTTAGTTTTCCCTTGTCTAAAAGCGCTTATGTATCATTTTTTATTGATTTCCATAATATTTAATTTAATTTTTGTTGATAATTTTATTTTTTAAATTAGACATGTTATGAATTTATCCGTTCGAATTATTTATAAATCAACGTGTCCGTGAAAAAATTGACTCCGTTATTTTAATGCAAATACGCGTTTTACGTCACCCCGAGTCAAAAAAAAGGGGGTTTTGCCATCTCACCCGTCCGTCTAACATCGGCTCTAGTGATAAAAAAACGATTTAAAAGAATCTATATAAATTCTTTATTTTCTATATCATCACCCGAAAAAATTATACTAGTTGAAATGAACAGCGCCGCGCAGAAACGGAGGATAGTTTATTATTGTCTATCTTCGCAGAATGTAAATTTATTCAAAAATGGTCTTCTTACTAAAATTCCTCCATTTATAGAGCATGGTGTAGTAGTTGATCTTACATATCATTATTTAAAAAAAGCGTCCAGTGGCATTATAACATATCGAGTATTACCCCCAAGCTATCACGAGTTGTCCGTACAATGACGAAACCAATAACAATATTGCGTGGGGTAGGAGAGTCAGGTTTGCCTAATACACATTTTTTTTTTAAAAACCTTTATTCACTTCTCCCAATCTCTCTTCTCGTCTTCATCTTTGCCTCTTTTTTTATATTCCTCCCTTTTTCTCTTTCCCTTCACTTTTTCTCTCCCCGTTTCCACTTCGTCTTCCTCTCTTCTCTCTCTCCCTTTATCTACATTTCTTTCCCTTTATCTCTTTGTTCTCTCTCTCTCTCTCTCTCTCTCTCTCTATATATATATATATATATATATATATATATATATCCCTTTCTCTGCGATTCCCTCCTTTACCTCCCGAAAACCCTTTCATATTTTCTTCCTTTTTTATTATTTTTTTCATCCTGGACATCTCAATCTTTTTCTTGCCTTCTCCTCTTATTTTTCGTTCACCCACGTCATCCCTAAATAAATACATAGTATTTCCATTCCGCAAATTAAAATCCCCTCTCGAATCCAAGCGTGTTTATCATCGTTATCCTTAATTCTTTTTTTTACGCGCGTCTTTATTTAAAAACTGGTTTCCACTCTCCGCTAAGGAGGAACGCTGAAATCGATAATGTTTTTACTGCAGTAACTCACTCTGTTCTTCATTGCTCCCGTGGTTTTATGGTGTGATTATGATAATACGGCGTCGCCACGGGTGATGTTTATTTTTTTAATAAATCTATGGTGTTATAACAATAAATTACAAAAAAGTTATTTTTGTTAAGGCTGGAAAAAAAGTATCGAGGAGCTGGGAAACGGTTTGCACGTGAAATTCCCCGGTAAATTAATGATAAATCTGTAACATAGAATTGCAATGAATTTTGGATGATGATCGAATCGGAAAATTTAGAATTGATTTCTCCAGATGAGATAATTTTTAACGTAGGAGGATATCAATCCTTCCATGAAAAATAAGGTTGTTAAATGCAAATTAATTTTTTAATTTTTAAGATGTAAGTTTATGGAAAATTTGATGTAAATTAATGACAAAATAATCGCTTCTGGCGAGATGAAATTAAAATAAACGAAGTTTTCAGACATGAACGCATCATGCCGAATCCAAATTTCATCGTACATGAATGGGAAAAAGTACGAATTCGATCGGAAAACGAACTCAAGTCTCCAGTTTTCCTGATAGGTGCTTTAACCAGATAAGATCCTCAACGTCGAAAGGAATTGCTATATGATTTTTAACAGGAAATTTAACGGCACAAAATTTCCGTATTTTTTTCAAATTTTAATTTCGTTGCCTTCTTTCGCGAAGCAAAGTTCTCTTTTTTATTTCGTTTTTCGTAAATGCCGTCAAAAATAGGAGGAAACATTTCTGCGTATTTATATCCCGTTCTCCGATTGCGTGAAGATTTATAGATTCGCGTAATATATTCCTAACCCCAAACTTCCTTAGGGATGAAAGCCCTATCTCCCTCCGAAATGGAATTCTCTTCCTCATCCCATCCTTATGTCTCGTTTAATTCGGCCCTTCCTCATCCTCCATCCTCTTCCTCCACCACTTATCATAATCCCCCCTCCCATTACCCTCCCCTACCACTCCCCCCTCCCCTTCTCCCCCTTAACGTCCAAACCTTCCTTACGTCTCTCTATTTCCCTACTCTATTTCGCTGTTTTCCCTACATCTCAGGATCCTTCCTACCCCTTATCCCTTTAAATACGTCAAGAACAACTTCTTTCCACTCTCTCTTCCCTCGCTCTACTCATTTTCTCCCTCTCTCTCTCTATCTTCCTCTCTCCTTCTCTCCCTCCTTCTCTCTCTCTCCTTCCGCTAAACTAATCGTCTCTCACTTTGCTCGCATCCTTATTGAAGAAGTCCCCCATCCTCCCGCGCTCCCCTTTCTTTTCCAACCCCCGACATCCTTCCCTCTACCAATTCTCCGCCTACGTGTTTTTTTAAAAAAATAATAAATGTAAGAGGCATGGCGGCCAGCATGCGGAGTACACGGCAAGACTCGACGCTTCCCACGTGTTGAGAAATGGTACTCGTCCGACCGACGTGTCCTCTTGTGGTTATTCTGCAAAAACAATAGACCGCCAAGTGGGGGGGGAGGGGGAGGTGGTGAAATTCTTAGATAGCCTTGCTCACCTTCTTGCGGTGAGAAAAGAGAGAGAGAGGTCTTAATTCATCCGCTTTCTAAGCTAGATAAAAGGAGCATTGTCGTGAATGTACCACAAGTCCTTCACTGGGCGATTTTGCGTCTTTTCTAGTCTCGGAACGACAGGACAGCGTATTGTATCTGCGTAAATTCATAAAAGAAGATAGAGAGATAGAGCTGTATAATTCTTGACGAGAATGTAGACGAGGGCTTTTGAAGCTCCATGGGCGTTCACGGAGAAACTAGGGTGTATATGAATGCGAGAGAGGTATAGTGAGAAAGAGGGAGGCGGCTGAGGAGAGAAAGAGAGGCGAAACGTTGAGAAATATAGGAGTAGAGAGGAAGAGAAGGAACCGCGCAAAACGTAGACAAGGATAACACCCATCTTGCAGAGACCTCTTTCGTCGCGATGACAACACCAAGGGGATTTTATTAAAGGATGGATTTAGAGAGTTTTGGAAGTAGAATATTGTATATTTTTTCCTAGCAAAAGTGCCAAAGATGTCGCTAGGATTTCATATCTTTTCGACGTTGTTGTTTTTCGCCTCCGAAGTAAGACTGACGGGAGAGAGAAGTTTACGGAAAGGTTTTACGCCGAAGTTTCAGAAGGTGTAAAAGTTGGAAGTCAGGAAGCTGATTAAGTTTATGAGAAGGATTCTCGTTTGCATTGTGGAAGTAAATTGTTGCCGAGCCTCGGAAACGGAATTCGAGAAAAGTTGCAACGTTCTTCGGCGTGCATTCTCGAGGGGAAGTTTCGTTTATCAAAAGGTTTTCAGTGCTTGACGCGGATACTAAATGTATAGTTGTGCATTTGGTATATCACCGTCAACTTTAAATGATTATTGAGCGTCTTATCTCAATGCGTTTTCTGCATTTAAAATATTATATGTAAATTGGCGTTAGAAGTATTATAGATGACTGGTACAGGACTGGGTTTTGCGACACTCTATTAAAGCGTGCAACAGTTACCTTCCATTGAATTTAAACTAAGACGGGTTCAAATCATTTTAAATGTCTAATTCATATGAATATCAGGGATCATTTCTGGAATCCAAATTGTAAATTAAGCAGCTCCGATAACGATAAATATGTTTTGGAAACCAGTTGCACATTAAAGCTACAAATCTGCAGTCATCAGTGGCGTGTCTCGGATGACACGCATATTTTTTTTAGAACCTGCCATCGGCCTATCACCACCGATTACGGCCGACTTGTAACCGAATTGCGCGTCCGGATTCTTCAATCTTTTAATAATCATAGGAGCAACCGAGTTTCCGTATTCCGCGACATGAAAATGTCAATTTGAATCTAAGTTAATTTTGCTACCAAAGTGTAATATAAAAAGAATTTTTATCGTGATATAATTATTTTATATTTTTCTGTTCATTACGGTCTACGAATAGGATCGTTATACAATCAATTAAACTGAAAGATAATGATTGTTACTTAAAACTTCGAATGCACTTGATTAAAAAATCTAAATCAATAACTGATTGTCACTGATAGTTATTCGTCGCAGAAAACAGTTGTATCATAATCATGCCCCCCATTCTCCTGGGAACCACTAAATTCTTTGCATCTTACTTGTTTGCATCAAGGCAAATATGTTAATTAGCAAGATATTAGGGCTATATTCTCGGCCTTGAAGCTTGGTACCAATCGAACATTTTTTAGTAGATATAAATATTGTAGGTACATAGCAGCACCTATTGTCAGTCGTAGAAAATATTTTACAATATTAAGTAAGAATTTCTTCGTAGTTTCAATAACTTTTGCGACGTAAATATTTTACTTCAATCGACATGTCTGCCGATTATTTTTAAACGGAATGTAATAAATTTCTTTCCGTCACGATCAATTGTAAACTGTCTGTGAACGCCGATTTCTTCCGGAAAATTCCATAACCTGAGAAGGAAAAATATTAACCGACATACAAGTATGAATTACGGAGCAGATGAAAATTTTCCCGCAGCAATGAAGGAGCATGTGTTCACAACGTTTCTTCAGCTGTAATTTATCCCTGCTCTTGTTTTGTATAGGTTCGCCTTACTTTTTCGTTCCCTCTTTTTCCCCTTTTACTCCTAAGCTGTTTCTCTTGTACTTTCTTCGTAAACACACAATGATTCAGCTACACAAAAAGCTTAATGTGAGCTAGGATAACTTATCTTTGTAGTCGCACTACGCTCGAGCTACATGTAAGTACATATACATACATCAAATTTAAACGTCAGTTGCGTAATATGTAATTTTTCTTTGTTTGTATCTTTGCCGTTACGTCTGTCACGCTCAAAAATGAAATAGTTTAGCCAGCTTTCTTGTACTCTTACTGATTGTTTCAATTAGTTAAGATGTACTATCAGTATCCGGGCAGAAATTGTGCACAGTAACGACTCGAGTTAGATTCCAGCAGCATTTCGTTAGTCCGTTTGAATAACATGGATGTGGCGTTTTTTTATTTGCCTTTCAAAATTACTTCTAAAAAGTCTCTATTTGCATATCAGTAGGCAATGAATGATAAAGACAAAATATGTTTTTCACAATCAGTATTCGAGTCGCCATTTACTTTTTTTTTATGGAAAATTGTCTAAAGTTCCGCCTTAATTTTACTCACTTCCTTAACTTCTTGTTCGTTAATAAAGTATGGAATGGTTCGTCAGTTCCGAGTCACCTCGTGAATAATAAATATATTCTATTCCTTTACATTCAACCCTTCGAGGCGAAATGAGATTTTTGCGTGTTATTTTTGTTTGTGTTATTTTTTTTTGCGTTAAGTATGCGCACCCTATATTTTCTCGGCGCTAGGAAATTACGACGCATTTGAGACGATCGACGCCAACGACGGAAAAATGTAAAAAAAGTTAAACGATATGATGAACGCTTGCTGTAGTCAACTACGTGGCACTTTGAACGGAGACTCTCGCGGAATAATCAACGCGTTATCCGCAGGAACCTTTAACCTTTTCTTACCGCGCTCGTTTTTTTTTTTCAAGTATCCCCCAAAGGATATGTACTAACAGAAATACCCGGCGTTGCCCGGGTAAATTCGGTTCAAATCCGATCCGAATTCTAGATGAAACATGGTATTTAAGAATTCACTCGGCCGCCGTTTTAAGTAAAACGGGCTGAAAGAAACAAAAACCACGTATGAATTATTTCTGGAAGTCCTCCACAATCGTACCAAATTTGATTCAAATCAATAGTAGGACTTGGGAAAATACGCGTAGTTTAATCAGTCACCGCCGTCCACTACTGAACCCCACGCGCACACAACTCAAGGGTCAAAACCCTCACCTATACTATCCCAAAAAAGATAATATACGCAGAAAAATCACTCGTTAAAAATCCCGGTTAAAACCGATCGCATCTCCCGAGCACTCGTGAATATTAACCGCGTAGCTGGGGAAATCTGACGCCATCCTCTCATTTTTCATTCTGCTACCTGCCCCTTCGTTCAAAGGGACCGGATTCGTGGAATCAGGCAAATGAAAGGGAAAGGAGAGGAGGGAGAGAAAGAGAGAAAGGGTGGGCATCCCTCACAGGGGAACTCTTATTATTACTCGGAAAAGAGCGCCCCCTTCCGTCGATCCTCGTCCCCATCTCCCTCTCCCCCCCCCCCCCCCCACCCCCCCACCACCCTTACACACCCACATACCTTCCCATCCAAAAAAAAAAAAACTCACTCCCTCTTTCTCACCCTTGCCTCCTCCTACCCCAATCACCCCAGTGGCACCCGGGGGAGGTTCGTGGGTTAGGGAAGAGCGTAAAGAAGGAGGAAGACGAGGCAGCCCCGGGGAGAGGGAGAGGGGGTGGAGGAGAGAGGAGGGGGGGAGATGAGGAGGAAAAAACCTCTCTTCTCCCTGGACTTCCATCGCATCATATCTTTCCCTCTCTCTATTCTTTCCTCTCTCTCTCTCTCTCTCTCTCTTCTCCATTCGGGTCGTGGGCCGAGGTCCTCCTCCTTCCTTCCTCCTCCCTCCTCCTAAAAACCATCCCCATGGCAACCGCCGACGTCTCTCGCAACCCACGCCTCGGAATACTCTTTCCTGCCTCGCGGCAGAGAGCGGGGAAGAGAGAGAGAGAGTGAGAGAGAGAGCGAGAGAAGAGCGGCGGAAAAGTCTCTTCCCATGCTGCTCCGCCGTCCTCTCTCCCGCCGCCGTCGCTAAGCAACGTCCCGGGGAGCGCATAGACCTCTCTCTCCTCTCTCGTTCCCTCCCGCTCTCTCGCTCCGCTCCTCCTCGCCCACGTTATAAAAGCATCCAGCCCTCGGTACCGAATGGAGGCGATCGCCGGGGACGGGAGGCGGGGACCCCTGCAACAGCAGCAGCAGCAGCCTCAGCCGCCTCAGCAGCAACAGCCTCACCCCGTGCCTACCCCCCAAACGAACGCCGCTTCTACGTCCGTAGTTCCCCCACCCGATACGGTCGTGCAGAGGCATCGCCATGCTTCGGACGATTCGTCAACGGGCGTGGCCCCTTGGTATCTGTGCAAAATCACTCAGGCCATACAAGATTCGAAGGTAAGAGGAGTGAGCGGGCGAGCGTGTCGGATGTTTCTGTTTTCTGGGAGGGAGAGATGGAGTGGGGGGGGGGGGGGAGGGGAGGAGGAGAGCGCGTGCGTGTGTGTCTAGAAGAAGGAGAAGGCGTGATCCTATAGGGGTAACAGGTGGGGGAGGGATATACGGGTTGGGTTTGGTGGTAACATATGGTCGGAGGTTTTGGCGGTGTTATTACGTTGTAACTCTAGCGAGGAAAATAAGGATGCGTATAGTATAAAAGTATATAACGCGTAGCTTTTCGTTAGTGCACAGAGGGTGGCGCTGTACTTGATTCTCGTCGTTTTTTTTTTTAAATCCTTCCAAGGGAGAAAAAAATGGGAGATATTCCAAGTGTTTCGCGACGTTCGACCGTTAACAGGTGTAATATTTTTTTAGTGTATTTTTCCTTCTTCCATTCTTATGCACGTGTTCTTAATTTCGCAATCTTTTATTTTATAGTAGAGTAGAGTAGAGTATAGTATAGGTGTTGTATGGTTTTCGTGCTAGGCACTCTATCGTGGCGAAAGGGCGCGAGTTATTTGGCCGCCGTGCGTGGGCGCCGTCGTCGTAGTTCCTTTGTTTTTTTTTGCACCACCCGTCAGGGGAGGTGACTCGGACCGGCTGCGCGCCATTTCTCTGACTCCCGTTCCGGCAGAATTCGTCCATCTGGCAGACAATTTATTCGGAGTGCGCGTTCGGGAGAAAATGTTTTTATGTTACGCTTGTGCCATAGAGAGCGCTTTAAAACATATTAAG
Source organism: Uropetala carovei (assembly GCA_036926305.1). Classification (NCBI taxonomy): domain Eukaryota; kingdom Metazoa; phylum Arthropoda; class Insecta; order Odonata; family Petaluridae; genus Uropetala; species Uropetala carovei. Next base: position 3,296,106 of record JAXCHB010000181.1, on the reverse strand, counting down.
GGTTGCCTTTTCTTTATTCCCTTAGTGATCACATAGCTCGACGAAATTAATTTTATTATTGTATGGACTTCATTACTTAACATTCTACACGCAGGGCGAATTTATTTCTGTACAATATTGAATTGTCAATGTTTTGCACTTTGAAATAAAGATGGGCTCATCTTCTGTCCTTTAAAAATGTTTTCGAAGCTTCGAATGTAGTATGTTTAGGAATATACGTGTTTATACGTATATGTGTGTGTGCGTGTGTAATTACGGTTGTAGTTCCCACATGATCATTATTTTTTTTTAAATCACCTGCCTCTGCCTTCCTCAATACACCTAAAGGTTTCGCAGTTTCTCTGCCCCAACTATCTTCCGGTTTATTTTCTGTGTCTATTGCCCATGGAATCTAATCATTTTTTCCCATACAATATTTTATTTCCCTTTTAATGCCCTAGACATTAAATTTATCCCATTCCCTTGAAGACATTAATGTCTAGTTGAGAAGCCTGTTGATAAAGAGCGTCATTTTATCCATCGTTTAGCTTTTAATTAACATTTAATTTATTCGACTCGTTTAAATCCTCGTTGATCAAATGCTGTAAACATGAACTAATCTATTATACGTTTCAAGCCGATACTGTTATTAGACGCACATTTTGAATGAGAAATTCTTCTCAGTATAATACGAGTTATCGAGTATTTCCTTTAATTCTATTGATTATACATACTTTTTAAAATAGTCTAAAGAACATGCTACCTGTGTTGTACCCAGTTAATGCTTACAAAATTTCCTCCCGTTACTCCTCACACGCTTCCTCGACAAAGTTAAATGCAGGGACTGATTTGTATAGGGTTGTTTTTTTTTAAGTAGAATTAGCCGTCCTTACAGACTTATTCAATATCAAAAGAAAAAAAAGACGTGCTTAGTTAAAGGAATGAAACTCAACCGTGATGGGACATATGTATCGTATATATCTTCGTTAAAAACTTTATTCCGACGTTGTCGCAAATTGCGAATTCGACGGTACATTCAGAGCGAATGCCCGCCACCGTGTTCCTCCAATCAGCGCCCGGTTTTACGCGTCATTTCCCGTCCCGCGCGCCATAATTTCACCTACACGAATTTCCATGGCCCTCGCCAGTCCGTGATCAATTTTGAGGAATGCAAAGGGTCACCAAAGGGATGCGAGCCGAGCACTGCGCCTGCACATTTCGCCGAAGCTTTCGGTTCATTGAAGCAACAGATGCTGACGTGGTTCGAATCTATCCCCTTGTGCAGCAACTGGTTTAGGCGGCGAAACTCACCCACGGGGAAGATAAATATTCTCAACCTGTGGCGCAGATTTGCGGAATAGTAATTTCGATATTCGGATTGATGAGACGCGGAGAAGCTTCGGATGTTTTCGTTTGTTTCTTAATTTCATTTCTGGTGTATTCCGATTTTCGATTAAAATTTTTATTGTATAGTTTCATGATACGAAGGTACTTTTAATTCCCTTGAATACTCGTTCGTATTTAAAAGATTCAAAAATACTATTTGAGCAAAATATGTATATACGTATATCTATGGTTAGAGAAAATTAGACATTTTTTTATCCAACTTGGCCAGCATAATACTTGGGCATTAATTTGATGGGCGTTTATAAATATTAAGATCATAGGAATTTTATGGTTTTAGTAGCACATCCTTTTTTGTAATACAAAAACGTGTTGTTAAATGTGGTTTATGTGAAATAACTGTTCTGGAAACTCGATAATTGTTTTATGTGCAGTGGAGTTCGAACACAATTTCCATTTTAAATTGCAGAAGTAATATTTTCTTAAAATAAGGCATGATAAATTTAAAGCTTTTTTTTGCGATGGCAGAAGATGACCACAAATCAGCTTTTTTCTCATTTGAAGTCTAGAAGCGTCGTATTTTTATGTTAGTTCTTTATCCTAATAAACTTGAAAAAGAAATAATTTTGTATATGTATTATGTATATGCGCCATTATAATCTATATAAACTTCTCTTAACGAGTCAAAATTTTGTTTTGCTAGCCATTTGATCGTCTTCAATATTTTCATCTACCATTGAAGGCGTCGTTAATATATTCTTAAAGCACAAATATGGTTCAGAGAAATTAACATAAAAAATTAAATTAATGTATATATCGTACCATCTTCTTAATGTAGCATAGTTATGCACTATATGGCCTAGTCCTTAATCCAAATAAAGGTAAAATAAATTAACGAATTGGCTGCAAAGTATCCATCCTCAGTGGTTATTTTTCAAGGACATATACAATGCCACTGAAGACGTCTACTGTTTGCGTGGAATTAGATTACCACGACAGATTTTCACCTGCATTAAAATCTAGATCAACTATTGAAACATTAATTCCCTTTTAGTATGTTTTCATCGACTATGATAACTGATGATAAGTCATTCCTTACCGATGCATTAATTTTACGTCTAACTGACGAAAAGTCTTTATGCGGATGATATTTACCTTCTCATAATTCGATATTAACTATTATTTGTCAAAGGGAAATAAGCCGAATGTATGTAATTCTTGCAATGCGAACTAATCTAATACTTAAATAGCCTTTTAACTTTTAAGACATAAAAAATATTTATAATTTACTCAAACCACTTTTTAAGGTTTTCAGATGAAATTAATAGCTACGTGTTAAAATAAGGTACGAGATTGAATATAAAGTGATCGATGGCAGTGCAAGATTGACGCCTTTTGTAGTTAACATATTTTTGATTTACTAAAAGGGAAATAATAATATAAATTACATATTTTTATATGTTAATAAAGAACGGTATAAACATATAGAATTAACGGCAACATTTATTAAGGGGATTTGCAATACGGGAGGATGCCCCCGAGATATTTTAGATTTAATAACTTTTCCGCTTGAGAAGGTTATTGGCATGGGTTGGGAAGACATAAGAATTTTTAGACCAATAAGATTGAAGAAATATTATTCCAATGGAGAAAGTACGGATGGAGGAACAAGGCAAGGTTTTTGATCACCGTCACCGATTCTATTTTACTTATATGTGGGAGACTAATACAAGGAGACCGGAAATCGTAAGATTGGAGGCCGTATTTGCAAAATACGGATGATCGACTAGTCCTGGCAAGAAAGGGAAAATATTCGAGGGAAAGTGTGGGATAAAAATACACCTAGATAAATAGAAAAACCTTAGGTTAATAAAATATCGGAAGAAGACGGCTTTATTTTAGGGATTGACGGTAAGCCACCAGAACAGTTTCAGTAGCATAAATACCTCGGAAGAGTTAGAGCCAAAGACGGCAAATGCACAACTGAAGCGTGGTCCACCTTCAGAAGAAGCAAATTTAAAGTTTTCCTATTGTATGCGAATATGTATATACACATATAATGTATACGTGTACATATATGTGTGATTATATATATAGGTACATATATACATAAAAATCTCTACAGTCATTTAGTACGTCAAACAAGCTATGTTTTTCGCACGAATTCCATAAATTCCTATATACTTACCTAGGGATTGAAGATTTTACGTTTATCCTGACAGCGAGGCGACCAGAACTCGTCGCGATAGAGAAATAAGATTCTCGTTTCGCACAAAATTGAAAATTGAAACCTTTTTACCTTCAGTGACACGGAAAATAAGTTTCGTGCAGCATGAAGATCGTATATTTTTACTCTCTTTCTCTCACAGTAAAAAGAAATCGATCGTGATTCCGAAGTTTCGTGACTAAGGTCGTCAAGGCAAGCGTTTACACTAGGAGTCACGGCAGGCGATCCTCCTCCAGGGGGCTATTTTAGATCAGATTACTTCGTGCCGCCGCTCGTTGATTAAAGAAAATCCTTTTCAACCGTCTTCTTAAAGAAGTACAAAGTTTCATACCCTTTGAGAATGTCCTCCAGGGTCACGATTTATTTTACGAGGAATTCTAGGCGCCACGTGCGAGTTTTATCAATCTCGATCGCAATTTTTAGTTCTATTTATCATCGTCTGTTAGTCTTTCTTGGTTTATTTTCTGAAATATAGAGCGCTACAAGATTAATCGAGGCGAGATCCTATAATATACCGTTCCATAAGATCTGGCGAGTTATTAACGCACTCGACACAATATCGGTGAATTTAGAGTGAGAGAGAGAGACAAATAAAGAAAGAAAGGAAATTGTCTTTATTGCGAGGTTGAGGCTGAATAGTCTCCTCTTCAACATAACAATACATAGATTGGAACGCTTTTGAATTTACAGTGTGAAATTGCATAAATCACAGCTAAATCACTAAAAATAATAATAAATACGCAGAATATTAAGAAATACAAGCGAAAATATAACATACTAGCAGAATTTCAAATTTCGAAACAAATAGCGTATTTCTGAAAACTTCGACAGTTTAACATGTAAACTTCGCAGGAATAAAATAGTATAGAGTTTTATTCGTCGAATAAAACAAAAACGAAAAAAATAGGTCCATATTTACGTATTTTTACGCTTAAAGGAAGAATACCTTGCAAGCCAAGAAATGGATTCATACGTGTTATCTTATGGAAAAATGTTAATCCCCTATATGGGCAGCACTGATTAATCCATGTTGACCAAACCTTGACCATTCACTAAGTTCGGATGTAAGAAAGAATCGTACCAAATTAGGTTATTCTAGCTTTTACCGTTTAGGAGGAGTTCCATGAACAATCGCACAAATACACAAACACACACTTCAAAATATATTATAGTAGATAGATAGATAGACAATAACATGAAAACTGAAATTGTGTACAATGATTGATGCTCACCGATTAATGAGCTTATGTAAAGATATGACAATGATTATTTTACATGACTATCATATAATACGTACAATAAATATTTTAAAGTAACGATTTACACACTAATAATAGTACAGTTGGAAATACGGTAATGCCAGTGGACCGACATTAACATAAAACTGTTGTAAATATTTGTATTTATATATAATGCCCATACAACTGCAATTAAGTATACAAAAAACCTTTTGAATTACATGTAATGTGCAAGAAATACAGCATAAACATACAGTAAGTACGTGATAATAAAAATGATCACACGGATGATGGAACTTTCAGCAATGCGATTTCATAATAAACAGGTTTCAGAGCAGATGAGAAAGAGAGAGAGAGAAAGTACAAAGAAAGAAATAAGGTTACAAATTAATAAGGCTTTCCAGAGAACGCACGGTCCCCTTTCTTTAACTCTCCGTCATTGGAATCGGAGAGGACATTTTTAGTATCAAATGAATACGACCATTCTCTCTCTCTCTCTCTCTGGTGAGAATAAAAAAAAGAAGCGATAAAAAGTTGCGGCAGGTTTCTACATTCGCGTGTTATATATATTTTTCTCTCCCTTATCTTCCTCCTCTGACCCTAATCACGATGTCCGCCGTGTCGAATTCATCTCTCCTATAGTCGTGTAGACATTTTGAGTGGGATGGAGGTAAAATGGGGTAAAGGGGGGGGGAGGAGTAGCGGATTGCAAGGGAATGCCATATTTTTTTCCACTCTCTCCACTATTACGCTCTCTTTCCAGCATAGCTAGCTCTATTCTCCCCTTCGCTTTTCCTTCTCATATGTCTTCCCTTCGCCCCCTCCCCTCCCTTCTTCTTTCTATCTCTCTTGGTCTCTTCCAATTTCGCCTTTCCAAAAATAACTCTCTCCCTCCCTCTCCCCTTTCGCCATTTTTTTCTCCTCCCATCTCCCACGCCACGTCCCACCTGCGCCTCATTTCGCGTTCCCTGTTATTTCATCGCACAATTCCCTTTGTCAGCGCCAGTCACCAAAACTCCGAAAATCACCACTTACTTTGCCTCACCCTTCCTCCGTCATTCTTTCTGAAAATTATCGCCAAAAAGCGTTTTCTTTTGCGGGTATATATTCTTACTAATGTGCGGTAAATTAATATGCTGCTCGCAGAATAGGGTTGTATATAGTAAGAAAATTTTTTCCCGCGAAAAAACCGAGCTTGTTAGGTTATTTTTACGGAGTGTGAAATTCACGGTTGTGGGCGTAACTTTGTGGAGCTGGCCTATTGTGGAAAAATAAAATAAACAGAGTATTTTCCGCTGTATTAAAACAGTGGAAAAACAACGTTTTTATTTAATTTGTTTATTTTTCAGAGTAGTTCAAAAGCATCAAAAATCACTTTAAATTGCTCGTATACCCCAGGGGGAGGCCAAACTGTGACTCGCGAGTCACATGCGGCTCTTTTAGCTTAGTTTGTGGCTCTTTTAAATATCCATTCAACGTTTTTAACCATAGAGTACAGTGACGTTAGTGTGACTTGAGACATTTTGGGGATGCCTAAGGGTAATGCAATATATCCGAATTTCTTCGGATACAGTTTATGTACTGTTCGCAAATTTATGAGCACAGAATGTGTCATGCGGCTCTCGAACTTTCTAAGATTACCGTATGTGGCTCCGAGGTTAAGTAAGTTTGGCCAACTCTGGTATGCGCCGTATTTAATTGGCAGCTTAACTACCGTTTTCGGGACAAAATGTTTAAGTCATTCGAAGGAAATATAAATATGAGCATTAATTGCGATCTTGTGGGCATGCTTAAGGTTCATAAATTTATTATATCAGTATTCAGCTGTTTAATCACTGTCAACTTACATATCAACACTTTTAGACTGAGAATTCGTTTAATAAAATTGCACTTTCGCAAAACTTATTTTTTGAAGCGAATAAATAATCATGACAGTACATATAAAACCTCTACATCTGACGCATTTGAATTTTATAAAATTTGCTGTAATTATAAGTTTAGTAAAGTTTAGGTTAAATATTATATACTAGAATAATAACCAGTCATATGACGGGTAATATTAAAAATTATAACACACTAAAAATTAAAATTAATTTTATATAATATTTATGTTAATATCGTAATAATAGATGACACTTTGTGTACTTTACCTTTCGTTAAATGCTTTAATTAGGTTATTCTAATTGATAACACTGAATACACTTCTTCTTGCTTGCTTCTTTCAAGAAAAAAAGCTTTGGAAGATTGTAGTGACTTGATTAATTAATAGCAAAACAATACAGGTTGCATAGCAACCCATGCTAGATTAAGCGTTAAAAACACAAAAAATGCGCACTTTTACGTATTTTTTTAAATTTAAAAGGGGAAGATACAATAAAAGACCGCTACAGTAAAATAATTTAGAATTTCGTTCGTCTTTTAGGTTTCGTTTGAAGTTTCTAAGTTAATATGTAGGTATTTTAACGAGCAAAAGAAAAAATGTCTGCACGGTCAAAATCGTTTTTTCCCGTGCTTATACACGGCAATACGAAAGGATATCTGGAGTCTAACCTAGCATACTTTATGTAAAAGTAATTAGATTTTATAGTAGGTAATGTGGTCATCTAAAAACACACCAGATTTCATATCTCTAGCTGCTTTCAGTGCAGAGATATTGAAAGATTCTAAGAGTGTTATACACAGAAAGAAAGACAGAATTGGAAAATTATATGACAGTGTTTTAAAGGAATTATGTATTACGTACTTTTTAAAATACTTTAAAAGTCGACGCAGACAACTTGTACCACCATGCTTCAATGTGTAAGAAAATCCGCGGTACGAAATTCGCAACGCCATCCCTAAAAGTCGTGCAAATAATACCTTACTTTTGCCTTAGCAGTGTCCTTTCCGCTTTATGTAGCGTCGTATCCCCTGCAACTCAATTTTCACGCTCCGTTACTCCCAAGTGCGTTGTTCCTGTGTCGTTTCCTTCCCTAGCTTCGTCCAATTACGGTCGTATCCTCTTCCGTGCTATGCGTCAACAGATAATCACCCCTAAGATGTGCCCTGTTATCAGGCGATCTGCAGTCATTCAACACGCAAAATTTCATCCTCTGTCCGTCCCCATTTTTCCGCTCATTTATAATAGATTCTCGTTTAAGCCTTGTTGACGTGTTTGCGTGTAAATGCGTGTGCCTTAATATACATTTGCGATTATATTAATATTCATTAACGGTAATCCCGAGTTTTTTTACACCCGATTTGACTAATTTGCGCAAAAATGTGGTGGTAATTTTAAAATTTCGCGGAAGGTTTCATTTCGTTTATTTAGCACCCAACTATGGCGGCTCGTTCGCTAAAGCACATAAAACAGCACTATTTCCTCTCGATAATAAAATTTGTTCGTAGTATATATCGTAATACAAAATGTAGTGACGTTGTGACGCACGCGTGCACGTGATGCTATATTGTCAATGTGTTTTTATCTCTCTGTCTACATTAGCACGCATGTTAATTAACTTGTAGTTTCTACAATCTTTTTGCCCTTACCTACAATACTGTGATTATAATATGATCCCAAAATGTAAAGGAAGTGAAATGAGCGTTGAGTAACGAAATAGTTCATTCCCCTAAAATCTGTTTTTCTCATAAGATTTTAGTGTCTATATTGTCATGCTTTCTACGGTTTCCAGAAATGTGACTCCCGTGGTTATTATTAATATCACAGTCCACAATAAATTGAGATTAGGTAATGCTCGTATTTCTGAGAATTTTGAACTGTTTAGAACTCACGAATGATGATCTTAAGATTCAACAAAAAAAAGTTATGGAATGGCGTCTACGTATATTAATGAAAATGACGCCGCACGCAAATTTTGATTACATGCATTAAAAAGAAATGTATGGTAATGAGTTGTTGCTGTTTTACGGCGCGAAGTATAATGGCATATAGAAGGCAATTCTAAACCTCACACTAGAATCTCCGCAACCATTAATCGACCCGAATACTAATTCTCGGACAAAGAGGAAATGCGAATTTACTACGTTTTCAGCAGTAATACGCACACCTCTTTTCCTTCCTGGATATTCTTTCCGACCGTTCCACTTTTTTCTGACTTCAGGAAATTCCTCTAACTTTCTTTCCGATTTGTTATCGAACCCTTCGTCTTACTTCTCTAACTTTTTTTTTGTCTATCCCTTTTCTTCTACTACTTTTTCTTCTTCTTCTTCTTCTTCTCCTCCTCTCTCAATCTATTCCTGCCTTCTCCTTTCCTTTTTCCTGTAATTCAAATAGCCTTCCCCTTCTTTATTTTCTCCTCCTTCATTCACTTTCCCCCCTCACCTCCACCTTAAACCCCATCTTTTCCTTCCAACTAACTCGAGTCAAAAATTTCATCTCTCCAGCCCAAATCGTGCCTCAGTTTCATCTCTCAGTCTCTCCGTTTCTTTCTCCGCAGCATCTCCTGTCTATATACCGTATCTCTCCCTCCACTTTCCTGTCTCCCAACTCCTCCTTTCGCCCTTTTTTGCTTTCGCTAACTCATACCCTTTCATCAAATTTCTTCAACCTTCGCCCGGGCCCTCCTTCTGAGTCCCTCACGGTACCATGCTCTCCCCTTGCCTTTTTCTTCTCCCCTTTCATCCCCTCTTTCTCTCTCTCAATCTTCTCCTCTCCATCTGCTACTTCCTAGATTCCCTATTTCTCTCTCTCTCTCCCCTCTCTCTCCCTCTCTCTCTCCCCCCCTCCCCTTAAAACTATTTCCTAGCATTTCCTTGTGCGGTTTATTTTCGCAGATCTCTTTTTTTACAGATGTATTTTTCTGTGGATTTTACATGATGGTATGCGAATACGTAGAATGCAGTTGTGCAGAATAGGAATATTTGGATTTTACTACCATTCAGAATAATTCCAACTTTAGTTTAACGAATGAGGACATATCGTTCTTTTTCGTTTGCCTTTTCATACCATATTCTATTTTTCATGAGGTTGAATTAGCGATTTAAAAAAATTTAATGTCGAAGTTCATCTTATGTTGTTTATGACATGGTATGGCATCTTGTTTACGGACCAATTCGTGATAAATAAAATACGAAAATGTTCTAACTTCCCCATAGATATATTTATCATGAAACATTTCCACCAAGTTATGCCAGGAACTATTAAATTTACATGGACCAATTCGTGTATATTGGAGTTGTATTAGTGATTAACCATATTACGTAAAGTCTTAGTCTCATGCTAGGATGGATTTTCATCCTTTTAACTGTCTCTTTCTACCAACATCTCTTGTTCCATCTCTTTTCTAAATTTTCAGCATTCCAACTTCTTCTTTTGTCTCCCGTTTTTTCTCCTTTTCCATCTCTTCTGTCTTTTCATACAATTTCCCTGTCGAACAATCCCCTTCCCTTTCTTCTCCCATCCTTCGTTCTAAATCACTTCTCCTTTTTTTAAATGTTTTTATTCGCCCTGGTTTTCTTCCCTCTTTCTCTCTCTCTGAATCTCTATTCACCCTCCAGATGTGGATTCCTCCGTCGGGTCTTGCATTCCAAATACCCTTTCCCCACCTCTTACAACCCCTCGCCTAACCTCCTCTCTCTCTCTCACTCTCTCTCTCTCACTCTCTCTCTCACTCTCTCTCACTCACTCTCTCTCTCTCTCATATATATATATATATACATCTCGCGTATTACCTTTCCCTTCACCTGCTATATCCTTATGTCGAAACTTCATCGGTTCGTGTCTTCGGCACCCACCGCTTCCATCCCTAATCCTTCCCTCTCCTCCCGTTTCCCGCTCCCTTCATCATGTCATCCCATCCTCCTCCCTCTCTCTCTCTCTCTCACTCTCTCCTACCTCCCGTATCGATCTCTCCTTTCCTGAAATACTCCCATTACCCTCGTCCGGAGGAATGACTGACTTTGGTTGAAGGACCATCTCTTTCCCCACTCCCATTCCATTTCACTTCCCCTCCCTCTCCTTTTGATCATCCTTCGTAACCTCGTTTCGTACTGCCACCACCTCATCATGTCTGCTCCGCTCTTCTCCTCTCTCTCTTTCCCTCCTCTTCGCTCAGTGTAACTTTGCTTTTCCCTGTCCCCTTTCCTCAATTAACCTTCCGATACTTACCCTTCTACTAACCCCAGGTTCGCTTTCGCTCCTGTAAATTTCTTTAATTATTCGCAGCGAGGTCTTCCTTCCGGTAATAATTACTCTCCGGTTTTTCTATATCTTTTTTTTTAGGCAAAAGGTTCGGTTGCTTCTAGTTTTATATAAGACCAAGTTGTTTTATTTATGCTGATTCATTTTGGGATACTATTAACGGTGTATGTTCTTATAATCCACATTCGTTTGCGCTCTATATCTAAAAGAAAATAATGCACACTTTCGAAAAACCTCATCTTTTGGAGTCAGGAAAGAATAAAGTGCATAATACTTTCATCAGTAGCCGTATTTAAGTTCCGGCATTTATTCTTGTGATTTTGTGCCTGTGATTAAATTAAGTAAAATTGCTACAAAATTTTAGGCTACATGGCCGACGCATCTCGAGGTAGTGAATGCTTGTTATCGTCGGCGTTTTTATTAACCCGCTGATTTCTATGGGTCAGGGGTTTTATTATTAAGCAAATGAGAGGAAAATCGATTAATGGACACTTTCAATCAATTACGAATATACACAGCAGTTACGTTTTGTTGGATAGTAATGACTCAACATGATGAGCCTTTTCTTGTTATTTTGGAGGTATACTCTTAATTTCACATCGGCATTCCGTCGCATTAATGAAGATTAATAAACAATTTTCCGCTTCTTTTTTATGAAGGTAAACGGAAGAAGTGAAATTAAAATGAAGAATGTCATAAAAATATATAATAAAGTGTGCAGTTAAACAAGAGACAATTTATACCAAAGTAGTTTGCTCTTCAAAAGTCTCCTTTTCTATTAGGAAATCAATGTATTCATAACATATAAACGTGTTCGGTAGTGGTACTCGCTGGAACTTTTTTAACGACAAAATATAATAACTCGCAGGAGAATCGTACCAATTTTTTTAAAAATAAATAATAATCCTGACATTTTCTGATTTTTATATTATTATAATAATTCATCTAATGAATTCAGTCTACTACGCAGTATATTTTGGTCAGGCACGTAAACAGTCGAAAGAAACGCGAAGTCTTCGAGATTCAAACTTTCAAAATCGACTCTCGATCTATCAGTCCTTGGAGAAAACGCTTCCAAACCAACGAATCTTCGTCATAATGGGACTATGATTGAACATCTGTTAAGAGGCGGGAGATTACGTTTCCATCGCCCTAGGCGGCGGCAGAGGCACACACGGTCCTCGTTTGAAGCTTCCAGGCCGAGAGCAAATTCGCGTTTTTTTTGAAATTCCGAACACACGTCGAGAGAAGAGGACGGACTAAGTGACCAAAGCGACGGGTACGTGACAACTTGGAATGGACCGGTAATGTCCACACATGCACGGAAGGGATAGGTCTGCGGGTAAATTCGAGCACTCGCGTCTCCCCCCCTCCCCGTTTCCGTCCTCCTTCCCCTCCCTCCCTCCCCCCCCACTCTTTCCCCCCCCCTCTAGCCACTCCCGAAAGCCACAAACACGGAACCGAGTTCCGGCAAATCCTATTAATTCCGAAAGTACCCGCGAGAGTATGGGTTTCCGTATTTCGACGGATATCATACAAACATGCGCCCCCCCCCCCCCCCCACCACCCTCCCTTCTCCCCCACTCACTCGCTCCGCTCCATTCGGGATTAATAGCTGCACGGATCATGGGATGGGATTCTAGGTGGGCGACTTCGGACCAAATCCGCCGCTAGAGGGTCTGTTTTTTTTTGTCGCGCGGGACGTGGCGAGGATAATTTCTTTTTTTTTTTTGCGGGAATGCGCGGTGTGAGGAAAGGAAAGAAAAATGTTTCCGCCGGGAATAAATTTGTTGGTGAAATGTATATTTGCCACTTGCGACCTAGATTTCGATTATTCGTGCCGCCGCCGAAAGAACGAACTATAGCATTCAGGGAACGTATTGTGAATATCTTTCTCCGTGCTTATAAAATAGGGTAAAACAATATAGAAGACGCGAATTATACTCACAATCGGATGCTACGTTAGCATCAATCGTCCTCTATTAATGATTAAATTTGTCTCGAAAACATCCTTATCAAGTTCGAGCGAACTGGGTCAAAAGTGTAACTTTATCCCATTAATTTACAATTTGGAACAAAATGATGTAATTATAAAGGCATTTCGTTTAGAACTATCTTCGTTATATGGATTTAAAGAGATATAAATCAATAAGGATTCCCGTAACTAAGAATAGCAAACGTAATTATGGTGACGCCATGGCAACTGCATAAATTGCGCACGCAACCAAGCGAACGAAAAAGATTAACGTTAGGTCATAAATATTCTAAAGGTGTTGCAATGAATATGTAAAACGGAGATAACTCAAAGAAAACCGTTCCATGCTTAATTTTAACTAGTTTAAAAATGCATGGACATCATGTTTTTCTTACGGGAAGTATTCTAGAAATGGAACAAAGGGGTTCGAAAAATAATTCGATTACTCCTCAGCAGTTGGTCCTAGATCAGGGGTGCACAAACTTTCCACACTCGCGGGCCGCATTTGATGGTTTATACTTACGCGAGGGCCGGTCTTAATTAAAATTTGAATAACGTAAATAAAACAAAAATAAAATTTTAGATAACGAGTGAAAGCATTTTTACTTATCAATAATAAAAAGCAAAATTATCACAAATATACAATACAGTTGTGAGTTTGAAAGGGTGTACATCTCTTTTGAAAGAAGCAGTAAAGGAATAAAAATTTTCAGGAGTACAAATTCGCTAAAAGTAGTGCATTTTGCATACTCTTGTAATTTTCCCTTTATGACTTACCAAACTAACCTAACCTAAACATTGTTCAATCTTATAATGCAAAATCTTCCGCGGGCCGCAAAACAACATCAACGGAGGGCCGCACTTAGTGCATCCCTGTCCTAGATCGACCAAATATGTACGATGTCTAATCCTCACGTAGCTTCTCCAAGTTGAAGGAAATGCATGGATAGGTATATAGCGTATGGAGGAGAGAGGTTTCAAATAAACGCTTTTCGTAATTTTTCCTGACAAAACACAAAATACGTGACGCAACATTAAATCATACCATTTCAGTTTGTCCTGTAATCGTTTGTTAGTTATCAATTGACCTATTCCAATTGCAATGACTCGGGTGGTACAACTCCAAAGTCCCAGTTTTTAGGGGCGTTTCGCTTCCAGCGTGAGCGCCTAATATCGTCGGTCTGTCCGTCCGCATGTTCGTTCTCGGCTTCTACGGAACGGATTTTCATGAAATTTGATAGGAAGGACTTTCAATCAAATACAATAAGAAAATCGCAAAAATTAATCACGTACACCAATCAGGGGTACCACTTTACTGGTGACAAAAAATTAAATTTTCGTCATATCTCGTTAAGTATTGCTCATATCAAAATATTTTTCAAATAAAAGTTGTAGAACTAGTAAAGAAGAGTTTCTTTTCTTATAAATTTTTATCGTAGGAGTAATAAACAAAAGTGTCTTAATTCGAGTTGAACTTAGAAATTTTCTTGCACGGTTACTTCCTCATTGTTGCCAACTTAAACAGTCTCACAAACAAACGTTTAATTTACTTACATGTGCATGCACTATTTTTAAATAGGAAGAAAGTGGATTATTTATGATGAAGAAAATAACTTTAAAACGCAGTTTCCCTTACGTAGAGGTATATAATTTCTTTCTATAGTCGCTTCACCATCTGAAGGCTCTTGGCCTACTTAGAGCAAGTAGCCAATCACGAACGTTTCCCCTTCCATCGCCCCTCTCAACTTTCGTGCGGGAGAGCAGATATCGGTGCGCGTTGCCAGCTCTTGCGGATTTTCGCCTTCAGCTGATATACTACGCAATTTCTAATGGCAACGCATCCGGATGTGATCTCTTCGAGAGCAGGAGTGAGACTGGTTTCCTCCCCACTACCTTCCCAAACAAACCGTCTCCTATTGGCTGCTGCTAACTGGCGTACGCCCCATTTTCAAGGCCAAGAGACTTTAGATGTTGGAGCGAATATAATACATACTCCATTGCACGAAACGCGCCCATTTGTGTTAGGTTGTACACTTTCCTAACTTGTTCTTATTATTACCCGTTTAATTCGCGATAATATCGCCTATATTACGTTATAGAAACCTTCGCGATAGCTCCCCAATTGGTACTCGGAGAAAGGGATGGGGGAGAGAGAGAGTGATTGAGAGAGAGAGATTGAGAGAGAGGGGCGGGGAGGGAAAGAAGGGATGATGGATGGATTCTAAATCTTCCGAGGAGGTGGGATGGGAGAGAGAAGGATCTTTCTCAACCTCCTTCTCTCACTTTGTAAGCGGAGTTGGAGATGTGAAGTCGATAAGAAGACGAATGGTAGCAGCAGGGAACCCAAAGTTCGGATCGGTCTCCACGAGAGAGAGAGATATGGGGGATAGAATATTCGAGGAAACGGAGGAAAACATTATGTGAAGAATGGAGAGGAGTGCGGAGGGATTTTCGAAACGGGGATGCGATTGTACCTACTTCTTCTGTTTTTTATTTTGATCCGAAAAAGTCCCACGTGTGTTTCCCTAAATCCAGGTTTTTGTTTTCAAGACGACCTTATCATAGACGTGCTTTGTGTCGTGGTCGCTACCAACAATTTTATATGGATTCGTGATATATTTGCTTTAAGATTCTTGACGAAAAGGCAATTTTTGCTTTGGCTTATTATTTTGTTATTATTTTTATACCGTAATATGTTGTCATCTGGACATGTGCCTAATGGCAGCGATCACGTTTGTGAATAAATAAAATTTGAAATGACTATTATGCCTGCGTAAAATGAGGCATTGGACTAGTAGAAATGATGATGCGAAAATATTGGAGGCGTTTGAGATGTGGATAGTAATTACGCGACTTTATTTTAAGAGCGATATTTAGACCAGGATTGGGCAAACTTTTCTGCATGGCGGGCCGCGTCGGTGTTGGCGAATTCTTCAGCGGGCCGCATTGAAAGGTGCCAATGCTTAGGCGAGCCAGACTAGAGTTTAAATCGGAAATTTCTTAGATTCTTAGGCATCATACATAAGTGAAAACAATGACAATTTATGGCTAAATTTTCAAAACTAAAGATATTATTATCATAATTTTACCAAAAGTAATATGAAATTGTGGTAAATTTTACGGATCGCTTTTTCACCAAAGCTTCGCGGGCCGCATGGAATGCTCTCGAGGGCCGTGGTTTGCCCACCCCTGATCTAGTCCGTTCTTACAAATAACCCAGTATGACGAACACAAACATCAATGCCCTCTGCTTGATTCGAACCAGCGACCTTAGTAACCGTTGGCAGATAAACTATATCCACCCGTCTACGAAGGCCGGGCATAGTTTCGTGTATGGCCTATACTAGAAGAAATTGGTTAAGACTGAAAGAAAAACAAGTGAAGGAGTTTCAAACTCACTAGAGAAAAATATGGGCTTAAATAAGAGTTATAAGGTATAGACTGAAGAAATAGACGGTTAAAATTTTGAGAGGCGAATGTCTGTTGAAAGGTGTCGTACGTAGAAGGGAGATAGCTAGGACAGAGGGAAAGATGAAAGGAATGTTAGTTGACTTAAAAAAAAGGGAATGGATATGAGAAGAAGAAGCGGAAAGTCGTGAATGGGGAAGATTTATTTGGAATAGCCAAAAAAAACTCTTTAGAAAGGTATAAAACTTAACCCGACATATAACAACTTATAGGTGCAACGGGAAGTTGGGACAGTTATAGCCGATTATAAAAATTCCACTTCCAACGGAAAGGCGATTTTTATCGCGTTAAAACATAGAATTGAGGTTTATTGTTTTAACTATAAAAGTGGATTAAATTGACGTTTTTAATAATAATTGAAAAACTGAAGTTCCAAAAGTTTTTTTAGGAGTTTCATTGATAAAATCGAGAAATGTCGGTCTTGATAGGGGGTGGTTAGCGTGTCTAGCTCCCAATGAAAGGGTCGCGGGTTCGAGTCCTGCCGAGGGCATGGTCGTTTGTTTTAAATCTATCACAACACATGTAATTGAGGAAAACCTGTTTGTGTGAAATTAATTATTATTATTATTATTAAATTGGCGGGTGAATATAGTGTCGCTTGCGGTGCACTGAATTTTCTTTAGATCGAAATATCAAATTCAAAAATGATTTGAATACAAAACTTGAAAGAATACGACACTTTCAACATTTTGGAGGAACTCGGCCTGAGCCTATTTAAAAGATTGCGTTATCGCTGAGTCAGAACGGTTGACCTACCTCGATAAGTATGGACCATACTACTTTATAAGGCTTATTCGCGATGTGCAAGCGGGGAACGGAGCAGACTCTGCAAAAAAATATCCCTCTCCCGGATAATACGAATTGGGTCGCCAAAAGCGCCGAAAATTTGTAAAAACGGAACATTTCTGCCCTATCCACACGCTGGATATGTAAATTTAAGAGTGAATATTGATAATGATGAAGTTATCAACTGAAGCTACTGCTGATGCACAGCGAAAACCGGTTAACACGAATTTCTGGAGACAGGCACAACCATTTCGTGTTATCCGAATTTCGAGTTAACCGAATGTCATGTTAACAGTTTTAATGTTAACATTTTCAAATACAGAATTAGGCTCGTAGGCAAATCCGTGATAACTATCAATAATAGGATGTAATACACAGCCGAAGATATTACCACAATCATGGGGAAACCTTACCTCAAATGCCATTTCGTGTTATCCGAAGAATATTGCATGTATTTATTTTTGTGGGACCGAAAAATATTTTCGTGTTAAGCGACATTTCGTGTAAACCGTTTCGCGTTAGCAAATGAATAGGCTTATGTCGACTAAGTGGGACCACATTTAAAAGTGACCGCGAAGCTGACCCCTCGACTGAAAGGTACAGGCACTGGAACGGACCAATCACGCGTTTCGTGTTAACCGATATTTCCTTTTAAGCGTTTTCGTGTTAAGTGGTTTCCACTGTATTTGGTTTTTGCCTAGGTCGGCTTCATTCGTTCCGAATCTCCGCCCAGCATAAATGAAAAAATAATTGTGACCACATTGAAATAATGACATATGAAAAATTATTAAGTTTAATCCAACCTAATAGCTATGTGAAATATCTTTCCTATTTTCCATTTTTCTTTTAACTTGTTTTTCAAAGTTAGGTCTGCAACGATGGCAAAACGTTTTCATCGTAGGTACTTAATGCATATTTATAAACATCTTTATGTTTTCACTAAACGAGTTTCACCTTGTACTATCGGATATAATTATTTTTCCGCTGAAACCTTTCAGTGAAACTTACGAAGTTCAAGTTATGTTCAGAGTTACCAACTTTTGCAGGGAAAATATTTTTCAAAGCTTGTTAACGTCGGCGGCGTGTGGCGAGGTCGTATAGCTTTTTGGGAAGGTTGCGTCTGACGTCGTCTGGTTCGTGAGTCGATTCCGGCGACATCTGACGTGTATCCTCCGGGGACGTTGCAACAACTATTACCCTTCTTGAAATGGCGGGAAGAAGGGTCGTAAATCAATATGGTGACAGGCGATAAAAATGAAAAAAATATAACTAAAGAGATTGGGATCTTCGTCCCGTCAAATGTAATGATAGCGTCCTGGATCGGTAGTATTTTTACAAGATACACACGTAAGATCAGGATAATTTGCGCGGAGAAAATAACTTATTTATAAGTCCAAGGGGCAGTTAATAGGTGTGCATTATAACTTCGGTCATCCATGTTAATTGGGACTGGGACAGGTCAGTGGCGTAACTATCCTTTCATGGGTCAGGGTTCAAAATTGAGAAAGTGGGCCCCTAGCACATTATTTTCTAATTGATTTTAAAAAAACAAAATAATTTAATAAAAACGAAACGAAATTTGTCTTTATAAATGTTTTATAACATTACGTTAATAAAATTACATAAAAATATACAATTTTTGTGAATATAAAATTTAACACAAAATTTCTAATATTTATTATCAAAAATATCTTTATTAGAAATTGTAAACCACGAAGATGAAAATTTTGCTTAACATAAATATTGTATGATTTTTTTAGAAATACAGCGTTACATTAAAATGTTTTACTGAAATCCTTTAAATATCTTTTCGCCTAACCTTTTCATTAGCAAAAAACCTCGATTGAAATAACTGTTAAGCCATTTAACCGTTCTTCGGATATGGTACTTCGTAAATAACTTTTAATTATTTTCAGTTTCGAAAAACCTCGTTCATTGGTATTTGTCGTTACTGGCAATGTTAGGAAAAGCATGAATATAGTGCATACATTTGGAAAACTAGGAGCTAGTTCACTGTTATCAATCAGAAGAATGTCTGCCATTTCTTTAATACTTGTAACATTTTAACTCCTTTTCAAATATTGTTTTAAAGGACACCAGTTGAGACCCTAAACTTTGCGATGTCACTTTTATATTTTTCTTTTTTGATTCTTCGTGGATCTCTTGTTGATAAACGCTTTGGTGTTATTATTGACATATATTCCATGATTGTTCTCATACCTTCAAATCTCATTTTTATTTGCTCTGAAAATTCGTTTAATGTGCCAAAGTATATTTTGTATTTAAATTTATTGTTTTAACATAGGATCTTCCAAAAGAGCCCAATTTCGAACTGTTTTAGATTTTGGCGCAATTCCCCAAGACAGACGTAGTTTACTAGCTTTTTCTTTCATTTCATCGAACTCATCATCCATTTTCATTTCGGTTAGATGTTCTTGCAAAGTCTGAAGAAAATCGAAAGCTTTTTGTAAATCGCAAGATTTGCCTTCTAAAAGTTTCGTCAAGTCGCCCGTTTTATCCAATATACTTGTAAATACTACCACCATAAAAAAATTCAAAACAACTAATTTGTTTTAAAAGTACTTTTGCTTTACAGATTTCCTGCGTTTTGGTACTTTTCAGTATGATCACATTTAAGGATTTCATTACATCAACAAGTCTGTGTCTTAAAGCCTCCAAGCCGTCTTTTTTAGAATAAAAGCGTGTATCACATACACGTTTAAATACTTACCTGTACTTACGTGTTCAGTTGCTTTTGCCAAAATATGATTTGAAATTTTTTGACAACATTTCATTGGTATATGTACTCTTAAACCGGTGTAGGAGTAATATACAAGTAATACCATATTATTCTCAACCGTAGTCTCAACCACTATTTATCATTAATATTTCAATGGCTAATCGAGCACACTTTTTTTAACCTAATAAAGTTTCAAACTCAATTAAAAGGACATGCTATCGCCCGGTTATTTTTCAGAAAAAATCCTGGTTTTACTGCATCTTTCTAAATAGAAATTTAAAAAACCCACACCACACGCTAGCGGAGGTCACTTCCGAGAAATTTAGCGTTATTTAATAATAAATCAGTATGGATCGAAACGAACCACTTTCCCAACCCACCTCATTACCGACGACTTTTAACAATTTGCGGTTTTTTCTTTCGCGAACCGAGACGGAAACGAGGACA
Organism: Uropetala carovei; assembly: GCA_036926305.1. NCBI lineage: Eukaryota > Metazoa > Arthropoda > Insecta > Odonata > Petaluridae > Uropetala > Uropetala carovei. The sequence goes on along the minus strand of JAXCHB010000181.1, from coordinate 3,275,763 downwards.
TTTGCCTACCAAAAAAAAAGAAAACGCCTCTTTACGCAATGCTAGAAAGAGAGCGTCGCTGCCGCATTCGTACGAAGGATGCCTCTGTGACAAAGTTGCGGGGGAAAAGGAGATAGATTTTTTTTCCAAACGGGTAAGAAGGCATCCCCTTGAGAGCAATAGATATGGAAAGAGATACATGCAAGGAAGAGAGAGAGAGAGAGGGAGGGAAGGAGAGAGAGAGAGGGAAAACGCGCAAGATGTTGCTTAGGATGGGAAGAGGGATTTTTTTTAAAGGGAGCGATACGGTTAAAGTGATGGAGAGAGAGAGAGAGAGAGAGAATTATGACGCGTAAAGAAACGGAGAGAGCGTGGCCTGTCCCCTCTCCCCGTCATTTAAAATAAAAAACGGACGCGGTTACATGATCGGAGAGGGACCAGATTTGACGGGTGGCAATTGAAAAAAAAAAAAAGAAAACCTACTGGTGGAACGGTTGAAGAGAATGCCTGGACCCTAAAGAAGTCACGTTTTCCTACGCATCTAAGACGGCGTGGGTTCGCGAGAAGATTTTTAAAAAAATTTATTTCATTCTGTTTCATTTTATTTTTTCCATTGTTTTCCATCGGTTAAAAAAATAAATTTTCTTTTTGGAACGCTGCCAACTCGAATGTGAGGACCCGTTCTCAAGCATGCGCCCCGTGGCAATTTTCTCCTTCATCAACGCGACGAGGGCTCGATCTCTAATCTCTCCTTTATAATTGGTTCCTCCCACTCTTTTTCGCTTGGTGCTCCAAAACCTTTCTCTCTCTCTCTCTCACTCTTTATGTTCATCCTTTACCTCTTTTTTATCGTTTTCTTTATGTCTTTTCTCTCCATCAACTCCACATTTGTGTGTGTGTGTCAATTCGTTCATTTCTCAGCCCATTAAACCAGATAGTAATAACGGTCGTATTATTTCTCTTTTACTGAAATTGCCTCTTACATTCCTTCTGACTTCGTTTTCTCTCTTTTCTTCCAATTTTCATTTTATCCTCCACTTCCCTATCTCCGATTAACTCTCCCTCTATTTCTCCTCCCTCCCTTCTCTCCCTTCCCTCCCTTCTCTCCCTTCCCTCCCTCTCCCTCTCTCTCCCTCTCTCTCTCCCCTCCCTCTCTCTCTCTCATCCCTCTCTTTCTCCTCTCCCTTTCCTTTTGTCTCATATTCTCCCTTCCCCATTTCTCCTACCCTTTCTTCCTTTCTTTTCCACCTCTCTCTCTCTCTTTCTTCCTCTCCCCCTCCCTCAGTCTATCAATTTGTGCCTCTCCATCAATCAATACCTTTAACCCCCCCCCTCTCTCTCAATTTCACTCTCTTTCTCTCCCCCTCTCTATATGTCTTTCTCCTTCTTTCTCTCTCCATATTTATCTCTCCCTTTTTCTCCCTCCCTCTCTTTCGTCCTCTCTCTCTCTTATTCCCTCTCTCTTTCTCCCTCCTTCTCCATCCGTCTTTCTCCCACCCTCTTTCCCCTTCCTTTCTCCTCACCTCTTTCTCCCTCTCCTTGTCCTCTCCCTCCCTTACTAGCTCCCTCTTTCTTCCATTCATTCGCCCTCCCCTCCTCTCTTCTCCCCTCCTTCCTTGTCTCCACACTCCCACACCCTCCCCCAAAACGGCCTTTTCTTCCATTACTCTCCCTCCCCCCACCCCCCTCCTCTCCCCCGACTTTTTTCCCAATACACTCTCTTGACCCTACCCACACACAATACACTTTCCACCCTCGATCTTAAACTGGACTTCCCCATTTACTCGACTCCTTACGGCCTTTTTGCCTCTTTCTTACGCTCGTTGAAAACTCTCCGAAACGGACGTAATCATTGGAGATCGCGGTGACGACACGCATTACATCATCACTCACGGTCCCGTCCATCAGATAGAGTGTACGTGGGTGTTGTTTTTTTTACGAAATAAGTGACGCTTTCTTTTTTTTTATCTCTCCCGGGTGCGGGTGACCTAGCTTCTCTTTTTTTTCTTAGCACATCGTCATGCGCTCGGATATTTTTTAAATTCATCTCGAGGAATTGAGATTGATCGGAGGAAAAGGATGTATCACTCGCGCTGATGACAATATTCTTCGAGACAATTATGGGGTCAGATGTTGTTTTGTCATGGGACGTCAAAATTCGTTACCCGGAGTTACACAAGGCAATGACCTCAGTCATCGGAATTCCGTCAAGAAGACCAAGGCGAATTTTGGTCCGAAAGAATCTTTCGGAGGCAATAATCCAATCTATTACATAATATTATAATTTTATGAATTGTAGATAGCCGATAGTGATAAGCGTATATTTCACAAAGAGAAAATTTAAAGATATTTTCCAAATACTCCGGGAAAGTAAATATTTGTTGAACTATCAAAGAGAAGTCGCAGTTCACGTTTTCGCTTGACTGTAAATTTAATTATTTTCCCTCATAAAAAAGATTTCCTTTCACTTTTACCTTCCTTTGCTTCAGAAAACTGTTTCTCAGCAACAGGAAGATAAATTGAACAAGAAAGAATTTTAAAAAATTTCAAAAATAAAACCTTTTTACTTTATAATATAAAATAGGCGGCCTTAAAAGGATAAAACAAGAAAATTTTCAGATTATTTGTTCGTTATAAAAGATTTTGGTGTCATATTCTTTTTATTACTGTTGTTTCATATATCATTTACGTAATCATTATGCATTGATAGGAGGTTTTCAAGGTTGAGCTTCATTTTAAAAAATGTGTATTGCTATTAACTGTATATTCAAAATCCATTTACTTCAGCTTATGGAATGAGATTATTACGTAAATGATATGTAAAGTGATAGTAATGACAAGTTGGTACATAACACTAACATCTTTTATAACGAACAAGTAATCCGAAAATTTTCTTGTTCTATTCTTTTAAGTAGAAACGAAAACATTTTATTTTTTAATATTTTAAAAATTCTTACTTGTTATCACCTTTTAAGTGCGAAAATGAATAACATTCATTGAAAAATAACGAAAATAAATAGTTTACCTCAATCGCTTTCTTACAATGACTGATGTCAAAGTTCGTGATTTGTGGAACTTTGCGACTTCATACGACTCTAGCGCTAGTAGGCTCGTCAGACTATATCACAAAGCTAATAAGAAGAGAAACCCAGTACCGGCATTAGCCAACTCTTTTCGAAAAGCCCCAAGGAGGACCAACGACTTTACGTCCGTTCTAAAGCATGAAACGTTGATTCGCGTGCTCTCCTCTAAACACGTAAATAGGGGGCCGCAAGACCTATTGAAAAGATCCCACTTTCGCAGGTTTTCAACGGGTATGCTCAGCGTAGCAGGTCAACGCGCTCGCCACTAAGCCACGGCAACCCGTTTTGCAAGTTTTGAAATTTCGAAGATACTCTTCTACCCAGAAGCCGTCTACCGCAGCGTGAGGCATAAAAATACATTCCCAAGGGAACCATCTACTGATTACAAGTTATTGTTTGATGAAAAAGTTCAATAGTTTTAAACCAACAGTAAACATTATTGTGGTATAAAATGACATAATAGAAATAAGCTAAAATTTTCGCACAATTAAGCGTTATAACTTCTCTCGCCATATATTGGTCAAAATGACAACTCACGTTGAAATCCGTATTTCCCCCTATCATTTCTAACGTTGGGGCACAGAATGCTGTGAATATGTAGTAGTTTAATTTCTTGCTACTAAAACGCCCCCAGACTCACCAGCAGAGCCAGCCACCTCAACCAAATATACTTTTGGAAAGTTTAACATCTAGATCAGTGGTCTTCAACCTTATTTGATTCACCGCCCACTTTTACTACATTTTTCCATTTAAAATAAGTTCACCGCCCACCTTCCGTGTCAAATTTAAAAAAAAATTGATAAAATAAATGTTTAAAAAGACATCAAATTTAAACATGTTTATTAATCCCAAATCTAATATTTAAATAAATATTTGACAGACAGTTCAATGCGTACTTTGTGCTTGGTTCCTACAAACCAGGGAATCAATGTCAGGCTTCAAGTCTGTAAGGGTCATTCGAAGATCTCCTTTTTCTGTTACTTGTAAGCTATTTCTTTTTTTGGACAGGAGATTGTTGACTACACTGAATCCCTTCTCGACTAGATATAAGGTTGGGAAAGCTAACAAGAGCAACGATATTTTCTCCCACAAGCGTTGATACAGAGAGGGCATTTTCTTGTTCTGCCAAAGTTGCACATATCCACCTTGAATGCAATTGGCTTTACACTCCTCATCACGAAGTAATTCTATTATCTTCTCTTGGTATTTAATATCCACATCACACACATTTGTGATGAATGGAGTCAACATCCATGCTTCCATTGTACATTGTCTCATTTGAGGATATGTGTGCATATCATTAAACTTTATTATAGAATTGTATTTTTCAGTGTAAAAATTAGAATAGCATTTGATGAGTTCTTTAACGCCCACCAAAAACCCTAAAACGCCCACTGATGGGCGCTAACGCCCACGTTGAAGAACACTGATCTAGATGAAATACGAAATTATCTGCAAGCCATAAGCTTTCAAACAATGTAACATTCTTTACGATCCGATAATTCGTTCAAGAGAAATGAGGGAACAAATACTGGTCTACCCGAAATATATATAAGTATCGGACGAACGCATATAAAAGATTTTATAAAAAGGGATTTTCCAAACTTGTTACAGTCTAGTTTCGATCATTTCGATAGTACATATACTATATACTATCTTCCGAAATGCCTTTCTTATAAAATAAATTGATAAATTAAGTGCTTGTCTTAAGTGTATCCAATAGCCATAATAATTGGAGATACCTAAGACAAGTACTTTATATATATATATATATATATAACTTTTTTATACTCAAGAGCTTATTCTGGAATTCATTTTCAGCCACAAACCGAGCTCTCTAATTCTCTAGTGAAAATAAGTCCTCAAGAACAGGAATTAAAATTCAGAAAAACTGCAAAATTACTTATCTTAGTTGTCTCCAACAACCAAAACAAGGTCACCGAAAATCAGATACACATTTCGGCTACAATTTAATCGTCTTCTTTGGCGATTCACCAAAAGCATATACAAAAGAAGCATACATTTTTTGTGGCAATTGATGAAACCTGAGGTAAGCACTTTTTAAATTTTTTGAAAATTTTCATCCATAAGACGAGCTATATACGTAATTCTCTGGTGAAGTTATTAAAGTCTTAGTTCATCATATCCGTTGAATTGTCGTTTATTACGCGCCCTTTATTATTCTCACTCAGGTGACTCAGATTATAGGAAGAAAAACTGTAATTAACAATTTTAAGATCCCTAAGGGTATTTCTAGGAAAATTTCCGACCAATTAACCAAAAGATTACATTTTATAACATGGACACGACATTTTCAGGCCGTGAAAAAATTTTTAATTTTTCTACCTTTTAAAGAACCCACAAGAATATATGTATTATAACCAGCCGTGAAAAAGTTATATATCCTTCTTCGTCGTTCTCGCTGGGGAAAGAAGAAAAAATCTATTACTTTTTTTTTTTAAGAATAAAACATGCCTCTTGCAGAAGAATACACCCTTCGCTCATTTTTTCCCCCGGCGTCCATTCTCTTCGCCATAAATCCCTACAGTGCCGCACGTTGAAAAAGGAAAGGAATATTTATATATAATAATAAAAAGAAGAACCTGTCATGGATCCATTGTTCGTTTTGAAATGAGTAGAAGGGAACACTCCGCAGTCTCTCGCGGACCGTCGACCGGTCTCCTGAAAAACCTACCCTTTTCTCTTTATTTTTCCTATCCCCAGAGCCGGTTACATTCTTTCCGGTCGTAGCAATTCCAACGCGAAAAATTTTCGGTTGTTTTTCTCCGTAGTTTTTTTCTCTCTCCCTCCCTCCCGTTCTCGTGCCTACGTCGCCACCGTCTGCGCGCCGTATTTCCACCGGGGACCACCAAACTAAGGGATATTCGCACGGTCGAGGGGACAGAATTGGGTCACGCGACACCTCTATATTCCCTTGTCCTCTGAAATTCCACATTCGCTTCACACAGTACGCACCGAGGTGCGGTTGAAACGTTATTTGGGGGGAAGTGGGGGTGGACGAGGCCACAGTTGAAAGGTCATTCGCGGCACTCGCTAAATATTAGAGGCAATAGTATCTCTGAAATATTTTAGCGGACGATCCTCAAAATATTGACGCTGTTTTAATATTACTAAGGGAAACTAAACTTTTAAGTGTTCTGTGTAAATAAATATTCTAATTTTTACTCTATTTTATTTCTTTCTCCATATACGTAATATAGAGAAAGTATTGTTTCCATGAAAAAAATCGAATTCGAGATTTCAAGATACACGTTTTGAGGTCTTTAGAACACGTTTTGACTATTTTCTCGATGATGTCTGTGTCTGTGTGTATGTGATAGGAATTTTGTGGACGCTCTAGCTAACTCTAATAATCAACAATTATTGTTGACAGCGTACGCAACGCTGCCAAGGGTCATTTTAATTTCTCATCGGCATCTTTTATCCATAGAAAAATATAGCAATTTTCTTTACCTGTTTTTTTAATAAAGACTATTGAAAATGTTTTTAAATTAATCACGAGTGTAATCGCTGATATTTATTTCTGAGAACGCTGAGGTCGAGAGTATTAATCATTTTCATTGCTCTGTATGGAGAAAGTCATGTGTTGGCCACATCAGATTTTTATTACTTTTATTCTGTGTTATTACTTTTATTATTATTTTATTTTATCACTTTTGTTATTTTATTACTTTTATTATATTTTATTACTTTTAATATTATTTATTTAACTTATTTATCTTGAAAGCCTTACAATTGAACTTTTTGCTGTACAAAGTGACCGTCGATGTCGAAGCACCTCTAAAAATATACTACCATATACTACTAGTCGTTCGCGGTTGACCGTTTTTTCTGCCTACCTATGACAACGCTCGTGGCTACTGTCACCACGCAACGTTGGGGTTCCGTTCTAAGAAAAACAGCCACAGGTTCAAAAATCCTCTTTCCGCTGCCGATTCTTTGTTGAAAATAACTTCTCAGAGGTTTTATCCTTGCTCCGCTCCAAGATGGAGCGCGAAATTCGCGTTCCTTGATGAAGTATTCCTTCCTTACACCGTCGTTCTACAAAGGTAGAAGGTAGCGGAAAAGCGTGGTAGGTAAAAAGGAGGTTGTCTAAGACGGGCTTGAGGGGGAAAAGAGTGGAGCGCGTCTTAATTAAGACCCGCCATCTTTCTTCCATCAGCTAAATACGTGTGGGTCTCGGAGGAAAGGGGTACCTAGTCTAAAGGTAAGATATGTCGACGGCAGGTTATGGGAAAGGGGAGAGGGTGCTCAGTTTATTGGACACGTGTCCTATAATCCTTTTTGCTCTACTAGCGTGATGGGAAGGAAAGGTCGTCTCTATTTTGTTCCATTATCTCTGTCTAGCTCATTTTTTCCTCCCGTTCACATCCTATTTCGCTCTCTGCATTTCCTCTCTCCCATATCTCTCTCTCTCCCATTGCCTCTTCCCTTATTTCTCTCCCTCCTACTCTTCCTTCCTCTATCTCTCTCTCTCTTTCTCCCTTCTCTTCCTCTTTTACCTCTCCTCTCTTCCCCTCTCTGCCTCCCAATCTTCGTTCCTCTTTCTCTCTCTCCCTCCCTCTTTCTACCCTATTTCTCCGATCCCTTTCTCCCCTCGCTCTTCCTGTCTCTGTTCTGTCTCTATGCCTTCGTCTTTTCTCCCTCTTCCACTTCCCCCTTTACCTGTTTCCCTCATTCTCTCCCGTTCTCCTTGTCTCTCTTCTCCTTTTTCTCTCCCTTCCCATCTTCGTCCCTCCCTCCCTCCCTCCCTCTCTCTCTCTCTCTCTCCCTCTCTCTCTCTCGGTCTTTATCTCCCTCTCTCTCGGTCTTTATCTCCCCCTCTCTCTCTCTGCACTCTCTCTCGCCTCGTCTTCCTCTCTATCTTCAACCCTCCTCTCCCTTCTCCTTCTTCTCCATTTACCTCATCTCCCCCTCTCACTCTCTCCTGGTCTCTTCATCTCTTTCTCTCTCCTTGCCTCTTCTCTCTCTCCTTGTCTCTTCTTCTATCTTTCTCTATCTTTGTCTCTCTCCTTCCCTCTCTTCCTCCCTTTCGTCTTTTTTTATCATTTTTACCTTTCTCTCTCTCTTTTCCACCTTTCATCTCCTTTTTCTCTTTCTCTTGAGCTCCCCGCTCCTCTTAACTCGAGAGTTTCTATGTTCGAGGAGACTTGACGTCACAGGCCAAGGATATTGTCTCCATTAACGTGCGGCCGAGTGTCCTTCCTCTTCCCCCTTCGCCCACCCCCCTTCCTCCCACCTTCCCTCTCCTTCCCTTCCTCCCTCCCTCTCCTTCCCTTCCTCCCTCCCTCTCCTCCCCTTCCGCCTTCCATTCCCTAGGCAACCGTGTCCTGTGTGATACCGTCATTCAGCACGTGTCCCTTCTTCGCCGCGGAAGTTTCAGCGGAATGTGTCGCCTCCCGGATTATATTCTTGATAAAAGTACGTATTCTCCTCGTCGGGAGATGATGAATTAGTCTGCGTCCTCTTCAGGTATAAAATGTGAGAGAAAAAATATATATAAATACTTGGCATTCCATCAGTATAATGAGTCGCGGAACTAATTTTGACGGACGAAATGGTTTATGAATATTAAAATAGCGAGCGAGGCGGATTTAAAGAGAGGAAAAATTAAAAGGGTATTTAATCTGAAAGAAGCGAGAGGAAGGATGAAAAAGTATAAGGTTGGGTTTGTAAATTAGGAGAGGGTGATTTGATTAAGGAAGGAAGGTAATAAGGAAATGGCGGATGACGTAAAGCGTGGGTTGGAAGGACTCCGAAGGAAATTCGGAGGCATAAATGGCGTAACGATTTAAATTAAACAAGGAAGTAATAAATAGCGATGTATAAAACGAAGTAAATCCTTGGAGAATATAAAGGGAATTAATTCGGACGAATAGAACGGCGAATGAAAGAGTTTTTAATTATATTTGTTCGCATATTTATTTGGTAGGCTGAGATGATCTCAGGCGTTTTTAAGATGAGTTATTCGTGCTTTTTTTTCGAGTGTTAACGAGGCAATTTTAAATCTAATTTGTTCGTTAAATAGGAAATCATAAAAATAATTTCCACTAAAATACTCAAAAATCAAAGTCGTAATTTAAAAAAATCATTTGTTATATCATAGGGCTAGAAAGAAGAATGTTCTCATTTCCGTAGTTTTACAAACAAGAGTTATGTAAACGCCTGCGCATAGTATCTGTGTGTGTGCGTGTGTGTGTACACACACACACACATACATACCTAGGTATATACTCCTACGTATATTTTTTAGTGTTCCTTACCGTAGGTGAAACATAAATCGTGTTCCGTATCTCTCGCTTGTAAAATGAAATATCTTCCAAAATCGCGCATGGGAGAACATATTCCTGCGCACAGAGATGTGTCACGGAAAAAATAAAAATATATTTTTCCATAAATTTGAATTTTAGGTCAAGATTTGCATATAAAAAAAATAATAAAATGCTATGCACGCGCCGAAAAGATTGCGACGACCGTGTTGAGAATAAAAATATTAATTCTAAACTTTTATGTGATTTATTTGTGGCATGGCTATCGATCTGTAGTGGAAATTTAATGCGCGTTAAACTTGCGAGGAATATTAGAAACCTCCACTGCAATTAAATATAAAAACACAATGAAATGGCAAATTCCTTAAATTCAGTTTTAATACGATTCTGAGACGTTGACTGGTGGACACATTAAAATATTCTGCTGTAATTCACGATTAATTATTAACATAATTGATTAATTAATCTTACAACTGAATTGGCTTGGATATTTCAAACTACAGTTTTTCAAAATCACATTTTTACTTATCGTGACAATTACTTTTAGCGGGTAATCTTGTAAACTCTACGTTAAGCTTGGGAAATTATTTCAAAAATCATATTATTACAAACACGTTCAATACAAAAAAAAATCGGTACAACATACATTGTACAGACTTTCTCATGTAATAATGCGTCATTTAGTTATCTTTAGAAAATGAAAATCGTATCAGCGGGTTTTTAGAAACTCCAATTTTTGTTCAGGTTGCCCAAGAATAAACTAGCGTTATATTCATGCATTGAGAAAAATGAAATATGTAGTATTATTTCAGAAGTATACTCAAGTAACTGTACGAAATTTTATCAAAATCGTTAAAGCCGTTTTTGATAATATCAAATTATTGTTCAAGTTTTCCAGAATAAACTAGCCTTATATTAATTTTTTGAGAAATACTAACTATACAGTATTATTTAATACGTAAATTCAAGTAACTGTATGAAATTTTATCAAAATCGTTAAAGCCGTTTTTGAAAAAATCAAATTGTTGTTAAATATGCGCAGAATAAACTTCCTTTAATTATTGAGCAATGTCAACCATTTCTACCTATACTCTGCTCAGTATGATAAAATGCCTAAGTACGAGATTTCATTCATTTTCGCTCTACCGTTTAGGCTGCAGATTCAATAACAGACAGACAGACGGCATTGCAAAAACCACTTTTTCGGATTCAGCGACACCTAAAACGTAGGTATATTTCCGTAAAAATCTCGAGGTCGAATTTTTTCGCGATTACAATACTTTCTCAATATACTTCGTATATGAGAAAATAAAAATAAAGCATACCTCATACAAATTCATAATAAGATGTATAATTATTTTAAAGCGCGAGTTTTTCTTCCGGAATAACACACGAAGGCTTTACGCCAAATATTAAATCCATTCGAAGATATCATGACGCAGCAAGTTTCTCTTTTTTACGAAAAATTAAATCCCAAGGCTTTTCCATCCTTCCCAGCCCTCCCTTAATATCTTCCTCTCCTTCTCTCTCTCTCTCTCCTCCTCCCTCCCCCACCCCCTCTCCACAGTTTGAGCTGAATTCAATCGCATTGAGATTCCTTCCGCATGCTTCTACATAATTGGAAAAGGAGTTTTCATCCTTGTTCGCTCCGCCAATCCAATTTATACCGCGTTTTGCCCTTCCACGTTTCACTGTAAAGGCTTTATAAGTTCTTATCACAATATTTCCTCTTTGCATGATCGTAATCACATAAACGCATGCCTATGTATCTATTGATGAATGAGAAAAGCGATAAGTTAAGTCGAAGTAACCTTCCCCGTAGGCTATTCGCTGTAGATTCGTTCCTAGATCCCGATCATTTACACCAGGATAAACAATTGTTTACAGAATAATATATCTCTTGGATATCCACACTCTGGAAAATGTTGATTCGGGCAGAGCTGGGGGATAATAGATTCAGCATGAAGGTTATATTCGGATACCACACAGCCGTAAAGGAAAGAACTGCTCTACCGTGTTGGACAATTTTTTAATAGCTTAATACATAATTTTTAGTTTATATTTTACAATATGTAGCTCAATTTTTCAATAAAACAAAATGGGATAAATGGATCGTTGGGTTTTGTTATGCTTATGCGCAATATCATTAAAAACCTTCTTCCAATTCCAATGCTCATTGAAAATAATAATATCAACGTTTCCGAGATTAGCCGTAACATGCATACAGACACACAAACACACTTGAATATGCCAAGAAAAAGAAAAGGGTTTGAACTTCGAAGACAAATATGGGAGTGCCGCAACAATTTAAACAACCCGATGTCTTACAAATAGCTACGTGCCTGTTGCATGGCGTAGAGACACGATCGACTTTAGACAAGTGAGGTATGCGGACGGTTTCCAGGAGACGGGAGAGGAATCTCGAAAACAGGTTAAAGAAGGGAGTCAGGAATTTAACGAGGATACTTTCGGTTGGAGAAGGAGTGTTGCGGACATAAAATGGAGAGAACTTGGAGGGATACGTAAGTCGTGCAGAAATTTGGAAAACGTGAAGGGATCAAATTATTTAAACAAGTACATTTAAGTCCGTGATTCGAACTTCTCTCTAACGGTGCTGTGCTCGATGCACAATCTTATAAAAAATGTGAATTACGTGAAGAAAGATTCTTAAAAACGAATATTTTCATAAGTGTTATGGTTTTAACTGATATAATAAGACAAACTCGTATGTCACATGAAATAAGGACGGCAACGTTATCGGCAAAAGTCAAAAACATAAACTCTGCGCCGGCACACTCTTTGTGGGCCCACAGGGTACACATAACGCACTGAACCCACACCTCTCCCCTCACGTCACTTGAAAATTTACCATTGCATTCTGCATCTTCTTCCTCTGCAGGAGATTGCCCAGAAGGAATTTCAAGAGAGAGGGTGCTAGAAGCAATTGACATTGCGCCTTCACGTTCAGAATCACTGTCTGACTTTTTTCTTCAAATCGTAGGCACTTTTTTCCTTTGTTCGTAGCGACGGAGCAACATCCTTGTCCACGTCCGCGTCCTCTCTTCACACGATTTTCTTTGTGTGTGGCTGTGCTTTTTCAAGTGACTGCACCAACTCATTTTTGTAGGGTGGTGAGGCGATAACAATTGCAGTGGAACCTTTGCGACATCTCTTTGCAACTCTCTTTCTTGTTTATGGCACAGGAAATATTTCAAAAGGGCCGGTACTGTAAGATGTGCTGGGCTGTGACTCGAAATGAGAAACAGGAGTCAGGGTGCTGACAGAAGATGTTGGTTGAAGTGCTGCGGGAGGGGTCACTTGCCGAGAACTACAGGAGGGAGTTTCAGATTTAGACACTGCGATTAATGTAGTATCAGACGGTGACCCACGGTACTGTGAGCTTCTCTATCTGCTGCTATAAAATCAGCTTCCTGAAAAGATGTCTTTTCATGGGATACAACCCCGTGGATCGGAAGCCATTCATGGCAATTTCAGCAGTCTGGCTTTACACGTATGCTCTCTCGAATAGCTCCATTACGTCATATTGACTCAGTGGCCTCGAGTTCGAGTTCCATATAGATTACAATGGTATCAAATAGAATAGAACTTACCGTAATGATCAGCTTAAAACGGGCTCTGCATTTATAACTTGAAAAATTCTCGAAGAGGCGAAAACACTTCACTGCACACAGATCCTCGACAACTAACCAACTAGGACTGTCGCTGCTAGTATGACTTAATCCCCCTTAAATGTAAAACTTCCACCACTTAACGTTGGGCTGCTGTACAATACAGACGAAATAAGGGGTAGGGGTCCGGGTTTGGTTCCACTCCTCTACCTTTTTCTATCTTTTCACTAAAGATCAATGTACATTTTGCACAATTTGATGAATAACCGCACAATAATAATTCGTAATATTCGTTTTAGATTCATAGTAAATAACATAATGAATCATAAGGTACTGAGACAAGGAAAATTGAATTTTATGAATGGCGTGTTGAGCATATTTCTGAGCTGAAAATATGATTAATGATCTAGCTTCATTTTTTTATTTCCTTATTCAGTTTCCCATAATTGTGGGAAAACATTTGCTGCTAAGGTTTTTACCCAAAACTCGTCCTAAACTGCCAGTAAAATTAAGAATGTAAATGTCTACAACTGAAACGAGTATGAAGGTAATGTCTACTCCACGCGGATGTTTTCATAAAAAACCTCTTTGACCGACGCATCACAACGTTAAAAATTGGAAAGACGTGGATGAGATTAAAATGATCCTGAAACAACTTCGCACATGGAGATTTTTTTCTTTTTTTTTCTATGGGAGAATCGCGCAGGAATTGTTTTTATCACAGGAAGAATAACGTAGGTCAGATTCTAACCGTCATAAGGAGAAAGAGAATCTGAAAGAACGATTGCTTCCTACGAAAACACAATTTCCTCCCTCGCCTTAGGTGAGGGCGCTGGCGTACTATTGTTTTATCATCCATCGAACATGTGAAAGGATACGAAGGGAAATATGAGAAACGAGGCTATTTGCCACGTAAACGCACGCCGTGGAGAAACGGGGCAAAGAGAGAGGCGCAATCCCTATCACCCTCCTTTTTCCCTATCCCTTTTTATCCCGCCAAAAGAGATTAAAGGAAAGAGGTTACTACGAAACCGGGATTTGAAGGTTCCCATGCGGATGCGAGGGGACAGATGGATAGGAAATGAGAGCGGTAGGAGGAAAATGGGGGTCACAAGGGTGGGATAGGAAGTTTGCGGCGAACTTTTCTCATCAAAATCTCCCCGCGCGCGAAAACAGCTCCTCCCCCTCACCCCCCTACAGAAAAAATATAAAACTGCGTGACCACCCTCCCCCCCTACCTCTTTTTGAAGGGATCGCTTTTACCGCCGTTCGCGCCATCTTTGCGGGTTACGGTCGAACTGGGAGTGTGGAATGCGCTCCCATCTAATGGAACTAAGGCGAACTGACGGGATGTGTGTCGTCGGAGAAGGGTTTTCAAAAATTGTTCCACTCCCGATGTGCTTCACATACTTATATGCATATAGGTTAAAATTGCCAGAGTCGTCCTTAGGATTTATGGGTTCCTATGCAGTATCTTAAAACTGCTATCTCTATCACAGTAGCAACAGAAACATAAGAGTTAAGCCTAAAGTAGTGGAAAATTCGACAAATGCACTTCATTAAAAACTATTTTTTAAAATTAAGCTCACTGTTATACGTTTCGATAAAATATTTCTAACAACTAATAAAAATTAAAAATGAAATGTTAGCCTAATTTCGAATAAATAATGGCTCTTGGTTGGCACCACGGACAAGATGGCCTACGTTGTAAATCTCGGTCCCAATGCTCGAATATGGGTCCAATCTAATACAAAATTTCAATTTACATATGTTAATTACTCAGTCCTAAAAGAGAAAACCATTTATTTTAAGATACTGACTTAAGAATTACTCCTTATCTTTTAAACTACTCCATTAAATTGCTAAATTATTTAATCGGTAAACTTTACTCAAATTTCTGATAAAATCATTTAAGAGTACGGTACGAAAAATTATGGTCAGATTTTATTAGTAATCAATTTTTGATATTTTAATTACAGACGTATTTATAGGAAAATTGACTAATTTTGTAGGAATTTGGCGCTAAAAGTCTTAAAATATCGACATTTCGAATAATAGGATCATCTATATAGTCTATATCAGGGGTCGGTAAACTTTTCTATATGGCGGGCCGCATTCGTTGTTGCGAATACTTCGGAGGGCCGCATTGGAAATTACGAGGGCTCCTACGGGCCGGATGGGCATTGAAATCAGACGTTACCTAGAGAATTTGTGGTCTCACATTAGTGAAAATCAATTATAATTGGTTTACTAGCTTTAAAACTCCATCAGAAAAGGTTTTGAGACCGTAATTTCACTGAAAAAATATGGACTTGACTGTGTTAAACTACATCGATCATTTTTTCATCATGGCTTCGCGGGCCGCATAAGACGCTCTTGGGAGACCCGCGGGCCGTACGTTGCCGATTCCTGGTCTATATAGATATCTATAAAGTGTTTCTATGTATGTATGCATGTGTTTTTTTAATAATTCAGCAACTACACCACTTATAAACAAGAGGAAGGTGTCATTTTAATCGGAATAAATAGTTAAGTGGTGTAGTCAGATTTTTATACCGATTTGATTAACCTTCCTAATTTTAAAAAATATTTTCTTTTTTTCATTTCCTCCATTTGAATAACATGGGGATGAGTGCAGTTTATTTTTCATTTGAATTTTAACATTACTTATAAACATAGTACTAACTTGTGACTTAAGTTTCTATGAAGGAAAGAACAAAGTTTATTTTTATTGAAGACAGAATCCGAATCCTGATCGAATTAGCGTAAAAATGCGTTTAGAATGAAAAATACGTGATTTTATCAGTTTTATTACAATACCATTATAAGCTACCACGACAACTCCCATTGTGGCCGAACTTTGAGAGTCCAATGCATTTATATGAGAAAATTTTTAACGTAAAATCGTTTTTCAATTTCTGTCTGCGATTTTGCTTTGTTTACATGGTAACCAAATATTTGCTGATTTTTATTGAAATATTACTAAGAAATGGTTTTTACTGACATTTTCGTGTGACTTAGAGTTCTCCAAAGCAAACTGTGTAAGTAACTTAAATAATTACACGTAGATTTTCCACAAATTGTATTTCCACACCTTTGAAGATATCGTCACGAAGCTTCGCATAGATAGGTATATAATTTTACCCTGCGGTTAACACAGGCTATATGACGACAAAAATATTTGAGGGGGGGGGGGGGGGGGGGGTGCTTAATTCAATAATTATTTTCCCATAAGTTTACACGTAATTTTCCATTTTTCATAGCGCAGGAATTTCTTCCTTCATTAATTTAAATAGGTAAATGCGAAATGCGGAGCGGTTTTCTTCATTTTTGCTTAGTTCGACGGGTAAAAGTGTGTATTAACTTATTCTTACGATGTTTACATGTTACACGATCGAAGTTTTAGATTCACTAATCCGTTGTAATTCAACGGGCACTTCAGCTAGTTCGATATATTAAAAAACCGTAATGGTAATTCATAATTTAATTATTTATTCACAACTACGCATATTTCGTAAAAACAAGGATTTTACAATGTATATTTTTAATCAGTTCCTGTTCACTGTATTTTTACTACTAGTAGTAAATGGTGACACCTTCAGAATAATTAAGATACATTTGGGATATGTTTGATGCAGAAGTCAATCATATTTTAAAAATTTTCCGAATGCCTTTTTTCTTTGACGGAACATTGAACTCGACGAATGGACGAAAACTAAAATTAATCCATATTTCATTAAAATTCGTAGTCGATGTGGTTCGCTGCGAAACCACTGCTACGAGGAGCATTGTCTTCTTCCAGTCAAGCCAGTGCTGCCTCTTACTGGCGGTATAGGAAAGCTTTTCGAGGGAGCGTCTGAACGGCTGTAACATACGAAAGGGGAAAGAGAGATTCCTATTTTACTTGTTTTGATAATATATATATATAATCGTTACGCCAAATTTTGACAGCTGGACGATCGTGGACAATGCCCTAGAAAAGGATATTTTACTACATCTGATCTGACAAATTTAAACGATTGGCCGTCGAAATAAACCTATGCCATTGTCGAAGCGTAAAAATTTGTTTCTATAGCTCATATAGCCTTCATCAAGCAGCTGTTTTAACTTTATATGAAATAGGATTGCTAGCAAAATTTATAGACAGTTCAAAATATTAAATTATCGATTTTATTTATTTATCTCTATGAAAAAAGAAACCTTTCTGGTCTCGTGATAATGTTAACTAGGAGCTTGGCGTTAAATTCTACCATGTCGCTAATGAACCCACTTTTTGAAACTTTATTCACAACATAAAAAATGGGGAACCCTTTATTATCACATAACAAATCAATTTTCAATTTCATCAGACTCAAATACTGTTGATTAATTTTGCTTTCTCGGTACAAATTAATGTAATTTATCCAAGAATACAAAATAATAACACGACTGGAAATGACGCTCTAATTATACGCATCGAAAAAAATGCTCATTAAGCTGCGAAAATTGCTTCATTATTTTGTTCCAATAACCGCTGTTACTAATTACATTAAAAACCAATCAAATTATTATGTTGGTCGCTGTGAAAACCATCAAAATATATAATTGTTTGGAATTCAGGAAAAAATTGTTATGAAATATAAATTTAATTACAAGGTTTCATATCTTCCCTTTCGGCTGAAATTATTGTAATATTCAGATTGCGTTATGGGTATGATCACCGACAGCAGTGTCGGTAGAAAAATCTCAAAGCGGAGACGCCATATTTTTATGCGTGTGTACACTGTAATACCTCTATGACGAGTTCCAAATGTTTGACAGATGTGTAAACTCGTAAAATTTTGACGGCGATGGGATTCATAAATATCCTAGCGGTTAAAAAATCTCTATGAATTATTAATAGGCACACACAAAAGTCATAAAAGGAGAACATTTCTTACGCCATAAATGAAAGTGGAATCACGTAGCATAGGTACTGTGCAACGCGACGAATTAATTCATTTGCGAGAAATATAATGATTAAAAATCGTTCGTATTAATTCTAACAAATGAAAGTGATAAAGGACTTGGAAAACATTTTTCCGATCTGAGTGATTTTTCTAATGCACAACCTTATTAACTCACGTGGGGATTCTTAAATAGATATGAGATAAATTCTTTACATAAAATAATTTTTAATGAAGGGTATCACAATCAAAGAGAAAGTTGTAAAACTGACCCGTTTTCATTCGCGATACCATCTAGATTTAAATTGTATTTTACTACAAACTTTATACATGGGTGACGGTTTACCTGTTTATAAGTGTGTATCTAGGCTGCTCCATAGATAAATAAATATTTTATGGCAAAGTTCTAATAGAAAAATGTAGCGATCCATTATTAAGAATGTGCTGGCTAGAGTATAAATAAAAAATTTAAACAATCCCTTTCGTAATTGCCAAGTTCCTCTCCTCGCTATTAATAGCCATCCCCGCGCTTGCGAGGGGAAAATTAAAAAAAAAAGCATATACCGATCGATGCATTACGAGCAAGCTCAGTGTTTCTTGAGAGGCATTAAAAAGAATCTGAATTTTCATCCGCCTTTATTCAATTTTTTCGTATTAATTTTTTCATATGGATTTTCCTTTTATCGTTACATAAACCGTACGCCTTGCATTCTATCCTCGTCGCCGTCCAGTAAAACAATGAGGAAGGTGAAATACTTGACCCACATTAATCCCGCCATTGTGCCACTCATATGCCCGCTAACATTCCTTCGGATATTCCCTCACAGCTCGGCACTTTTGCGGGCGCCGCAACATCGAAACCAAGGACTTCGAGTCATCCGTGCATACTTGCAAAAAAGAACCGTCCATCGCGGCGCAAAACGAAGTTTCCTTTTTAACAGCCGCGTCACAGGAAACGGTCAAATAGGCCGGAGGAAGAAGGGGGAAAAAAATAACTCCTCGCCCCCTCCCTCTCTCTCTCCGGGAGGGAAATTCGCTCGCAAGGCGATGCAGAAGGGAGTGTAAAGGGTGGCGTGCCACCTTGAAAAGGGAATATTAAGGGGGGAGAAGAGAGGGGCGGATGAGCCTTTCTTTTGGGGCGAGCGTGACGGAAAGATTAAACAACCCGTGTGTTGCTGCATCCTACAGAGAGAGAGAGAGGATGTGACGACACACACAAGCGCACGACCCTATAGAATTCACGGGCGAGAATTCTTTTCGAATCCGCGAGTCGGGAAAAATCCCTTTTGATAGTGTCACAAACGTGTTCAGGGTGATAAAGCGAGTCGATGGTAAAGGAGCGTTTGGGGAATACTCGCTTCTCTAGCGATGGCGCATCGGATTTCATCTCCTCTTAATCAATTAAATAGTCTCCGGTTTTTTAATTTTTTTGAGTGGACATAAACGGCACGAAACTTTATTACCAACGTTAGTTAAGTGTAACGCTAAAATTACATTCGTTCAAAAGACAACACAATTAATACGTAAGTATATACATACATACAGAATGATTGAATTGTTTGCAGTGAATATAGTATGCAGGTATTTAATACTACATATTTATTCCACATACAGGCGTATAACGAAACGTTTGGCTCTTTAATCTTCTTTTGATTAAATTCGCTTTGTCACTACATTGCAATGAAATCCGTTGCCTCAGAAATAATTCCATTATTTAATGCCAAAGGAAAAAATCGAATTCTTCAAAAGAAACGGTCAATTTTTTTTTTTTACTTTTCAGTTTCATTGTTGTCATGGTTCCTGTCCCGAATTCTCGAATAAAATTTATACTTAAATGGATTATTTATATCGGCGAACAAAAAATGACTTCAACGCATTGTATAATATGACATTCAAACGATACAAACAGTGCAGAAATTTAACTCCTACCATCCTTCAGTTCGTGACCTATCGAGCCCTATCCAAGGATTGACAATTGAGACGAGCTAATAACCTCGATAGATAGATACCGCACTGTAATATTCCAGGGAAGTTAATATCTTCCTGTTTTATCACCTCCCGGAGATAGCAATATCTTTCATTTGGCAGATGGTGATTTTTTTTTATTTGAAAGACTCGGTTAGGCGATTACGGAGAAGAGTGACGAAGCGATGAGAATAACTTTTAATGAAATTTTTGCGGGCGCGTCTTGCGAAGAGAAATGGTCTGTCCGTTCTGTTTACAAATTTAATTTCAGGTTGGTTTTAGCGCGAATGTGTAATTGTGAAAAGTTATTAAGAGCCGATGCCCAAAAGATTTCACTCTTATGTGAATAATAGAGCGCAGTTTTTGTATTCACAGCATTTAAAATTCTTAGTAAAATGAATCTCCATAAACATTACGTTTTATTGGCATTTTTCACGTGCGGTTACGTTCCTGAAAATCCTCCAAAAGTGTCGTTTTACACTTAATTAATTCAACCTCGAATTGAACTTCGAAAAAATTATTTCCAGCCAATGAAATGACCGTGACTGCATGAATTTGATAGTCACATAACTCTTTAAATAATAACTTTTTCTATCGCGGCCCAGTCGAAAGGAAGGCAAAATGGAGAAAAATACGTTCTTTAAGTGAGTCTTCATTAACTCTAGATAAAAAGTAACTCTTACCAAAATATTGGAATTTATGTAATAAGAGCATTTAATTCCTTGTCTTTATTCGCATATTTCAGCTGTTTATGCATGTAGTGCTCAGATTTTCCTCACGAATCTCGTGACCCCAGTAATGGTTAGCGACCCGTACTTTGAAAAGCATTGCTATAGAATGATAAGTACCTATACTTTATTTTTTAAGCATAATTAAAAATTTATCACGGAATAAATTATAAAAAGTGAAAAATACATTATAATGGTTATCCGTTACATGATGTATACTGTTGTTAGTTTCCGGTTTTTATTTAAGCATATAATAATAATGATAAAATAGTAATAAGCGCGAACATAAGGCGCATTATCTCCATCTTAAAATTAGACCTCCACAAGGAATAATCTAAAGAAAAAACGAAAAAATTCAGTCTTTGGTTGTTCATATCGAGTTGCGTCATCAACCGTGAAAATTGCTGCACTTGGAAGATTGAATTTAGCCATTTTTTTAAAAAAGAGTCAACTCAGTGGCACGCCTCGACGGATCATCTCTTTTTTTCACGAATGGGTCTCACCTCCCATTGTCCGCTTTTTTCTGGCATTGCCTTGGAAACAATTGTAGGCGGGGTGGAAGCGTAGGAGTATCTGGCATCCTTCTTAAGGGTCGCATTGTAAAACGAAAGACGCTGAAGCTCCAATTATCCCCATCCTTGAAAAAGAACTCCTTGTGGATCCCCTAAAGGCAGCGTGATGCGCATTAATAAGCGACCTTCACTTTTTCGCGGCTTTATGAAAATTAATAAACTCCTGAAATCCATTGAAAGATTGCGAATGGGTGGGCCTCGAAGGCAGGTGGAAGAAGAGGCTGCGCGCAAAAAAAAAGTTATACGAGAGAATTAAACGCCTATTTCGAGAGTTTGGAAGAGATGTTTTTTTTACTTACTAATATACGTAGTGTATAGAAAAAGTATTGTAATCGCTAAAAAAAATCGACTTCGAGATGTGGAAGGAAATATACGTTTTGGGTCTCCCCCGAGTTCAAATAAGTTGTTTTCGCCGTACTGTCTGTCTGTAAATGCGCGCCTTTAAAGCCCAAACAGTTCCACTAAATCAAATTATATTTTATATTTGGACGTAGGTACTATATATTATCCAGAATGGAAGATATGGACAATATGGTACAACAATGAAGGGTAGTTTATTACTGTTGATTTTCACAAATTATCGATTTGTTCAAAAGTGCCTTGATTCAATTCACTCAGTTGTAGGACGTGGAGTCATAAATAATACTGCATAATCTATATTTCTAAAAAAAATAGATGTATAGCATCCAGCGTCTATGTGCCTTCGCGAACCAGCGTAATACTTGATAGTTAAATATGGAATAACTATTCATCAAGATTGATTTTCACATATATTAGGTAATCAATACGTTAACACAATTTACATGCGGAATAGATTTTCCGCTGTTTTGTTGTTTTTGTAGCAGCATGAGTTCATTCTGTTTTGGAAGGACTTTAGTGATACTAAATTCTTACATATATGAAGAAGTTTATTCAATATATGTTGTACCGATTTTTTTTGTATTCCCGCGAGTTTAGATGCCGCCTCCTCAGGGATTATAATTCCTACCGCGCTATACGAAGTCGTTCGTCTATGACGTCATCCTTTCAGCGCGCAGTAGCAATGAAATCCATGCCTCGATTGTTCCTCAGAGATAGCTGAACGAGATGAAATTTAGCAGAAATTAAATGGGCGCCTAAAGATAAATTATCTACGTCGCCGTAACGTTTAGGTATAAAGTCTAAGGCTGAACGCACACCGGTTAGTCAAGACAAGACACTATTAGGCAAGACAACATCAGACAAGAAAAGACATCAACGCACGCCGATTAGTCACAGTCGTGAAGGAGATGTCAGAGGACAAGGTTGTTTTTACGGGCGCACTTTTGATTTGGGAATGGTTGCGTAATCAAGAGACAAGTAATACTAGGCGGTATTGGGTTCATCCATTTATTCAGGGGAGGGATGAAATAAATACAAATACCTTAGAAAGTTTAATCATTGAGCTGAGATATGATCGAGAAAAGTTTTATAATTTCACGCGAATGACGCTAGAAACTTTCGATGACCTGTTGGAATTTGTTCGTTATAGAATGGCGAATAATGGTACTAATTATAGAAGAAGCTTGTCTGTTGCAGTGCGATTAATTATCGCCCTGAGGTATGTTAAAAAAACAGCATGTTACTATCTATCATTTATTATACTGAAATTTGTTGCAACTGCTATTTTTTGCAGTCAAACTCTCTTGCGGGGCAAAGCCATTAACAAATAAATAAAAATAATAATAATAATATACTGAAATTTCTAAAAAAATTATTAGGAAAACAGTTTCTCAGGTTTCTATAGTTTTCAGGCTCAGGATGATTAATTACAGCTGTTGACACAGAAATAGATGTCGAAGTGGAAACATTCGAATCCTGATTGGAAGCATAGGGCAGTGCTCCTCGGGCAGATCTGCCATGCGACCCCCTCCGTGCAGATATCCGGTCGCCGCGACCTCCCGTGATTTTTTGAGAAGTAATAAAAATATATAAAAAAACCTTTTTCAGTTATACTTTTTTATAAAGCACACCGAAGAGTATAAAATAAATTTTGGGTTCAAGAAAATATGTGGATCTTAAGGAAAATTTTTATTATACATAAGTATAGGATCGTGAATCTCTTTTTTTTAATACGTATATCATATGTTGATTATATTATTCACTACATTATAAATAGTGTGAAATATGCTTACCTATTGTTGCACACCGATGACTACAGGAGAATTACTTTGCTACGGTAGTTCAGTGGTAGAATATCAGCCCGGCAAGTGGAAGACCCGGGTTCGATTACCGGTCATAGCAGATTATAAAGATGAGAAATGTGAGGGCTAAGAAAATGAGCGAAGCTAGTATAAGTCGCCGTATTAATTAAATTTTTATTATTACATTATATTTCTTATATTAAATATAAATATATTAAAATTAACAAATGCTTAATTTTGAAGATTCCAACCCTCAATCAAACACAAAAATTAGACTTATAACCTATAAATTAAAAAGTGAAGGATTGATAGAATGAGGAAAAAATCAGTTGGCATAACGAGGACTGCTCGCGACCCACCTAAAATTGTCACGCGACCCACAATGCGGGTCGCGACCCTACGTTTGAGAACCACTGGCATAGGGTGATGGAGTGGAGGCGTAGGAGCGATTAGTATTGGCTTCCATTTCTTGTTCGTCCAGTAGCTCGTTAAGAAGAGTGACAGTTTTCTGTTTGAAAATCGGCTCCCTCCTTGCCGACAGTTGTTGGTAATCTGGGAGCAGACCTTTCACAAAATCCAGCAACGGATTTTCTTGCACATTTCTTGCGTTACTTTTAAGAAAATTTATTATTGGGCCTACAACTTGCTCTTCTTCGGAGTTTCTGAATATCTTCTGGAGCTGGGCGTTTCTATGCTCTGCTCAAACTGTGATCCTGATCCTGCTGTCTTCGATTAGAGTTTCTGGGTTTTCATCTTCTCTCTCTCTCAGTGTTTCTTTTCTGTCTGAAATGAGCAATAACAGCAAACTTAGAAATTCATTACAAACAGAATAGCTGTAATATATTTATAGTTTGTTAATAATTAGGAGCGTGGGAAGCAGCAATATAGTACTTTAGTTTAAAACAAAATTTATAATTTTTAGATTTTTCTATAATTCTGTATTTTTTCTGCAGACACATTTGTAAATATATTTAATTTGAAGAAGTTCTTGAGAAGTATGAATTTCTATATCTATTTGTAGTGTCAGTTGTGACGATTTGGAATATACAAAAGAGTTGTCAGATATTTTATGTTATCACTCACGCAAAATTTGAATTTTCCTATACAGTGACAAATGACAGGAAAGATTGAATTTCTGTGGAACTTTATTTTCTTACTGCTTTTTACGTTTACTTACTTGCGATGCCGCATGTGTTCCTTCAGAAATGACAAATACCCAGGGGCGTACTGATAGGCCCCACAATGCGCAGGGAGCCCGAGATTTATGAGGCTCCCCAACCATTCCAAACGTACTGATGAAGGCGTCCCTAGGGGGCCTCGTATTATTTGCTGCGTGTTGGACCCCCAGATTTTCCAGGTACGCCCTTGCAAATACCATTTCGATTTGCAGTCGGCATCAGAACCTGATTGTTTGCTCTCCTTTATGAGATGTTTCGCATATGAGTTTCTCAAGCTTGTCCACCTTTGTTTACAATCATTTACTGAAAATTAAAAAAATCAAAAGATTTGAAGTTCAGTCAATGAAATTTCTTTTGTACTATTACAGTATATTGACTAGTGCGATACATAACGATGGACTGGATTTCTGAAATATTTCTTCTCTTATACTTGAACTTTAAAACAAAACAAAAATATTCGATCTTCCGAAATCGAAAAATAAAAGAAAACTTAATGTTAATTACTATTACTAATTGATGGGGTTTGGAGTATCTACTGCACAAAAAAACTGTAAAACAGCTTAAGTATTACAATGATACATGGTAAACTAAACACTCATTTTCCATTGTAATGACACACTTTCAAATTTTCATTGTCTGTAGTAACATATTGTACGGTGTGAAATGCTATGGTGAAAAATATATTAAGTACCCATAATTTTCTATTTTCCCCCTTTGGTCAAGTATTTGGCCACTGGGAGTACGCTTGCAACTTTGTATTATGAATTTAGGGTTGGCGCCACAACAATCAGTTCTATTGCAACGGAAACGTGCAAGACAATATGGGATATTCTTCAACATGAAAAGCGAGTATTCAGCAGAGGAATGGAAAAGTATTGCGGAGCGATTTGGTCAGATGAGGAATTTTCCTCATTATGTCGGTTGCATCGATGGGGAACCCGTCAAAATTACGAAACCTCCAAACCGCGGTTCACAGTACTACAATTACAAAGAATTTCACTCAATTGTCCTACAGGCAATTGTAGATGCAGATGGTTTTTTTTATTTGTGGATGTTGGAGACTACGGTCGTTCCAGGGACAGCGGAATGTTTAGCGAATCAAAGTTTGGCAGAAAATTGTTGGGAAATGAACTTAACCTTCCAAAATCTTGTCCCCTATCAACGCAAGGTCCTGACATTCCCTTCGTTTTTCTAGGTGACGAAACATACCGACTGTATATAAATCTGATGAGGCCCTTCTCCAGAAGGAGCTTAAGATCTGATGATTTTAAAATATACAATTACAGACATTCTCGGGCGAGTGGTAGAATGCCCTTCGAGCGAGGTTCCGAATTTTCGACATTGAAATATGCGTTGATCCTGTGTATTCATGGCAAAATTAATCTATCAATAAGTGAATGCAATGCATTTATTAATACGTTTCTAGTACCTTGACTAAAATGTAAAATAAAATTAACCCTACTACTTACCTGTCATATTCATTTTTGTCGCTATTTCCCTCCAAAGGTTTTCTGTAACATTTCTGTTGTGGTGTTCCTTTAGCCTCACGTTTTACAGTATTCTTCTCTCTTGCACTAGGAGCACTAACTTCTCATCAGTAGTCATCTCAGAAGTAAAAAGTAGTCAGAGTCGCAAAAGAGTATGACCGTGTCGATGCGTTGAGACTGTCTAATAGAAATGCTGCACGCTCTATTCCATCAGACAAGCAGAAAAGTCACGTTTAGACATGTCTAATTGTAGTGGCTAATCGGTGTGCGTTTCCCAATAAGCGGCAATGCGAACAATCGTGTCTGATCTTGACTAAATGTGTCTTGTCTTGACTAACAGGTGTGCGTTCAGCCTAAGGAGTAGATCACCGGAAGAGGTTGAACGAACTCTCGCAATTAAAATAATAGGTCAAAATTAAGTTATCGTGTGCATTTGGGAAACTTCTGGTTACATTTTCAGTAGGAAGATTATAGAAAAAAATTTAATTGAAAACACATTTTCACTTCGGAATATGTAATGGCAAATATTAATCAGGTTAATTTATCGGAAAATATGCCGCATTTACATATCCATCTTATTGAATGCCCTTTTCTTCGGTTTAAGCATGAATTACTTGCATCGAGAACGGCGAATGAATATTTCCTCTGTTTTCCGTTGTAAATTAAAATCGAGCACAAACAAAAGTTGGCCGTATCTTAGCAACATCTATATGTCTTGTAGATGACTATAAACTGCATTTTACGTGAAACATCAAGTCCTACCGTCGGCGCGGGCTATGAAAAAATTATCATAAAAATTGCTAAGGCAATAAAATAGTAGCATTCACGACGTACCAACAGGAGAATGCCACGAAAGAGAAACGCCGTAAAAGACGCTCCCCCAAAACTACTCGACGCACTGCTCTTTTAAACTTTTCGCAGAAGCCTCGGTCTTCATTTCTTTTTTAATGTCGCACGTACCCGTTTCTTTCGAAATTGGACAAGATTACGCCCCGTGTCCAAATTAAGATTAAAGCCCAAAAAAAAGAAGACATTAAAAAAAGGATCACGAAACCGTTTACCTGTCTTCGGGTTCGTGCGGCGAAGGGAAAAAACGTTTTACGTGTCCTCCCGCGCATCGTGTTTGTGTCCAGCAAAAGTAGTCAGCGCATCCGAGAGAAGGGAAGGGAGAGAAGGGAAGAAGATTATCGATTGCTACCACCAGGCGTTATTTTATTTCCGCCCGCGTAACTATATGGGACGGCGAACAGGTGCGATGAGTCACTGAAGGATGGCCCGCGGGGGTTAAAAAAAAAAAAAAAAAAATCGCAGCCAATTGAAGGACAAGAAGCTCAAGAGATGGTGCGCTTAAATATTTAAAGAAGCGGACGGTTAATGGGACTAACAAATCCTGCAAAGAAAAGGTTTTACAGCCGTAGGAATAAAGAATGTTTTTTATGATATATACACCACCACACATACCTACGATTTTAGTTTTTTCTGTCTTATGCGGAATCTTTTAACTCCGGGATCTCCAATACGTGGCACGCGTAAGCTTTGTATTTTCTGCATACAATGCGAAGTATCTTAGAAAAAGAGTAAAATAGTGAACCGCGAAAAAATGCTGACGAGTCAGATTACTTTCTTGGCACGCGACACAAAAATCGTTTGCCATCCCCGTTTTAACCTCTCCAGTCCGCTTGACAGCAGTTGTCCGTACGCGGATTACGACCTCTCTTTGCTGAAATATAGATTTTAAAGTCGTGTATACGATATGCACCTTTTTCCCAGAAAACATAAACCAAGGGTTGCGAAATTAAATTGGCCGTTTTGAGGGTCGAACCAGGGATCAGCAAACTGTCTGCTTGCTAGGGAGGTTAAATAAATCTAGAAAATAACGAAAATTCGCCTCCAATACCAAGAAAGTGTGCCGGGATCCACTATTTTTTTTAAATACTCAAAAGAATCGAGCTGTGAAATTGGTTAATAAAAACGATGGGAGCCTTGCTAAGCCATTTCCATGCATACCAGAACGTTCTGTATACCGCACCGATTTCAAATTCTTTTGCGTTTTACCCCGTTAATATCGATTCGTTACCGACGATCATTTCGAACTAACCTAGCGGTAAAGAGGAGCTCGAATAATGGGGGTGGGGAGGGTTGGGTTGTGTGTGTGTGTGTGTGTGGGAAATTTAATTGATTAATTCCTTCCATCAGCTGTTTTTTTTCACATCCACCTGGTTAAGAGACAAGACTCTTGGTATTCGTCGGGGAGTAGTATAGGCGGAGAAGCGAAGAGAGAGAGAGAGAGGAACGTTCCCGTTTCAAGGTATTTAAAAAAAAGAGCAGCGGACTCTCCAGGAGAGTAAGAGAAGGTCGCAAGAGAGAGAGGAGGGGAGGAGTTTTTAAAAAATATAGGTAGTCCGGAAATAAAAGCAGTGGAAAGGGAGAAAGAGATGAAGAAAAAAATGTGCCGGTTTGACGGTATCTCTCTCTCCCTCTCTCTCTCTGACTTCTGCAACGTCGCCCAGTAAAGTGAAGAGAAGAGAGAGAGATATATATGGAGGGGAGAGAGAGAGAGAAAAAGAGGAGGGAGGGGGTTTGGCAGTGGAAGAGAGGACTGACGGGAGTGGTTAGGAGAGGGAAAGAGGGAGGGAGGAGCAGTAGGCAGGATGTACAGCGGGGGAGGGAGGGAACGCGCGACGACGAAGCCGGAGGAGTAAGAGGGGAGGTGGGAGGGAGAGGGAGAGAGAGAGGTGTGGAATGAGAGGTATAGTAGGAGGAGAGGAGGGAAGAGAGGGTTACGAGAGAGAGAGAGAAGAGAGGAGAGAAAGTGACTGACTCGGAGCCACGGGGATTTCGAGGAGAAGGGACACAAAATACACACTACCCGTCCGCGGTGTCGTCGGGGACGGACGTGCTGGGTTACTTTTTCCCTTTAAAATACGAGGGGCTTTATTTGTTGTTGATTAACGCCGAACTAGTCGCGATTAAAAGGGTGAGACTACAGGGAAAGAAAAGAGTGGAGTGTGGAGTTGTACACGCGCGCAGACGCTCTTATATATACCTATATATATCTCTCTCTCTCTCGCGTCATCTCTCAATTAATGCACGCGAATTCTTCGACGGAGTAAGTGGGTGCGAAGAGGTTGCCAAAAACCGGAGGAGGAGTCGTTTTTATCCACATTTTTTTTTAAATAGTGCTACCTTGAGGAAATATGTCGGAGGATTACGAATCGGAGGAAGAGGAAGATGTGAGTAACAAAACCGACATTACGCCTCTCTTTTTAATCTTTTTCCTGCTCCTTCCGTTTTAATTATCTCGATTTGTATTGCTGTCTCTCTGACTCTGCCATTCTCTCTCTCCACTACCTCTTCATTCTTTAAATCTATATCGTGAAGTCTTGTATGTACTCTATGAACCCCTCTCGCCACTTCATTACCTCTCTATCATTCTCCGTCTCTCTCTCTCTCTCTATACCTCCCTCCCTCCCTCCCTCCCTCTCTCATCCCTCCCTCTCTCTCCTCCATCCCTCCCTCTCTCTCCTCCATCCCTCCCTCTCTCTCCTCCCTCCCTATCTCCCTCTCTATAACTCCCCCCTCTCTCTCATCCTTATCTTCCTCTCTCTATCTCCCCCTCCCTCTCCTTATCTCCCTCTCTCTACCTCCCCCTCCCCCTCTCCCTCCCTCTCCTTATCTCCCACCCTCTACCTCCCCCTTTATACCTCTCTCCCACTCCCAATTTCTCTATCTCCTTTTCCTTCTCTCTCAGTCTCCCAATTTCTCTCCCTTGATTTTTGTACTTACCTCCATTTATCTTCCTCCATTTCTCTCTCTCTCTGCATTTCACCTTCCTCTTCCATCTTTAAACGTTGCTTCCATTAAAAAATAAAAATAAAACCACTTTGAAAAATACTGTCTCTTCGAGATTTAAAACTTGCTTACTCACGCTGTAACACTTTAGAAACGAGCGATTTCCCGCTCTCTTTCTCTTCTTTTGTTATGACGTGATGCACGTGTTAAGTGCTATAGCTCGTGTGTGTCTGTGAGGGAGGAGCTGTATAGAGCGCACACCAACCCAACCCGACCCTCTTCCTTGGTCCCGTCAAAGGGGAATATGGCACGTGCTATTCGGCGTGTGTTTGTGTGTGTTGTGTGCGCGTTCGAAGTGATTTCGTGGCGCCACGGGATTCTCGCGAAGGAGGTTGGGCACGTGACTTTTCAGCGAGATCGTTTCGGATTTTTTTTTTTTTTTTAGGGGTAGGACTGTTTCGAATTTGGCGTGTGTTCGACGCGGTGTCGGTTCTTTTGGTGTTCTGTTAAGTCAACCGGGCATTATTTATCGTGGCGGAGTTTTTTTTAAAGAGATTGAATGACTTTCGCCAGTGTTTTTTTTCTTTCTAAGGAATAATGGCAATCTGCTTTTTTACGCTCTCACCGTAAAACGTTTGATCGTGAGTGGTGTGCGAAATTGACGTTTTTCTTAATTTTTGTATATAATTATTTTTCCGGTTATGGAGATAATTTAAACAACAAAATATTTGTATCACTTTTGGCTTAAAATTTTTAAAAATACACTCGTCTTTTTTTTAAAGGTATGTGCAATAGAGTCGTAAAGGATATTTTTAGAAAATAATTTGTGGAATTTCTCCAAAATAGTTACAGTGTAACTGCGTGGTAATTTTCCGCTTACTTGCAAAATACAGAACTGCCTAAGTATCGTCCTTTCAAAAGAAAATGCCATCGAAAAAGCTAAAACTTACAATGCATAGGAAAAGCACGGCACAGGTTTTTGTAATTTTCATACTTATTTTAAGGGCTAAAAAAATCAAGAATGACGAAATAGTTTGAGAAAGATATTACCATGAATTCGGTTTCTAATGGTGTCTAGATTTCTCGAAAAGCAGTCTACATAGTAATATAATTATAAGATAACAACCGCTATTTTGGTTGAAAATAACTTATCGTCACATTCGATTTAAAGACATGGGTCCATAATGATGATAAAAAGCGAGCATATAATACCTCTTATCGTCATCTTAGTTTATTTTTGTTTGCTCTTTTTTTTGTAGAACGATTATTCATGCTCTCGTTTTTTCCCCCATGTAAAGGGCAGTTATCCGACCTACACGTCTCGAGCACGTGGATCAATGACTTATTCGAGCGTCAACAGAAAAATAGTGGTGCGCCGAGAGGGGATATAAAAAAAAAAGAAGCGCGCGACCGAGGCTAAAATTATTATTTTTCCTGAGCAAAGAGAAAAAACTAAAGCTACCCGCTCGTCCCTTCGGATCGAGTAGATTTTGGTCCAATTCGGCGGATGGACGATGGGATTTTGTTGAGAAAACCGAGAGAATTATTCGTTTTTATTCGTATTTATAGAAATAACATGCGGTTTTTGGAAAAGGAAAACGTATTTTTTATTGGATTTTTTTTGGGAACCCACTGCGTATAAGGCTTTAGCTATTGGAACGTTTGTAGGAGAAAAGCTGAAAGTGCAGAAATATCAGTTTGCGTCACAGGTATGGGGTTTTACTTCAATTAGTGCGCTGCTACGAATGTCGAATGTCACAAATGTGTGATAAAATGTCAACTATACGTCTATACTTGCAAAATTTTTATACTTTGAATTGTAGAGTGCTGAATTATATTGCTTTAGGTGAATTTCTGGAAAAAAAGAGGCTTCGCGTTTTATATGAAATGAAATTGACTATAGAAGGGAATAAAACTGTTTTAAACATTACACGTATATTTTCTCTCTGGTATGTGCATGAAAATGGCGGAATTCTCCGCATAAAATAAAAACTTTTAAAACAATTTTTTTTCGGAGTTAATTAAAATACATAATTTTGATTAAACAGTAATGGAATTATTATACAATTTACAGTTCATAGTGGAAGGAAAAATTTAATTTCTTCTTCAACAACAAACTTTGAAAAAATCCCATTTCATTTTAGTTTAATTTTCTAATGAACTCAAAGCCTCAAAAATGCAAATTTTCTCGTAATTTTAGTAATTAATGTCATGTTCTCTTAGGCCTCAGTTATACGATAAGATCAACATAAAATAATAATTGTTTTCCACGAATATTTAACGAAATCCATGATTTTTCCTGAAATTTATTAACATATGAGTATTCAGCAGAGGATATATTAAAAACGGTTTAATAATTATCTTTATAAGATCCTAAATATGTAATGGAACGCAAACATTCATAGTATAAGTTAATTCGTGTTTCATATTACCAGACGTTTTTTTATGCATTCACATATGTGGAATAATTTTGAACAAAGAATTTCCTTCATAAATATATTAAAAAATCAAAAACAAAATCATTATATATCCGCATATTTTATATTATCATTTTTGTAGGTTTAAACCTAACTCATTTCGTTTTTAATAAGCCCATGTATTATGGCACAAAGAATTCTTTCGTATTTCTTTTTTGCAGTGCTCTCAAACAAAAAAAAAAACGACCGAGCGAAAATTCCATGAATGCCTCGGACGGAACGTGAGTCGTTCACACTGTCATTTTTTTTAAAACACCAGAAAAATTCCTGCGTCGTGTTGCACGACACCGAAAAAAATCGGGATACCTTCTTTACGGATTGTATGTCCGAACGATCGTTTTATATTTGGATACCCTTTTCTTAAGGAAAGCCGGATTCGACATTCAAAAGTTAATTCGCCCTTTACATTCATCCGAAAAAAAAAGCGAAAATTTGTCGTCCCGTAGACTGCAATATAGCGAGAGCGAGAGAGAAAAAAAAACAGGAAATAAACCTCCATAGGTCGAAATGACGGGCCGAGTCCTTTTACCATCCGTCCCGACGAATTGGTATCGTGACAAGTTACCTTTTTTGTCACTCGGGCGAGGGTCGCGACGTCCCTACAGAGCCACGCCTCTTGTTTATATATGCGGTGTCTGTAGCAGAAATCCATAAAATGAATCAACCATCAAGTAAGCGCCCGCATATAGTGGACGCCTGGGGTTTACATGACCCCATGTTGTGTTTTTCTGTTTCATCATGACGTCGTTTGATCCATTCGTTTAATGAATTATAAATGACGGGAAATAAGTGACTTGTGAGACCAAAAATAATGTTTCTGAAGAAAATGACAATCTAATGAAACATTTTCTGGTCTAATGGTTTATGAAATACCTAGTAAGGTCATATTGACCTCCACGCGCCTACTTAAGGGTTAAATCATAGATTCACAACCAGCCCCTCGCGAGCACAACTGTGCTCTTTGGCAACCTTACCACTCTCTTCTTCGATGCCAAAAATAGTTTTCTATTATCAGTAATTTATTTTTAGTCGACTTCTTTCTAACAGTATTTAAGAACATTGTTAATAACATTGAAATTTGGCTCAATTTTATTTATGGTCATTCCTTTTTTTTCAAATGTATAATGGTGTTCACCTGACATTCTAGGACACAGCTAGGTTCCCGCTTGCAATGCAACTTGGGTGCTCGTTATATAGAAAAGTTTGGGCACATCTGGGTTAAATGATCCACGATGAAAATTGTCTGTAACTCGGATATAAAATCAATTTGACCGGAGCGGATTTTTAAAAAATCGATTTTTTTTAAATTGAAATTATGAAAGCGCCCACAAGACTCGGTTATTACAATTTTTTCCGAGATGGAGACGCCAAACATGGCATAAAACATTTAATCTGACGAAGTACTTTCTTGCGGAAAACGTTAAAATCTACAATAGCCCTAAAGCCAAATTTTATTATTCTTCGTCTCATTTTTACATGCCGACAAGTAAAAAAAAATGTCCAGTTCTCGCATAGCACTGTGATCGGCATGCTAGGTTTCTGGTCGCAAGCGGCGGAAAAATTTCTTTAATTCCCGAAATCGTTGCCGTTATTAAAAACCGAAAGAGCTTCCGAAAAGAATGTCGCCGTCGTCCTCATTTATTTTCCCTTTATTTTCAAGCGCTTAACTTTTTTTTATCCTATCAAAGCGATCGATTATCATTTTTAAAAAAGAATTAAGCAGGAGGAGATTCGCTTTGCGTCGTGTCTTTTGTCCTAACCTACGGGACAACGGAACCGCTTCTGAAACGGATGAAAAACGGGACTACATGCAAAGACTGACTGAGCCGAGAGGCGCATTCACAAACACACACACACACAAACGTAAACACAACGCTCGCTCCCCTTGCTAGTCCGCTTTTCAAAATTTACGCGTTGCAAAGGAATCGATCCGAGACGACAATGTCACCCGTCCCCGGTCTGGAACGTGATTGAGCGACCGTCACGGATGCACGCGCCCGGGAAATATAGGAAGGCCAAGCCTAGACCTAGGTCTCGGTCCCCTATTAAAGTACTATCCTATAAATAAAAGCCTTAGCAAACGCTGTGTGTAATGCTTTTTGATGCTTAATACCGAATTTGATGAAATTTTCAGGATAGCTTTATATTATAGTAAAAAAAACGTTTTACTGTATCGGTAATATATAAAAGCTTTATTCTGTCCATTTGTCCTTTTGTCAATCCCTCTGTAACGCTCTAAAAAAAAACGAAATACACCTGGCAAGAGGGGACTAAGGTCAGCTTTTGAAGCTCAATAGATATTCGCGGCGAGGGTTTCGAACCTTCGCTCGGATCGAAGGCATTCCTCTCAGCAGGAGGTATGATTTCAGGTCAAAGAAGACCGTCTCAATTATATTTCAAAATAATCGATCATCCCCGTCATTTTTGACGGGCACTTATACTAGTTAGTAGTACATGATACGGAAATTCTCCCGGGGATAACCGGTAAGATGCCCGATCTCCCGCTTATCTCTTTAAAGGGAGGGATAGCTTTGGATAATTGAGGTGTGGAACATAATGGGAGGTAAGGACGGACATGCGAAGGGGTGGATGGGAACGTAGGGAACGCCCATTTGATTCTCTCTCTCTCTCTCGCACACATACACACACAAATTCCTTTTCCTCCATCGTGTGTTTTTTTTACCCTTTATCTATCGCTAGGGAGCTCTATCTCTCTCTCTCTCTCTCATCACGGAAACATTATTCATATGGACTTCCCGCAGCCAGGAGTCCTTCGTATCGATCTTTTTTGTCCTCACGATCGATATTTTCCTTCTCTCCATCTCTTTCTGTCTCAGTCGCTGAAAAAAATCCACTTCGAAACGGATCTCTCTCTCTCTTTCTCTTCGCTTCCGTTTTGTTTATATTTTTTCTCCATACGAGTCCTTCATCCCTTCCATTTTTTTGTCCCCTTGTTTTTTCGATTTTATTCCCATCTAAAAAAACTGAATTGTACGCGTGCATTTTTGTAAAACGGTTTCGCGAGGATTCGATGCGTGTTACGAGTGCATTTCGGAGTGTTTTTTTTCATTTCCGTTTATTACTTTTTGTGCGCAACCCTATCGGTTTTCGAGTTTTTCGTTTAATTATTTTTTTTTGTCCTAGCTTTTAAAAAGGTTGTTTACACGTGTTGCGTGCACGACTGTGGTTTTATTTTATTTTTTCGTTTCGCTTCCCGTTTCTTCTTTTTTTTGTTCCCTTGCGGTTCCCGCAAAAGACACCCGTTTAAACGAACGGTCTTGTTCTTTTTTCGGTGCGTGCGAGGATGTATGTGTGTTGTATTCCAGTTTAGTCGTATGCTCTTTGAGGGTGGGGGCGCGCGTCGCGTTTCTTTTTTTTTGTTTTCGCTTTTATTCCCGCACATGTGTGTTTGTTTGTCGTGTAACGTGTCCTCTCTTTTTTTTCGAACGATTCTCTTGCGTTTCTTTTTGTCTATTTTGCTTTGTGCGCGTTTTGCGTCGCTGTTTGTCTTGTGTCGCGCATGCGTGCATTTCCAAGTTGAAAGATATGGGCGTGGGACCGCATTTTTATCCCCTATTCTTCCTTCCCTCTCTCCCCCTTGGGTTGACTCTAGATTCCTTATTTGCATCTGGATTCTTGTTTTTTTTGCGTAAACATGGCTCGAATTTTTTATTTTCGCACTGGTCTGAACAATAAGTCTCGCTTTCCTATTAATGTCCGCGAATTTCGCGTTTCGGAAGGACGTGTTAAGGTGGACGCGAAGAGGCGGAATATTTATTTCGAGGGACGGAATATCAAACGTTATATCGCTATTCTTTCGTCCGTGTATGTTTTCTTCTCGGTCCGTTTTTAATATTTAATCTCCTCTGTTTCTCTCCCTATCTATATTTGTCCTCTCTTTACCTTCATCTCTCTCTCATTCACTTTCTCCCTCTCTACCTCTCTCTCCCTATCATTCACTTTCGCCCTATCTCTCCCCCTCTCTCTCCCTCCATCACTCTCTCACCCTCCATCTCTCTCCCACTCTCTCTTCCTCCATCTCTCTCTCCCTCTCTCTCTCCCTCCATCCCTCTCCCACTCCCTCCATCCCTCTCCCACTCTCACCCTCCATCTCTCTCCCACTCTCTCTTCCTCCATCTCTCTCTCCCACTCTCACCCTCCATCTCTCTCACACCCTCCCTCTCTCCCCCTCTCTCTCACCCTCCATCTCTCTCTCACCCTCCATCTTTCTCCCCCTCTTCCCCCCTCTTCCCCCCTCTCCACCCCCCTCTCCCCCCTCCCCCCTTCTCTCCCCCCTCTCTCTCCCCTCTCTCCGCCCTCTCCCCCTCTCTCCCCCTCCCTCTCCCTCCCTCTCTCCCTCCCTCTCTCCCTCCCTCTCTCCCTCCCTCTCTCCCTCCCTCTCTCCCTCCCTCTCTCCCTCCCTCTCTTCCTCCCTCTCTCCCTCCATCTATCTCTCCATCTCTCTCCCACTCTTTCTCACCCTCCATCTCTCTCTCCCTCCATCTCTCTCTCCCTACATCTCTCTCTCTCCCTACATCTCTCTCTCCCTACATCTCTCTCCCCCTACATCTCTCTCTCCCTACATCTCTCTCTCTCCCTACATCTCTCTCTCACTACATCTCTCTCTCTCCCTACATCTCTCTCTCCCTACATCTCTCTCTCACTACATCTCTCTCTCCCTACATCTCTCTCTCCCTACATCTCTCTCCCTACATCTCTCTCCCCCTACATCTCTCTCCCACTCTCTCTCACCCTCCATCTCTATCCCTCTCTCCCCCTCTCTCTTCCTCTCCCCCTCTCTGTCCCTCTCTCCCCCTCTCTCTCCCTCCCTCTCTCCCTCCCTCTCTCCCTCCCTCTCTCCCTCCCTCTCTCCCTCCCTCTCTCCCTCTCTCTCTCCCTCTCTCTCCCTCTCTCTCCCTCTCTCTCCCTCTCTCTCTCCCTCCATCTATCTCTCCATCTCTCTCCCACTCTTTCTCACCCTCCATCTCTCTCTCCCTCCATCTCTCTCTCCCTACATCTCTCTCACTACATCTCTCTCTCTCCCTACATCTCTCTCTCTCCCTACATCTCTCTCTCCCTACATCTCTCTCCCCCTACATCTCTCTCCCCCTACATCTCTCTCTCCCTACATCTCTCTCTCTCCCTACATCTCTCTCTCCCTACATCTCTCTCTCTCCCTACATCTCTCTCTCCCTACATCTCTCTCCCCCTACATCTCTCTCTCCCTACATCTCTCTCCCCCTACATCTCTCTCTCCCTACATCTCTCTCTCCCTACATCTCTCTCTCTCCCTACATCTCTCTCTCACTACATCTCTCTCTCCCTACATCTCTCTCTCCCTACATCTCTCCCTACATCTCTCTCTCCCTACATCTCTCTCCCTACATCTCTCTCTCCCTACATCTCTCTCTCCCTACATCTCTCTCCCACTCTCTCTCACTCTCCATCTCTATCCCTCTCACCCCCTCTCTCTTCGTCTCTCCCTCTCTGTCCCTCTCTGTCCCTCTCCCCCTCTCTGTCCCTCTCTCCCCCTCTCCCCCTCTCTGTCCCTCTCTCTCTCCCTTTCTCTCCATCCCTCTCTATACTCCTCTCCTCTCTTCTTTTAAGCCCTGGATCGTGAACCTTCTCTGTCATTACCAACGGTGACCTTTATCCGCTTTTAATTGTGATTTCCATGGCCCTCGGGGGAAAAAGTGTTGCACCCAACTTAACATCTCCCTTCCGAAGCGAAGGAGTGATTAATTTCTAATTTAACGCAGCAGCCGCGACGGAGCGAGAGAAACAGTCAACGGAAGTAAAAATTTCCCGAAATTCGTTGTTTTTTTTTACTCGGTCGCTTCCCTTGGGGGGTGGGGAGCCTGCGTGTAGTTGTTTTTACAAATGGGTCTTTAATGCTTTCAGACGGCAAGTTTCTTTTCCGACGTCATAGAACTCAATTTAAAACGAAATATCAAAAAATGAGATTCCCTTATATGTACTGTTATTTTTGTATTACTAGCTAAAATAACTGAATGATGTATACTAAAAAAACAACCAACTACGCAAAATATGTATGAACCAGCTATATTCATTTGAGCACTCGCGTGGTAATATCATGTTTATATTTGTCTCGTATTTAACATTTGATATGCATGAGAAATATTCCTCGTATCAAAATATATTTTCGCGTGGAGAGTTAAAATGTAATATTGGAAATAAATGCTTACCGCATTAATAGAAAATCATATTAAAATTTCATTGCCGTTGAGAAAAAAGGGAGAACTTGATGCGTAGTTGTGAACATTACCAAAAATATATTCTGCGTAGCATATCATCTCGTTTATTTCTTTACATTATTGTTAGTACCAATTGCAAAGATCGTTGTAGATAGATCCACGAAATAGCTTTTAACCCATCTCGGATGTTAGTCGAATATTTTGCGAATATGAAAGTGTTCTAGCTATCGGAAAAATCCGCAAATTCATGTTAACCGCGTGTTGTTAAGTAGGGTTCACAAAATTAACGCTATATGGCTCTCTAGTCGGCCGCTAAAACACTTTCAACTCTGCAGAATATCCAGCTATCGCCCGGGAAGAGTTAAAACAACATTTAGGGATATATAACCGGGCAGAAAAAATTTTGACCAATTAATTCTCTCGATAACTTTTGGGAAATTATCTCATTCGATGATTCTATGGCGCTCGCTGAGCTATTTTTTGCCTTATGTAACTTGTTAAGTTCATCGCATTCCCTGTATAGTTTTCTCTTTGGCCGCTTGTATTCTCCTGAGTCACGACCTAGAAAATAATTCTCACGAAGGGAGGTTCTGGTGGCTACGGACGGGGTCCATTCCATTTTCACCACTCCTTCGGTTGTATGTTTGAGACACTGACCTAGTTTCTTTTCTGTCTTTTCGCTGTATTCCAATCACAGAAGTGCAAATTTCCAACAGGAACCCTTTTTACTTTCTCATATACGAAGTATACTGAGAAAGTATTATTATCGCGAAAAAATTCTACCTCGAGATTTTTACGAAAATATACTTTTTAGGTGTAGCCTAGTCCGAAAAAGTGGTTTTCGCAATGCCGTCTGTCTGTTACTGGCTCTAGAGCCTACACGGTAGAGCGAAAGTGAATAAAATCTCGTATTTAGGCATTTCATCATACAAAACAGAGTATATGAAGAAATGGTTGACATTGCACAATAATTAAGGGAAGTTTATTTCACGCATTTTTAAAAACAATTTGATTTTTTCAAAAACGGCTATAACGTTTTTGATCAAATTTCATACAGTTAAGTTTACATCTTCAATAATACTACATAATTCATATTTCTCAAAAATGAATATAAGGCTTGTTTATTCTAGGCAACTTTAACAATAATTTGATTTTCTCATAAACGGCTCGAACGATTTTGATCAAATTTCGTACAGTTACTTGAGTATACGTCTGCAATAATACTACATATTTCATTTTTCTCAGCGAATGACTATAAGGCTAGTTTATTCTTGGGCAACTTGAACAAAAATTGGATTTTCTGAAAACCGGCTGATACGATTTTCATTTTCTAAAGATAACTAAACGACGCATTAGTATATGAGAAAGTTTGTACAATGTATGCTGTACCGATTTTTCTATTCAATGCCCAGGCGTTTGCAGCACAGGTGAAACGCAGAAATACACTGGCCAAAGAATTTTTCATGTTCATAGTTTCCTTATCGCTTTGTTTCTTCACAACCTGCTCAAAGCATACTTCTGCACTTATTCTTTCCATTGCAAAGTGTTTTCTCTTTTTCGTTTCTGTCGATAAAAATCAGCGAAATCTTCCAAATTTAAAACAGCACATTTGATTTTTCAGTGAAACACGATAAATTTTGAATGTCATTATAGGGCTGTTGTAATTCATTCCAAGTTTTTCCATTTGAAATTAGTTTTTAAGTATATTCATCTCTTTTGAATTGCGAGTAGACTAAAGGAGCTGGATCAAATTAAGACATATAAGTAAATAAATTTTTTCGCAATTTTTAGCATCCTGTATCCTTCCTGAACACTCATTCATTGTCCTATGCTTCTAAACATACGTAATTGATTTAATTCACTTTAATTTAATTTTCTATTATTTACCCTGTACATAATATTAGATGTGGTTTTACTCAGATTAACGTCTTTTTATACCCAATAAAAATATGATTTATATTATTAACATAAAGATTATATATACATATTTGACAACTTTCAATTGATAATTAAATTTAAACTATGTAATATATAAAAACTCAGCAAGAGATTTCATATTACTCACGTCTAATATTTTATTGTTATCGTAGCGGGTGTTGGAATATTTCCTTTATTATTTCTCCCGTCATTTCGATACTAACAAAAACTTATGCCTAATATTTTGGAGTTCAACTCTATAACAATGTTTACAGCGTTGTTCTATCTCACAATGTTTAAAATTTATCATAAATTAACATTTAAAGTATATTTTACCCGTCTTCATAAATGTCTTTTCCAAGATTTAAAATGTCCATTGTAGCCGTCATTTTAACGCGCTGTTTTCTGCTTAACGATCATTCGGCATAGTAGCAGAGCACTGTCAGGGAAAACAAAGAAAGTTTGGCTTCCTTTTGTATGTGATTTCGCTGAAAGCGTTATGA
This sequence comes from Uropetala carovei, assembly GCA_036926305.1. Lineage (NCBI taxonomy): Eukaryota > Metazoa > Arthropoda > Insecta > Odonata > Petaluridae > Uropetala > Uropetala carovei. Next base: position 3,234,861 of record JAXCHB010000181.1, on the reverse strand, counting down.
AATCTCTTCGGCGAAAAAAGAATAACGTTGTCATCAGCAAGCAGAATTGCGCCCTCCAACACCGCCACCACCATCCTCGAAACTAAAAAGCAAAAAATCTGAGCAGAACTTTTCGCAATAACTACGAAAGAGCCGAAGATAAATCAAACCTCTCCGCGAGGGAGAGAAATCAATGGGAAGGACCCAGATGGAAGAAAAGATAAGGCAATCAATGCTCTGGGGACAGAGGTAGAAAAATGGGACGGAATAGAGACAGAAAATTATCTGCATAAAATGCGACGACTTTATAAAGTTCTGTAGACAGCGACGAAGGTGAAAGAGAGGAGAAACAGAGCCTTTGAATGGATTTGGCTTTGGACGAAAAGTAACGAGAAACGAAATAAAGGAAAGAGAAGTGGACGAGAGAGAGGGTTGCTAAGAGAGGTGGAAGAGAGAGAGAGAGAGGGTAGGCGAAGTGGTGGAAGAAAGCACGGAAGGGGCTTCCTCTTGGATGTCTTGCTGCTTCAGCACGTAAGAGGACCCTCTTTTCTCTACCCCTCGCCACCCCCCCCTCCTCGCCTCTCCCCTCCTCTCCACCCCTTCTCGCCTCCCCCTCCTCCTCGCTTCCCCCTCCTCCTCGCCTCCCTCTCCTCCTCGCCTCCCCCTCCTTCTCTCTCCTTCAATCCTTTGCACTCTCTCCACACTCTCAACGATTCTCGATTTGCATGCATAGATTTCACTTCCTCGAAACCAATCGACCCCTCTTCGATTCTCCTTTACCGAGTTCTACGGCCCTTATTCTTAACCTCACTCGATCAGTCACGTACTTAAAAAAAAATTCTTTGCTCACCTCCCTTCTTTTGTTTCTCCGAAGTTAACTCTCCTGCACATCGTCTGCTTCCATTTCTCTCTCTCTCTCTCTCCCCCCCCCCCTCTCCCCCTCTCTCCCCCCGCCCCGTCTACTCTCTCTCTCTCTCTCTGGTTCTCTTTGCGTTCAGCACGCTGCTAGCTTCATAGCATGTCCGATTTATACCCTTCGTTTGTTGTTTCCTTTTTGTAAGCCTCTTTGTGCTACGGTCTAGCCTCGCCCTCTTATCTGCATCTCTGTTCGTCCCTTTTCGCCTCCTACCTTTTTTATTACTCGAACCTGCCCTATCTTCTTTCTCTCTCTCTCTCTCTTTTTCACCGTCTTAATTTGACGTCCGACCTCATCCAAAGTCGTAGTCTTCATTTTTTTCGTTTTCCTTTGTTTTGTCGCGAGCGCCGCTTTTCTTCTTTTTTTGACTTTTCTTCAATACGTCGCTCTCGCGTTGTTTTCTCCTTTCGTTCGCCTCTTCTGCGTTCTCCTTTGTTTATTTCTCTTTCGTATGTTTTCCATCCTTTACCTCTTCACATTTTGTCTTAAGGCTATCTGCAAAAATTCATTTTAATTTTCCGAAAAGTTCGCAATGTTTTGCTTCTTTCGTTGCTTTTTTCTAACGCCGCCAGAGGTTTTAATTATGAAAATTAATCGATATATACTAGCTGCCCGTAAAGCTGCCAAATCAGAGCTCTATTGGAGCATTATGGTAAGAAGGTCCTCCGCTGCCCAACCCGCGTCCACCCGATTCCCGCAACCCTGCGTTGCTGTCGCCCGGCGCACTGAGGCTCAAAGCCCTATACCAGCTACCCGCGTGCCCCCCTCGCGACCCGCGCATCTCATTCCCGTCCACTTTTCCTCAAGCATGGCTGAGTGAAAGTGGAGGGGAAGCTTCGCTTCGGGTTGTGACTGGCATATACCTTCCCTTACTCAATTAATATATAAGTTGATTTTGGCGAAACCCTAATATTACATTTTTCCAAACCCTTCGGAAGACAAATCACTTTTTTTTTAGTGTCTGAGGAGCTTTCTGCTCGAATTATTTGGCGTGGATTCGTAAACAAAGCCTTTGTCTCAATTCCTCGACAGCTAACATATTGTCGAACTAAAAACCACGTCTTCTGAACACTCTTTCGCGGCCAATTCGCGAAATCTCTCGACCAGCCGAAAGGTAAGAATGACTGTGACTCCTCATTTTTCTACGGCACTTTCCCAATGTTCCAGAAATTTATTTCTATTTTCTCGGCAGCCCCTCTGATTTATTCCTTTTACATCTGCCAGGATATGTATGCACGCCTTTACCGACCCTGTTTCCATTTAGAAGGGGCTCCATTCATTAACCGGTGCTATTTTTGTACAATCTTCATTTGCTTTTCCCACATCGCGATGGGCTCCGGTATTCCTCTTAATTTAACCCGCGACTGTGTTATATTGTTTTTCCGTTTTTTTTCTCTGATCTTTTTATTACTTCGGTATTCTCCCGTAAGGGGGACCCATCTGAAAATCTCGTTATGTTATTCAATTGAGTGGGGTCTCGTCTTGAAGATTTAGTGTGTCGTAAGGGAATGAGCATTGGCTCTTCCGAATCTCCGTCGCCTCTTCTCTTCCACCTCTTCCGGCGCTTTCAAAGTTTTTTTCCGAAGACATATGACCAGTTCCAATTACTGTCTTCGACTAGATTTATTTTGCTATAGTTATTCCCGGCTTTCAACTTTATTTTTCCGAGAAAATTCTAGTCGACCACAATGGAAAATAAAAATCTTCGCTTCTACGCATACAGATATAATTTAGACAGGAAAAATTTCTAGGGAAAGAAGGTAGTAGTTATATGCTAGATATAACTTTCAGGTTCTGATTATAAGGGAATTCGATCATCAGAAATACTAACATCTTTACAACAATTTTATGCATAAGTAGCAGTGAGGTACTCGCGTTGAAATGTATAAATTTTATAATAACGTATATGAATCAAATGACATTTCAATTTATAGTGAATACTTCAAGGTATAGTTACGTCTTGAGAAAAAATATCAATATTTTTTAAAAACATCGATTTTATAATGTTAAATATCATTTTATCTGAGACAAAAATATTGTTTCAGTAACAACTAGAGTTCTTATTAATGAAATAACATTGCATCACATATGATTATTAATGAATACTCAATTACTATACATTGGTTTACGCATAAGTTCCTATTCACCTTTCCCTTTTATGCGCCTTTCGCTACATCTTCTCAATGGCTTTAAATTTAATGGATGGATTATTATTATTATCGACGTTATTTACAGTGTTATTGTTTTAAAACTTAAAAATCACGTGTGTATGGTATATACTAATAAGATGCGGTACGAGGGCTATATGTAATATAAAATCTGTCTATAACATTCAAAATGGCAGTGCAATTATCAAAATCTATGCTATGTCTCGTGTAATCATTAATGTAATTAACATAAAAAGAAAAAATTTGGATGTAAAGAGGCGTCCTTAAGGGTTTGCAACACAAACAACTCTATTTATTATGTTTTAATCGGAGTTGTAAAATATTATCCTGATTATATTCCATCATATAACTATAATGTTGATTTAGCGAATAGTATGTTATAGCAGCGAAGCGTCGTCGAGTATAACCCGAGCAAAAATACTTTCCAGTCACGAAACCTTCATTCCGAGAAAAAATTACCCTCACCACACCCTTGGCCCGAATGACTGCGTCGCATTCATTCATTCCAACGTCATGATGGCAGATGTGACGGAGTGTGTTTCGGTCATTTGGCGTTACCGCTGGAATGAATTTCATTCCCTAATGTTATTATAATAATACCACTATAAAGCGCAGCGTTGGGGCTGGTTGATACTAACATAGATAACCTGGCCCCAGTGGTAGAATATTCGCCCGGAAAGTGGAAGACCAGATCAAAGCAGATTTTTTCACCAGTTTCAACATTTCGCGGCTTGATATCAGGAAACACTTGGGCTCCACATTGAAACCAAATAAATTACAGGAAAACTGATATTTAATGTTATATATATATTCATCCAACAATATATTATACATTTACCTGCGAAATTTGACGAAATTAAAATTGCATCGGAAATTAAGCATATGTATTATTATTATTATTACTCTTTATTAACGGGGATCTCCCTTTAGCATTACAAATTAACATGAAATAGTTACGGAAGATAATACATTATATATATATATATATATATATATATATATATATATATATATATATATATATATATAATAGTGTTGTATTATCGTTCATATGCATATGAGAATTCGTGTTAAATATTCCCATTTTATTTTATAATTAATTATTTTCGTTATTAAGACAGCATTTGTTATTTTATTACGCAATATTAACGCTATTATGATTCTTTGATAATTTGGTAATTTCGCCAGTTTAATTCATTTTGCGTTTGTTATGTAATATTTTATAATAACGAAAATAATAATAAAGTTATTTTAATTGCAATTCATTTATTTGAGAGATTTTAAAATTAAGGTTAAGCTCAAGCATATAACTATGTGTAATTTTAGAATTTTAATTAATCTATGTTAAAGATATTTGGGGTTCAATATCGTAGCAACCGTCGCCACCTGGCTTCATCTACTTGCGACATAGAAAGATGAATAAATAAATAAATATTACAATTATGTATATTTTACCACGATATATATTTAATAACGATTTAAGATTATATTGTTATTATTAATTTTTAAATCCTTAATGATAATTGAAACGTTTTATTCGTTCCATTTGTCCTAATGCGACTTGAAAACAGTTTGCGTGAAATGCGTATCAATATAGAGTATTCCGAATATATAAATAATTCATATTCTATATATATTTCCAGCAAGGTTAAAGGAAAAGGGTCGCTATGTTATCGAATAATATAAATTAATTTTATTTGAATATTAAGATAATCGTCTAATTCGGTATGTAATTAATCAGATTGATTCGAAGAGAAATATTTTCTCGGCACGAAAAATGTTTCCTTTAGTGTCATTGTGATTTATTTTGTTGTGTTTATCCATTTTTATCATCGCACTACTTAATTTCCAATTCAAAATGGAATAATTTCCGTGAATATTATTATATTATGTAACTAAATATAGGTAACTTTTATATTTTTTATCCGGTAGAGAAAGTTACTGATTTCGATAAAAGTTAATATATCATTGTGCTCCTAAAACCGTGAAAGAGTTGGTTATGTGTATTTTCTTAACAAGCGCTCTGCATGTGTTTTAAGTTGCTTTAAGTTCCGTTCAAAGAATTGGACTTGAAACTGTCACAAATGTTATGACGTAGATTCACATCCATCTCATATGTTAATTAACAATATCAGTTCTATTTTTAACAAAATTAGATAACAGGTGATGTCTCTCAAAATTAATTGAAATTTCAACTTTTGTCTCTCTTCATCTTATGCATAGAAAATAACAAATACACATTTGAAATAACTAGAATCAAATTTCACAGCCATCAACATGGTATGTGTTGGATTCGAGCCTGTCAACACAGCCAAGTCAACATATTTATCTGCAAAAAAAGCATTTTGGATTCAACACATCGTTTTACGTAGTTTCCAAAGTTATTTCTGTATAAATTAACTGCCAGCTGGCAATACTCCACAGCATTTCGCAATTGAACTATTATTTCCTCTGATCAGCGATTACAAACGCGCTTGGAGCGAAGTATTCTTTCTCTTAACGACGAAACCGATTACGTTTATGAATACACGAGTGCCTCTGAAGCTCCATGCACCCAATTACTCCGTCGGATTGGTTTTTTCCGATTCGGCGCTCAATAGCGTTCCTATCTAACGCGTTGCTAGAGATAATGTTTATGTACCTTTGGTTAATTAAGTGTTCTAATCCATTCTCTCTCTCCTTTAATTTGCAGGTGAGTACGGAGATCATTCCAGAATATTATTAGGAATAACAACCGCACTTTATCTAATGAGGAGCGGGAAACCACATCGCATGTCGTGAGTACAGTCACGCTAATCCCTTCCTTGGAATCCGAGCAGAAAAACAACTTGGGGGGGAGGAATGGGTGGAGGCTTGATGAAAAAGCGTACGTAAACCGTTATCCCTCCAACCAAAAAGGTAAACTTCTTGTATACATACAGCGACGTTTTGTGTCGCAACGTCGAAGGCTTTAACGCGATTATAAATGTAAATTTTCACCGGTACGAAGAGCAAACGCCGGGCCGACGTACAGTGACTTAGAACTTCATCTTAACATTAACAAGCCAGAGTGTTATCCATCTTCGTAAAATAATGTCCCGAAATATTGACCCGAATAATGCCCAAGTCAATTAATCACATAATTCTGGTGCTTTTCGACCGGGTTAATGTGTCACTAGTTGAAGATAGGCATTTTTATTGGATTCATTTTGTGTGTTTGTCTTTTACTTGGCCTAACCTTATATTAATACGACTTAAGGACATCATAAATGTTAGTTGGCAATAAATTTGCGTTTCTGCTTTAACTATGAGCAGGGAAAGTTACTTTCAAAATTGTATATTTGGTTCGTACTAAGATTCCTAAAGTTCACTTGAAGAGATCTTTTTTCGTGGAGAATATTTCGGTTGTCGAGTAATTGACGACAAAGGAAATTGTCGTATACACCCATCTTTATTCGCAGTTTGATTTTCACTCAGCACGTTAGAAATCACGATTACATGCTCAAATAGGAATTTCGCTCGTGTTCATTATCTAATTCACTCAGTGAGAATAATCACTCAGAATAACATAAGCTTCCCCGATGCAGCAATACGGTTGGCGGAAGAGAAACACGATTCAATTATAAGTCATTGAGAGATATTTGACATGGAAATATAAGTGAGGTGATATAATATTCAATTCCACCTACAAGGAATTTTAAATTTCATCAAATATAAATACGGAGGGTACTTTACGCAAGCTTACATTAGCTATGATCAAAATCGACGCTTTTTACTTTCTCCATACGTAGTAATGGGAAAGTATTGTGATAAAGAAAAAAATCGACTGCGAGATTTCAATGGAAATACGTTTTGAGGTCCCTAGAACACGTTAGACTATTTTCGGAATGATGTCTGTGTGTGTGGATGTGTGTGTATGTGATTTTGGGCGCTCTAACTCAAAAAGTACTTCTCATATTAACACCAAATTTTATATATAACACTTTAGCATGAGCACAAAGAACTGATTAGTTTTGGACAAGAACGGCTAACCGGAAGTCGAGGTTTATTCGAAACCCGATTCAGTTTCTGCGATATTTCTCCGTTAAAACATAATTATTGTATATACAATTCTATGCATAGGTTACAGAGAATGTAATTTCCTACAACTTACATTTGAAACAATTTTCCATAGCAGTTACTGTTTAGGAATTACTTATAAAAAATAGTCGGTTTTTTCGGTTTTCGTCAAATATCTCCTTAAAAACGTCGTAATTGGTCATCTTCGTAAGGACCAAAGTTGTAGAGAAAAATATTTCTTCCAAGTTTTGTTTGAAACAAATTTTCGTAGAACCATCCATTTCGGAGAAATTTTGCTTTTTCTTAATACCAGTATACAGCGCCGCCACCATGTAGCGGTGAATTCTGTAAACATATTCAAAATATACGTAATTACGGCAGTAAGGACGACTGTATTCTTTTACGATATACGTAATTACGGCAGTAAGGACGACTGTATTCTTTTACGATACGAAATAATAATTTTGCCTTATAATGCTATTCATAATAATTTAAATAACTATACCCCAAATATGGAGAAAGTCATGTTGGCCACATCAGATTTTTTATTTTGGCGACTTCGAGGAAATGGAACTTCGAGGAAATGCAATTTTCAGAATTTCACGTAGTCGTTTTTCGTGTATTTTTTACGCTTTTTCCTAAGCCATCGACTATTATCGAGTATTTCTTCCTTTTCAATGGTGTTCAGATCAAATGCAGCAAATCTGCAATAAAAATAGATATTTTTGTAACTGACGTTACATTGCTCGACATTTAACTGAATCTTATAGTTTCATTAAGTACTCACTATCCGTCCTGGGTGCCGTCTGTAGTGTCACGATGAAAACGGGGTCAACTAAAAATTTCACTCACAATACATGGATATGTTCCGACGACGAAAATGTTTCTGCAGTAAACTATTTGACGCACTTATACTATTTTTTATAAGGACATCAATGTACTTCCAAATCAACATCCAATATGGAACGGGAAGGAATATTACTCGATGTTTAATTTCCTTTTTTTTAAGGAATAGAGATTGATTGGGTGATAAAGAGGATTGCGGAGGGGAGTTACAGTGCTTTCATAATACCGCTTAATACGTGAAAAAAAATCGCCACCAAACCAATTTTGAAAAATGCCCTGATTAATCCTTGATTTAGAGCAGGGGTCCCCAAACTTTTTATTGAAAGGGCCATATTAGGCTTTATGTACGACAGTGCGGGCAACTTAAGACGTTTCAAATGACTGATCGGGCCGTGTGAAAACTTCAAGTTTCGAGGGGGGGGGATCGAGAAACTTCACTGTTAAAAATTGTCGAGGGGGGGCGGGTTTGGTTAGGTAAGGCAGGCGGGCCGTAGTTTGGGGACCCCTGATTTAGAGTTTTGAACGCCATATCACAGGCTTGCTTTGCTGTAGTCCTTCAGTGCTCGTGAATATTCTCAACCACCGAGGGTTTTAATATTAAATAATTCGTCGAATGTCCTCCAAGAAAAAGAGACGGGCAGTATTTAACCTTTAGTTAACCTATAGTTAGTTTTGAATTGTATAACGAAGCGCAAACAACTGGGGGAAGAATGATGAGGACTTAGTTGATAGGATTTTTCTGTTCATGAGTCATGCAATCAGAGAATACCCTTGAGTTTGACTTTTGCATCGTGTTGGGCTGTGGGCTGTATACGAGTTAACGGAAAAGAAAAAGCACTCCATAACCAGATAACAATTCGATGGGGAATTATTCCTTGAAATTGCCTACGCTAATTTTTTCAAGCGTTCTATCGAAATCTAAATCTATCTTCTTCTATCAGAACAAAACGAAATGGAAAGAATAACCTACCCATTAAATTTTAAAGTAACAGTCGAAAAAATCACGGCCACCCGATTCCAAACAAACTTCATATCCACCGATTGATACTTTTATAACAAAACGGACTTCTGTACATATCTCTCTCTCTCTCTATATATGTATATATATATATATAAATTATTTCACTCTCTCCGAAAAAAAAAGAACGGCGAATCGCGAACGTATCAGTAAAACAATCAGGGTCCACACCTCTCCGTGATTTTTTTCACGAAATCCGTACGTTATTTTTTTTCGATCCTTTCGAAAAATATGTTCGAATGTAAAAAAAAAAGTTCTCCTTCTCCCCCTTCCTTCCTTCCTCTTCTTCCCCCCCCCTCCCCCCTTCCGAGCTGACTGCGCGTCACTCATCCGCCGCCACCGGCAATGCCCAAAAATAGGCGCGTGAATGCATTAAAACTAAGGCCTTATCGCGAACCGATGAATTGTGAATGACTTCGTTTTTTTTTATCGCCTCCACCTCGTCTTCCCCCCTTCCCCCTCCACCTCCCCGGACTCGAGTGAGAGGACGTTCCATGACGATTGGTTCATATCGCTTCGGAGCCGTAGCGGTGGTGGATATGAATTTTTTTGGAGGTCGTGTGGTAGTTTTGGGTTTGAAAGTGTTGCAAAAATTTTTTCCTTTGAAATATTCGTATTCCGGCTTTCTCTCTGTCTCTCTCTCTCTTTTATCATCGCCAAACCTTCTTTTTTTCGCTCTCGCCTCCTACCGTCAAACCGATGCTAGGCCAATTTGTGCAGTCGGTTCTTGTCGTGCAGGAAAGTCGCGGAAACGTCCGAAACGGAAAATGATATTAGGCGGTGTTTGTGGAATCACGTGTTGGGTAAGGGAACCAACTAGGTGATACTGTCGTGTGTTTATCTTTTTGTAGTCTAGAACGCGAGTTGATCGAGTGTGTTTTTTGCAATGGTCCTAAGAATGTTCACCGCCGGAAAATTCATCGCCGAGGGAAATTCATCCCTTTGTATGGATAATTTTGTTTTGTTTTATAATTCCATATCCATAGTCGTTAGACAGAAAACAACACCGGTGCGGGAGTTCGGAGCAAACAATAAATGCATACCGGTAGAACCTATTATATCGCCTGGAAATTACGTACTTGTTAATAATATCGAAGGAATTGTCGAGTAAGGGATGATCAAGTTGGGGGTAGGGGGGTCGAGGACTGTTTAATTTCCTTAAGAACCTAGCAACAGCGGCGTTCGTCCACTGCATATAACACACTGAGTAATAATTAGATAGCGTAAATAAAATCTGTTGAAATCACTAGACGATGGTTGACGATTATATATAAACTCAACCGTCATTATGTAACTACTAGTATAAAAGCCCGTCAATATGACGGGATATCTTTAGTTAACCTTAAAATAGTTGCCTCCCCCCCCCCCCTCTCTCCTCCCTCCCTCCACCTCTCTTCCACCCTCTCCCTTCCACTGTCTCCTTCCCTTCTCCCCTCTCTCTCCCTCTCTCTTAAATGTAAGAAGGGACTATATAGTCTCAATTTCGCCCTCAATAAAGTCGTTTGTCTGTCTGTGTCCCTCCCTCCATCTCTCTCCCTCTCTTTCTCTCCCTCTTTCTCCCTCCCTTCTACCCCTCACTCCCCCTCCCTCTCACCACCCCTTCTCCCTCATTCCCTCTCTCCACCTCCCTCCCTCTCTGTGAAATTATTATTATTATGTTATTCTCATTTGTAACTGTTGGCGCAGGGTTAAATGTAAGAAGGGACTATATAGTCTCAATTTCGCCCTAATAAAGTCTTTTGTCTGTCTGTCTCTTCCCCTCCGTTACCATCCCTCTTTCTCCCTCCCTATCTCGTACTAAAAGCATTCAAAGCACTCTTACACCCATAAGAATTGATATAACAATAGGATTTTGAGGTCTAACAATATAATTGGTAGCCAAGGAAACATCCCGTTAAAATGGCAAGATTTCCGCAAAATATGTAAAATAAACGTTTAACATGAGCGGTTTCGAACTGTAGACGGAAAAAGATGAACAGAATAAGAAACGCTGTAATTGTTTCTTTAAAATGGTTTAGATCCGAAGATCGTAGGTTAATTATTTCTAATTTTAATTTCCAAAACAAAGCCTGCACGCCAAAAAATCTATTTTTACGTGTTACCTTACGGAAAATGGAAATGTTTTCCTTGGAGTCAAATCCAGGACTTTTATCGAGATTTATTTTCGTCATTATCTTAAAATATGTTAATCGAGCATTCCTGCCAAATTTCGAGATTCTATCTCGATTCTTCCTCGAGTTAATACCATAATTCGCTACAAGAGGCACGGCCTACAGAATAGCGTGACCAACAAACCAACAGACCTGGGCTATTATATTATAACGTAATTATATTTTAAGCTATGCAGTTAACCCAAAAAAACCAAACTGCTTAAAATTATTCCTTGGATATAAATTTTTCTTGTGCGTAACTTGCGTGATTTAAAATTTAGTGCATAATGAATCTTTTAGTTATGAAATTCAGCAAAAATTGTTAGCTATTTAAAGGCATTCATGGACTTGACGGTTGATTGTTGAATTAAAATTGGCGGTGAATTTTCCGGCGGAGAACTTTCCGGATACCTTTTGCAATAGGCGTAAGAAAGGTTGGGAAAAATTAGATTTGGATCCCAGCTACAGAGCAGCCATCTTCATTCCAGAAATTTCGGAGGTATTCAAGAATAACCAATTCAAACTAAAAGTATCCAATGGCCACAACAATGTTATGAAAAACCAGTTCTTTCACTTTCGATGACTTACCTCTGATGACGGTTGCACTGTAGCCGAAATGCGCTTTCTCATAACCTTTGCAATTGCAGTCGAAGATACCTTTAATAAGTACTTGAATTTGTAAGCCATAAGACGAGATCGATAATTCCATGGCTTAAAGCCGCTTGGAGTACGTACCAAAAATTCGTTTCGTGCAACAAGGCGAGCTAGAAAATTTTATTTTAAATTTGGCCTGAAATAGAGGTTAAGGGTTTCTGGAAAATCTAAAGAGAACGACATAAAGAAGGGAAGGTTTAAGAGAAAGGAGGGAAAAACGGAACCAAGGTTTAAATTTGGCAACATTGGATCTGAACGAAAGCGAATGGGATGTCAGAGAGAGGCTTCGTTAAGTCCATCAAGTTTTGAAACCGAGCCATTAGTCGGTATTTATAATTGAATATTCACCATACAAACCACCCATCAGGACGACGTCTTTGAATAAAGCGCCTAAATGTCAAAAAGGTTACCGTTGTCACGAGTCGATCTGATCCGTTAATGATACTTGTATATGTTAAGGGGAGAACGGTGCTTCCATTATCTTAATCGGATTACCTCCGAAAGTTCAATGTTCTCTTAAGTGCTCATTTGATGGATGTTTTTCTTCATAAATAATTGTAATTCGGTTTGAAAAATTCTACCGTAATGGATGTTCATTGTCGATTTGTATCCGAAAATAAAATTTCATGTTGAAAGCGAGAAAACATTGTTTATGAATATGGGATGGACCACCGATGATGCAAATACATAGATTTAAATATTTAATAGTTCATGGTATTTGACATTAAATCAGAATTTAAATATTGTGAAAAAATATGAACGAACTAGCAGACAGCAATACCGAAGAATCTGTTTTACTAGCCAAAATAAATGTTAATTTTAAAACTCATAATGTTTGCAATGTCCTAAACGACAATATGTGTTGTTTGCAATTATATAATCTATAATAACATTCTTTACCTATAATAGTCCCTTTGGTGCGTAGTGTGCTCTGGCGAGAAGACGCTAAATTAAGACCTTTCAAAAGAGGAATCTCCTTCACGTAGTGCCTCACCGTTGGCGCTGCCTGGCATTCCGCTCTTGAAGTTTCAAACTGTTGCTCCCACCTCGCCAAACAGAGGTCTCTGGCGTTCGCTCCGAAATGAAGAAGGGCAACACCACCTCCTCCCTACAAAAACAAAAAATATCCGAGAAGTTCATCGATTCTTCCGTCATATTTTGAGTCATGTGGCGGGCCTTTCTTCCGGTCCCTATCTTCCTCTCGCTAAGCTGTTCCTAACGGAGACCTATTTCTTCGCGCGCTCTCTTTCTCTAAAATGAACAACCAAACACGTCCAACATCCTTTAAACGCTGATATTTTTTAACCCTCCAACCACACACCGGGGTCCCAGGGACCGTCCACAGTCAATGTTCAAAACGGTGTTGGGGTCCACTGGACCCCAGTGCGCCATTCGTGTTACTCATTTCTATACAAATATTTTTTTATCAGCGAACATTTTTTCTTATAAATATCATATTTCTACTTATAACTTTTATCTAATTGTGTCTTTGTTTATTTTATTTAGTATGGTGTTGGTTTCTATTAGTTAATTATCACGTAATTGCGTCATCACGGCTTAGTACTGAAGAACATATCGAAAGAGTGCTATTAGATTTGGATGATGACCTAGAGAAAGAGTTTTTAGGAGGTTAGACGATTCTGACATTTGGATGGGAATGTTCGGCGTGCACTTTGTTCAAGGGAGAAAAACAGGGGAACCAAATTGTTGTTCAGCAGCTGCTTACAAGCAATTTGCTATGAGCACAGGGCGATGATTTTTAAGGAAAGGAGTGCAGTAAGTAAAATTGAGTGATTTGAACATAAAAATTAGAGATGTTTTACTATTACTACCATTACCAAATTCTTTTAGTCATCTGTTATGTTTAAGTGTTAGGTTTTTGATGTTTTTAGATACAAATTCGAATAACGTTTTAATAATAAAAAATTAATTTTTTAAAAAGGTGAATTTTTTAAAACCTAAATAGCACTGCCGTGATAAACACAGCCCTATTTCATAAATAAACTCTATAAAACGTTAAAAAAGCAGTTTACGCTTAACGTATTATATGAAAAAATAAATGAAAAAATTCAATATATTATAATAAATATTTATTATGGCATTTTATATATTTGAGGTCCCACAGACCCCAGTGTGTCGTTCTTGTAACTGTAAATGAAGTGTGCGGTTGGAGGGTTAAATGGCTATTCTTTCACTTTTTTTTTTTTTACTCTTCTGAAGTTTTCAAGTGAGAAAAGAAATCTTCTGATTTTGTAGGATGCGCGGAATCGGGGTCAAAACCCGACCTAAACACCATTTATCGCTACGGATTCATTTCTTTTTAAAAATTTAATCGGTTGCTGTGTTTGGGAGACGGACGTCGATAACAAAATGTGATTTTAAGGGAACCGGGAAAAAAATTGAAGCCGTCGAAGCGAATGGGAATTGACGAGCAATGGTGCGAATGAAATGCGAGGAAATTATGTTTGGTCGTGCCGCGTGGTTTTGCTGACCGAAAGTCGATTTTAATCCACGGACTAAAGGTGTATAGAGGTCACTGCATGTTGGATGGATGATTTAAAAAATAAATCGAAAGGCAATGGCGATAATCAACCATCCGTTTGTACGGCGGGATGAGAGGCAACCCACGGAGATGTTTCTTCGTGCGTAAACTAGAGGGCAGTACTCGGTAAATTCCTAACGTTTGCGTTCCAATCAATTGTTTACGCTGGAATAATCAATTACCGAATTCCTGGCAATGTTGTACGCCTTTGCTATTTCTATTTGCTTTTTGACGATCGACAAAAGATAATGTGAAGTTAAGTCACATCCTTCCGCACTAATAAACAGTGGTGAACGACCACCCGAAACATGAAGCAGGACCATTAAAATATTTCATTCGAACAATTTTCGGCCCTTGCAAATTACACAGTCTTCAGAATAGATTGATCATTTCAACAATTATTTCAATCTGACTTTTGATTCGGTCTTCTGAAAAATTTCTCTTCGATATCTCCAGTGCAATTTTAAAAAATTTGAAATACATTTATTGCTAATCGAAATATCACTGGTGATGTTGCGACATTAAATTATTTGCTTATAGTATCAGAGAAAATGTAATAGCTCCGAAACACACATTGCCTGTAACATGCCCATAAAAAAACAACTTAGGAAAGTACTGTGAAAGTAGATTTTTTATAAGCCCCGCCCCTTTTTGCCCCGCCCATCCCCAGCAGCTGATCTCGGATACACCAAATTCTCGCCACATGTAGCTCTCATATGCAATAACTTATCCTGGAAATTTGGTTTATGTAGATTGAACCTTTTCAGAGATATGTATATCCTGCACAGGCGGACAGACAGACAAGGTGAATACATTACCTGATTTTTTTGTAAAATAGAAATCGCTAATAAAACATCTCTACGAATTCACGTCGCTTTAACATTTTCATAATTTATTTTCAATATGAAAAATAAGTTTAGAAATGCATTTTCGGATCTATTTTGCGACACATTCGAGGCTATATGATTAAAGCCGCGTAACTGATGGCGCTCGTTATCTCCCTCTCTCTTTCTATACCCGTATCCTTTTTCATCTGGCTGTCGTGCGGAGCCAGTATCTCTCCATAATGAAGTACCTAATCCGCATTCATCGTCCCCATAGTAGTACCTCCATCAATTCTCTGTCACGCCGCGCTCGACACACCAATAATGCACGCGAGAGAAATTCTCGCTTGCATGGCACTTTGGCCGTGCGGTTTCACATTCGCTGCCGAGAGTGTTTTTTTTTCCTTTTCAACAATGGTCAAGTAATCTCGGTGATGACACCTAGTGGTTGCATTTGCTAAATCCCACGCCTAAATCGATTGAGTGAACCTTTAATGACAAACTATGTACAAAATAATTGGTTTTTCGTCGGAGTAGGCGATTCAAAGAATTGTGATGTTGTTATGTTAGACTTGACTCGAAACCATTGGATAGAATAGCTTTATAATTTTGGTTATATTAAAAGTAAATAAACACTTTGGTTATTAAGTTAGTTTGCTGCTTCTTTTATGAATTATGCTGTACAGCCTCTAAAATCTACTAAGTAATTAAAATTCGAATAATATTAAGGTGAAATTTTTAACATTGGCAAATGTGATTATTAACTGTTAAAGAGTTCGCAATATTTCAATTAATATCGAAAAGTCAGAGAGTATTTGACGTTGAGATAACAACGATTATCTATTTTTATCGATTGTTCTAGGACTGACTGAAGCATTGATTTCTGGAAAAACTTCCATGGGATGAAATCAACGCTTTTTCGCTTATATTAGTATAATTTTATTTGCAAATCATAATTAATAAACGTATTTGATTTCCTAATCCGTAATGTATTCCACTTTCTTTGGTTGTGCTACATGTATACCTACACTTTAACGCACCACCGCCTTTCCAGTGAAATTGCCTAACATTGACTTTCCAATATCTCCTTAACTCTTCCGTTGCTCCAGTAAAGGTATTATGCAGTTTTTTTTTAGAAGACCGCCGATAAAGCATTTTTATTGACAATTTAACCGTATCATACTTGTGGAAAAAACTGGCCAAAACGAAGTATTCTGGTCTAATAATAGAATTTTTTTGGAGAAAACCCCAAAACCATAAAAATATCATTTAACACGGAATCCTGTAAAGCATTATCTCTTGGAGAACGACGAATAAGTTCGATATGCAATTATAATTTTTTTAACGCTGTGTTAGTTTTCAGTTTCTCTCTATCGTAATCACTATTTTTCCCTTCGGACAATGAAATGGACTTAATTCATCTCCCTCTGCAATGTTGCCTAATCTATCGAGCTTTCACCATTTTCCCCGAAATTGTAGTAAAGAGTCGTGGACTAGCGACCAGAGCCAGAAATAACGTATAATATGACGAGTAATTCAGACATTTTCCTACCTTTGCTCAAAGACATCGGTTCGGCTTTTTTATGAAGTTACTTTTGTTCTAAAAAAAAGGATAAAAAGAGGATAAAGAAACAATACATTCTGCAAATAGAAGCGAAATTATCCTGACATGTAATTCAAATGTATCCATTTGATGAGTTTTTTAAAAGTCTGTATGTTAACTTACGGGAAGGTTGAGAAGGAGAAAAATTCTGAGCTTGACCGGGACTCAAACGCGGGTCGCGCACTTGCCGGGTAGGTGCTTCAACCAAGTAAGCCACCAAGCCAGACTAATTCTCCATTCTCGAATAGGGGTATTTACGGTGAAGAAAGGGCTAACTCAATAGTAAACCTTACGACGCTAGATGTCCTCACGGAGGCAGAGAGGAAAACACATACTTTATCCTAGAATTGAGGAGATGTTAAATAACATGAGTGAAATGATGGAAATTCGACTTATATGAGTGTGTGCATAATACTGATCACAAATGTGAAGATTGAGAAGGAGGAGAATTGTGAAACGATAAGGTATATCCCGTTGCATGAATTCAATTCAGCATTTGTCGTCCCTCGGATGCCCTCTCCCGATTTAATTAATTAACTGCGGTCTGAATGAATGAATTTTTGTTTCGTTAAACCCGTCCCCCTTGCGTATCAGTTAAATTTTCATCATTTCACTCTTGTTTCGTTAACTTAAAGTCAGAGTCGGCCCAGCGCTGAATTCGAATATCAACGAGGGCCCCACGAATGTTAATATATGTAGTAATGACGAACTATACACAGAGCCCCAGTTTAATATTATATTTTTTTACAGAGTATTTCTTTATTGGAAATCAGTTTTCAAGTGATTTTTCGTAAAGGTTTTTTCAAAATTTACACTCCATACTTGATTGAGAATTTCTGGGGCCCTAGATGCCTCGAATTCGCCGCATCCCCCTTTTTGGCAGGCCTTGCTTAAAGTTAAAGTCTGTTTCGTGCTTACTTTTGATAATGGGATTAATTTGTGATTATAAGTTTTAAATATTATCACTCATATAATTTTTTTCCCCAAAAACAGGGTTATATCTATGCAGATCTCATCTTACGGCATAAAAAAGAACTTCGTCATATATAACTTCCGAACAAGACCTCGAATTAACAAATTTTTCTGCGAGCTATGAAATAAAAATTTATTCAAATTCGGACGAATCATTAATTTTTGGAAATAATGCAACGCGAGTGTAAAAATTATTAATTTTCGTAGTTTTCATTATGAATGTGGATTACGGATAACTTTCATTCGCGCAAAATCCTATTAAGAATCGTGCGTCAATCAAAATGGTTAAATATCAATATCATCAAAATATTTAACGAAATTATTTATTTTAATTTTGCGTTTTCTATAGAGGCATGTTTCTTCCTCCAGGGCCTTCGAAACGCATCCGAACGCAGGATGGACGGGTTTAACGAAACAAAAATTAATTAATTCAGGCCGTAGTTAATTAATTAAATCGGGAGAGGGCATCCGAGGGACGACAAATGGTGAATTGAATTCGTGCAACGGGATACACTTTATCGTTTTATTTTATTTTTCCTTCCTGGAGAGCATTGTTTAGCTTGCACCCGCGCAGTCGTAATTGGCTCCCGTCAGCCGCAGCTGGCGAGAGTTTTCACGGGAAACGAGGGCCTTCCAGGATGCGACGCCTCATCGACGCCCAGCAGCGCTCTCTCTCTTCCGTCTCTCGAACGAATTAAAGCGATCGCAGCGCCGCATTTTCCACCTCGTGCACCCGAATAGAGAGAGAGAGGGGCTTAAATGCGGGCCTTGTGCAAGGGTATTTGTGTGGGTGCAAGTGTGTTTGTGTGTCTGTCTCACTCTGCCCCGATGTGTTTGTGTTACCTTTTGTTTGTTTGTTTGTTTGTCCGCTCACAATCGGGAGAAAAAATGTGCCCGTGCTAATCGGATAATGGTCGCGGAAATCAGCCGTTGAGGTTTGAAGGGAAGTGGGAGGTAGGGGCGGGGGGAAGGGGGGGGGGGGGCGGAAGTAGGAGGCGGTGAGGAATTTCCTCGAACCAAACGAACGATGTACCCCGGGAAATGAAAGTGCCAAGCCCGATTCGTGACTCACCCTGCGGGAGGCGTGCGTGTCGGTGTCCTTAATGAGTCACGGGACAGTGACCCGCGGAAGCCCTAATAGAAGAAAATGGCGACTGATGGGTTCGCGTTGATGGTTGTGAATATTTTCAATGCAGTATTACATACAAACTAGCGTATATAAATACGACTGTGCGAGAATTAAGTACTACGTTAAATTAAAATTAAAGAAACCAAACTTTATATTCACTAAAAAGGAAATGGCGCCTGATGAGTTCGCGTTGATGGTTGTGAATATGTTCAATGCAGTATTACATACAAACTAGCGTATATAAAAATGACTGTGCGAGAATTAAGTACTACGTTAAATTAAAATTAAAGAAACCAAACTTTATATTCACTAAAAAGGAAATGGCGCTTGATGGGTTCGCGTTGATGGTTGTGAAAATTTTCAATGCAGTATTACATACAAACTAGCGTATATAAATACGACTGTGCTAGAATTAAGTACTACGTTAAATTAAAATTAAAGAAACCAAACTTTATATTCACTAAAAAGGAAATGGCGCCTGATGAGGTCGCGTTGATGGTTGTGAATATTTTCAATGCAGTATTACATACAAACTAGCGTATATAAATACGACTGTGCGAGAATTAAGTACTACGTTAAATTAAAATTAAAGAAACCAAACTTTATATTCACTAAAAAGAAAATGGCGCCTGATGAGTTCGCGTTGATGGTTGTGAATATGTTCGATGCAGTATTACATACAAACTAGCGTATATAAAAATGACTGTGCGAGAATTAAGCACTACGTTAAATTAAAATTAAAGAAACCAACCTTTATATTCATTAAAAAACATACGATAAATACAAAATCCACATAACAAAATGTTCCAGAAAGTAAAAATAGTCACTGTCATATAAAAGTTGTTTAATTATAATATGCAAATGATTGATGCGCTACAGTTATCCACATGTTAATTAAATGGAGAAAACAACGCTCCTAAATTCGAACCCACGACTTAAATGTAGACGGTGAGCAGCTAAAAATTTCACAGGTGTAAGGCCAAAAAAATCCTGAAAGTATGAGTCGAATGAGATTTACCACAATGCCCTTGGATCTTATGCCACCGGTGGTGCTTTCAGCATCTTAAAACATCACGACGTCACAAAGCAAATTATATATGGGAATAAAATCCGTATTCCAATGTTCTCTTTGTAGTTAGCAAATGATGAATTATTTAAGATTTAATTTTTGTTGCAATCGAATGTAAAGATTCTCAGTAATTTCCGTATCCGTCTCATGACTAAATTTATGTTCAATAGGCTATAGGTTCATACGTACGTCGATAGGCAATTTTATATCAATATAATTATATAAAGACTTATATTACCATTCAATATTGCCATCCTTGTCTTTTTGAAACCTTTAGTCTTGCTTTAAGAAATCACTGTTTTTCATTCGGAATACTTTAAAATGTCAACGCTGAGATAGATTTTAAAAAATAGCTCCAAATGAAAATTCCGTTTAGTTATTTTTTTTAAGTAGCCATAAAAAAAATATTTTAGGCGAAGTACGTATTACAAAACATAAAAAGACGTACACTCATTTAGCCTGCATGACAAGAAAACGATAAAAAAATCGTCAGAAGAAATACACAGCTCAAAACTGGAACGAAGAATATGTAGTACTGTAGCTACTGTGAGTGGAACTAGGTAAGAAGGCGAGTGATTAGAAATAGGGAAAGGTAAAGGAAGGATTCCGTGCCTTGAGGAAGTTAGAAAAAAGAAGTTCTTCGGATAGAGACCGTGATGTTCGGATACTTGGAAAAGCAAGTACGTGAACGGAAGAACGGGTTTTCAGGAAAACAAATTCTTTATGCCCTCTGGGGGGAAGGAAGGAAGAGGTAGCGAGGTTAAGTTTACTCGATAAAAAAAATGAAGCGTATTTGAGCTCCGCGGGGTGGAAATTCTACGGAGAGGATGGAAACTTCCGTAGGTCACAAGGAAGAAAGCGGTTTACTATGTGGATGAATACCGATCTCTTGGAGACGAGTTCGGTAAATATAGCGAGACGATGCGAGATGTCCTGTTCACTTACGCTCTTGGGTATTCTTACCTCCATCTCTCTTCCTATATCCTTGTATCTCTTATCTCTCTATCCATCTCTCTCTCTCTCTCTCTCTCTCTCTCTCTCTCTCTCTCTCTCTCTCTCTCTCTCTCTCTCTCTCTCTCTCTCTCTCTCTTCCCCTCGCTCTTTTTCTCTCTCCTCACTTCTGCTCTATCCTCCCTTTTTTACATCCTTTCTCATTCGCACTCTCCCTCTTACTTCCTCTCTCTCTTCACCCCCTATCTATCTCCTCCATTTCTCCCTCTCTCTTCTCTCCCTCACTGTACTCTCCCTCTCTCCCCATCCTTCTCTCTCCATCCCCCCCTCTCTCTCCATCCCTCTCTCCATCCCCCTCTCTCCATCCCTCTCTCTCCATCCCTCTCTCTCCATCCCTCTCTCTCCATCCCTCTCTCTCCATCCCTCTCTCTCTCCATCCCCTCCCCCATCACCTCCCTTCCACATCACTTCCCTCTCTCTCTCTATCCCTCCACACCTCTCTTCATCCCTCTTTCTACCATCATCCTCTCTCTCTCTCCTCCCTTTTTTACCTTTTTCTTCCCTCCTCCTCCTTTTTCCCCTCCCCATCTCTTTCAGTTCCTTCCCATTTCTCCTTTTTTACTCTTCCCCAATCTGCATTTCATTTCTCTACCCACTGGTACAACCTACTTTAAGAGTGGGTGGACATATTTTATTCTACGTGAATATTGCAACAAAATATTTTTCGCACGATAAAGAAAGAAAGTGAGTTGCTTTTTTTTTCGAAAAACAAGCGAGGAAGCAAACAGATCAGCCGGCGTAAATAGAGATTTGCTCAAAAGTGTAGCATTCCAGGATTAAGGTTGTTATTTATGTTTTTATTGGTGCATTCATGAAGTTTGATGAAATAGATTAAGAACTAAATAAATTTACTAGTACAAAAACAGTATGCGAAACAAAATATAACATTGTAAACTTATACCAAAGAAGTTGCTATTGAAATATGTATCTATTAATGAAATAATAATTCGGGAATGTTACTTTTGGGCCGCCCTGTGCTATATCTATAATATATAGCGTATATTTATGGCAGATAGGTGTAGAAGAAAACCCAGTGAGCACTTACCAGAGCCGCTTGGGTGTCGGAGAGACACATTTGTAGACGTAGATGATGGAGCTTTCGGGATGACCCCTTCGTTAGTACGAGAGACACAATATAGCTTATATGTGTGTGCGTGTGTGTGTATATATATATTGGATGGAAAAAGAGAAAGAGGTAGAAAAAGGTTTCAGCTAGTAGACGACTTGAAAGGGAAAGAGAGCTATCAAGACATGAAGAAGACTGCATAAAATAGGAATATATGGAGAACCAAGTTTAACCATGAATAATCACGGACCTGTCTACGGACAGACTACCTATGATGACGATATATATACACACACACACACACACAGTCGAACTTCCACAAGTCGAACCTCGAGATAAACAAAAACAACATTTGACTTATAGAAATTCGAGTTGTAGGAGAGAAATAACACTAGAAAGATATTGTTCTTTAAAATGAAATCACTTCAACTTAAGGGAAATACGATTTATAGACGTTCGACTTATAGAAGTTCCATTGTACACATATATACATATATGTATGTGTTTGTGTATACTATGTATGTATTTTTTTTTTGCTTTCGGTGGAGGATAGGAAGGTCACGTATATTTGCCCACCGAGAGACTCGCTTCTTCTTTATGGGTGGGGCAGTTTACCTTTTTTATTTCCCTCGAAATAATTTTTGCGAAGGGACGAAATAGAGAAGGGGGAGAGAGAGGGAGAGATCGAAATT
This sequence comes from Uropetala carovei, assembly GCA_036926305.1. Taxonomy (NCBI): domain Eukaryota; kingdom Metazoa; phylum Arthropoda; class Insecta; order Odonata; family Petaluridae; genus Uropetala; species Uropetala carovei. The sequence goes on along the minus strand of JAXCHB010000181.1, from coordinate 3,212,184 downwards.
CGGACTATTTATATGCGACGACCTCTCAGTGCGAATTCCTCTTTTCTTTTTTTTTAGGACGATCCAAATGGGTTAATCATCCGTGTCTTGCGTAAACAAGCGAAAGATAGAGAGAGAGAGAATTTTATTTGCAAAAGGGATGGAGAAAGAGAGGAAGAGAGACGTCGTTTGCTCGGCATTTATTTCTTTCTTATTCCTTATAAAAAGTTCGGGACGTTTTTGTTCTTTTTTTATTTTATTGCTCGGGAGAATTTCAGTCGCTTACATCGGTCGGGAAAAAAAAGTTTTGTAATGAATATTCGCTACTCTCAGTTGTTCTTCTACGAGATCTCCCTCCTTCTCTTGGAATGTAAATAAATCAATAAAACGCCTCCGGGTGTAAATAAAATCATTGGTGTCACGAACGCGTTTCTCTCATTTCACCCCCGTTCGATGGATTGTTTCAGGCAAATGATTATCGAATTGTATTATTTGCATCCTTTCTCAAAGTTTCGTCACTAAGAATCATTGCGTACTTGACAGATCGCTAATTTTTTTAAAATTTACTTGCAAATTCGAGGTGTTTTCTACGTTTTTCTTCTGAAGTGGGTACCTTTAGAATTGTTATTTTTCGTTTTCTCACATGTTAACAATACTGAGAATTTTTTTTATCGTAAAAAATATGTCATTTAACAATTATAAATAAATTACACTATTTCTGATAAAATACGCATAATTTGTCCAGTGTAACTATGAAATACGTCCAGATGTCCCCAAGATCTCCCTACCAACAGCAGGTGCATTGTTGACACGAGAAAAATTCAGTGCTGAATGCAACCAGTCACATTATAGCAGGCATGTCAAACTTGAATAAGGGTCATGGTCGCATAGGGCCACATTAGAATTGCAATTTGTTTAATGAGGGCTAGGTCTGAAAAAAATGATCTTTACCTAGAATATTGAACCGATTGGGAAAACGCGTTTTCTTAACCTTAGTAAAACTTTGAAAATGTCATTTTCATAAAACTAGAGCATTTATATAAAATTATTGTAGCTTTTCTTGAGACAGGAAAGAGCATTCGGGCCACAGTTAGCCACAGAAAGGGCCGAAAGATTGACATGTCTGCATTATAGTACTGACTACAAAATATAGCACATAAGAAATGTTTTCGCAATGCATGTTATACTCCTTTAAAAACCTATACTAGATTTAAGCAAGAAAAAGACTTCGCCGATAGCTTCGTTGTCAATCGAAAAATAACGTCTGCGTACCGTTGTATGTATCTCGGTATTAATGTATTTATATAAAAAATTGCATCAGGCTATTTCTCCTATATAATTTTTTTGCTTCGCTCTCGCATTGGCAAACGAAAAATGTAACATTACCTATCACGAAAGAATTTAAAAATACGGGTCCCGTCGCGCGAATGCAGCCCGAATATTTGTATCGCACATTACCGCAAGTTTGGGTATGGACGGTTATAAAACATGAAATACGAATTGGATTTCCGATGAGCCATCGCCATAAAGAGTGGCGAAGTTTTTGGCTCGAAAATCTATTCGTTTTTATACATTTTTTGCCGACCATGTAAAAATTTTCCAAACAGTCCTATACCTACGCAGGACACCGCGAAGAGCGCATAAAAACGGATGGTAAAAGTGTTATCCCGCGCTATTGGAACGCCGAACAAATTTAAAATCATCGAGTTCACTTAGAGCTAATTTGCAAAAGGCGGATGTAACGCCCTTTATATTTATATACTTTGGAAACCAACATCGTTTCAAATGTATGTGTATTTAAATGACGATATATGTCATTTCGCAAAACGTAAAATTTTGATAAGCAAAGAGCGTTTATTTTGCGTGGGTTAATGTGTTTCCAGCACAATATAAATAAAACGAAACGTTTCACCCTTTCCGGAAAATCGGAGGCCGCCATGTTGCAAAACGTCACCAGTTTATATATTTAGAGCTTGGTACGTGTTCTGATAAAGTGGTAAATTATGACGGTATTTCGTCACATGCACACGTGTACCTACTCGTCCGACGATTCCTTTTTTCCTCTACAGCAGATTCTTCTTTTTCTCATCCGCATCTCAACGCATTCCTTACACGACTACACGTGCTCATGACGTCCACTTTACGCCCTCTAAAAGGCCTCTTCTCCCCCCCCCCTCTCTCCCCCTCTCTCTCTCCCCAACTCTCCGCCCCCACCTCTCTCCCCCCCCTCTCTCTCTCTCGCTTCGCATACACCCTTTAAGATGAAGTGCATTCTCTAGTCTCCCCACTTCCTCCCCCTCCACCACTCAATATCCTACTATCCTTCCGAAATTCCTTTTAAAATCTTTCCATCCATCACTCCACATTTCTTCCGTACTCAGCCTCTCGTACTAGAAGCGTATCTCTCCATGTTGACTTCAAGCTGAAAAAAATCACGGCGCATCCCCCTTTCTCTCTTTCCCTCCCTCTCTTTCTCTCCCTCTTTATCTCTCTTTCTCCCTATCTCTTTCCCTCTCCTCTCCTTTCACTCTCTCTCCCTATCCTCTCCCTCTCTCTCCCTATCCTCTCACTCACTCTCTACCTCTCTCTTTTCCCTCTCACGCCCCCTTGTATCGCCTCTCTCTCTCTCTTTTCCCTTCCTATTTCCCTCTCTCGCTCCATTCTTCCCTCTCTTTCTTTCCCTCTTTCTTTCACATACCCCTCTACATCACTCTCTCTTTTATTCCCTCTCTTCTCCATCTCTCTCTCACTCTTTATCTTCCTCACGCTCTCACTCTCTCCTCTCGCTCTCTCGCCCTTCCTCCCTCTGTCCATCTCCCTCCCTCCCTCCTTCTGTTCGTCTCGCTCCCTCTTTCCCACCCTTATTCTATATCCCTCTCTCTCCCTACCTCTCTCTCTCCTTCTCTCTCTCCCTTTGTGACAGCACTTTACAGATTCGAATAAAAGGAGTAGATCCAAACTTTTTTTTTCTTCAGAGCGTCTCAGCATAAGTATATCTGTCTTCCGGAAATTCTCTCACTTTTCTTCCACTTATATATATGTTACGTCGCATCTCGGTCATTTAGCCCCATACGGCATCGTTCTAATAGAGCAAAATTTCCCTCCCCTGAAAGCTTTTTCGGTGGCGTGGCTCGGGAAAGAAAAGGGAGAGGTTGATAACTAAGGAGAAAATGATTGCGATGGATAAAAAAGAACTTTTACGGAACGCCTCCAAAATAGAATGGGTGCGAAAGTTTCTTCTTATGGTAAAGTCTCATGAGGAAATTTTAATAATACATTTAAAATAATTTACTGCTAGAATTAAAGGGAGTACGTATTAATCTCATCAAAGAAATTAAGCTCTTTGGGCAATTATAGCAATGGTTTTATCCTTTCTTTCGCTCTAAAAACATTATTAAGATCTACCCGAGGCTAAAATAAAACCACTCGATCATGTATTTTTTAAGTTAAAATTATGATATTGTTATCACCAAAGGAGTTCAAATTTGACTGTTCTGGTAATATTGTTTCATGAAATGACTTTCTAACCAAATTGAATTTGGTCCGGTCTAAAAATTAATTATGCTATATATCTTATCTACGAAAAATGTTTTCATGAACATAAGGGAAAGCAATATTTTTATATTTACCGTTATCAAAGGTTTATATGCTTGGCTGGAGCGACTACATAATATTAATGTGGAAATAATACAATATTTTCCTCAATTTGAGATTGCGTTAATGGCGGCATTACAAGATTTTAATTCGAATCTTTAATGAATTTCATGTTCTATCAGCCTATATATTTCGCGCACTTCACAGTAATTTATTTCGTTTTTTTTGTAGTATATCTATTCATCTTTACGATAAATATGATTTTATAGCAATGAGGGGGTTGTGGTTAGGAATTAAACCTCTTCACATGAATTCTTACAGAAAAAATATGCATTTGGCGCGGTTTTTCTGGAAGACTGCTAAGAAAGAGCTGCACGCACACACACACACAACACCTTCACGCGCACACACACACAACACCTTCACGCGCGTACGCATACATAAATTCTTCATGCATTTAAACACTTGGCGTTTCCCCTGCCATATATTGCCAGGTGGTGTCATTGGGGCCGGGTAGGTTGCCTAAGATCGAGGGAATCGAATGGGTAGGCTAGCCTGTTGGAGATAAATCCGGGCAAAGGACAATTTGGAAGAAAGGATGGAGGGGAAGGTTGAAGAGCGAAGAGGGCTATTATGTAAGGGCCTAGTCGTTTGCACTGGTCGAAAATCAATTCAGCTAAATGGCAAGAGGGTGAGAGTGGAATGTTAAAGCGGTCTCTAGAGGAAATGAAATGGAGATGGAAGACAGTTGCGTCGACGAGGAGGAGTCATGTGTTTAAGTCAAATCCCGTGAAGTAAATGGGAGTCGATGGCTGAGTCATATCAACTCAACGTTACATTGTACGTTTGACCTTTAAATTAGTTTATCTCGAGTATTATTATACACTATAGTGCAGTTATAATGTACCTTTTTATCTTTCCGCCCTTTGCAAATTAACCGCCTTCTTCCTCGCGGAAAGTAAGTGAAGGTAGCGCAAATAAGACGATATCTAGAAGCCGTTTGACGCTCGAATTTATCTTTTTAATTTCTCATACAAAGCATCGAGAAAGTACATATTGTTATCGCGAAAAAATTCGACCTCGAGATTTTTACGGGAATATACGCTGAATCCGAAAAAGTGGTTTTCGCGATGCCGTCTGTCTGTCTGTTACCGGCTCTGGAGCCTAAACGGTAGAGGGAAAATGAATGAAATCTCGTACTTAGGCATTTTATCATACTGATCGGAGTATACATAGAAATGGTTGACATTGATCAATAATTAAGAGTAGTTTATTCTACGCATTTTTAACAATAATTCGATTTTCTCGAAAACGGCTATAACGATTTTGATCAAATTTCATACAGTTACTTGAGTTTACGTCTTCAGTAATACTGTATAGTTCATATTTCTCAAAAAATGAATATATGGCTAGTTTATTCTTGGGCAACTTGAACAAAAATTGAACTTTCTAAAAACCGGCTCATACGATTTTCATTTTCTAAAGATAACTGAACGACGCATTAGTATATGAGAAAGTTTGTACAATGTGTGTTGTACCGATTTTTTCGTTACGTTCTCCGACGGACTCGCGAGAGAGCGTGTGTATGTGCGCGCCTCCGCTCGCACGGTGTCTGAGGGAGACCAAGTCATTATTGCAGAGAAAACCGCTCTCCATTGTCGATTTTTCTTCTCGGTGTCTTCCATTCTCTCTCTCCCCCCCCCCCCCCCTTTCCTCCCCCCCTCCCCCCTCTCTCTCTCGCTCTCTCCCTCTCTCATTCTCACTCTTTTATTCTTCATTCCTCAATTCCCCCATCATGACGGATGGATGCGACCGTCGCGTCGCACGTGGAAACATTAATCTCGAGTTTTCATTAAAATGAATCGACTCCCGAAAGGGTTCAAATTGCTTCTCCTATGGTTGGGAAGTAGGCGACGGAGTCTAAAACCCCTTCCGTTTCCTTCTCCACTTCTGTCTCTATCTCTTTCTCTCTCTCTCTCTACCCGCTTCCTCCAGCGATCCGAAAACCCTTTTGCCCGCCAAAGCGGAACCTGAAACGTCCACGACTAGATTGATGGATACGTCCAAAACTTTCGATGATAAGGATATATATATATATATATATATATATATATATATATATATATATATATATATATGTATATATGTATGTATGTATATTAAGGCGTAGGGGGTTATAAAACGATTCCCCACCATCCCTTAATTAATTTTATCCCCGCGTGGTGAATAAGGAGGGGGAAAATAAGAACGGAAGTGATTAGTGGCGTCTACGGTATGAAGATGCGTCGTCATAAATAACGCGCTTGTCGATGTGAGTGTAGCGTGTAGTTTCTCGAAAGGAGTAATGCTTTCTTTCAATTTTTTTTAGTTTTAATAAAAGCGCGAGCAGTCTATGTTGAGCCTGTTAAATTCGCAAATATTTTATCTTTTCAATTATTAATCGCTCGACTAATAGGATGTTAATCGAAAAATCATTTGTTTTTGTCATTACTGCATAAAGTTTATTTTAAAAACTTTATCTAATAATAATGAGTTTATTATCCCTTTCGTGCTTTGATGTCCTTGGTATCGGTGAGCATTCGAACGAAATAATTTCCAATTCTCTATTAACATAAAATCTTTAAAACTCACTTGTGCTTATAAAGTTTAAACGTGAGATGCAGGAGCTCTAAAACCAGATAATTAGAAATACGATGGCTCGATCGAGGTGTGCATAATTTTTGCGTATTTCATGTACTTGATATTAACTGTGTGAATGGAGTGGAGAATATTATTGATCGATCCTTTTCAATCTTTGAGTATAAAACTAAACAGTTATGATGGCATGAATGCTTTTAATAATAATGTTGAGTTAACCTACCCAAATATTTACGAGAAACCAACAGCATAAAACAGCACCAATTACGAATTAATAACCTAATTCTCACCGAATTCAGTTATATGCGAACAGTATTAAGCGGAACGATAAAATTTATCGTGAACTTATCTCCAGTTACTCAATCTGAAGAGAAGGCAGTATCGCTTCTGAATATTTTATGGATTTTCCGTGAAATCCTGCCGCGGGCGAAAATATTTCCGTGGGGGGGAAGGTGGGGGGGGGAAGGGGGCCAATTTCCTTATTATTATTGCAGGCACTTCAAAGAGACCGAAAACCTCAAGGAATCTCGGGATCCCGTTTCGCTGAGCTCCGAATCTCTTCATGGGTCGTAAAAAAAAGTGCTCCGTCTCTCCTCTATTTTCCCTTTCCATTAAACAAGAAGGGTTCCATCGGAGGGAAAAGGGTTGTCGCGTAAATAGAACGTAAAAACGCGAGACTCGCGTAATAAGAAGGTCGTAATTTTCGAATGTCGCTTTCTCTCGGGTTTGAAATCTTTCTGTGAAGATGGAGGAACGATGTGGTTTAGGAAAACGGAATGGTTTTCTGGTGTCGAGGCGGTGTGACGGTGAGAGGCTCCGAGAAAGCGGTAAACCCAAAATTTCGTCGCGGAGAAACGTTTTCCCTCGCGTTTAAATAGTCATGGGAATGATACGCCGAGGTGGGATTCGAAAAGGTAGGAGGATCTGTCAAAAAATGCACCGTCTTTGAGAACGCGTTTCATTAAATCTAAAATATGTGATAATGCTTTCACTTGTATTTCACGCACGCCGTCATTTACATAGGTTATTTGGGCTGAAAACAGTCTTTCGATATTTTCTTGCGCGTTTGTATATATACAAGTGTGTGTGTGTGTATATATATATATATATATATATATATATATATATATATATATATACACATATATATATAATAGTGACTCTGAATTCATCGAAATATAAACACAACTGAACTTATGCAGAGATGACTGCCTCATTTACTGTAGGCGAAGGCGTGATTGTATGTTTATTTTAACAGACCGAAGATATCCTAAAAATCGACTAATAAAGTACAAATGTTAGATAGTTTTTCTACAGAAAACTGATCCGCCACCATCTCTCTTTAAAAATTTCCCGAGGATCACTTAAAGCTTATTAATTTTCAAACATTTAAGCTAATTTTAAGAGTTTATAAATCTCATTTCAAATAAGGGCGAGTTACACTAATGTTAATGGATTTTAAAAGAGATCACTTACTTTAATTAATAATTTTGCGTAAAAAAGATCTAAGAATCATGAAAATTGGTAGAATTTTATATTTTTGTATGAAAAGTGGTACCATTTATCGCGCCAAGGAGATAACAGAAAATTATTAGACACACACACACAAAGCGAAAGATGGAAAGCTAGCAGCAGACTGGCACGAACTTATTTCACCTCACGACTGGAATAGAGATATTAGAAACATCGAGGGCGTTTGAAAAGGTCAGATTTTGATTCATCTGCGGTAACGGATCGTTTTCGTAAAGACCATCAATTCTGAGCGAGGAAAGGTTTGATGAGAAAGCCCATATGGTCGCTCACCAAATAGATAGAAAGTATAGATCGAGTTTAACGTTTATAAAGGCGAAAGAACCATTATTGCCGTAGAAACAGACGTTTCCGTGGATCCATAATGGGTGAGCGAAAGGAAATAAGACAAAAGTTATATGACGGATATTTTTTTTACTTTTTGGCTTGTTTCAGTTTGTGGCTTTCCCTCGCCTCTACGGCGTGAAAGAGAAGTTTTCTTTGAGAAAAGCAATCCCGGCTAACGATGGTTTTCGGCGGGATCTCTAAGGCGATAAAAAAGTAACATTTCTGAGGCGGTAATAGACGATAAAGTTTTGGATGTGAAGGTGGAAAGCGGTTGGATAGTGAAAGGCTGAGATGAGAGAAGTAAGAATGTTCGGATTGGTTGCGGCATTGTAAGGAGGAGGGGAAAAGTGGGGAGAGGAAAATAAGAAACAGGGAAAACCGAAGATCTGGGAGACACGTTGAGTAAGAAATCGAAAGGGAGAAGGACAATAGGGAGAAAAGGTAAGTTCTGATGAGCTTTTGAAACGACACAGTACGCAGAGGCATAGGATATTACGTCTCCTGAGGGAGTGAGAGAAGGTACCACATCGTGCACGCAAGAAGGTTCTAAAACTCAGTATTGTTTTTGCAAGGTTCCGGAATTTTATACTATCTCATATATGAATTATATTGAGAAAGCATTGTAATCACGAAAAAATTCGACCTCGAGATTTTGACTGAAACAATCGTTTTAGGTGTAACTGAGTCCGAAAAACTGGTTTTCGCAATGCCGTCTGTCTGTTGCTGGCTCTAGAGCCTAAACGGTAGAGCGAAAATGAATGAAATCTGGTACTTAGGCATTTTATCATACAGAGTAGATGCTGTGAAGAAATGGTTGACATTGCTCAATAATTAAGGGGAGCTTATTCTACCACTTTTATCAACAATTTTATTTAATCAAAAACGGCTCTGATTTTGATAAAATTTCGTATTGCTACTTGAGTATACGTCTGCATTAATACTGTATAGTTCGTATTTCTCAAAAAATTAATATAAGGCTAGTTTATTCTTGGGCACTTTAACAAAAATTGGATTTTCTAAAAACCGGCTGATACGATTTTCATTTTCTAAAGGTAACTAAAATACGCATTAGTATATGAGAAAGTTTGCACAGTGGATGTTGCACCGATTTTTTAATTTAAAGGAGTATTAACAATGACTATATATTTACACATTTTATTTAAGCTATATATACAGAAGGGAAATCAAATTTAGAAGTGATAATTAATTACTGCAATTTATATCTATAGAAAAAACAGTTACTTTTATTGATTACTTATTGATACAGCGATCATCTAGATATTCAAGTGTGAATAAGTAATAGAGATTTAAGAATGGCATATTGTAAAAAAAGAACTATAATCATCACAGATATTTAAACATCTGCAAAACGGAAATTGGCGTTGTATACAGTCGTGAGCTGCATTGCGAGAGTTTCGAAGAATAAAGAAAGAATTTGAACTCTTTATTAATTTATTGCATTACATAATTATTATTGATAGATTAATTTAAATAAACTTTTAATAATTTCTTTTTGCAAAGAAATTTCTTTTCATTTATTATAATAGAGCTGAAAACTGTGGAGATATTTTTAGTAGAGCTTATTTGTGTATATGAAGTTATACCATCAGGGAGCTCGTGGTAAGAGCGTTACGAAGGCTCATCGTCATAATTTGCCTTTGCTGCGAGACTACATCTGGCTCCGCCTTCCGCCATATGGCTAATGTTGAAACCTATCGTAAGGAGATTATAATATGAGTCAGATTCCTTCCACATCCTAGGAATATTAAAGACACCGCATACGCTGACGTAAGCCTATATTTCCGTAATTGAGAGGGACAAATTCTGATTTTCGAGTACCTTTGCATGTTAAATCCTTGAAGATTTTTACTGCGTAGTATTAAAATATAAAAAAAAGCCGACTAAAAAGAAAATTTTCAACTTTTGCATATTTCATAAGTTTCAGCATGTGTGCCAGTTAAATTATTTGCTGTTGCTTCTGATCTTCGAAATATAAAATGTTAATGTCATTACTTAAAAATTTTTTAACTCAACGCCAAATACGTCAATTCTCCCTTATGAATTTAGAGTGATCATTATCATACTTGTCAGAATAAACATTCAATTTAAATAAAGTATAAATATTACATTTTTTCGCAGGTTAAACTAAAATCTAACCTACTACTACTAATTTCCTTTATGATTGATTGATTTGACAATTTTGTTAACATTTCGTTCCATAGAAACAAACAAAATAAAGTTTACATTGAAATATTAAATATTGTTGCATTCTAATGCATGCTAAATTAATTTTCTGAAAGTTTACATTTAAATAGTTTACACTTAAATATTAATTTAAGTAAATAAATTTAAATAAAGTTTACATTTAAATATTAATAGCTCGAAGTTCCATAGAAACAAATAAAATAAAGTTTGCATTTAAATATTTAATATTTTTGTATTCTAATACTAAATTAATTTCCTAAAAACCCTCTACCATAACTCATGAATCAAGAATCTGATCATTCAAGTCAAGACGCACGAAAGCGTCAAGACCGAAACAGTTATATGAGAGAATACATGAGAAAACGACGTCGAACACAACTTGAGCTTGAAGCTGGAGGACAAGCGGCCACGCGTCGAGCGTGCAATGCAGAAAATATCAATTGTGTGAATTAAACGTTTAAATTGAGCGATATCGAAGTGTAGGCGGAAAAAGACGAACGGAATAAGAACCTTTGTAATGTTTTCTTCAAAATGGTTTACATCCGAAGTTCGTAGGTAAATACTTTCTAATTTTAATCTCAAAAAGAATGAAAGCATGCACTGCGAAAGATTGATTTTTAACTTGTTGGAAATAAAAATTATCTCCTGGAGCCGAACCCGGGTCTTTGATCTCGAGATCGATACATTAAAACGTTTTGTTATTATATTATAATGCTATCTTGAAAATTTCATCAAATTCGGTTCATTCGTTTGCGAGATATTAAGCTTCAAAAAGCATTACACGCTAATTGTAAGTGACACTGTGTTTTATATTAGTTTAGATGTACTTGATTTAAACGCAAGATCCGAATGATAATAAAAATTATATCAGCAATTTAAGATGTATTATCAGGAAAAGTACATTGTTACTTTTAAATTATTGCGCGATTGGTACTACCAAAATTATATTCCAGTGAAAACGCGTTTTGTAAATTAAAGCCACAATGTAGGCCAATACCGTTTCATACGTATTCTAGGATTAAAATTGAAACTTTTTGCGCATTCGTTGATTTAGTGAGATAGAGAAAAGGTTTTCATCGAAATCATTAAATCGGCTAATGAAATTCTTATATGTGGGCCTTTAATGTTCAAATTCGGTTCGATTAGAAGTGAAAAGTTTTCCTGCTTTCAAAATTAAACATTGATAGAAAACGAGCTTTAATTGCTGAAACACGGAGGAGTTTTAGCCAGTCGATTAAACAAATCATTGGGGGAATAGGAATATTCATGTGGCCGACTTTACGCGTACCGATTGAGTTTTCGCTCTGATTATTCTACGAACTCTGAATTTAATGAATATTCTTCGCAAAAAACAGGTTTCTATCCTTTTCGTAAGAGTTTCCCGCGTTATCGAAATATCGTATTGGAAATATTTATTAGAATCGTTCGATTCGATTCGATCGATGATTTTTTTATAGTTTGCGAACTGTATTGATCTGGTATCCATGTTAACGTGTGTGTGCGTGTATTCGTAATAAAACTGGAAAAGTCTGGGGGAGGCCTTCATTGAAAAAGGCTGATGATGATATTTCTAATGAAGTAACCACATTCAAATACACATTGAATGATTTTATTAAACTACCAGTCATATTCAAATGGCATTTATAACATTCTGAATGTCAAATCCTATCATTTATCGAGGCAATATTACATATACATAGTAATCGAATAACTCGATACAAAATAAATGGAGAGAGAAAAACTCCGATTAACTTAAAGTTGATTTGTGTTGCGTTAATTCCTAATTCACTTTATTGTATTAACATGGATACATAGAGTTTGTAGATTTAATATTGTGTTTTTTATGCCATAGCTTCGCTTATTCTCAAAGGTTAATCACGTAGGTGAACGGCAATTTTATCTTCTAACTCCAGTGCCCTAGCGTACATCATATCGTATCGTCCTAACTTCTCCGTCACATTTTTCTTTCATCCAAATTTCCCTAGCTTTATCTGTTACCCTTCTCAACTCATTGTTTATGCGTCTATAATTGGCTCTACCTTCTTCACCGTTAACATTTTTCCATTTTCTTCTCTCATCCATTTTCTCCAGCATTCCTTAATGATACACGGTTTTCTGATTTTCTTCTCTTGTTTTCCAATCTCTTTATTCAAGGTATCTTTGATGCTGGTTTTCACTTCCTTCCATTCTGTATCCACGATCTTCGGTTTGTTTTCCAAATTTCTAAGGCGATCTTCCAACTTCATGCTGAAGGCATCATTTTTTCTTTCATTTTTTCTAGGTCCCAATTCTGTCTCTCTCTTCACGTTTTCCTTATTTGTTTCAGCTTTGTAGTTACATCGACTATTAGAAGGATGTGATCTGGATCAATGTCTGCTCCTGGTAATGTCTTAGCATTTTTTATGCTTTTCCTGAATATTTGTTTTACTAGGATGTAATCTATTTGGCATCTCATTCTATCTCCTGGGCTTTTCCATGTGTACAACCTTCGTTTATGGTTTCTGAACCATATATTAGTCACCACTAGGTCGTTATTAATGCAGAATTCTACCAGTTTTTCTCCTCCTCGATTTCTTTCCCCAAGTCCGTATTGAGCGACAACATTTTCTTCTTGTCCTACTCCTACGATGCTATTCCAATCTCCCATTATTATGCAGTTTACCTTTCCTTTTACGTCTTCTTTTTAAATCTCGTTAATTTGTTCATGCATCTCCTCGATTTCTTCTTCTTCATGAGCGGACGCTGGCATATATACCTGGATTATCAACATGTCCACTGGGACTGATTTTAGCTTTATTGCCATCAATATATCATTCGTTACTATTATTTTTGTCACGCTCTTCATCATATCTTTCCTAAGTACCAGAGATACTCCCCCTTGCCTCACTATTTCCTCCAGAGTGAACTTAAGTGAATTCTTCATAGTCGAACTGCCCTTCTCCTTCCCATCTAGCTTCGCCCAGCCCAATGATGTCAGTCCTATTTCTTCTCATTTCTTCTTTCAGGTTCTACAGCTTTCCTGCCTTCCTCATGGTTTTTACATTCCAAGTATCTATGCGTAAGTTACCTGCGACAAATGTTTTCCTCAAGGCAGTCCCGGCCCGGAGATCCGTTTGGGGGACTGTTTTACCTCCGGATTGTTTTATCTCCAGAGAAATCATATTTTCCAACCATATAATCATTACTACGGAATAGTAATGTGGTAGTTTCCCTCTTGCTTTTCACATCGCAGTGCTGTAGCCGTTAAAATTACTGTTTTCATGATCTTCTAAATGAAGTGTTTTTTCATGTCGCCTGAAAGTCCATCTGGATGATACTTCACCAGATCTCGTTGAGTATTTTTTAAAAATTTTTTTGTCCTCAACGTCATCAAGTCCGGCCTTTTCTTTCATAAACTTTGTCACGTATTAGATTTGATAGCGCCAAAAATCTTGTCCCGATCCAATTATCCCTGGTATAATCTCCAAATCGAGGTCATTATAAGTTCCCTACTTCAACTCAGACGTGAAGATTTCTTATTTCAGAAGTATCATTACTCGGAGACACGATTTTTCTTCCGTAAACCTCTTTGTTCAGTCTTATTTCAAGTTTTACGGCCTTGTCCGGTAATTGAAAAAAATTAAATACGGAAGAATGCTGCTTGATTTTTACAGTAATATAAACATTGGCAAAGACTTTAAAAGTACTAATGTTCCGTCACAGAGAATATATGACGAAAGTTTGACACACCCATGTATGTACAGTAGTTACAGATAATTCTTTTAAAAAACAGAAAAATTCCGTATCGTAGCAGTAGCAAGAGATTTATAACAGTCATTTTTTATAAAATCCATTATTAGTAAAACTGATCAAATGAAATGAGATAAATAAGGGTATGTTAAAAATATGGATATCTCCGTCATCGGTTGCCAGAGCATTAATGGTTGAATTCGCGATTAAATAAATGCACAAGTTTTCATGAAAATCGTGGAAGTTCACGAATTATTTTTATTTGGAACTCAAAGCAAATTAATTATTCGTGGAACTTCTAATTTCTATTCACGGTAACCGACTTGACGATTACAGAAATAAATTATCGCAAAGATTAATTCACGCAATTTACGCCATTCTGTACGGAACAATGCCCGTTTAGCCAAATTGAACGCTGAATAAATTGACCATCATAACAACTCAGCTTGCAACTAGAGACTTGTTACGTCACGCGCGTTATTGAAACCAAAAGGGACTTCTGCGAAAATTTGATCATTTTTCGTTTTTTTTTTTAGTTTAGCATTCGAGAGTAAGTATAATTTATTTCTCCTGCTTGAAATTAAAATTGTCACCATTTCGTTTCCATTCGAAACGCTCCGAAACAGATGATTTTCAAAGCCGTTAGTGCGCAGTCATCCACAGGCCGATCCACTCTCGTTACAATTGTTCCACGTGGCACGTATTACGTGACTAGAATCGTTTTGACCTCTTTAAAATGCATCCGACAATTGAAATTAGCTTCGCTTTTTCTTTTTGTGAGTTCGAAAACCCCTCGATAACGACGCACGTCTTTCGGGATAGCCCATTTATTTTTTTTTAAGGAGAAGAGAAAGAGGGATGGAAATAAAAAAAAAACATCGCTTTCGTCGTGACGACGTCCGTTTCTAAGGAAACAAGGAGAAGAGCGACGAGGCACTCTTCTTCGCTCAGCACGTACGTACCTCGCCTTATTTATTTTTTTTTTAATCCTAATGCCGCTCTCGTCTCACACACTAATGAAATCCGTTCGCTTCGCTTCACTCGAGATTTAGAAGTTTCTTTTTTTCTTTTCTCTTTTGGTCGAAGGAAAGACCTTTCACGAGGTGAAGGGGAGGGTTCAGAGGACGGAAAAAGGTTAGGGAGGAATATAGAGAATCTGATTGTGTCGAGAGAGTGGGAGAATAGGAAGCGGGAGGAAGAAAAGGTGATGATACCTTGCGTGGCTGAGAAAAAGCGATAACGACGTGTAAATCCCTCGAAAGAAGGAGAACATACATACATGTACATACATACATACATACATACATATATATATATATATGAGATCCTCACGCGATCTGTCGCCCGAACACGTAAGCATCGCAAAGGAAGGAGATATAGAGAGTGAGAGAGGGAGAAAGGAAAAAAGTTAAATAAAGCGATTCTTTTTCTCGAGTTTGGAGGGAATTTTGGTGATCAGAGAGAGGGTAATCGATGTTGATGTTAAGAAGAAGAAGAAATAGCGCAGAGTTTCTCGTTTATATTTTCCGGAGGGAAGTTTTTTAAAACCATTTTGGACTTTGATTAATTGCCTCTTGGAGGTTCAATCAAATTTGAGATCATATTACGGTGTTCAGGATGACTAGGAGGCTCCGCCCGCCGCTTTCGGGCCTCACTTTGCTTTATATATCTTTAAAGCCGGCTCTGATTCTATAGGAGGTAATCAATTCGTAAATTAATAATTCTGATTGTATATTAATAGATCCGTATACAATTGCAATACATGATTTATCGAACTAAACGTTAATAAACACAAAAATGTAGAATATAATGATTTTACTTACGAAATAGTTAAGGTTTTACCCTTCAAATGACGAGAAAAGATTTAAATCGTTATATCGTTACATAATAACCGTATACGTCGCTATGTATAAATATTGACTTTGCTACAACAATAATTTCGAAGCTTAAACAAAATCGCGAAGCGAATAGCGATATTCTTCCATCATTTAAGGCTTAATGGACGCTAATTGAATCGAAGGAAACAATGATAATCGCCTTGGCGGAAAGAGTACGAAAAATCCACAATATTTCGAAAATGAATGAGTATTTCTGAAAAATTCGACCGTGTAACATGTAAG
Organism: Uropetala carovei; assembly: GCA_036926305.1. Classification (NCBI taxonomy): domain Eukaryota; kingdom Metazoa; phylum Arthropoda; class Insecta; order Odonata; family Petaluridae; genus Uropetala; species Uropetala carovei. Next base: position 3,196,063 of record JAXCHB010000181.1, on the reverse strand, counting down.
CATTGCAAGAATAAGATAGTGTAGAGATTTACCCGCCGAATAAAATAAAAAGGAAGAAAATCGGTCGATATTTACGTATTTTGATGTATGAAGGAACAAACCTTGCACAAATCGATAGAGTATCAGAAAAAGTTCGCCTGCGACTACGACGATTACGGTAAAATAATTAAAGACATTGAGGGAGAAATGCAATACACATCTTACTTATTTGATAGTTTCTATTTTTCACTGTGTGGCAATATTTTACAAACTTTGATTTAAAATTACGTTTTACGATCATTGTGGTGACGTTGTGACCTATTAGAAATCATTGATCCGAACTTCACCAAAAAATTAACTTCGCTTCATAGGAATCCAAATATCATTACGTTCTCTGCAGCATTTACACTCGTTCTATCGTCACCGCTAAGGGCGCGAATGATTTTTATCACAATATTAAGCGTAAACAAACGTGTACAATCGAGTTCCGATCCGGTAACGATCGGCACCATCGCTAGGGATGGGCTTTATTTATAGCGCACCGACGATGCCTCAGATAACGACGGATCACGGAGAGGCGTTTGAATAGTAAAGGGAGAGAGAGAGAGAGAAGGTTTGACCGAGCGAATCGCCGAGATTTCCCGGATAGAGAAGGACCGAATGAAGGACGGAGATGGAACCCTGAAATGGAAGAATGACGGCGATAGGGAGAGGAAGATCCGGTGATTGGAGGACCCACGAATATATAGGGAAAGAAACAGCAGGAGATGGGCAAGACGCCGTTGATTCTGTAAGCGATAGGTCTGTTGGAGAGGAAAAGGATCGGGAAAGTGGAAAGGGATTGAGGGGAAGGAGAGAGAGAGAGAGAGAGAGGCAGAGAAATGGAGGGAACGGAACTCCTCGATTAATCGCGGGGCCACGGTCGCCATGACAACGGAGCCGCTCTATTGACGGCGGCAGAGCACTGCTTTTGGTTCTGACTCGCCCGACGCGACTCCACCTCGCCATCCCACTCCACTCTCTCTCTCTCTCTTTCTCTACTGTACCCCTCCAATCCTTTTACCCCATAAAAGTACTAGAAAACCCTAGCGAGGAGATCACACTCTATTCATCTCTCTCTCTCCCACACACATACACACAAAGTATACACAGGTACAACCTTTCTCTTTTCCTATCTCCTATCTCCCCATCCCTTTCTCTTTCTCTCCCTCTTCCCCCTCCCTATTTATCTCTATCCTTCTTCTTGCTCTCGACCTTTCTCTTCCTCTCTCTATCTTCCTATTTCCCCCTACCTCTCTCTATCTCTTTCCCTTTTCTATCCCTCTCTTTTCTCCTTTCTTTCCCTCCGTCTCTCCCTCTCACTATATTCCTCAATCTCTCTCCCTCCCCATCTCTCTCTCCCTGCCCTCTCTCTCTCTCTCTCTCTCTCTACCCTCCACTGCGTGGTCTTTTACTAGGATGGCCAAGTCAGGTCTTTCTTAGGTTTCTACCACAATTACTGTCTTTTTATAGAGATTTTCCGAATTTGTAATCTGGTGTTTTGCTTGTGTTTTTCTATTTTTTTATTGTTCTCATTCTCTCATTCTTATTTGTAACTATTGATGAAGGGTTAAATGTAAGAAGGGACTATATAGTCTCAATTTCGCCCTAATAAAGTCGTTTGTCTGTCTGTCTGTCTCTCTCCCTGCCCTCATCTACCTTCCATCTCTCTCCCTTGCCTCTCTCTCCCTTCCCTCTCTCGCCCCTCCATCTCTACCTCCCCTCCATCACTCTACCTCCCCCTCTCTTCCCTCCTCTCTCCCTCCCATCTCTCTCCCTCCCATCTCTCTCCCTCCCATATCTCTCCCTGCCCGCTCTCAACCTTCCATTTCTCTCTCCCCTCCCTCCCTCCTTCTCTCACCCGTCCCTCCCTCTCTCTTCCACATTCTCTCTCCCCTCCCTCTCTCCTCCATCTCTCTACCTCTCCTCTCTCTCTACCCCTACCTTTGCCTCTTTCTCCCTACCTATCCTCTCTCTCTCCCCCTACCTTTGCCTCTTTCTCCCTACCTATCCCTCACTCTCTCTGCCTCCTCCTCTGCCTCTCTCTCCCTTTCTCTCTTTCAATTTTTAACCTAGTCTTCTACCCACCTCCTCTTCCGAAATTTATTCTTCTTTTGTATTCTCCTGACTATGTTCCGATTCACGCCGCAGGGTCCTTCATTCTTTCGCTTATCTCGACATGTATGGATACTGAATGGACTGCCATACTTCAGCCTTTTAGTGGTTCTCGTGTAAAAGGGGACTTGCCAACCTTTCCCTTCTCTCTCTCTCTCTCCTAACTTTTCTCTTCGGCTTTCGATCATTCTCTCTTCCTTTGCCTATTTCATGTCTTTTTTTTTTTACGGATTCCCATTTTCCTTTATTCTCGCAGACTCTTGGCGGGTTGTAGATCATTCCGGTCTCGTTCGCATATTCAATTTTCGCCTCCTACTCCTTCCCCTGTCCTTTTCTTTCTCGTTCTTCTCCTCCTACGCAACTCGCCGCAGTCCTCCCGTGTAAAGCCCCCCTTTAACCTGTGCCCTTTGCGGATTTCTCTTCGCAACGATTTTTGACCTGGTCGATCTTGTAGGATTAAAATACCTCGGAATTTTTTGTCTGCTTTCGTGCACAAAATGGCTCTCAGAATTTTTTCATTGTTACGTGATGTCAATGGTTAAATTTTAAACGGGTTCAAACTTGGAGCTTTGTGTATTTCGGAAACTAGGCAAAGAAAAACTATAAAATTTTTTATAGTTTGGTAAATTTTGTGAGAAGGGAATTGTGCCCTAATTCATTCTTACTTGTGTATATATAACAACCAATTTTCTGTTTCATTACAAATAATTGAAAAATAGTTATGAACATCAACTTAAATAACTATACGAAATTTGATGAAATTCGTATGAGCCGTTTTTTCGACAATCCAATTGTTATTAAAGTAGCCCAAGAATAAACTAGCCATATTCATTCATTGAGAAATATCAAATATGTAGTATTAATTCAGACGTAAACTCAAGTAACTCTACGAATTTTGATTAAAATCGTTGCAGCCGTTTTTGAGAAAATCAAATTATTGTTAAAGTTGCCTAGAATGAACTAGCCTTATATTCACTTTTTGAGATATATGAACTATGTAGTATTGTTGATGACAAGCTCAAACTGTACGAAATTTGATCAAAATCGTTATAGCCGTTTTTGAGAATATCTAATTGTTGTTAAAATGCGTAGAATAAACTTCCCTTAATTATTAAGCAATATCAACAATTTCTTCGCAGCTTCTACGCTGTATGATAAAATGACTAAATACTAGATTTCATTCATTTTCGCTGCACCGTTTAGGCTCTAGAGCCAGTAACGGACAGACAGACGGAATTGCAAAAACCACTTTTTCGGTCTCAGGTACACCTAAAACGTATATTTCCATCAAAATCTCGAGGTCGAATTTTTTCGCGAAAGCATTACTTTCTCAATATATGAGAAAATAAAAAGGAACAATTAAATCTTTCCGCGCTTTTTATATGGAAGAACAGAAGTGAGCACTTCTTATGCTGTCCTGATTAGATAAATGTTTGTTAATAGTATGTATGTTTTAATCATATCGTTTAATTGTTATAGCAAAACAATTTATGAAAAATTTACCCTAGCATCGGTGCGTGAACATTAAGCGTATACGTATATTCAGGTGAAAATTTAATTTTTCCTTGTAATTTTATAACTATTTTTTTTTAATCACGGCATGGTTTTTAATTAAAAGGGAAACATAAAGAGTTTGAATTATTTCAGCATATCCTTCATTAGTTGGAAATCAAAATGATGAAAAATTAAACACATTCGATCGTTGTAAATTTGTTTGAGTCTTCTTCTACGGATTCACTTTGGAGGTACATTGTTTATTTCTATTTGTTTTCATCGCAATTAGACGAAACTCATTTTTCCGATCAATTTACTTTTTTCGATTTCACCAGAACATCCCTAAAAAAAAGTTCATTTTCCGCTTGAAATCTTTCTCACTACCAGGTCATTCCTATTTTCAGTCCTCTCTTTATTTCTCTCTCCCTCTCTCTCTTTAATACGCTGCTATTCGTCCAGCGTCACTTCAAAAACCCTTTCACCCTCGCTGATACACTCTCTTGTTTTTCCCCACATACACCCTGAAGTCCCTCGCGCAATAAATAGTGTTTTTCTCTCACATTAAAGCATTTTACTCTCTTTTCATCTCTCCTTCTCAGTCTCTCTCTCTCTCTACCTATCTCCCTCTAAGCAGATACACATACAAATGCGAGCGAGCGAGCGGAACGGAAGAGAATATTTATCGCCAAAAGAGCTCTGTGTAATTATAATTCATTTCCCCGAAAAAAAACAGTAGGTTTGACTTATTTTTGGAGTTAAATTATACTCTCGAAATAATTTATAATGCGGAAAAATAGTTAATTACTTGTATTTATAGTAAGAACGCTAATCGAATGTAGAAAAGATTTTCAACTTATTTTCCTTACTTTATTATAGCTGTTCTATAAACATATGTACACGGCCTTTTAAAACTAGCGTTACGAATCTCACGTGAAACCCACGACCCTTTGCGTGATTTTAACCCACAACCCTGTTTTTGGGATCTCAACACCGTTACCACGCCTTCCTCAGTGCAAGCGTATTCATTTATTATTTTGGCGAGTCACGATTGTGTGCAAATCATGTTTTGTTGTTAAAAATATCTTTTTGCAAAATATTTGTTTACTATAAACATACTACTAAAAATAACTAAAATTAAAATTTGTGTACGTAACTCTAAATTTATAATAGTAATGTTATGGAAATCAAGATGCACACAACCGTAATTTTCCTTAGAAATTAAGTTGTTTACACCCGGGTGTATGGTATCCCATCGCGTTCTTTTCATGTACATTAAAATATTTAATACAGTTAACTTAACGATGGTTTCATTCGTTGAAGTAAAGACTTATTAGAATTTTTTCAGCTCGAAGGAAATGCCTTCTTAAACTTCCTTCCAGAGGTAAAACTTTCCACAATTTTACCTTTTAAGGAGATTACTTTTATCGCAGACATCCAGATTCTCGAAAAAGGCATAAATCCTTATCAAAGCTATTTGCGGATGTGATTTGTGACTTATTCTCTAATTGCGCAATCCTCTATCAAGTATGTGTGTGTGGCAGTGTGTGTTTTATGGGAGTTAAGAGTTCCATAATCTTCTCATTATAAAACTTTTATTATACAACTTTTATATTAACTTGACCTGTATGTAACTATGTATGCCGTGCTCAAATCCCAATAACTAATACATTTTGGGCACTTCTTTTTTAGATAGGAGTCTGAATTTTTGACTGTTTTTAGGTTATGGTGTACCCCAAACGAAAAAATTCGCGAATATCATAAAAAAAAGTTCCGGGTTCGACTCCAGGGGATAATTTCTATTTCCCATAAGATTGCAAGTAAAAAGCGATTTTTCGAAGTTCTATTCTTTTGAAAATTTACATTGGAAGAAATTATGTGGCTTTTGCAAGAAATTAAATGCTAGCATGGAAAAGATAATAGCAAACATCATCAACATCCCAAACGTCAAACATTCCTACACATTTTTGATCAGCTGATTAGCCACACAACTTTTATAGTATTATGATACATTTCGTTAATGAATATCCAACCACTAGATTTGTTATTAATATGGAAATCTGAGAATCTATCACAACAGATGACACTCACCCCATGTTAACTTTTAATTTATTTTTATGTCTTAGTTACTTTAGCATAAATGTTGTATAACATAAAATGTAATTCTTTTATATTTTCTCTTTTGTTTATCTCTGCTCCTTATCTCGTTATATATATATATATATATATATCGCCTTCTCCTTCCTCGGCGCCGAATCTTTCCTTATTTCCCTGTTTCTCTGGTCTATTTCTTGTGGGCAACATCTACCATGTAATACGTGTCTCCCTTTCTTCCTCTCTCCATTCTACATATAATCCATTCATTCTCCCCTCCCTCTCTCCCTTTTCGCCTTGACAACTCATTTTTCTTACGTGTCCGGAGGGTATTTTTGGTTTAAGGAGACTGTCTTTTTACATCTCTTTTTCAATTTTTTAGTGTAGAAGACTTTATATTTTTCGCCTTTTTTGGAAAAAATATTACGTAAGTAGCACGTTGATTGTGTTCCAAAGCATAAAGGAGGAAAAGTTTTCGTCTTTTTTCTTCTTTCTTCTCTCGGTTACGTAGAAAACCTCATCAGGTTAATTGCCGCCGTCTATATTTTTTTTGTGGATACTTTATCATTACCGTTTGATCGTCTAGCTTTTACAACCTTTTGCCGTGCCGTGGCATTAAATCCCTTTTCTCCATCCACCCCTCCCTCTCTCTCTCTATCTTGATCCACGAGAGCATTCCTTCATGTATCATTAAGAAAGAATAATAAATAAGTTCCACCTCCCTCCTCTCTTAAGCTGAGGATCACCTTCAATCTTTCACGAGGCTGATCCCCTCGCTTTACTATCTACTGGTCTGACGACGTGTTCCCATCATCCTCTCCTCCTCATTTCCCATTGAAATGAATATGAAGATTATATATTTTATATATATATATATATATATATATATATCAGAGAATATTAAACAACTTTTTATCGAGATATACTTATATATATATATATATATATGCAACTAGTAGTTGAGAGGGATAGGAGGGTGCCAGTGGACACTTAGTTGGTGTCGTGGACGTCCATGGCGAGAGAGGAAGGCTTTTGCTTGTAGCTTTCGGGCATATTTCTTCGGCACAAGATTATAACTAAAACTGTCTCACTGGGGGTAGAGGGGATGGGAAGAGGATGGGGTTCATGGAAAGGAGGCTAGGGTATTTTAGGTGGGGGTGTTAGCAGAGGTTTAAACCGGGAAAGGAAAGAGAGCGGAGGGTTTCTATGTGGGCCAATTCCCATTGGCGGAGTTGTGGTGCGGAACAGTTTTTTGGGAGAGCCCTGATTATTTTGACGGTAAAACATCTATTGAAGGATGCATGGTCGGCCACTGGAAGGGGGCGTTTATGAGCGACACTGTTCCGATGACCGTTCATGCGGATGTTGAGGGGTGTGGTGATGAGGCCCACGTAAAACGCCGGGCATTGTGTGCAGTTTAATAAGTATATTATGTTTCTGGATGTGCAGGTTCCGTGGACGTAATTGTGTAGGTGATGTCTGTTATCGGGCTGGTGAACGAGGAGGAAGTCTCTGTGATGGGGCAAGTGAGGCAGTCTTTCGCATGGGAAGGACCTTGCGGAGGGTGGTGTTTGACCTGTGGGGAGTTCTTTGCGCCACAACAAGTCGCTGAGATTCCTAGGTCGACGGAATGATATGATGGGAGGCTTTGGGAAGAGTGTAAGAGTGGTGGGTGAGGATGTGAGAATTGTGTGGGCAGCGGCAAGGATGTTTTTCAGGGCTTCGTGTAGCCTCGGGTGGAAGGTTGTTGTGAGAGTCAGGGGGTGTCGCTTTGAGTAGGTGTGTTTGGGTTCGGTGTATTTCCGGAGGGGGAGAGGGGGAAGAAATGGCGCGGTGTATTTGGTATCGAATTAATTCTGTAGGATTGCCTCAGTTAAGGAATGTCTCCTGAAGTTTTGTGCAATATTCGGATGGCGAAGTGCTATCCGAGCATATCCTATATCCTCGGACGGCGAAGGAATAAGGGAGGGATTTTTTGGTGTGGTGTGGGTGGCAGCTGGTAGATATATATATATACATATACACACATACAGTGCTGTAACTAGGGTATTTTGAAGGTGTAATTTGCCATAGGCGCCGCTTGCAAAAGGCGCCAGACGTTCCCGCAAAAAGTGAGAACAGTTAATTTTAATGTTATTTTAGTACTCAAACGTTAATTTATATATAACAAAAGTGCATTAGTCTTTATTAAAACGTAGAAAAAAATGATATCCTACATAACCGAGATGTTACATAAAATTTTGCTTTAAGCGCCATATCGCATAGGTAACATCTCTTTATATATGTAAAATATATTTGTTTGTGTTTATATGTACCTATATAACGCCCCCTTTGCCGTCACCCGCGTAACTGTCCGCCTTATTTTCGCCCCGGGGAAGATCTCGCTAATTCTGAAAGCGTCTCTTTGTATGCGTGAGGAGGAATTTTCCTCCGTCGGGACCATTCTTCTCTAAAAACCCCTTGGAAATAAACAATGGATTTTTCCCCCACTCGGTCGTTCCTTAACCTCTTGGACCATTCCCGGGGTGGAACGTGGGAGACGAAGAAGCCGTAAAAAGAGATAAAACCGCGAGGACGTCTTATGAAGCGCTTATTTTCTTTTTTTTACGCGCTATCCTTACTAAGGAAAATATCCGAGCTATTTATACGCTTATCTTTCTCCTGTGTAAGTCGCGAAGGAATGACGCAATCTAGGTTGCAACGCGTTCGGGGTGCGCGGGAACAAAGTGAAGGAGGGTCGTAGGTGTCGGGGAAACATTAAAACAAGTGAGGGAGGAAATGGGGATAAATCCACGAGTAATTTTAGGACAGAGTTGAGAAATATTCCGTTTTAGAGAAATTGCTACGGACATGGACGTCACCGCATCCCTGTCTTCCTTATTCTTTCCTTTCCTTCTCCGTCTCCCTTCTACACGTTAAACCCCGTGCGTATCTGCAACCCGCGCGCAGTGATGACGCGCGGGCGGTATACGCCGCAGGAGAGGTGATAGTAACCAGTCTGAAAGCTTCTACGCTATAACGTATCTTTAGAAACCGTACCTTACGACTTCGAAGAAAAAACAGAGGACCACTTCGTAAGCTTTATGACGCCTCTGGGAACTTTTAAGAGGTTGGTTTTTGTGACTTCGTCCAACGATTTCGTGACGAAATTTTGCGGTGAAAAACGTTTGAGGGTGATATTGGAGCTATGTTGGATATATTCTTTGTTTCATTTTTATCTGGCGTTCTGTTAAATCTTTAGAATCTTTTTATGCGCGACGTGTAGTTCAGAATGTAAAATTTTTGGTGCTTAAAACGAATTTTTTTATTAAATTGAATTTTATTTATTTTTATATTTGAAAATAGATATTTTAAAGATATAACTTAGTTTTTTTTCTTTTTGTCGACAATTTTATTAGCCGAATTTTAAATGGATCAATTTAAAATCAATAATAAATTTAATATAGTTTAAAGTCGAAACTCCAAATGTTTCTCATACATCTAATAAAATACACCTATATCTCCATTATAGTAGATTGTATAATAAAATGATGGTTTGAATAATTATTTAGAGAGCATAAAAAATAAATGTCATGAGGTCTGAATGGAATTAAATTATAAAATTCTTAACCAATAACATAATTTTAGCTGAGAAGGAAGTTGTATTTTTAGGTAAAGTAGTGCATTATGATAATACTAGAGAAGCTTGCATTTCAAATTTGAAATGTTGCCAGCATTTTTAATGACAAACACATAAGTACTTGAAACTTTATTGGACATTATTTTTTAAATTTCATATTTACAATACTTAAGTACTTAGCGTAAATGCTCGTCAATATGACAGGAAAGAAAATTATATTGCCGTGTCCCCCTCCCTCCCCCATCCCCTGTCTCCCTCCTCCCTCTCGCTCAATACATCTACGTAAATGCTTCGTATTTATATCGTTTGTATATTGAGGCAATAATAGGAATCTCGAGTCTCAACAATTACATTCGTTGTCCAGGAAACTTATCGATAAAAGCGTAATATTTGGTCAAAATCTGTCTCACATTCGTTAAATGTGAGTAATTTCGAACGGAAGGCGTAAATCGACGATAAGAATAAAAAACCTCGTAAATTCTTCTTTAAAACAGTCTACATACGGTGACTGCAGCTCAGTTTTTCTAATTTTACGTAATTTGCAAAAGAGTGAAAGCCTGCACATCGAAATGACGCATTTTTACGTGTTTTCTTACGGTAAACAGAAATGTTCTCCTGGAGTCGAACCCGTTTCTTTTTTTGGGATTATTTTCATCATTGCCTTGTAGTGCGTGATTCGTGCATTCCTGCTAGGACAACCAAACAAGGTAGTATCTCTTTCAATTTGGTTATAAACAATGCAACCATTATATATAAGAGCAGATACATAGCTTTAGCGGTGCTGAAAGGGAAAGAATGGAGTGTTGCATAGTCAAATGGTAGTTCAGAATATGAAAATATAACACTCGTATCTACTCGGAAATTATCTTAAGTCGCGTCTAAAGAGTGACTTCAAAGTGTGTATACAGAAAAACAAGAAAGATTCCTACGCCTTTTATTATTTTTATTTTATTTTGGCACAATTTATGCTGATATAAACACTAATTATCACACAATTTAGAGCAAAGTATACTTTTTTCTCTTTTTCTTCTAGAAAATGATAAAATCCTGATCTACACTAATAGACTGTTATTATTTATTATTGTGGATTTAACTTTTCACGTAAGTATAAAATTGTTGTAGGTTATTTTCAATTCCCTTCATTTCAGTTACTTATTCATAATCATTACGTACCACAAATTTTACATTGTTTATCAGAACGCAAATAACATCGTTAACGTGTTTTCACTCTTTTGTATATGTCGTAAATCAGCGTCGGAGCAATATATGAGTCATAATCGCAAGTCTCCTTGGAAAAAAACATATTCGTAACCAACTTAGAGCCTTGCTTTATTCTTCTCCTCTTTTCGCCTTTCTCGTGAGCCGTCCACGGCCAATTATTGTGTCTTTAATAGCCAGAAAGAAATCGCTTCCAGATGCGCGACGTTTACTCTGAAAATAAATTCGCTCGCATTCCTCCAAACACCTCCATTCCTTTCCTCCTGATCTGCTTCCTCCCTTCCTAAATCCTTCTTTGTTATCCAAATTATCCCCTCTGGTTCTCTTGCTCACTCGGATTCCGTCGTGGCCTTAATAAATGCGGATTTTTACTTTATTTCCATTGCCATATACGTACGTTTGTAATCCCTGACTCTTTCTTACCTTTTTATTCATTTTATTCATTATTTTTTTAATTATCATTAGATCTTTTTTTAAAGTTCTTCTAAGCAGCAACATAGACAATTACAGAAATCCATACCAATAGTAGCAACTTTGTAACAAAATAATTCCCAACACAATTCTTTCTTAGTTAAATGTCAATTCCCTCTCTCTATTAAATTATTGTTTTTGTTCTTGTTTATATCTTTTTTCACGCCTTATCATATATCTCTTTATTTATACTTCTTCTCTCATTTCATCTCCATAATTCGAGTTGTGCTCTTCCTACTCCTTCCTCTCCTCCGTATCTCTATTTCTCACGTTTGTCCCTTTTACTCCCTATAACTCCCTTTTTCATTCTCCTCTTCATCATTTTGGTTATGCTCTTTCGACTTCTTCTTTTTCCTTCGTATCTCTATTTCTAACGTTTCCCTCGTTTATATTTTCTGCAGTTTTACTCCTGCTTCCCCATCCAATTTTACTCCCTTACTCCATTTCCCATTCGACTACTTCACCATGTGGTCATTACGTAATCCCCGCTCGTTGCGCCATCGGACCAGAAATCCTCGGCACTCTCGTCCCTTTTTACTATCCCATCCATTCCACCGCAGCCTATACGTCCTATATATGTACTCCATCTCCTAGTAGTGTGCTACTGCTGCTATCCACCGCACGCCTCCTTTACTTTCCCGCCCCCATTTTTATAGCTTACTTTACTCTTCAGCTTCGTTCCATCCCGTCAACAATCGCGCAGTGATTGCCCGGCGACGTCCCCCCCCCCCCACCTCCCCCCCCCCCCAAGGGGGAGGGAGTCACCGCGATGAAAGGCTTTTATACGTCCTCGTTCCTTTTCATCAAGCGGAGAGAAGGCGCACGGGGGGAGAGAAGAGAAAAAACCTGCACGGTGGAGCCCTTCCGCCGTGTAGCGACGAAGAAACGGCATGTCCTATCTCTTCGTTTCGATCTCTTATATGTTCTATCTCTCTTCACGTGACGAGACCGCCTTCTAACGGGACCGGTCGTTTCGCGAAAGCCTTCTCGTGGCGTGATTTTCAGTTATCTCGAAATCGGACTGTTAGAAAGAGTCCACCGACCCAGCCGTGTGGTTGAAAATTCTTCCTCACGCGAGGAACGCGGTCGCTGCGATATAGCGATTTCTCTCCTAGGTATCTGAAAATTTTCGCCTTTCGCGAAAAGGCTGGTAATTACATAAGGTATAAAAAATCTCGGTTAGGCTCGAGCTTGAATTAGAGTTGGGTTTCATGGAGAAGTCGATTATAAAAATTACGGAGATTATCGCTTAAGGAAAAGGTGAGTTTCGGTGGTAGAAATTCACTCCCGTGATAAGGATCTTTCAAGCAGTCGCTACATATGCAGAAATAAACTTGCATTTTTAATTCGCCAAGCATATAACTATATTTATGGCTCTGCTCTTTAATATGCCTGAACTAACCCTTGGTTATTATTTCTAGAAGTCTCAAAATCTATAGTAATGGATTAAATAAAAGTTGTTATCTCTCTTAAGCTGTGTTTAGTTATGACTGTTTAATACCGTAAATACCCGCGTAAACGCACAGGTAGGTTTTCGATCTCGTATTCTGCGATTTTTTTATATACCCGCGTATAGCGCGCACATTTTCCTAAAATTTTCTTCTCAGTCACAAATTCATCATTTAACTCAGTGCTTCTCAACCTTTTTTTGCTCCACGGCACACCATGCATGCTTTAGGAACATCGCGGCACACCAAACCATCCCTACTTAATTTCAATGCGTAAATACTCATTTTTAAATATAAAAACTAGCGTAACAAGTGAAAGTCGCAATTGTATTAGATTGTTAAGATTGGTAAAGCAACAAATGTATAATTTTATTGTACATTAAATAAATACATAATTTAAAAATTAAATTTCTTCGGAGTGGGCGGCACACTAGTCCCTTCCTCGCGGCACACCGCTTGAGAGCCACATTTAACTCATTATTATTATTAATCTGCGTTATATTGTCAGTATCATTGTTATATGATAAATCAATGAAATGCAAAGTGTGCGCGCCGGGTATCCTACGCGTCAAAAATTTTTAATAGTAAATTACAATACCTAACTAAAATAACATCTCTCACCATAACACATCGATATTTTTTCATAAATACGTCTACTTATAAGTACAATAAATATTCCTTAGAGAGCGTGGGTCTCTTTAAGTGCGGGACCTCAAATACGCCATATATTTTATTCGCGTTGATTAAAGTTAATATCATATATAATCAAATTCGATTTAACTTTAACATGCTTATTATGGCCAATGTGCATATCAAATCAACCTTTCTTCTCTTTATCTGAGCATGTATTTCATTTCTTTAAATACCGCGATAAATATGTACCCTCGTATAACACGCACCCCGCTTTTCAGCTCCAAAATATCGGGGAAATAGTGCGCGTTGTACGCGGGTATTTACGGTAATTATATTCAGCGGACAATTATTTCCTGTTGAATATGAAAGCATTTAATTACTGGAATATTTCACTTGTTAAGGAAGTATTCTGACTCAGGATGGAAGAAGTGCGAAGGCTATCGGGAAAATGATAGCAAGAGCAAAGGAAGCGTTTATGAGACTACGAGAGACAGTTTGGTTAAAGATATTAAAAACAGATCAGTGAAAATTTATAGGTGTCAGACGTGGGCTGTGGGAGAAGATAAAACAAACGAATTTTCCAACACAGTAGGAAAACGTAGAAGTTTCATTAACATAATTAGGGAAAGAAGAAATGATTGGGTCAGATATTGAGAGGAAAAGGTCTGTCACAAGAAGTCATAGAAGAGAGAATGTTAGAACATAGGTAGGAAGAGAAAAAGGATATTAGATTTATTATAAGAAAGGGATAGATATGAGAAATTGGAAAGAAAGGCCTTTGATGGGAAAAATTGGGTAGGACGCGTCAAAAACCTACCGGAAGATAGAGAACTTACGATTGTGACGATCTTCCTTTTTATTAAGATTTAAAGATAATATTTCTACACAAATGATTGGGTGAATTAAAGCTCCCTTAACGAAATAGAATTCTTTAAAATATGCGCATTTTGCAACACATATATAACCATATAAATATTGAATACATTTGCGTTTATAGTGCTTAATTATACACGATAATTTCAAGGAATAAGATTTTACGCCTTATGACAGTCACTCTATTACTAATAATAATGATAATATACCAACGGTCATTTTGCTGCCCCAAACGATTTATATGGAATTTTACGTACCTGGATAACTACCATATGAACTCGATATTTACCACTTATAAAGTTTCAAATGGCAGGAGACCTCATGAAAATCACCAAAACCGATTACGGTAAATGAAATGTCAATATAATTATAGTCCACTACTACAGTTATTATTGAGTACTACTTTATTACAATGCATTCGACTTATTCGTCCTGGTAAAATAATAGTTAAGAAATATTGATCGGCATTCAAGGAATGGTCGTTTCTTTTTTAAAGTGGGAGCACAATGTATATCGGTGCATCATTTGGAGGCTACGTGTTTCGCATTGGAAGATGAGAACCGAGAAGGAGGATAAAGAGCTCTTGAGATACGAGCATCCGCGCAGACCTCTTTCCCTCGAGGTCACGCATTGTTTACGAACCCGAAAGAGGGCGCATCGACCGCAAAGGAAGGATATATCAAAAAACGCGTGCGCGTGTCTCGTGGGAGGGGGGGGGATTTAAGAGTGGGGAAGAAAACGGGATTTTGGAGGGGAGAAAAGAGCGGCGGAATTCCTCAACAGGAGGGACGCACCTGAATAAACAGTCGAGCATCAACCGAAGAATCCTTAAGGGAGCGATCCCGCCCGTGAACTTCATGGGCGTGTGATGGACGCAGGGTGCGAATGACGAGAACATCCGAGAAATCACCGTTTTAAAATAAAAGTTTTGGAGCGTTGTTGTTACGCGATCCTTTGCGGATCTATTGTGTCATTTCTCGCTCTCTCACTTTCTCCATCTTTCTCTGCCTATGTGACCAATCCTCTCTTTTTTTCTCTACAGCTCCCTCTGCCTATGTCTACTTCTATCCTTCTCTTCTTCTGAATCTCCCTGTACACGAAATTATCTCCTATTAAAAACCTTGCGCAGAATCTCCCATCTTGCATACTGGAAGGAAAACTCGCGATATTCACCACCGTGTTAGCTGCGCGAGACTCATATGCATCCCATCGGTATCTCCAGAAACTACTGCATGTTGCTGCTTCATTGTAAAAACAAATAGGGGATCATTTCCGCAACATCTTTCCTTCTGTCTCTCTCCTTCCATCTCTCGCTCCCTCCCATATCTCTCGCGCACACTTTCTTCCCCTTTCACTTTCCCCGATTCGCTCTCTTTTGCTTTCAAAACAGAATAGTTTTTCGTTCTTCTTTTATTTGCTCTCCTTTAAGGACGTGCACAAATCCAAGCCGGTCGGTCCTTTGCATTTCAGTGTTGGCGCGCGTTTTATTTCTGTTCTGTTCTGGTCTCTCCGTGATCTGCTTCCTCTACGATACGGCTCCGAGTCAATGGTTGATTTTGTTTTGTTCTATTTTTGCCAGGCTCTCTATTTTAGGTTCAAAAGAATTGGCGCTTGAGAGCTGCAAATAGAGAAGTTTTTTCCCCTGCTACAGCTCCTTTTTGGAAGCTTTTGAAAAAATTGGAAATACATTAGACGACTTTTCAGTGTATATATACGGTACTCGTGTCGTTGTATCTACGTTAAACATTACTGAATTTAAACAATATGCGTGTTTTTCTTGAGGAACGTTAACCACCAAATAATTCATTGACGTTTTTAAAATTGAAATTAATACTGGTTTTCTTAAATGTAAAATTCCAGCTATACACTATTTAATAAACAATTGGATAAAACGTAGTACCGTATACCTTAATAATATTTTCTCTAGGTAGTGTTAATGTTTTTTTAAAATTACTAATAGGTCAGTTTGAATATATTAAGAAAAAAGTAAAGCAAGAAAATGACGCATAACTTTCTACTATACCTAAATAGAAACAGTATAGCTAAAGTGACCAGACGTACTGATTTAATGAGTACAGTACTGATTTTAGAGATTGTCTACTGATTTCAAATATGTACTGAATTTTGTACTGAATTTTAAAGTTGTATTGATTTTAAAAGAAGAAAAAATCTATATTTAGTTCATTTACTGTCGGATTGACGTTTGAGGTGGCTCGGGTGTGATGTTTCCAGGATGTGTAAAGAGGACTTGCCGCATCTCCACCTATTATTGGCTGAGGGAGGCGAGTTTTTCAGTCTTTCCTTCCAAACCCCCACCCCTTATCTACAACTATAAATCTCAATTCCAAAGTAATGTCGTCCAGACAATAGTAGTTATGGTTGTGTATGTCATGTCATGTGACAATTTTTATACAGAAATTTTAAATGATGAAAGAATTTTAAAAGAAATTGTTTCTTCCAATAAATATATGAAATAAATATTGACATATTTTGTTTTTTCTTATTAGAGTATACTGTATAAAATTTCAGTATATAAAGTATTATATTGAAATGTAGTTTTCTTTCATGGATAGGTATAAGAAATAAAAAAATGTACCTACTGATTTTACATCTAGAAAATCTGGTAGTTTTCTTTCATGAATATAAAAAATAAAAAATGTACTGATTTGACATCTAGAAAATCTGGTCACTTTAAGTATAGCCATCTTGGTGGGGAGTCAAGTATGATTGTGGATTTCCAAAATTAAGATAATGCATAAGTTGTTCATTTCATTGACTGCGGAACTGATAATCTGTTCGTTTAAAATTATTATTAGCCAATGCGGGATGAAGGGAGGTAAATGCCACAGGAAAGAAAGAATTGCCACAGCTATAATAAAAATAACAAAAATTATGTGGCAAGTACTAGTTAATACAGCTTATATACGCATAGTTTGAAATTTATTATTTAGGAGTTACTTAAACAAAACGCGAAGGTAGTGGGTTAAATCGTTTACACTTTGTAAATCAAAAGTTTTGATAATAATTAATAATTATGATAATAATTTTGCAATATTTTTCTTTTACTATAGTTTCCGCTACTCCATTCCAACGGCAATGACTTGAGCTCGAATTTTTACGCGACATCCTCCCCAGGAAGGATTTAATTCTCCCGTCCACAATTTTTCGTCTCCCTCGAGGAATCCTGCTCAAATAATACAAATACCACGCCTTTAATTTAATTTTTCCCATGGCGAAAGAGACGCGCCTTCTTTATAAGCCCTGACGAGATCGTACCTACGTAAGATTCGTATAAGAAAAACCAAAATTAAAAAAAAAATAAAACTTGGAGGAGAAAAGGCCCGGAGTATAGTAGTAGTAGCGCCGAGAATGTTGGCGTGGGCGGGTAAAAATGGCGTTTGCTCCACTGAAATATTCCCAAGCGTCGATTCATCAGCCGGATGAATTACTTTTTTCTGCTTGCGGATTCTGAGCTCAAGGAACATCAGTCGTCGCATTTTTTCCTTTCTCTCGTAACCCAAAAATTCGTCGCTTTTACAGAGATACAACGCGTCCGTCGCTAGCAACCATCCCTTCCCCCTTATCTCTCTCTCTCTCTCTCTCCCCCTCCTTCTATTTATGCAACCCTTTTCAGGGTTTTCGCCTTCCATTTCTCTTCCCGTCTTAGATAACTCCCTCTCCCTCTTTAAGTAGTCCTCCGTTTCTCTCGCGTGACATGTGACGTATTCCCAGGGCCTGAGTAATCCTCTCTGGCGTATTCTCCCGCTGGAAATCAACTTATCAAGAAAATATGGCCGATGTTTCGTCTTTTTTTAAATTAATTTTTCGTGGTGTTTTTCCCGCGGCACAAAAAAAAGGATTCCGTTGAAGAGTTTTTGGAGTTTTTTTTTCCTGTAGTCTTTTTCTTGGCATTTAGCTGTTGCTGGGGTTGACCTAAAACTTTTCATGCATTGACAAAGGATCAAAGGGAAGTGACAACGGCTGATAATAACTTATCCTCGAATTTATCGCTTCTGAAAGTGCAAATGTCGAATTCGTTGTTTTTATGATAAATCTTGTCACGTTTTCAGAACTTTCCGATACTTATGGTAGGAATAGTAACATGGCGCAGAAGTGATCCAGTTTCTACGAAAAAATAAAGTAATAATTTAAGTGATTGAATAAACCTTTCATAAAAGTGGCAATTTAAATTTATGGAGACTCTATTTATAGCGGTGTGTTATTTTAAAAATTATTTTGCCTGAAAAAAAATTATAACATTTGTTTTAAACGCTAATATACTATGCTCATTTATTTATTGTGAAAAAATAAAGATTTTAACATTGACTGTCAATATCACAGTAAAAACCTATTGGCATTCATTTGAGATCCAATGATTGTTATTTTATTATTCGATGAAAATTTTTAGCGAAGCAATCAGGAAAAATATGACAAATTTTTATATGTATCACGGTTGTGTCACCTCTTATGAGTGTAGCAATAACTTTATATATATTTAATGGAAGACTACAATGGAAAATCGCTGAACTTTGTAGAATATTTTGTTTTTTAAATGCAGGCATATAGAAAGTCTGTTGAAGTCTGGCTTGATTAATAAGGAAATACTTGTCTCGGGAATATTTTTAACAAATTATATTTTAACTATAAAATCTATTATGTAGGACAAAGAAAGTCTTATATCAGACCAATGGAACTCACAGACTGCCGACAAATTGCCCCAAAAAGATTATGAATACGTATTTTATTCAGATCCGTTGTCTTGAGAGAAATCTTCGTCTTTATAACTATTTTTATTTACCAGTTATTCGTTTCTATCCTTTACCGTAATTCATGTTATCTTCTCGAGGAACTCGGAATTTTTTTAAAAATCATCTACAAAAGAAATCACCCAAACAAATATTCTTAAACGAACCCGTACAGGAAGCGCGCGTGCGTTGCGCGGTTATTCATGGACCTCGAAATTGGAGGTCAGAGCACCGTTCACGCATTCCAGCGCTTGCATCACCTCGCGAAATTTCGCGTCAGCGACATAACACACTCCAAAGGGATTCTTTTGTCGAGAATTCTCAGGAAAGCCTTCCAAAAATTCATCGATTTAGGATAGCTCGGATGGAAAATAGTACTATCAATCGACGCCGATAGACGAATCCCCTTTCGATCTCCCCGTTTTAATCGACCGCAAATATGCAGTTCACACGCGGGGAGTCGTACAAAGAGGGAGAGAGTGAGTGTGGGCGAGAGAGATAGGTAAAAAGTGAAAGAGGGAATTTGAGGGAAAGAGGGAATTTGAACCGGGACAGCCGGTGTGTCTGTTTTGCGGCGTCAAATCCCTTACGCCTTGGGGGATACGCCATACGTTTTGGACCGAATAATTCAAATTGCCACAAGGTCCTCTATCTCTTCGGGGTTCCCACACCACTTTGGTTTTGAGGCGGGAGAGAAGGGAGGTTTGAAGGGAGAGAGAGAGAGAGGGCAGCACACGTCCATTGCGTATTTAAGCCATTTGCGGACATGACTCTGCCATTACGACGTCCCGCTGATTTCATCCTCTTCGTCTCCCTCTCTCCCACCCACCGGTTCTCTCCCTCCTCCCACACACACACACGCAACCATCTGCCATTTATATTTTCCTCCCATAATCCCTTTCCGTCCACTCTCAACAAACTCCATTCGCTTCTAAAGCGCGTCATCATCCCATTTTCAAATCCATCACGTCGGAGTGGCACTCTTCTGATGCTAGGTTCCCACTTTCTTCCCCTCTCCCTCTCCTACTTCATATCTCCCCCACCCACCTCTCTCTCTTTCTATCTATCTCTCTCTCTATTTATCACCCTATCAATCTACGCCCTATCTGTCCTCGCGTGCTTCGGAATTCAACGATGGCGATCAATTAAAAGTATATTTATTTCTTGGGTCTAAGGTAGAAATAAAGTCAATATTAGCGAAGACGGTACTTATTTAGAATCGTCGTCAAAGTTCGGTGGTGATGATATGGTAAATAACCGATTCGTGTGTTTTAAATTAAATTTGTTGTAATTTCTTCTGTATTTTTATATCTTGGTAGAAGGGTGGTTAGAGTAGTATCTGCCGCCGAATACTAAGGTCGCGGGTTCGAATCCCGCCGAGGGCATGGATGTTTGTATTCGTCGTAATGGGTTGTATGTAAGAATGGAGTATAGTATAGTCTAAATATCGCCCTTGAAAATAAAGTCGAATTTATGGTACCACGTCTTAACATATATCCGTAAAATTGTTTCTGCGGTGACGTATTTTCATGCCTCGTAATGTCGATTTGGGTTTAATGAGAACGGCCGCCAAAGTGCGCTTCATAAATCCAATACTCCACGCCGTGGACGTTGGAAACAAAAATTCATGCGTTTAAATTACTAATAGGCATTCGTACTTGTCAATTTTCAAGGCCCAATATCTTAAACGAGCGGAAGTGGTGTTTGTTAGGAATCGTCAGGTTGTTTCGCAAAAAAATTGAGTCGATTCAACTAAAAGAGAAGAATTAATAAGCGCTTACTCATGTGTCTCCTGACAGCAATAAATGAAGTCATGAAAAACCATATGCGCACTTCTGTTATGATGCTGCGACATCAGTGGTATTCGCCGATGGTACGTTCTAAAAGAATTAGCAGTGGAGATCACTGACGACGGCTTCCTGGTAGCCAAAATACGCGTATGATTTTTCATTATCATTTTTTCTGATTACGGAGATATTTAATTAAATAATTTTATTATAGACAAGACGAGTAGGATAACTCTCAGTTGATTTAATTCAAGAAACAATCACATTATCATGCTGACTTTCTTTTTATTATATGGGTCTTTATGCAATATCTCAATTTCTCTCTCGAAAAAATGTATAAACAAACACACAGACTGGGCATAATTTACAAGCAAATGCGCCTCAGCAAGCGCATTTTGTGTCCTCACTCATAGCATGAGCTGTGACCTGCATAACTCTTTTAAAAAACTACATCACGCCATGTGCATACTAAAAACAAATAGACTCCGTAAAGTAATTCAATTCAGCCTTTCGCTTTCCTATCTTAAAGGCGGGCTTATCCTTTACTATTTTTTATCGATCAAGACCTTGCGCAAAAAACGCATTCAGAGATCTTTTTGTCTATTTTCCTAGAATCAATGCCGACCAACACTTTGATAGTTGGATTGGATTTTATCAGATTAGGAATTCAAACGAGTGAGCGATTGTGTTTTTTTTTAGTTACGAGCGGACCACAACTAAACAGATACAGGATTGCGGCTGGAAATCAGTAGAGCGTGAAACCTTCTTGACTATTGACCAAAACAAGGCTAGTGAAGTGGAAAATCGCTGTCGGGAGGTTTGCTTTGATGTAATTAATACAATTTCAGCATACATATCCTCGAGAGATGGGCAACGTTTGCGCCATTCAGGGTGGGCGTAATGAAAATATCCCGTTCCTAATATCAGAAGCGTTGATATCTGTGATGTAATGCGCTACGAAATTCAATAACGTTTCAGTTATGATTGCGGAGATGAAATACTAACATTGAGAACAAAAACGAAAAAAAAATCCGTATGATGGAAATCTGTAAAAAAAAAAAAAACTTCTAGCTAGAATTTTTGTTATATGCATGTGAGGTACATTTTCGAGGAAAATTAATTTAACAATTAATGCCTCTCTCTTATTTTTGGATGCCATAATTTCCTCTGAAATTTATTATGTAAAAGCATGTTAAACTTTAATAAAACCCTTTACCGTTGACTATATATTCCTCTTATAATTTATGGCACATATTTGTTTTTGCATAGTTGCGGTAAAGCTTTGCGCGGTCATACTTTTATCAATTAGCGATTTCTTAGTATATATATACGCATATTAAATTTTGATGCAGCTGTTGATGAAAGAAGATAGAATGCTGAGTTCACTTTCAACAGCAAAAAATAACATTTTTTTCATTAAATAGAAGACATTATGGTAAGATTCTAAGCCATTCCTGGAGTTCTAAAAATCAAATTTAGAAACCTTTTACCTCTCCAAATGATTTCTTCCATATGTAATGCGTAATTCCATCGAAAGATCTTTAAGAAGGAGAAACCGCAAAAAACAGCGACCATCACACACCTAAAAATACCGCCAAAGCATATCATTCACCTCAACTTAACACTCTCCTCAACTTAACACTCTCCTCAACTTAACACTCTCCTCAGCTTAGCACTCTCCTCAACTTAACACTCTCCTCAACTTAACACTCTCCTCTTTCTCTTAATTTCCCCTCTCCCCCTTTCACATTTATACCCCTTCAGGTTCCGTTCAACTTCCTATCTTCTACTGCATTTTCCTCTTTCTGCCATCTTCCGCATTTCCCTTCGTCTTGCCATTCCTAACTCATTTCTCATTCTCCTCACCTTTCTCTTCCTTCCTCTTTGCACACCTATTTCTCTGGCATTCCCCTTTGCTTACACCCTCCCCCCCCTCTCTCCCCTTTTCTATCTCCTTTCCATTTCCTCCCTTTACCTTTAACACCGTCTCACCCGCCAACGCAACCGTAAGGAAACCCCTTTCGGGCCAATCCAAACACGCGCGCTTCTATTTCCGTCCGCATCGATGGGATTGGCGCAAACCTCGTATCTTATCCGTTAGCCATTCCACCCTCCGACGCCATCAGCCCAAAAAAGCCTTTTGATATATCTTTCGACGGCGGTTAAAGGTCTTTTCCGTTTTAAAACCGCCAAAACATTGCAGACTGCTAAGGACCTTTTGCCCGCCGCATCCTTATGCCTGGACGACCGACTAGGAAAACCGTGTCCTAGCAGAGGGGAAATGATTGATTAACATCTCGCTCTAAAGCGGTTTCTAGCTGACATCGGTGCTCGGACCTCATGGAAGTACTGCACTGGTCTCATTCTGTGTTAATGAATTACCAATCCTCGACGCCGTTTCGTATTCTCCGAACGTTCTCTTACCCCTCCGTTCTACGCGTTCTTAAATCCATTCGGATGCTTAGTTAACATGTTGGCTGCGAGAATAGCATACTTCTGTATCCCAGTTGTGTTAACTTGTATATATTTATGAAAGTTTGTTTGTTTGTGCATCTATACATTTCCACACCGTTAAAGCTAGAGTAATAAAACTTTCAACGGATACTTTCTTCACAAATAAGAAGGCCGTAGGCTACTTTTTAATCCCAAAGGTTTTATATTAATTGTACAAAAAGCAAAATAACATTGTATGCTAATTTTATCGCATGGTAAGCTGCATGTCGCAGCATCAAGAGTTGGATCAGGAAAAAAACTTGTATATGCTTATAAATAATCAAAAAACCAAAAACATTGTTTACAACGAAGCACTGAAATAAAACAATTTTTGTTAGAACAACTTTTTGTGTTTTTCCCCGGGCAACGCCGGGTACTGTAGCTAGTGTGTTCTAAATGTAAATGAACAGAATCTGAGGATCTTTAGAAAATGATGATTTAGTCTTCCTAAATTTCTTAGAATACTTGCAGAGATTTTTTGTGGCACATTTTATCAGAAATATATTCGAGTTTGTATCATTCGCTCGTTCAGGCGGGCCATGCTTACTTCCTTGATAAATCGAATTTTATTAAACAAACGGTTAAAGATAGAAGGGTACAATAATCGATGCCCTTTGTTTTCAGAATTTTCTCGTTAATTGTGCTGCAATGAGAGACTATGCAACTTTATGCGGTTTTAATCATTATGTCATTAAAAATCGCCCGTATATTATAGACTAGCGGAAACCCGACGTTGCCCGGGGAAATTTGTTTCAAATCCGTTAGGGAGTCTAGATGATACATGGTACTTGCATTTAAGAATTCAATCGGCCGACGTTTTGAATAAAACGGGCAGAGAGAAACTAAAGTCACGTACGAACTATTCCTGGGAGCCCTTCATAATCGTACTAAATTTGATTCAAATCAATTTTAGGACTCGGGAAAATACGCGTAGTTTAACGTTTAAATCGGCCGCCATTTTGAATCAAGCGGGCATATAGACACTGAAACCATATATTAAACTTCCCCTTGGTACTCCTAACAATCGCATTAAATTTGGTCCGAATTGGTTGAGAAATGTGGGCGTGCATAAAGGAACAGCAGATAGACTTACTAAAATATAATGGTGGAGATTAAGTAATTTACATCGCGGGTCGCGTGTGTCATATCCTTTCACTAAAGGGTTTTACTCCAGCAGGGGATGGAGTACTAACTATAGCTGATTTCCTAAGGAACACTTTTATTATGCTACATATTTTTATTGTTGTGGTAAACGGAGAACATTGTGACAAAGTAATGGATCTTATTGTTAGTTGGGGGTGTCGAAATTCAGTTATACTTTTATTTTAATTAGCGTGTGGTTTTAGAGACAGACAGACAAACGACTTTATTCAGGGCGAAATTGAGACTGTGAAGTCCCTTCTTACATTTAACCCTTCATCAACAGTTACAAATGATAATGATAGAATGAGAACCATAAAAAAAAATAGAAAAACAAGCAAAACACCAGATTGCAAATTTGGAAAATTTCTATATAAAGACAGTAATTGTGGTAAAAACCTAGGAAAGACCAGACTTGGCTATCCTAGTAAAAGACCACGCAGGAAAACACCCACGAAGGGAAGGGGGGTGGAAAAAAACCTGCGAAAACTCTAGATACACGAAAGAACAATAGTTGAATTACAATAATACATACAAGTTTAACAAGATAAGATTTAAAAAAAAATAATTTTATGTGTAATGAACTAAATAATTAAAGAAAATATAAAAAACAAGAGATGAAGACATACATATTTAGCAGAAGTTGTGGAAGAATGGAGTGAGCGATGGAGAGTGAAAGGGAGGGAGAGAGAGTGAGGGAGAGAGAGGGAGGGAGAGAGGGGCGGGAAAGAGGGGAGGGAGAGAGGGGAGGGAGAGAGAGGGAGGGAGAGTGTGAAGGGAGAGAGAGAGAAGGGAGAGTGAGGAGGGGAAGGGGAGGGAGTGGGAAAGGGGTGCGTGCAAACAGTATTGTATATAAAAATATAAAGGGGAAGCTTTCTGAGAGGATTTCCTACTACACGCAAGTTCTCAAACTTTTTTGAACCCTCAGAGTAAAATTATCATCGACGTGTAACTTAGTAGTATATCTCTCCGCAAAGTTTTTAATTTCATAGTACACTATCACGGGTGCTCTCTAACTTCGCGGCAAAACGAACCAAATTTATCGAGAATTCGTGTAACATTTTTACCAGCCTATATCCAACAAAAAAATCGCCTCACCAACAATTATTACTAAAATATACAATTTTCAAATCGTTTATCCCGGATTACGAAATAATCCTATGACAAAAATTCCAATTCTCCAAATTAAGAAGCAACATGTTTTCGGTTTCAAGTATCAGTAACTACAGCCTAAGAAATCGTAGCATAAGAGATATTTGGTTTCTGTGGTCTTAGCATTAGAAGAATAAATAGTATTTTTCCTTTGCCTATGATTTCAAAATGCACCGCGGCACACCAAGTACATTATCGCGGCGCAACAGTGTGCCGCGACACACCGGTTGAGGAACACTGCTCTAATCTAACAATAAAAGTAAAATGGGTTGAAATTCAGCATATATTTTCGGGAGGGATTTGCCTTACAGTGACATCAAATTCCATTATTTTTTATTGTTATATCCTTTTAAGATTCACGTATTAGTGGTATAAGGGATATTACCCGAGTATTCATATCATTCGATTTACAACCGTATTTTTATTACTCACCATAAAGATATCGACTGAAAGTTTTTCGGATAAGCTGAACATGAAACTGACGGTTGAGAAAGTTGCTTCATCCGACAAAATTGGAAAGCTCACGCTTGCGTGGGAGTTGATTGCTATGGACAAATATTTGCTATATATATATATATATAAGTATATATATATGTGTGTATATATATATATATATATCGTCAGATTTTCGCGATTAGGTTTGTTTATACTCAAAACAAACAACGGTAAACTTTGCCTACCTTATGACGTCGAAACTTATACCCGGAAACACGCAGCAATATGTTTGAGGTGCAAAAATATAAAATTCGACCTCCGAACATACGGTTCCATTATTCTTAATATTTATTAAGAAAAGAATCGAAATATTGCTAATTAGATTGCTTCAACTGGTCCTAAAAATGATTCCTTAGGCTATAAAAGTTATTTAATTAAATACATACTAGAAAGTCTTCCATGAGATGTTGCATCGCTGTAAACTACTCTCCGAAATAAAAGCGTTTTCTTTAATTTTTGCGATTACAATCTCATAAATTATATATTATCTCTCTTTGGGATATTAATTGCACTTTTATTCTCTTCTTAACTAGATAATATACTTAATAATTGATGTCGCTAAAATTATTTATTTGTTTTGCTGCTATAGATGGAATTGTGTGACAAAGTCGGATCCAATAAATTACCAAAGAAAAATGACAAACATTATGATGAAATTTTTAAAGGGAGTTTGCAACATGAATCCTTGATAACGTTCCATATGTTTGAAAAGCGATTAATAGGATAATTGGGCCTATCATTTCTATGAAAGCACTCTTCGTGCTCCATATTTTCACATTATCGGCCACTTGAAGTAATTAATTATCCACAGCATGCATTACGCCATGCGAATGCATTGTATCTAAAGCTCTGGTTTTTTAAAATTGGCATTCGACTCGCCAAATGTTATGATTGCCCACGATATGTCACGATAGGTTAGCAACGGTATTATCAATTATCTACCATCAACTCTAACGGAACCATTTACGATTTATCACATGAAAAGATTGAAAGACAATCTTAGCAGTATCGCATTAGCTTGAGGATGGCAAAGAAAGGTCAAAGATGATGAAAAGATTGAGCGGTTTCTTTCGAGGAAAAATCTCTTTTGATATCACCTGGCATTAGAAATACGCGCCAAACCACGCGATTTCCTCTTTCCCAGCTTTCATTTGTTTTCGTCTGTCACCACATCTGAACTCCATTTTCCCTCGTGACCATCATAGTTCCGTCGACCCCTATTTTTTTCCGAAACATATGAGTATGTGCTCGATACGCGTTTCGTATCTTTCTTTTTTTTATAAAAAACCTTCCGTTTTGTCGTCTTGCGTAGCCTTCCCCATCCCCTTCACGTCCATCACATTTTCTCATTTTTTTTACGAGTTATTTTTTTTCGAAAAACGTTCGCAATTTTTATCTGCAGTAGATATGTTGTTTTGTGTCTTTTTATTATTTGGACCGGTGATGTTATTTTTTTTCTCCCGAACTGTCGCGTTTCTTTGTTTTTTTGGTCGACCAGAGTAACCTCTCGTTTCGGGAAACAGTGGATGAAATAAGACCTCTCATCGTTCCGTTCCTTTTTGTTTTAGTTTTGCCTTAAAAAAAACCGTCAGCCTCCTTTTTTTTCTCTCCCTATAGGAATCGTCGTTCGTTTTTCTCTGTTTTGCTTCTGCTCCAGTTGTTTTTCTCCAGTGGAAAAGAAAATTCCTCTGCCTTATCTTTAATTTTATTTTGTGAATCCTGTGTTTTTGTGCTTATTTTGGATCTGTGTGCCCGTAAATTCAGATTTTCATCTCGTAAGCATTTAATTGGAGAGTGATTTACGTTATTAAAATGTCAGTCGAAATTTAAACAAGGTGATACAAATTCTAGTTAAAGAGAGAGCCTGGTGTGTGGTGTATACATACATACATACATATATATATATATATATATATATATACATATATATATATATATATATATATATATATATATATATATATATATATATATATATATATATATATATATATATATACACACACACACACACACAGAGCCGTAGTGAGGGCGAGGCAATCGGCGCACGTGCCCAGGGTGCATTCGTAAGGGGGCGCCAATGGAAGTCTTATTATACACTTGACAAATTGTGGTTAGTTTCGATCTCTTCGCAACGGCCAACCGGAGGTTCAGCTGAAGGACCATGACTGAACCAAGTCATAGGTTAATGTGTGCAAAATTAATTGGCTGCTTCTACTCTTTACGCTTTGAATGTAATTGCTTTTATCTATCCTCGTCCCCAAAAATGTGTACGCCCTATCGCATTACATTAGTCGTGCAGAATTTTCATCCAAGTCTTCGATAAAAAAGTAATTATTGAGGAGGACTTTATTGATTTTATTGCTATCAAATCGAAAAAATATGTACAATATACATTGTACAAACTTTCTCATGTATTAATGCGTTGTTTAGTTATCATATTGAAAAATATGAATTATGTAGAATCATTATAAACATCAACTTAAATAACTATACGAAATTTTATGAAAATCGTATTAGCTGTTTTGTTTAGAAAATTCAATTGTTATTAAAGTTGCCCAAGAATAAACTAGCGTTATATTAATTTTTTGAGAAATATGATGTATGTAGTATTATTGCAGACCAACTACAGTATCTGTAAGAAATTTGATCAAAATCGTTGTAGCCGTTTTTGAGAAAATCAAATTGATGTTAAAATTGCATAGAATAAACTGCCCTTAATTATAAAGAAATTTCGCGATTACAATACAATAGGTACTTTCTCAATATACTTCGTATATGAGAAACTAAAAGGGAGACGAAATCGCGTCAGAAATAATCTAAAAATTGGAACTTTATGTAGGAGATTTACAAAACATAATAGCTCAATCGTGTGAAAATGCTTCTAATAGTATAACCGGTAAATTTATTAATTTATTTTGCTGGTTCCACATCGAGATGGGTTGCACTCATGTAGATCCTTAAGTTCATATTGAAATAACATGGCACAACACGATGTTCATCAAGATCAAATGCAGTGAAAGGTTACAATTGAAGCAAGTTTATAGGGTGTTAATAAAAATAAAGAATGAATATGAATACACAGATATTGAAGGTTTGCTAAAACAGATCGACGTGCAATTTATATTTTTCTTGTTAGAAGATCAACCGCCTCATTAAATCTGTTCAGGGTGCCGATGTAACTGTGGATTGATCTACAATTTGGTACCAGACACAAAAAGTTCAAAGTCACAACTGGAAGAGTATATGGAAGAGACAAAGACATTTTGCGATGAAAAAGGAATCCCGAAAATAAGAGGAAGAAAAAGGAATTTAATGACACGATGGGAACTGTAGCACCCTCAATATATACGAAATTGATAATGATTTAAAATTTTTAAGTTGTGCTTTATACATTGTATAATACGACTGAAGATGAAATGATAAATTCCTGTAAAAATGCTGCGCATATGTATAAAATCAATGAGGGTGAACGCGAGTCAATTGAAGAAGTTCTCAGTTTGAAACACCACCTGCCTTCGATAAAAGGTGTCAAAGTTACACAAAGAAATATTGGAATTTCTTCATGAATATGGTGTTTTAAGTTCCTTTCACAATGGGGAAATTTTGCTGAGAATTTCTTGACAGTCGCCACATCAATTTCAAGTGGAGAGCGTTCTTTTAGTAAACTGAAATTGAGCAAAAATGACCTACGATCATCAACGAATCAAGAGAGACTTTCTGGTCTAGCCATCTTATCTATTGAATATGACACTGCTAAAAATATAGATTCCAATGACATAATCAATATTTTTGCTGCAAATAAAGCCCAAAAAATAAATCTGTAAAGAATCGATTGTTTATTTTAGTTAAATACCCCTTTTAAAATAGGCACTTATCATTTTATTAGATTATCTTGGGGCGACAAAAAATCCTCTGCCCAGGGCGCCAAAAGTGGTCACTATATATTGAACGCAGTATTTCTATCTTAAAATTAATTTACAAATCAACACCGAACGTTCATAAAGGATTGTACCAAGTAGCTACTTTTATGACCTATATAATATTATATATATGTATATATATATATATATCGTACAATTATTTGTATCCATACACATAATAAAGTATTCCTATTTCGTACATAAATACCGGAAATAATGTTAAGCAGTAAAATCATCTGATATGTATCGGACGTTTTCCCTCGATTTAACGAAAATCCATTTTAAAAAACGCTATTAAAATTTTTATACGAAAGCATTATCTGTCCGCGAGAGAATGTAATATTAGGCATTTGTTTCAGACGCTAATATATTTAACTCCCAATCAATTTCGAAATATGTCATTTAGGCGGCCAACAAATATGCATTAAAAATATTTTTAAGCAATGAAAGTGTTTCCGCTTATTCATTTTAAAAAAATTTTAATCATTTTTATAGCAAGAGGAGAGAAAGAAATGTTTAATATTTTTTTCTGAATTTAACGTTCGAATTCGGGTTAATGTCGCTCGGCGTGTCCTAAATTTGTAAAAAGTTTTATTTAGGAGCTTAGGTTTGTTTGTTTCGTTTATTTCCCAGTGCTTTTATCCGCGCCCTTCATTACTTGCGCATTTTACGAGTCAGAAAAGTTTCCTCTTTACGTTTCCCCTCGTTTCCCTTTTAGGGTCTGTTCGAAGAATCGTACTCATCCGGCCTCTTAAAACGAAAATTTTATTTCTTCCCTCCCTCTCTCCCCCCCCCTCTCTCTCCCTCTCTCTCTCTCTCCCTCCCTCTCTCTCTCCCTCCCTCTCTCTCTCCCTCCCTCTCTCCCTCCCTCCCTCTCTCTCTCTCCCTCCCTCTCTCTCTCTCCCTCCCTCTCTCTCTCTCCCTCCCTCTCTCTCTCCCTCTCTATCTCTCCCTCTCTCTCTCCCCCTCTCTCTCTCTCCCCCTCTCTCACTCTCCCTCTCTCTCCCTCTCCCTCTCTCTCTCATTCCTCCGTTTACTAGCTTACCTGTTCTTCACACTTGTGTTCGCTATCCAATCTAATCAAAACTTCCACGTATATACCTCTCTGTTGTTTTTATCTCACCAATGCTTCGCCTTTTCGTAGGTATTTCGTATCATCGTTTTATCCTCTCCTTCCATACTGCTTTCCTTTTTTTTCCTCTTTTCCCTTTTTTCTATAACTTTGGCTATTCTGAATCCCAATAAAGAACCGAATAAGTAAGATTTTTCATGCCAACCACGTTTTTCTGAACTTTTTTTTGAACGCCAAATATTTATATTTTCAATAAATGGGATATTTAGTAAATATATTAAAATCGGTTGGAAATGTTTCATATAAACGGACAACAAATTTGAATTCCATCTCTTAAAAATACCTAGACTTTTTTCAAAATTCGGATTCAAAACTCTCTTAAAATCACATAAATTTATTTTAATGCGTCACCGCTGTCGAGTAACTGAAAACTATATAGAATA
This sequence comes from Uropetala carovei, assembly GCA_036926305.1. NCBI lineage: Eukaryota > Metazoa > Arthropoda > Insecta > Odonata > Petaluridae > Uropetala > Uropetala carovei. The sequence continues at coordinate 3,164,833 of JAXCHB010000181.1, read as the reverse complement.
ACTAAGTAAACAATCGTTAATGCAGGTTAGCCTTATTATAATGTAAATTAAATGTCAAACCATTTAAAGCTGGGATGGCAAGTTACAAGAAACGAAAAATGAAGTGAACGTTAGTAAATAAAATAGATACTTAGGTAGGTCAAAACAAAAATATATTTCAAATTATCATGTAATACGGATAGTACTTATATAGGTTAGTGCTCTTTATCGTCTACATATATATATATATATATATATATATATATAAACGTCTTTATTCGAGCGAAACTGGCCCCATAAAGTACATCTTACATTTAACCTTTCGTCAATAATATGCACAGTAGAAATGGTGTTAATAAACATGACATGAACCACAATGTAAATAATAAAATATAAATGAAAAATATCCTAAGAAAGAAACAGAATAGATCCCCCTAGTAAAACCCACGCCGGAACACACCCACAAAAAAGTGGGGCGTTAAAACCTGCGGAAACCCTCTATAGTATTATATGAGTTTGAAGATTAAAACAGTACACAATAAATAATAGTCAGAATTCAGAGTGAAAAATCGTAGTTAAAGCGATGTTGTATACAGTCGCTTTTGAGACTGTTAACAAAATAATATAAGGAAATACACATAAAATAAAAATATAATATAAATATCTACGCCATACCTATCTTATATATATATATATATATATATATATATATATATATATATATATATATATATATATATATATATATATAAGATAGTTATATCTAATATATATAAATATCTACGCCATACCTATCTTATATATATATATATAAGATAGTTATGGCGTAGATATTTATATTATATTTTTATTTTATGTGTATTTCCTTATATATATATATATATATATACACACGTATATATCCATCCATCCATCCCTTCTTACGCATCACCTTTATCTCTCCCTTCTCATCCCTCTTATTTTCGAGTAGTTATTTTTTATCCCTCAAACGTGTATCGTATTTCACCTCCCGATCCCTTTTCCGCCTTTTCAACATTTTTCCCCGATATTTATGCATTTTTTTCTCTCTCCAATCGCTTTTCTCGCCTCACTCCCTTGCCCTTATGCCTCTTTTAAAAAAATGGAAGTATTCCTTCTCCTGTCTTCCCCCCTTCCTCCCTTTCTCCTTATCCGCGCCTCCAACTAACATTGCCTTTGCATCCATCCATCTTCGGCCTTTTTTCTCCACCCTATCTCTCTCTCTCTCTTCCTCTATACTTTTTCGACTCTTCGTCTCTTTTACCTTGTGCGCATGCGCGAACGCAAATTCGGTATCGTCCGATTTCCATCTCTCTCTCTCTCTCTCTCTCTTTTTACATTCCTCTTTACTTTCATTTAGTTCCCCGCGGGTCTTCCTATTGTTACGTAATTTTATCTCGTTTACCTCATGGGTTCCGCTACCCCACACGTTATCGCCCAAAAAATGCGAGTCCATTAATTAATTCGTTCTCTCTTATTGATCATTCGGTCTTTTTTCTCTCTCTCTTACCGAACCCTTCATCATCGGATTTTCGCGTCTTCTGATCACAAAAAAATCCTCATTTTGGTGCCAGGCTTTATTGGTTATTCGACCCTTTCAAATGTTTCCTCTCGTCCTGTTTTTGTCCGAAAAATAAAAAGAGAGAGGTGATGTTCCTCTTCTAATGTGATTAATTTCATTAGCTCTGTATCCGATGAACTGTTATTTCTGGTCCTAAATAACTTGTGTAACATTTTCTCGAGGGGATATTTTTTTTCGGTCAATTTTGTGTTCTTTTTTGTTTGATGTCTATGTGATCTTGCAGGAAGCGTTGGTAGCACATTTATTGAATCATATGGTGTTGGCTCTGTTATGCGCCTAATAATGCTACTTAAAAGATGTAAAAGATCGGACCTACAAATTAAAATTAGTCAGCCATGCCTTTGCGCAGTGTTTGCCTATTTTATCGCCGTACTTAAATGTTGTTTTTACTAAAATCGTATTTTTAGAAATATGTTGGCCTCACCTTTGTTGTTTCAGGATATCATTTTTCGGGTAACGCTATAGTTGATACGAAAACGATTTTCTCAAATTTTTTGTTGCATGATGGGGAAGAAATTTTGCGCCAACCTAAATACTATAGCTTGCGGTTTTTTGTCTTGTAAACTTTTGGAGTTTGTTATGAGAATGTTAGAAAGCCAGATTTATTATCGAAAGAAAACTGCACGTCGATTGGAATGAAAATCCAAGCTCATGTGCTGTATCTGACGGAACACTTTTGAAATTTTTATCCCCGTGATACTCATGAATACAGTCGAGTATAAAAACTCGAGTCATAAAATTTGGTTTAACCAACCGAAATTTATTCTAATGTTTTATGCATTAAGTTGAAAGTACTCTGCATTCGACTTTTGCAAAATGCATAAGCTATATTCTTTTATGATAAACCTCAGTGCACGGGGAGAAATAAATTCCTTTATCTCCTAAAAACAACTGAATAATCGAAACAATCCCCTTTTTTATTTAAGATATGCAAGCAAGTGTTGGCGGGTATAAAATAGGATTTCATATTTTATGACTAAAGTCCTAATTCACGTTTTACAGCCGCCTATTGAATTTTTAAAATTTAACATTTCTTTTTATTTTATTTGGAGAAGTCGTAAAATGAGCATGTTTGGATATTAGAGAAAATTTAAAATTTTTATAATTTATGTATTAAATCCGTTAGAAAATTCTCACCGTGACAAAATTCTGAAGAATGCTGGGTATTTTTTCTCACGAAATTTAGTTGGAATATCATCTCTTCTCGAAAACTTTGACAGTGCTTCAGAGTAAAGTAAAAGAGATATTAAAGATGTTTATTTTTGGAATACGTCATCGCTTACTTTATAAGGATATTTCTGTACTTATCTCTTTGACGCAGATTATAAAAGGTAAATAATTACAATAAATGGGCGATGTCTATTTATTTCATTTCGGGGAATGTTCTGAATTTGATACTGTGGGTTGTTTCTTTAATAAATATTTGATTTATCGCTCTCACCTTCAGTTATTTTTATATAATAGTTCATAGATAAAATTACTTATCAAGAACGCCCCTTATAATATATGCACAATAAAGTCCAAAGTTGAGGACCGATATATTACCGACTTATGAAAAATAATAGAAATATATCGCAAATCAATATTACACCCCAAAGCGTTTCGTAACATTATTTCCGCGAGTTTAGAAAACACGCACACAGCGAATTAAACTACGAGTTTTTAATGCATCGTTTTCTCTCGTTCGAAATTTAATGTTAAACTTAACGTTATTACTTCACAGAAATTTCGCAGAAATTCCACGAAATTGTTTTATAGGGACAGCATCGATCGATTCTCTCTCTCTCACGTAATAAAAACAAAGGCGTTGGATATTTTTCCGTAATATTAAAAAAAAAGGATATAAAATTCATCTCTTTTTTTTGTTCATGAATCGTGTCCCTTTCAAAACATAACAAAATAAAATAAAACTGGAACCGCAATACCGACCGTGACTTAACATAGAAAAATAACATCCCTCGAGAGAAAGAGCGCGCGCGCTTCTTGCGTTATCGATGCTCTTATATTTATAATGTCGTTCGTCCCGTTCCCTTCCGAAAAAAACATTTCCACTCCATCCGCTGCCGGACGGAAACCCATCAACTGCCAAAATGAAGCATATCGACAAGAGGAAAGGGAGAGAATGATGGCCCTCCGAGGGAGGTAGGTAAATGAAGGGACCTGGCAGAGATAGAGAGAGAGAGGGTGAAAGAGAGGAGTGAGAGAGGGAGGGGAAGGACCTCAAGAGGGGAACGTTGATTAGAAAATGGCAAATAAAGAAGATGGAGTGGAGAGAAGGGTAAAGGGGAAGAGAAGAATAAACGAGAAAGAAAAGAGATGCTCACGGAAAATTGGAAATATTCGGAAAAATAATTTCGTGTTGACACATTGGAGTGGAATCGATAAACCGATCGGGAAAAGGTAATCGGTAAAATACCGAGTCGAAAAAAAAATAAACTGGCAAGCCCTTCTCCCTCCCACCGCGAGAGTCGGATAAGAAGGCCTTTATTAGACAAAAGCCAAGTTAAGAAAAGCCAAGCCGTTATTGGTTTATGCTAAGCTATTGGGAAACAAAAAACGGCCGCGTTAGTGGAGAAATTAATGTTTCTGGGTGATATACGTGAACGTTTAAGGACGACGAAGGACTAATATATTCGCAACATATTTTGAATTGGATGCTTCAAGTTTAATCCCGAGTTTGAAGAGGATGACGTAAATGGGATGCCTTTGTTTTGACACGTTGTTCCTCAGAGAGTTATCGAGTTCATCTTATGGCTGAAAAATAATCAAGAATGAGCAGTTAAAAATTAAATGATTGAAAACATGATTTATCTCAGATATCACAAATAATATAAAACTAACTACTTCCGGCGAACTACCACTGAAGACGGCAGCATAGTAGCCGAAAGGCACATCTGGTTTTTCATAACTTTTCTGTGGTTGTTAGAGATTCCTGAGATAGGTACTTTTTCAATATTTAGGTTTTTAAGAGTTCATTCTTGAATTAACAAATTATAATTAGCAATGTGTGTGATTGTGACAAAGACTAATGAGGCCCAGAAACATAGAGTTTATAAAGCGTAAAAAAATTGTTACGGGAGGACCTTGGATTTTTGAACCTTGAATAATTGGTTAACGGGTGGATAAAAATGGATTTGAAAAGTTGAAACGAATAGACGGCATATAATGAAAAAGAGAAATTTTTGAGTTGACAGATAAAAGGAAAGTTTGAACCATAACTCAAGAGAGACCGGAAAGTTATTTTAAATAAGGTAAACAATGCTATTTTCCGTTATCGTCAGGAACTGCGAAATTTATACGTGAGATAATTATGAGTTATTATCTAAAGGAACATTTACCTCGCGTGGAATGGTAGGATTTTTTTGTATTTGGTGCGGTGATGATATGATAACGCGAAAAGCTAATGGAAATTATTTACTCTTTCTGCCGCAAATAAAATGATAGATGTCACTATTTTAAAAGGCGCAATCATTAAAATTTATTTTATCGAACTACACCTCCTCTGCCATCATCGTGGGCGTAAACACTAATTTATTTTCAGATAAAATGTAGAATTTTTTGAATTGCTTTATTTATAATATCTCTTCAATTTGATCATAGAGCACTTTGAAAAATGGAGGGTTGTTATTCAACGCATATTAAACAGAAAAGTACATTTAAAAGAGTAGAAACTCCTTGCGGAAGATTAGTATTTGTCCAAAATTACAGAATTTTAATCCCATTAACGAAAGACTCAAGGCAGGTTAATGTAATCGGTTGATAAAATATGTAGTCATATAATAATATTGGGCTATTTCACATAGTAAATTTATCCGACGTTATTCAGCATTTTACTGAAGGATTTCCTAGTTTTGTTGTGGATAAGTATTTACATAAATCAAACCGATCCCATCTGACAAAAATGTTTTATTTTGAAATAATTTATGGTTTTTAGATACCAGTCGAAAGTAAATGACATATGCAACTCATACAGCCGTATTACTGTCGATTGAACCGCATGCGAATTTGATTCCCAAAGTATTTCTTTTTCATTTTATATCCGCCAAAGTTCACTCAAATATTCGAATCTGAATTTTCCAACTAAAAACCATTACAACAATAAGTTCCTAGGTGGGCTATTTTTCTCGTTTTCGCAACAAAGTCATAGAAAAGGATACGGCAAATAAAAAAGAACCAAGAAAGGTTCTCAGGCAAGAATAAAGAAAAATGACATGACATACTGAAAAAAAAATCCCTTAAACCACGGGCGTGCAACCTTTTCAGGTGACGGGCCGCATTCATACGTGTGAGTGCTTTGTGCCGGGCCGGATGAGAGTTTACATAGTACGTGATTTTAAATATGAAAATAAGGTATTAACCATTTCTTAGCGTAAAAACTTCGCTAGGATATGTGTTATGAAAGATAGCCCTTAAAATGTACATAATTACATGTAATAAATATCGCAGACCTTATCTTCACTAAAGCTTCGCGGGCCGCAATAAATGCTCTAGCGACCCGCCGCACAGTGGGACAGAATCCGAAAAAGTTGGCCAAAACCCATTTTTTCGAAAGTAAGATTGAGGTCTGGTAATGTGTTATTTATGCAGTAAATACATTGGAGTATCATGTAAAGCCCCCATATTTTTCCTGCGGTAGATTTCCTTAAGTGTATTACCACTCAAACATCACGTTTATCGACCATCTGCTTTTCTCGTGTTCCTCGCCCGCATGGCATGAAAGATTACTGGGAACCTGGTGATAGGAAATCAGCGTTGGGATAGTATTTCAGCGTGGGGTTTGGTACTTCAATTCCTCCTCTTTCGACTCGTATATATATTTGTACCGTGGAGAAAAAAAATAGGACTGTTCCAGCCGATTCAAAGCACCACTGCATAAGGAGGCAAGCAGAAACTTCACCTGCTTTCTTCTTGATGTACAAACTGATTTCCGCACATTTCCGCTGCATATTTGGTCTTGCTAGGAAGCTCAACTCATCGACAAACAGGGCGAACAACAATTAGCTGCGACTAGCTGCGACTCCGCCAGTTGTGTTGACAAATGTAAGCAGAGGATGCGCGAACGGTCGCACTGTGGCGGCCTCCCCGCCCGCCGCGCGGAGCTACTATTCGGATAACCGACGGATGCCGATTACTTTTCGCGAATGAGGGCGAAGTTTTCTTTTCTTTTGTACAAAAACTAAGTTACTTTTCATAAGACAGCACTCAGGTATGGCTGTAACTAATTTCTTATTGTATGGTAATTTAATTCATGATTACGTTTTGTTATAAGTGTCTGTTAAATGAAATCTTATAGAAGTCCCTTCATTTCAGCCTGAGACACGTAATCGGCAATGCCCATTCCAACGCGGCGTCAACTGTTTACAGTTCTCCGAGAAAAACAATCTCTGACGGAGCAACGTGCACATATCGAAAAGTACGTTCTTTCGAACGTAGGTGATTCCGAGATTACCGAGTGCAACAAGACAAAAGTGAGCCGTGCAGTGTCCCAATTTTGCTACAAGGCCAATGTAAAGTGGTAATCATGTGACAGAAGGATGGACTACTTCGTATCAAAACATGCAGCGTGGCTTGAAAAGGATCTGATAATCAGCAGATGAGTTACAAATTTCAAAGACTAATCCCTCGGGAAGTGGCGGTCGGCCTTCTAAATCATCTGAGGAGAGTAGTGCTCGAGGTAAGAGGAGAAAAACGGAGGCCTTGCGCCAGTCCGCGACAGTCACAGCGCTGGCTTATGCGGCTGAAATGAGCCTGCGATCGGCTGGCAAAGAAGACGCCGCGAAGCTGCTGAAAGAAGCCATCGATACAACACCGACACGTGCTACCAAAATAAGAGCTGCGGTGAAGACGGTCAAATCTGCTCAAAATGTGATACCGTACACCCCCGACGAGGCCTTGTCGCTCATTATAGAAGGGAAGTTAAGTAAACAGCAGTATCTACTGATGAGGCAGGGTTCAATGCAGCGAAATGCACTTTTATATCCCTCCTACATTAAGGTGGCGGAGGCTAAGCAGCGATGCTATCCTGCAGACATTTTTTTCACCATCACGGAAACTCTGGCAGAAATAACGCTTCAGTCCATCCTCAATAAGTAAGGTGTTGCGTCGGAAACCCCCAATACAGCTACGCCACTGGATAGAAGGAGTATCCACTGAGCCTCAAAACCATCAAAAATGAACTCAGCGGCCCCGAAAACCCCAAAGTACCCAAATTCAGGTCGATCAGACGTTAGCTTTAGTTATGGCCAGCTTTTTCGGATTCTGTCCCACTGTGCACCGGCCGTAGGTTGCACGCCTCTACCTTAAACGATAAGGAAAACACGAAAAAAAACGAATGGGACAAAATCGAAAGAAATAAAGCGAAGAGACAACAAAAACAGAAAGGAGAAAAAATTCGAAAAAGAATTAAAAACAGAAGCGGGAGAAAGTGAGAGCGCGAGATTCGATTATGCTCTCGAGACTCTTAAAAGGAGACGAGAAAACAGGTGGAATCGTTAAAAAAAAACAAAAGATGGGAGGAATGAACGAAATGGTAGAAGTGCGTTGTTAAAATCGGAATCGAGCGAGAAAGATGGAGAGGAAAAAGAATAGGGATATCCTTATGGACACTGGAGAGATAGAGAGAGAGAGAGGAGGAGGAGAGGGAAAGAAAAAAAAGAAAGCCGTACCGGAGGCGTAGTAAGAGAGAGAGAGAAAGAGCAGCGCCCTCACGCCCGGAGGCGGAGTGAGGCGTGGGAGGAGCCAAGGGAAAGAGAGAGAGAGAGAGAGGGTTAGAGAGGGGAGAGAAGGCGGGTTTAAAGGGGGGAATGGCGGGGTGCGGTGTGAGAGATACGAGGGCGAGGCGGAGAGAGGGGCGGGGAGGTGGAAAGGAGAGGCGAGGCGCGCTTCCCGGGACCGTACACTCACTGCCGGCGGTTCGTCGGTGAGGTAAACATCGCGCGAGGCGTACGTCTCTCTCTCCCCCTCGCGCAATCGACCAATTTCTTTCTCTTTTAATATCTCGCAGTCTTCGATAGGGTGCGAGGCTGATATGAGTGCTATAGAAGGAGGGGGTTGAAAAAAAAACCCCCCCGAGAGGCTGAGGCGGTGTATTATATAGTAGTAGCTCTGCCTCACCTGATTCACCGTCTTTGTAATTTCGGAGGACTGGAAATACTTTTGTTTGTGTTACCTGTTCCAGTAGTTCGTTTACCACTTCGAGAGTGAACTATTACTTTAGAGTGAAGGAGATCTTACCTAATGGACTGGAAGAGTTGGAAGGGAACAATGTACTTGGAAGGATAAAAACGGAGGAGGAGAGTGGGAGATATCCGTCTTCGTGGTAACTGTGCGTGTGTGTGTGTGTGTATCTCCCCTTTCTCTCTACGCCTCCTGTGGTCAGCCTCTCTACCTCACCAGAGAGAGAGAGAGGTGTCTACGTGGCCGTTTTATCCTGCCCGTCGGTCTCGAACGAGCTGTTCGTGGAGGCAGACGTCCAAAGAGAGAGAGAGAGAGAAAAGAAAGACTCGTAGAGAAGACCAGTAGTGTGGAAAGAGAGACGAAAAAAAAACTCTAAACATCGTTACGTCACTGGTGCGTTTTTTCTTCGCACGCGTAAGGACTTGGCAAGCGGGTCTTTCGAGTGTTGCAATTTTCAGTGGATGTGAAGAAGAGGGAAGGAGGAGGAGGAGAAAAGGGGAGTGGGAGAGAGAGAGGGAGGGGGGGAAAGGGGAAAAAGAGGGTTGCGAAATCTGGGAGGTTTCGAGTTATAAGAGGAGAGAAAGAGAGAGAGAGAGAGAGTTATGACGCGAAAAAGAGGCATGTAGCGTGAGAGGATAGCCCACACGCCGAAGAAGACGATAGTCTTTTTTTTATTTCGTCTCCTCCTCAAGACGCGAAAAGAGTTTTTTTAAATTGCTTCCTTAACGACCGATGGGAAACGTGTTTATGCAGCCTATATAGCTAGGCCGAGAATTTCTTCGGATGATTTATAGGGGCGAAAATGGTGCCGTAAATTTGCAAGCGCCCTGGAAGTAGGGGGGAAAAAATAACGACAGATGCTAGACGAAGTGTTATTAAGAAACCCCCTCGAGTCAGAAAGCTAAAGAGGACAGAACGACTCAAAATCGGTCTGCGCCCGTTTTTGAGCTGTCGCTTCCGGTTTTAATTTTTTCCCTCGCTTCGCGCATGTGTGTTAGGCACGCCCACGTCGGCGTTTCCCGCGTGAGTAGTTTAAATGGCGTAATTACCTTAGGAAAAATAGTCGCAAATTACGGCGTCTTTGAGGGACTATAGGATAAATAATTGTACGTAGTTGATAAGCAAGTGTTACGGGGTAATTATATAATTTTTTTAGAGACTAAATACATTTATCGTCTTGGTGGATCCAAGTGAATCGGCGTATATTCTAAAACAAAAGAAAAACTTGATACCGAGCGGATATCACTTAAAGCGTAGCACGGAAGAAAAAATTTAGCCAATTACGTTTCAAAGCCAAAGGCAACGTGCTCTTTCTAATTTCGTTGGCTTCTATCGCTCCTAGAAGTGACGTGGAACCTTTTTTTTTCCTTATAGGTCCCCAGGTCCGCAAGAGCACCAAGGCCATAAGTTTCTCGCGTGACTAAAAAGTCCTAGGCTTGGTCACGTCATTAAAGGTGTGCCCTTGTTTCCAAGTTAACAAGGGGCGTTGGTCTCCTGACGCTTGCTGTTTTTATCGTCGATATACAAATAGCCGTCTGCGTGTTCAGCTCGTGAGAGGGAAAAAATTGGCCCCTTTTCTTTACATTGAATGATGGAATTTCGCGAATATTTCCGACTCTCTTGAGTAATCAATTAAGCGTTTTTTTAACTAAACGTACTTGTTGGATAAAGGATCGATCATTCAGCAAAATAACGACATTCGCACGCTAATACTCCCAATGCCACTGGAAAACGGTAATGTTTTGATGGATAATTTAAGTGCTGTGACGTTAACCTAGGCCTAGAAAAACGCGTTTTTTTATGCGTGAGCATTTTTCGAATAGCTTCAGCCGCCTTGTTATGTTTTTCTGCAATTATTTTCGTTTAGAATACTCTGTTATTGTGTGCACTTAAATGGGTAGTACATTTTAAACGTTGTTGGTAGTAATGATTTAGATATAAATCGTATCGATCCCCAGAAAAATATCTTAGGAAGCGTAGCCTCTTACAAGAAAAAAATAACGTACCAATTTTTTTCGAAAAAATTGAAATATTTTCTTAGGAATTTTGTAAGAAGCACGTGCGTTTTGAAAAAAAGACGTGTTCTACACGTTTAAAACAAATAGAGATCAGTCGGAGATGTCTTAGATGTTATTAGCATTTCGGAATAGTTAATAGTCAGTCAGATAGGTCCGCCAGAGGAGTAAAACAAAATATCATAGGGTGTGGATAAAGGAATGATAACGTAGAATTTTGTAAAAGATGGCGAATGAAGTTATAACAAGAGTTGAGATAGGACAAATATTTTAGAAGAAAGATCTCGGGGGAGACGTTTTCCGCCCCTTGAAAAAGCTTGCAACAAGTTGTCGACTGTGTAAACCGGGAGAGCAATAGCCGTCCATTTAGCGAATTTTGTTTAAGCACCGAAGGCTACAAAAGATATAAAAAAACATTAACGTCAAGAGAGTGAGAAACGAACGGGGTATACATATATATACCTATATATAAATATATATATATATGATTCAACCTCAAATGTCCGACGTCTTCGCCAAGCTTTTGTCCGGGGGCCCTGAGCCGGGTCTCCGGATTTAAAAAAATAAAAAAAAAATAAAAGGGGGCAGGAGGAGTCGCGCAGTCACGACGGAGAGGCGCGGGGTCAAGCCGGGGACGGCGGTTGATGAAGGGGAAGCGGCGTCGGCGTCGGAGGTGGCGGAGACGGGAGGAGGCGTAGGCCGGGGACGGAGAGGGGGATCTCCAGCCTCAGTAAAAGCGGCGGCTGAGGGATCCGGGGAGGAGGGATCGGCGGCAGGAGGGGGAGGAGGAGGGAGCGTAGCGGAGAGCGGAGGTGGAGGAGAGTTAGGAAGCGCTGAAGGTGGGGAGGCTGAGGGAGGCGGGAAAAAGAGGAAAGGAGTGCTGAAGGGGATGAAGATGTCGGGTGCGGGGGATGGGAAGAAGGGGGCGGGAGAGGCGGGTGGAGGACAGCAGAGGAGGGTGGTCACCGTCGTCTCCGGAAAAGAGGTAAGGGGAAATTCATTTTTGTACGCTGCAGTATAACTGCTGGCGACCTTGCTTGTGTTTTGGACATTTCGGCGTAGTTTTTTTTGTTTTTTTTTTGTTTCTACTCATCTCTCTTGTGTTTGTTTCTCACTTTGTGTAGATAACTTTAGCACGTAATGCCCGATAATGAAGTGAGCGTTTATCGTAATAGGTTGAAATCTATGTTTTTTTTCTATTGATGCCTTTATTCATGCGCGATAGAGGGACCGGGTTCTGTCGCTTGACATTTTAAATCGAGTAGAAAAATGTCGGTAAACACTATCGATGCAAGTTATCAATTTTGATTCGGAAATACCTCTCTAATGAAATTGCGATTAACTCTCTGGAGGGTCACGTATTGTTCAAACCCACGAATGCGATTTTTCTCTTTTCTGTTTGATATAAGATATTAAAGTTTCACCGTACAATCTCGGTGGATAACACGGAAACATTTAGTCCATGGAAATAAAGCTACAAATTCTATTATTATGTATGTACAATCATAATCTTTTGCCATTTTTTTCCATTCAAGATGTTTGGAAATTCTGCAAAAGACTCGGTGCAACTTAAATACGTTTTTGAGTCAGTTTTTTTTAAGGTTAATAGCGCTAGTGTCAAGGAATTAGAAAATAAATAAATTTATTCGGTTTCGCGGGTAATTTTATCGCCGCTTTAAAAATTCAATCGGTTATTTCTGTAAAAAACATGTTATTCTACTTGAGTCGGTTTTTAATTCTTTTGTCATATTAAAAAAGTGTTCGATAAACAAATGTTTTTTTAAAGATCGATGCATTTCTAAATCCCATTTACTGTTATAGACGATAGGAAAGCATCCGAGTCAAATCACAGCGACATAGCGATGTGTTCCATGATCCAGTTTCATTATATTAAAAAAAAAAAGAATTCCAAGCCTAGATTACGCCCAACTCATCGACGGAAAGTTCGACATGAGTTTTCGGTTGATGTGCATTGGTTGAAGAACGGAAGAATCCGTTCGTCTGGAGTCAATACATATCGGAACGAGCAATATAGCCTCGGAATGGAAGCTCGATTTTTTTTTATCTTCTCTTTTTTTTCAAAAAGGAGACCTGGAGAATTTTGGGCGCGGTTTACCGCTTCGGCTGAAACAAGGTGGAGAAAAAAGAAGGGCGGAAAATGACGGTGACGCGATCCTTTTCGTGGGAGGCAGAGGAGAATAGTCTGTGACCTCCCATCATCTTTCTCCCAACCAATTTTCCCCTCTCTCTTCCTCGTACTTTCTGCTTTCTCCGCTTGCTTACAATTGGCTTTATGTGCGAGAGGCATCGGGAGGTCGTTATGGAAAAAATAAATAACGAATTTCTGCGGGACAAATAACCATTCCACTAACAAGAAATTTAATGGCCGGCGAATAAAAATATATACGAGTATGTCGGAGTGGTCTGTTAGCGAATTCCCGCGTAATTAAGATGCCATAGAGTGACTAAAAACGATAGAAAAGCAACGCTTTGGGAACGCGGGCATAGAAAAAAAATTGAAACTGCTAACATACTGCAATATGAAACAGTGCACGCTATATTTTTAAAAATAAATAATCAACTCCAAACGATAGTCATTAGGACCGAGAAAGATTAGCTGAGCTGATGTCATGGTTTAAATAAAATTTAAATATCGCGTCTCTCCAGTAGCCATTAAAAAATTGCGACGATCGGGCTCGAATTTTAGCCACAAATAAGCCGCCATCGCTGGTGATTCATTGATAGTTTACTCTAAAAATATACATTTTCAGAATAGACAGTCTTCACAGATGGCAGCTATTTTGTCACGAGAAAAAAAAGATTATTGTTTTCCCAGCTTTGTCTATCAAAGAGACAAAGAGTTTGGCAGTTAGGCGCCAAATACAAATACGGGAAAGCATATTTTTCTCCTACCTTACAGATTAAAGATATAAAAAATTTGAAGCTCGCTATTAACATTTAAATTTGCACATTATTATTCATCTAATACAAATATAATTATAAAATTAAATGTTTCCCTTTTATAAAAAGAAATTAAATTTTTGATCCAGTAAACTTCGTTTATAGCACTTCCATTATTACCTATACATATTTACTTAAGAATTTGTCTCGTATCCCACCTTAATTAGCTGATATTCAATTAATTTTCAATGAAAGCAAAAAAATATATATTCATTTTAATTTTACAGAAACCTTTGGATTATATCTTTTTATTTTCAGCGAACTTTGGTCGGATGGAAAATTTTGATTGGTTTTTGGTAAAAACTACAGAAGCCAATTTACCTATAGGATTAAAATATTATGTTTTTTATGAACTAATAGAGACCATGCAGTTTTACTGCGGGAAATTTTGAGACGTGAAATAATTTTATATGTTGATGTTTGCGATTAATGAAAAATAACATCGAACTCGTACATTTATTCACGAACAGAAAAAGAATAGCGAAACGTCGAGAGACTGTGAGAAACCGTTTAGTAAAAACGTATTACATCAAATAAATAAATTTTGCTTTCCTTCCACCAATCCTCTTCAGTCATCGCTTACTTCAATTTCCCATCTTTTTCTTAGTTTTCAACACATAAATACTACTAAACTAATATTACTCATTGTGATCGGCATAATGATGATTGAGTCATTGATTCAGAAGTACGTATCTAGGTTCTTTTTTAAAAAATAAGTTCAATATGTGGTTTTTTGCTTGTATTTGTGCGTGTGTGAACAAAGGGTCCCTGGCTTGGTGTAGATTCCTCTAAACCCGGAGTGAGTGAGATTGCGTGAGTTTTCGATCCCTGGCGTTCAATAATTTCCCCTATACTGTGAGTACTTCCTTTCTCTGATCTTACTTTTTAAATTGGAGTAGTTTGATTTAACGAATCACCCTAGAACACGATCGATCGATCGTAATCGAATCATCATTTCGATAGAAATTCGACTGTAACCTTTGCTGTGGGAGACACCCAGACATACACTCGATTTTCTCATAGTTTAGGACGATTAATGAGATAGCTCTCATTGGCGATAACTATTATCCATAACATTCTAAACACTACACACTTTCTGCACCTGTCTGCGCGTGCACGCGTGTGCGCACGCATTTTTAGTAACAACATGTATCCATTCCCCAAAAGCACGCCCATAAAATTTTCAATCAAAGGACAAAAATCCTTTTATCGGCAGAGAAAAGAAATAAACGAATTTCCGTTTTACTGCTTTTTACGGTCCAGACGTCGTTATTCTTTTATTCCAAAAAAAAACATTTCATCGTGGGATAGACATAGAGAAAGGGAGAGAGATATTAGGAAAGCCAAAGGACCGTGCATCGAATTTCCTTTATCGGCGGCTTCACTTCTGGTGTTGTAACGCCTGATGCATCGCGATGCATCCGATCCTCCTCTTCCACCCCGTAACAGTCCCCCATCCCTTTTAAAATAAAAAAATTACGTTCCCTCTCTCACACATACACGTGTTTGAACCTCCCACATCGATAACCCTTCCTATCCCGAACGGTTTACCCCACTACCAATCCCGTCCTCCCACGTCTCTCTCCCAGTCAGCCCACGAACGACCGACGACGGCAGTCTCATATCCCCTTAATGCACAACGCAGCATAGGACAGGTAACGAATCGCACAGTTGTTGTGAAAGCTACGTGACCTCTCCACAGCTCCTCTTATGCCATTAGTGCTATTTGGAGGTTGAGTGATACGACCGGTGGCGCTGGTAATACCTGCGTACATATGTATATGTAAATACGTATACAACGCGTGCTAGAAGGAAAACTGGATGGAAAAAGAGAAAGAAGTAGGAAAAGGTTTCAGATGGTAGACGACTTGAAAGGGAAAGAGAGCTATCAAGACATGAAGAAAACTGCGGAAAATAGGAGTATATGGAGGACCAAGTTTAACCATGAATAATCACGGACCTGTCAACGGACAGACTACCCATGATGATGATGATGATAACGCGTGTCTCTCTCCTATCGTACCCTTTGGTTCTCTCTCTCTCTCTCTTAAACCCGTCTGGTATGCGAAAGCGGGTCATCCAGATGAATCCCTGTTGCAGCGTTTCTGAAATACCGAAATGGTATGATTTATGTTTGGCAGTAAATCGACGCATTAGGCAATTCGCCTGAATAACGCTCACTAAGCATCGCGCTCGCGATTTTCTCGGAGTAATTTGCAGATTCCACCAGTGGCGGATTTAGGGGGAGGAGGGGGGGGGTGTACAAGGCGGGCGCCAAGGGCCGCGTGAATCAAAGAGCCCCGTGAAGTGGGTCCCCACCCACGAAAGTTTGTGTAATTTCAGTTCTAATATTTAAAAAAGATGATAATTATTCACTTAAATTTTATAGGAATGGGTAAAATGTATTTTACTTGACTATAATAAGGAAACCGAACATAGGCAGCAAATAGTCAATGAGAAATACAGTTTCTTTAACCACAGAAATTAGTTTTTTTGTTTATTTCCTCTGCCATCATATTTATGAATTCGTTTAGTTTTGCCTTGTGCGCCTTACGGTCTCTGTCCTTGTGTGTTTGTGAATTGCCCTCGGCCTATTAAAACAGTTTGTTTCCGATGGATTTACATATCTGATCCCAAACGTGTTGAAGATTTATGCTAAGGAACTCCTAATATACTTGTGAGTGAGTGAGTGAGTGAAAAGGTCTTAACGAATAAAGGTAAATCTCAACTATTTCATTTACTGCGATATTTTTGACATTTTAATTTTCATACTTTTCTTACTGAAGAAAATTGATTTCACCATTTTCGACTGAAGAAAATCACAAGTTTCCTATCGGCGCATTATTACTATTAAATTATTTTGTTAAAATCGGTTGATTTATTGGCATAAACTCCGCTGTGTACGGTCAACGCATCTATAGAAAAAATACCGGTTAATTTATTTGGACCTTTATTTATACTTGCTTATGCTGCACGTAAAACAGTTGACTATAAATTTGCACGCGTGTGGTTAATACTTAGTTCAGTATTCTACAGCTAAAATAAAATATGAGATTTTTTCTCCAGCTCTGATCAATTTTTTATGATAACCGGACGATCGATGAACTACTAGGTTATTTTCGTTTTACAGTTGAAAAGGCAAACTTTAATTATATTTAAAACCCATTTTAAATAGCGAAAATAAAAAGATATCAGTCAGGAGCAGAATAGAGAAAGAAGATTAAACAGAGGGAGGAAGTTATCAGAAAACAACAGAACTCATTATCTAAATTTTTGACGTTTGGATCCGCTCAACCAACGACCCCAATTTAAGCAGGAAAGGATGTACATATAGTCAAGGAGGAAAGCAACCACGAAGTAAGTGTCGAAAAAGAAACTATCGCTCCTAAAATAGACAATCCTGGTGCAAGTAATTACATTTTTCCTGTCATTTCAACTTCCGAATTAGGAAACAGTGATTGTGTCATCCAAACTAGCCAAAGTAAAAGTTTGATTGTTGAAGACATCGCGATGTGGCCTGAAATATTAAGTAAAAGAATGATTGATCGTTTTGTTTTAGACAAGCCAAAAAATATTGGTAACATAAAACTTTTGAAGTGCTTGTACACGGATAAAGACAGGACGTATTATAGAGGACTTCGTGATGATCATTTTTATCGAATAAAAAAAAAGGTAATGCAAAAGAAAAAAGTAAAAAGGGATTGGCTTGACTTCTCGGAAACAAGTAAATGTGTTTATTTCCTTCGATTTGATCAATTATCGATAAATTTTCCGTAACGTTCGAGCTGTCACATTTAACGATAATGTTCTTACTTTTAATGAGCCCGTTAAATAATAATGAGCAAAATTTATCAGTAACGATAAATCAACATAAAAATAAATCATACATTTCGAAACGAAGACTCCCTCGTGCTTACATTTGGGGATGTGCCCGCTTAAATTCAACGGAGCATAGCCGCGAAAATATATTATCTCGACCATACGTTCCGCTAATATATGATAAGAGGACTGCAAACCCCTCGAGCGAATTTATCAGGGGGAAAATAACGAATTTGTACACGAATTGATTAGAGCATTCTCTACATAAAGGTTTGGCTTAAGTTAATTCGGTAGGAAACTTAATTTTGAGTTGCGGGTTGATATGCTTACTTCGCTGGATTTTTAGACGCATTTCCGTTCTTCGTCTAAACTTCGAAAGGAATGTTTCGAAATTCACCTTGAACTCCGCGAGAAGACTTCGTATTAAATACAAATATATATAATCCTGGCAGTCAGAACAGAAACCAATCTTTTGCATTTGATTTAGTGTCAAGAGAGCAGAAATCGACTCTGCGATGTCACGTATTTTAAAACTAGTCTGAAATATTTTATCTCCTTTGAAACGCAGAACAAAGAAAATTTTTTTGTGAGCCCTATGGTTAAATAACAATAATGAATGGAGAATCCTTTCTTTTTTTTTGATCGGCGTACTGAGGATGGAATCTTTGATTCCGAAATGCGCATTTAGGCAATTTTCTTTAGAAAGAAAGTACCTACTCGTGTATTGTTTTTGGCTTGTGTGATTTTGTGCGTGTGTGAACAAAGGGTCCCTGGCGTGAAGTATGTCCCCCTAAACCAAGAGTGTGTAAGATTGAGTTTGGTCCCTGACGTGGAGTAAAACCCTCCAAACCAGTGTGTATTCACATACACACTTATTATAAAAAATTTTATGGTTATTAGTAGGTTTCTCCGCTCATTATCGTTGCCACAGAAAATGTTTTGTTTCGAGGCCGATCCTCTTTCGGATCTTCAATTAATGTTTCCGCCACACTCCTGTGCGATTGTTTGAAGGATTTGTTTGGGTTCGGTCCACAAACACACGGCGTGCCATCCGTCACTCGAAAGGGACGCGGAGCTGTTTGACCCATTGAGTTGTCCAACCGTAGTTAAGATTATAGGCTAACGCTTTGGCAACGGGATATCCCCTCTCTACATATGCTATTGGCGTGTGCTGGGAGAGAACAGATTGGTCAGCTGCCACCATATTGGGCACAAATGGATTGAAGTTGTGGAAACCTTGATTTTGATGTGGCAACCCTGTTCACACTCCGTGCGATCCGTGAAGAGTGGTCTCACCCATTGGGAATATGTATATTTGTATGTTACTTTTTGATCTACCCGATTATGTAAAATATATAGGTGCTAAGGTAACAAATGGAGGATATAATCTGTATAATGTGTCATGCACAATCAGAGAACGTTTCCAACAGTTTCCAAAACCTATGCTCTCAAATAAATACCTTATGAATGTATTTATTTAAGGTGAAAATGGTTTCCTTTGAAAAAATATTTCATATATATGCTTACACTCGCTGTTGCGATGGATATTCACTTCTTCAATATAATTATTAGAAGTATAAACGAAGGTATCATATGTCAATTTTTAAATACCATATACAATAATATATTGATACTAACGGACATATTTAAAATATTTCCCCTTTGCATCCTTCTTTTATATATAAAGTTTCATATATGCATATTTCACCTTAGATGTGGAAAAAAAGTTTTGCATTAACGCAGATAAAAAAATATATCTGTTACAAATACAGTGTTTCCCAGCATTACTCTATCTGCCATCATCAAAGGAGAGAACACTTCCCTTTTCGTTCTGAAGCTATTGGAAGTTTTAATGCGTGTACTCGCGTTCGATGGGCAGCTATTATTTTTCTTTTCTGGAATAATAGCTATTGAAGCATATAAATACGACTGTCGCCTTCCGCGTTACTCCGAAAAGGCAGATGGAGGCGGGTCAAACGATAGCGAAGAACCGCCAAACCTTCTGATCCTTTTTCTCTGCATTTCTACATGCTCTCACCAGAAAATGTACGCTTACATAACCTTAAATGCAATGATGACACGCTTTCCTACTTTTCCTTTATATCTCTTAAGTGTTTTTTTTCAGAATCGCTTCTTTCACTCCGCAGTGAATCTAGGAGGCCGATTTTTTATCTTGATTTTCTCGGCGAATTATACCTTACTAATCAATTTTCTATAGAGGAATACCATAAATTTTAAATTCTATATTAATAGAAACTGTGTCAGGCGTGACTTCGTGTAAGATTTTGACATTATTCATAATACCTAACCTATTACCTTTCCACGAGATAGGTATTTTTACTCACGACCGGTTTCACCGTTATACCAGATGATGCCGTTACATATCCTGCGAAAAGGTACCTAGTGCGCTTCATTATGAATAATTTTAAACTCGATGCATGAGGTGGCGCATTTATACACAGTATGCTAATAATTTTACGCAATAAATAATATAATTGATATATAGCTTAAAATTGCAACTAAAAGTTAAATGCCATGATTTAATATAAGATCTGTTCATAATATCATATTATAGGCATATAATTATAAATATATAATTATTATGGATATTAATTTCATTAAAGATAAGTTATAATATCACATAAAATTAGGGTTCTGAAAGTTAATCAACTCTCGCAAAATGATCTAATTTCTATGTTAGCATAAATTATCCCCGCAAAAATCGTTACTTTCATCCCGTCTAATTCATTTCGCATTCCATCGCATTAATTCTTAATTAGAGAATGTCTCCATCAGTAGTTAGCACCCCTCAATCCATAAGAGTTGCTTTAGTCTTCGTAAGATTACAGAAACAACCTCCTTCCCCTTCCCTCGCAACCACCTCCAACGGTATCTAGCCAACCAAATGACGATCGCGCGTATAAAACCCGCTCCTTTTGCCTTCTTTAGTCTTCGTACCTTTGAACCCTTAATCCCTAAGTATCCCAACTGCTCGGCTAATGCTGTTCTCTTGTTCTGCCCGTGTATCCTGCACACCTTCCTTAAAAGCGCGTTAATTTCTTCTTTTTTTTTTCGAAGTCCCTTTAGAAATTCAACCGACATCGGTATGAAAACGCATTAAAGACCGCAACAAAAGCCGCACGTGCGTCACTTCCCGTGACTTTCCCTTTCTTCTCCTTTTCTCTTCCCCTCTATTTCTCATTCTTTCCCTATTCACCTCAGAAAACTAATCGCGTCGTCTCGGAAGCCCTTTTGAAAGCCCGAACAAGAGATACCGACCACCAGTGCTCAAGGGTCTATAATATTCCCTTTGTCTCTAAGCTTCCACATTCTAACCAATCCCCTTTCCTCTCGTCTATCTCTATACATCTCAACTCTTTTGTTCTTTTTGTTCAGGAAATTTCTTTCTGGAACACGCATTCGGTCGATGTTTGTCATTAAAATTTAATATTCATCGCATTAACTCAAATTCTTCGCAACATCTCGTTTATTCTCTACCACCATTATCAATCTATGCACGCATATAATGGTAAGTCTCTCTCCGTCGCTGACGAAGGGTTCCGGTCCGAAAAGCTTCTAATATTGTGTTTTGTTTTTCGTGTGCTTTTCCTCCAGCGGCTCTCCAAATTCTGGGCTCCCTCCAACAACACCTTGTTGCCACAGTTATCACTACCTTTCCTTTTCCCAAATCACACACACATATCACCATCATCATAGGTAGTCTGTCCGTAGACAGGTCCGTGATTATTCGTGGTTAAACTTGGTTCTCCATATACTCCTATGTCTTGATAGCTCTCTTTCCCTTTCAAGTCGTCTACCAGCTGAAACCTCTTTCTCTTTTTCCATCCAGTTTTCCTTCTAGCACCTCTTTAATCATGCACTCTCTCTTCAGGTAATGTCCAATCCAGTTCGCCTTCCTCTTTCTGATAGTCTGTATAATCGTTCGCTTCTCTCCTATTCTTCGTAGTAGGTACTTCCTCATTTTTCACCCTATCTGTCCATTTTATCTTCAGCATTCTTCTCCATGTCCACATTTCGAAGGTAACACACACACACACACACACATATATATACTTCAATTATTAATGTTTGTTTCCAACTTACAGGCTGGATGTGTTGACGAATATTGAATTAACCGTAAACAGCTAATCAGAGTTCTGAGTATTGTCTTTGTATTCTTTAATTTCTCCCAATAATAATCATTTTATTCAGCTGTTTTAATGATATCATCAATCATCGATTATTTCCTTCTTATTCCCTTGAATTTAAAAAGTCTTGAAACATTTCAATGTGTATTTTAAGCTGCACATATTTCATTTGTATGGTTTTGATGCCCTCGTTACGGTTTTACTCTGAATTAACTCATTTTGTATCTTTGAACCATCCTTTCCTTTCACCCGTAATTTAATTTCCTCCATCACCCATTAAATCGCAAACCACATAACTTTCCCTCTTTTCTCTTTCTTCGAATTTACGAGTATGTTACCACTTACAGTTCTATTACTCCGAGGCTCTGATAAATATATCTCCTTACAAAGTGACGGTTATAGGAAGTTAAGAAAATCTACTAATCGAATACATAAATTGCTCTTACATACGACTCCTTCCAATTTACTTGCTGAGGATCAACACCTAAAATTTCATTAGTTACCGCCGACGTAGCTTAATGTTTTCCTGTTCATTCCCGCGCAAACTTCCCTATATCCTAAAGAATCATCCTGACGCATGCGCATTAACATAATTAACCGTATAAAGAAGCAATATTCCGCCACTTTCCATCTCTACCCTTTTCCTTTCCATTCCGTCCTTTAACAGGCGCCATTACTCAACCTCCTATCTTACCTAGCAATCTTCCTTTATTCGAAATTTCCTCTCCTTGAATAGGTCGTATTATTCAAGTCCAACATTTCCCTCAATCTCTCTTCCCTGTAGGTTCAGCGGTCTAATCTGCGCCATTTTTTTAAAACTTTTCCACTCGCTCCTTTCCCCCATTTAACTTCGGGATTCCACTTAAGCCGCATTTTACATTTCGGCTCCCGCATTTACTTTAAAAAGGCCTCGTGTTTTTTTTGTTGTTTGTCTTTTTTTAAAGAACAAACTTCTTTATTAAGGAGAAACGAAAAGAAAAAACAACTCTTTCTCTGCCTCCAAGGTCCGGTGTGATTATTATTCATAAGACGACATCATGATTCTCTTCGGTGTTTATCCGCAAGATCCTCGTGTAGCATGAGAAAACAACAATCTTGATTCCGCGTAGGAACGCGAGTAAAATTATTAATTTTCATCCACTTTAGTTTCCCTCATTGAGAGGATCTTCCCTTTTTTTAGAGAGGGCGTTGTTTTATTCCTTATTATCGTATTTTATCGCGTGATTGCAAAACCTAAATTACGAGGAGGAAAAATATATTTTTTAGCGCCGCATCATTTCCTCTTTTATTTTGGCAAGATGTTTCCTTTGGCTGTACATGCGTCTAAATATCGAGTTTGTAATATATCATTTCAAACAAATTTAAAAGCGATAACCTCACTCTTACCACAAATTAAGGGCATTTAAAATCACTCTTGACACATCTTCGCCCCCTCTTTTGCTTTGACACGATGATTATCATTGCTTAGCCTCCCTCGAGCCTTTAATTTTTTTCGATCCATGTTCGCTCATAAAAGAGGCCATTTTAATGTATTCCACCTTGGCACTCATGTTTATATTTCTGTCGAGGAAAAGGCAATTAGATGGCTAAGACCGTACGCGGGTACGTCGAACCGCCTTAGGCTGCGTAAGTCGCTTGAAGACATTGTCATGTTTCGTTAAAATAAACGGCGTATTATAAACCAATTCCTGCAAGGAAAATACCAGTATTGTCAGTATAATTCGTTCAGGAAAAAGAATTTTCTAACGATAAGGGAAAAACCGCGAATTTTCACCACCTCCTTTTACTGTAAAAAGTGTACGAAAAATCATTATTTTTTTACAATAAAATTTACTACCGATAAAAGCGCGAGCGCAAACACACGCCCAGATGTCACCTTTTAGAAATCAACAAGCAAATACCGAGAAATTTGTTCGATTTTACATTTATAAATTTTTAGGAGAATTACCGCCATATTTTAATAATAAAAAATTAATATATATTTTAGAAAAATTGTGGCCTTTTCTGTTTTTTGTTTTTCCTTGTTAAGTTAACGATTACGTTTTCTTTAGAAATAAATGCATTTGAAGATATATGTTAAAGCGTTTGAATGAAGTAATATTGTCATACCATTCTTAATGATGGCATAACTTAAAAGGGCCCGTTCTATAATTGTATTAATTTGCTACTAAATAAGTTACACTTTAATTTGACAGAGTGAAAGTCCGTTATATCGCGGGTTTCGGGAGACACGTTTTCAAACACATTTATGGGTTTATCCTCGGTGTAAAGAAGATTAGCACCGTTGAACCCTAATAATAAGTAATAACAGAGATGCATAATTGACAACAAAATAATGCATAAAAATTTCTTTTATTAATTATTTAACAACACGACACACACCTTTTTGTACTAGTTTCTAATTACGCACACTATATCGGACATAATTATTTCCAGAAATTTATAAATGTTATGGTTATATCAGAATCTGCGTAATAACGAATAGCGCTATGTCGAGCTTTTATCAAGGGCGGATAAAAGGAGTAATTACCCTCCCCCAAAGATTTCTGAACACTAGAAAAAATGAAGCCCTAAACCTCGTGCTGAGCACGTCAGACGAGAACTATACCGTTTTACTACAGTCATATTGCTTTACGAAGAGCTATAAAATTCCTTTTTCTGTATTGAAATATGCTATATGTATTTGAGTTACGATGTTTTAAAACAGTTTATTTTTTTCATCCCGATTACCGCCTTTCGATTTTGATTTCAATAGAATTTACTTCGAAAATAAAAGATAAAAATATTTTTCAAAACATTTGTTTCGATCTCGATGAAGTCCGATTCAGCTCCAGATAAATGAATGAATGTGTTTCGACGTATCCGAAGCATTAACTTAGTTTTTCGATTAAATCGGTCGCCTGCGCATTTCCACCAGACGATTGTGACGGTCGTCAATCGCAAATCGGCATTAAATTCGAAACGCGATCCGAAATACACTCCCTTCATAAAGCCCCCCCCTCACCTTAAACATCCTCCCCGTTTCATCTCCGGGCAACTCAGCCCTTTCATTTTCCTCCTCTCACTGCTCTACCTTCCCGGAAAGGCACTTTTCGTGACTCGTTTCCATGGCTACCGTATACTAGAGATAAATATACCCCTAAATATTCCATATTCTTCCATTTTTTAACGCTTTACGTCGTCTAGCATCATATCCTTGTATCCTTCGCTTTCTCTCTCTTTCTCTCTTATTACTTTCTCCATACGTAGTAATGGGAAATTATTGTGATCACGAAAAAAATCGACTTCGAGATTTCAACGGAAATACACGTCTTGAGGTCTCTAGAAGACGTTTAGACTATTGTCGGAATGATGTCTGTGTGGATGTATGTGATTGTGGGCCCTCTAACTCAAAAAGTACGTGTCATATTAACACTAAATTTCATATATAACACTTTAGAATGAGCACAAAGAACTGATTAGTTTTTGGACAATACCGGTTAATCGAAAGTCGAAGTTTATTCGAAACCCGATTCGGTTTTTGCGATATTTCTCCGATAATACATCATTATTGTATACATTGACCATTACAAAAATGTAGAAAATATAACTTCCTACATCTTTTATTTCACACAATTTTCCATAGCAGTTATTGTTTAGGAATTATTTATAAATAATCGATTTTTCGGTTTCCGTCAAATATTTCCTTAAAAACATCGTTATTGGTAAACTTCGTGAGGACCAAAGTTGTAGAGAATAATATTTCTTCCAAGTTTTGTGTTGAAACAAATTTTTGTAGAACCATCCATTTCGGAGATATTTTGATTTTTCTTAATACCAGTATACAGCGCCGCCACCGTGTAGCGGTGAATTCTGTAAACATATTCAAAGTATACGGAATTACGGCAGTAAGGACGACTGTATTCTTTTACGATACGAAATAATAATTTTGCCTCATAATGCTATTCATAATAATTTAAATATCTATACCCCAAATATGGAGAAAGTCATGTGTTGGCGACATCAGATTTTTTTTCCATTAATGTTTCAGAAAGAAGATAAAAAGAGACGGTGTTTCGCAGCCATTTTACGCCGTTTCGTCGTTTTCCTTCCTTGTTAATTCACGGAATCGGCACAAAATTTTGTTTTCTATCCTCCCGTCATAAACCAACAGGTATTACTTTCCAAGCCATCCGATGATTCCTAAAGAATAAACTCATTTCCCTTCAATCTCTCTTTCTCTCTGTGTCAGCAATATTTTGCCATCTTCTCCATAACCCACGCTCCTCCTGCCGCCTTTCATCTCATATTTTCAATTATCCAGCGACTCTTTTTTATTAAATTTCGCAGTTCGTCCTTCCTTCTCGTATTAAAGTCGTTAACTTTTAATGCCGCACGTCTTCGGTTTATAAGTCGTATTCGTCAAACGATAGAAGTATAAATATTAATCGGGGAAAATTACAAATCACGGAGCGTTTATTTCCCTAAAACTGTCACTCGATTAATAAATTTTACTTTAAATGTCGAAAAAGTTCCATTTTTCACGTCAGTCCACTCGAGTAGAGGATTTCCAATCTGATTTTATATTTATCTTTAGCAGTAACACAAGAAAATTAAGAAATAACTTTCTATTAGGATTCTCTTATTTTATTTATGAGGTATGTTCCGACGTATCGAGTATTCATCAGGCTCCGATTTCTATTTATTTTTTATCTGAAAAATAGAAATTTTTTGAAACGATAATGCACTTATAGATAATTTGCTGCATATATTAACCAATTATCATTAATAGTGGTTGATAGCAAATTTCGTGAACATCGAAAGATTAATTCAAGAATAAGAACTTAAGAATAAAAAGTTGAAAAATTGAGCAATTAACTTAGGTATCTCAAATAGCCTCAGCAAGGTTAAGATAAAACCAAATGTGCATTTCGACTGCAACGGACTTTCGAGGAATTTCCGCAGAGGACTGTTGCCATGTAGCCGAAATGCGATTCCGATTTTTCATAACCTTGTTACGGCTATTGTAGATACCTATGTGAAGCACTTAATTTTTTCTATTTGCTACACTTAATCGCTTATTGTTCAATTTGTTATCAGCCATAAGAAGATTTCGATAATTTCCCAGTTAATTCGAAATATTAATTAACTTATTATCGCCTTAATATTACCATCGATACAAGCAGAACGTTCACGACATAACCATCCGAAAACTTTTTTAAAAAAACGCGCGTATTTCGTTTCGACCGAATAACAACGGAATTGGGGTAATGTCCTCGAGGCTCCCTATCCCACGTCCCGCGCTCGTAATCAGCATACCTTCCGTCGGAGGAGGAGGGTTTTAAGGATTTTTTTAACCCTTACTTTAAGCGTAGAGAGCAACCTTTTTCAACTCGACGTTGACCACGCGGCTGGAAATAATCAATTACAAAGCCTTCCCTTTCCGTATCGTCACCACTTCGGACCCATAATCCGGCTCATCTAAGCTGCGAGAAAACCCTTCAAATGCTCACGAAAATTAAACGGGAGACGGACAGCGAGGGGGAGAGAACGTTCCGCCCACATGGAAACATCGGCGCCGTCATCACGCAGGATCACGGCGGGAATGAGAAAAACACGCCTTTAGACCGAGAAGAAAAGAAAAACTCTTTTCGACCTTCCCTTAATTCCTATGCATCCTACTCTTTAAACGCCTAACGTTTGTATATAAGAGAGAAAAAAACTTTCCCGCAATTTTCGCTTCTTTTTCGTGCCGTTTGCTTTCCTTCATTTTTTTGTCCTTTTCCCGTCGTTCCCTTCTCTGTCTCTCCGTTCTATCTTCTCTGTGTTCAACACAAATGGCTTCTTCTGTTTTTTTTTATCAGTCCCGCCTTCGTTCTCTTCTTTCTCCCTTCCGAGTTTTTCGTAAATAATACTTTTTATTTGCCGTTTCCATGCTTTTCTTCTACTCTAGTTTAGGCCCTCTTCTGTTTCTCCACCTTCCTTCCACCCTCTTTTCATTTCTCTTGATCGCCTTCGCGTTTATATTTCTTTCTCTCCAATGCAACATCTTCTTTTATTACCTTTCCTCGTACGCTCGTTTAGTCCACCCCAAACAGATGCATATTGGATTTTTCTGTCCCTCTCTCTCTCTCTAACTTCTAAGTACCTGCAAATTTCGCGCGGAAACAAATGCAAGAAGAAGGTGGTCTGCAAATACAATGAAAATCTACAATATTTCTGTGCAAAGTTTTAAAAAAATACTATATATATATATATATAATTTACGTTTCATTAAACTTCTCATGGGTCTGCTTGTTTTTTATTTAAGATTTGACTGCTTACTTTTCCATTCATTGTTTATTTTATTTATATATTTAGTTTTTTTATTGTCATTTTATCAATACATGGTTTTATAAACTGATAAGATTCAAGGAGGGTGCTTTATATTTTTAATCTAACCTACAAAAATTTATTTTATTATATAAAATCTTTCATTGTGTTTGATTCATATTAAAACAAGCCATAAAAGTAGTTACCCTCTTTATTGGATTCTACCAGTATTTTGTATAATTTGGTAATGATTATTTTAAATTCTATCCATTGTTTTTGCTCATCTTTAGAGCATATCAACTATTTTATCCTTGGCAATTTTGCAACTTTTTCGCCTTTCATCCCAAATTTTCCCATCTTCTTTCATTTCCTCCTTCCTTCCCATCCGCCATTTTCTCGCTTCCTAACTCCCCTCCGCTCATCGTTTATATCCCACTGAGCTACGAATTCTTAAGCGTCACTTCCCTCCATCTTTTGCATTTCCCATTCCACACACAAATACACGCGAGGTTTAATCCCCAGCCATTTCTCCCTCGCTCCTTCCCTCTAATCCTACCTAGTGTGTGTGAGACTCTGCCTCCCTCCCTCTTTCCCATTCCCTCTCTCCCTCTTTCTCTTTTTCTCTCTCTCTCCCTTCCCAAACGCTTCTATTAGTCCCACCGCCCTCCTCTCCTCCGTATAACAGCATCCCACTCCAACTCATTCCATTTTAGAGCCGCGTGTCCTTGACAGCCCTCCGTTCCGTTCCAAATACGCACATAGATATCCTCCTTTGTGGAGGGGCCCGTTTACCACCTATATCCTTTCCATTCTGTGCATGCTTGTATTTATTTATGCATGTAATTTTCGCATATAATGTGCGTGTTTGTACGTGAATAAAAGGAGTATTTATTAATATTCGTTAATATCAGGGAAGCATTTGCATTAAATATGCCCGTAAATATTTATGAAGCGCTTTGCAGTACACCGGATGTGAAGGGCAATAAAACGTGGTTTTCAATCTCTTTCTAGTGAACATTAAGTATATTATATTAGATGATATAGAAGAAATTGTTATATTATTTCAGTCTACCCCTTTAGTTAAATGTTATAATACCTCTTTTTTCTCCTAAAGCATGAAAACTGCCATAATTCACTTTTAAGGGAGTTTATCAGCAATTGGTTTACACGCGAGAATGTAAATATTTCTTTATAATTTTCAAAACTAAGAAATAACAGCATCATTTTTCATTTGATAATTCTTTTGGTATTTTTTCATTTCGCCTAGGAGTTATGACATGACGATTACTTTCAAAAAATAAAGTCATTTATTTTTTAAATATAAAAAATTGTACTTCAGGCATAGCAAAAACGAATAGGCTGAACTTAATTTAAACACTGTGCTATTATGAAATTTATATAATAATGAATAAGCTTCATTACAGTGACCAAGTGAAGGTAGTTTACAATGATGTTAATATGACTCCCGAAGAAATAAATTTTACCTATATTTCATTCATTAAAATCGGTTTACAGAAAAAATGAAAATTGGCAAAATGCATGTTTGTTAATTTACTTATACGTGTATTAAATAGTCTATTCCTTCACTGTCCGATTAATGTAAGAGGCGCGACGTAGCCTTCGACATTCATTAATTTCCAAGAAAAGCAGTTGCGTAATGACAGGGTGGCCCGTTAATTTCTCTAAGCGAGGGCAACACCAATAACACCCAAAACAATCGATTTCGTTTTCTGTATCGATCAGTTGTTCACATTCGCCTTCAGTTTCTCTTAAATACCGCATTGCATAGCCTATTTTAGTATCATCTCTCTTCCCTATTATAATCCCTTATATTATGATTAGAATTAAAATGTATGAAAGATTTACAGCCTCTATTCTCCCTGGCCTTGTACCAAATGGCGAGCCAGTGGCTAACTCCCATCTGAGTTGTTCCCACGTTAGGAACGCAACGGTTGCCGGCTCCCGTGAGAATTTACGCGGACTTTAGCAGGATGGAGAAACATTTATGAGACTTTATCCAGTTCTATTTTCATCCTTTACTTAAATCCATTACGGGCGATTTTTTTTCGTTGCGTTAGTATAAATGCCGAGCCCGACTCTTCTATATATAGCAAAGTTGGTTTTTCGTAGGCACCGTGGCGTATGGAAAGAAACGCTTTTTCGTGAATGCATAAGAGTATTTAATATCCGATAGATAAAAAATAATGTTCTTTATTGAGAATATATTTCGCAGTATTGTCTCATGAACCTGCCTTAAACTTCGTCCCTTTCTGATTTCTGATCTATCCAGCCACAAACAAACGTTCTTATATCACGAAATAGGACTTGTCTTTTATTCATCCCACGTTTCATCTCTTAAACTGCTTCGCGAGTCATGGCGGATCTTATTTTTAAGACCATTTCTCCTTTATTCCGTGCTTTAATGGGTTCATTTTCCCCACAAACAAGGGCCGCATCCTTCGTATTTTCCGTCCCATATCCCTCGTTCTGCTTGTTTCAGTTTTTTTTCCTGATTCTCCATCAAAACGTCCATTTCCATCTTTCTTCCAACTTTCCCTTCTCTCCGCGTGCCTGTTGCCCTCCAAATCGTCGTACATCTTGCTCTTTTCCCTAATATCTCTTTTTTCACTCTCAACCTCCCTCTCCATTTTTCCTTCCAATTACGCTCTTGTCTCCTCCCCCACACACTCCATCTCTCTCGCTCTCTCTTCACACTTTCATCTCCCTTCCTCTTCTTCTTTTTCATTCTTCTTTCTCCCCCCTCCCTTTTACCATCCTACTTTGTCTCTGTCTCTAAGGCTATTTCGTAACAATCCTTGTTTTCTTTCTACTTCCCCCACATGTAGAATTTCCTTCCTCTCCTCATTTTTTTAAAGGAAACATTTGCTCCTCTCGCATCAAGTTACGCACGTATATAACCGAATTAATAAACTATAATCTTAAAATTTGTTACTGACGGTTTGAAACTATTATTTTCTTTCTGAATGGCAAATTTAATTAAATGTGCATACCAGAAATGATATCTGAAAATATTTACGATGCTCATATTTATGAATAAACGGAGTTTGCTTAAAAGACTTACTTTGATGATGCGATATATCAGTACATACTAAGAGCCCAAAAATTATGCAGTGATTTAAAGGTAGAGATATTCATATTCATTGTAAGTTTCCGGCTGGTTATATTCTTGGAGCATTTTACATTAGGAATAGGTATACCATGAGAGATGACAGGTAATGATTGCCTAATCAATAAAATATCGAGATCGCCTTATAGCTGAAATCTATTTTATGATAATTCTAACAGAAACATATTAATATTTATTATTTATAAATATTTTTAATATTATATCTTTGAGGTAAATATATTTATTTCTCTATATGTTTGAAAGGTAGGCAATGTACGTTTCAAAACAGGACAAGATAGTGTTGCATCTTCTCAAGCAAGCCACAAGAGGTATCCATATCAGGATTCTGACGTCTTTATTGATTTGAAACATGAAACGCTACGGTTTAAAATAATATCTGAAAGAGTACGCGGTATTTAAGATTTCGGTAAAATGCATGTTTTATATCTTTATGTCATTTTGTATAAAAATTATAGCAAATATTTTTCCGTGGCCGTTTTCCTGCTAATTTTATTTTTAGAAAAACGGCAACATTGTTATTGAAATAAAGAATTTAAACTGATTTTAAAAAATCGAAGAATGAGTCGAATTTATTTGATAAGTCAAAATGATTTCGCACTACTGGGCCTTAAATTTTTGGAGGCTAAAAAATTCGGAGGTATCAAATCAATTTTCTCCGTCAAAATGTCTCCTTCGCCTCAATTTGTGGATATTTAAACACATTCTGCTGAAAATTCTTCTAGGTGAAGTGAGTGAAAGGATTACTTATATGAGAGAAAGGAAAAAAACTTTATCGCAGTCATTAACCTTCGGAAGAAGAGCTCTGATATGTGCATTTACCAGTCATAAATTCCGCGAACTGAAATAAAAAAGTTTAAATTCCGCCTCAAGTAAGGTAAATGTTTTACAGCATGGTGTCGACATAATTTATAAGGTCACTTATTGCACGAAAGTTTTTTTAGTTTGTGGTAATAAAATATTTTCACATTTTAATTATTCATTATAAATCACTGCTGTAGGATTCACCGGTGGTATTCCAGTATACAAAGGAGAGGAAAGGGTATTTAGGCTTTAATGGCTTTGTTTTTGAAATTATTATATAAAGGCATCCAACCGAAAATATTTATCTTCCTTTCAGTTTCATAATATTTGGTATTATTTTGTAATGATTTGGATTTTTTGCGACAGAATAAATAAAATTTGTACTGTGCTGGTTTTATAGTTATATATATATATATATATATATATATATATATATATATATATCGTATTTATGTATTTCGTAGTGTTTTAATGACCTTGCCACCAGGCCTAGAGCCCAATAACATTTCATATTTGTAATAAAAATAAGTGCTCGCCCCAGAAACTAACGTTTTTCATTATCTAATTCTAAGTCCTCTCTTCTCTCTTTTATCTCTTCATTTTGTCATCTACTTCGACCTATTTGTATTTATATAGCTCTTTCTCTCTCACTCTCCATTTTCTCCGTCATAATTTCTCTTTCTCTCCTATTCCTCCCTCTCTCTTCCTTTTTATCTGCGTCTGTCTATTCCTCTTTCTTCCCTTCTGTCCTTAATCTTCTTCGCCTTCATCTGTCTTCCTCTCTCTCCAACACTTTCCGTCCTCTCTTTCATTCTATTTTTGTTTTACTCTCTCTTTCCCTTTCTGTCTTCATATCTCTTCCTTCCTCTTTCTGATAGACTGTATAATCGTTCGCTTCTCTCCTATTCTTCATAGTACTTCCTCATTTTTCACCCTATCTGTTCATTTTATCTTCAGCATTCTTCTCCATGACCACATTTCGAAGCTTTCCAAGTATTTAATATCATTTTTCCTTAGCGTCCATGTTTCTGCTCCGTACAATGCTATACTCCATACATAGCATTTTATCAACCTCTTGTGGATTCCCGGCTTTATATTTCCCGTTAGCAGGAGTTTCTTTCTTCTGAAAGCGGCTTTAGCTTCTGTTATTCTAGTCCTGATTTCATCTGTACATTTTGCTTCTCTCGTTATAATTCTTCCAAGGTATTTATAATCTGAAACTTGTTCTAATGGCTTTCTTCCAATACTTATATTCAAATTTTCTTCTTCTTTACTTGATATTCGCATGATCTTGGATTTTTCTGTATTAATTTCCATACCGTATTTTCTACCTGTTATCACTAGTCTATTCATCATTTTCTGGAGTTCCTTTTCCTTTCTTGCTAGAAGTACTTGATCATCCGCGTATTTCACTGTTCTTATAATCCTTCCTCCGATTTTGAAATCTCCCGTGCCTTCTAACGCTTCCTGCATTAGTCTCTCTCCATATATACTGAATAGAATCGGCGATAGACAGCAGCCCTGTCTTACTCCTCTACCGATATGTACTCCGCTGGTGTCCGCATCCTCCAATCTGACCTTTACAATTTGATTCACGTATAGATTCCTGATCAGTCTCCTTTATTTCCAGTCTACACCTATATCCTTTAATATCCTCATCAGCAGTACCCAATTTACTCTATCATAGGCCTTCTGCCAGTCGACGAAACATACGCAACAATCTTGACTGTACTCTATTGCCCTTTCTGATATGATTCTCACTACACCGATAGCATCTCTGGTTCCACGTCCTTTTCTGAAGCCGAATTGATCTTCCCCTAGAATTTCATCGGCCTTTTTCTCTAGTCTTTTATTAAGAATCCTCGTGATGCTCTTGAAAGTTCTGTAGTCTTTACACCACATTGCCTTTGGCTTCTTCTTTAGAGGGATCATTGTCACATCTAAGAAATCCTGAGGCCACTCTCCCGAGTCGTAAATCTTATTAATTAATTTCGTAATCACTTTTAGTCCTTCCGATCCCATGACTTTAAGTACATCTGCAGGTATTCCATCGCTGCCTGTAGCTTTTCCTTTCTTTAATTCCAGTATCGCCTATTCTACTTCGCTTTTCATAATACTTTGTCCCAAGTATTATGCATGATTAAAGAAGTCTAGAAGGAAAAATGGATGGAAAAAGAGAAAGAGATAGGGAGAGGTTTCATCTGATAGACGACTAGAAAGGGAAAGAGAGCTATCAAGACATGAAGAAAACTGCGGAAAATAGGAGTATGTATATGGAGAACAAAGTTCAACCATGAATAATGACGGATCTGTCAACAGACAGACTGCCTATGATGATGATCTCTTCCTGTTGTTTTTCTCTCACCTTATATTTCTCTCTCTTTCTTTTCATCTCTCTCTACCTATCCTTTTTCTCTTTTTTCCTCTCCATTTCTCTCTTGTTCTCTCTCTCTCTTCCTGTACCTGTACACCTCCCTTAATCTCTCTTTACCTATCCTTCCTCTTTTTCTTCCTCTCCCTTTATTTTCCGTCTCCCTTTCTCTCTCGTTCTCTCACTCCCTGTATCCCTATACTTATCCTTCCCCTCTTTATTCATCTTCCTCTATTTTATCCTCTCCCTTTCTCTCTCGTTCTCTCTCTCTTCCTGTATCTCTACCTCTCTCTTCACCTCTGTCCCAAACTTGCCCATTATTTTTCCTCCCAAAAATATGAGTCCTAAACACCGTTTTATCCCGAAGTCATTTCTATTCCCCTCTCTCTGTCTCTCTCTTCTCTCTCTACATTTTCTACTTTTCTACCTTCCTCTGTATTCCTATTCCACCTCCTTTCCCTCTCACCAACTTTTGTTTTATCAGTTCATCCACCTCTAGATTACCCAATCCGTTTATCGCTTTGCTCTTAAAAGTTTTTTTTATCGCCCTTGCGTTTCCCATTCAACTCTGCATCTCCTTTCGAGTTTAATATTTTTTCCCTTCCTCTCTTTTCTCCTTCCTTTCTGCTGCCAGAGTCGCGACAAAAAAAATACTCACCCCGTGACCTCTCTCCCGGTCGTTTCTCTTCTTGCTCTAATGATCAGCGGCGTGTGACGAAATGCGATACCACCGCCCTGTGTGTGCGCGTGTGGGTTTTTGCTCGCTCATGGGTGCGTGCGCGTCGCTAGAAGGGTGGATATTAGGGAGTTGAATACATTCAGGTTTATGGAGATTCCAGTGAAATGGAAGGAAGGAGGCGTGAACTGTGAGGAACGGAGGAGGTTTTTTTTTTGTATTCGCAAGTTCTTAGCCCCATTGGATTCAGCTCGGTAAACGCAGGATTAATTTTCCTCGATAAAAAATATAAATTCAGAGGTCGCTTCTTGTTTACATAACCGCTCCCACACGTACCCGAATTCGCTTCCCTGTATTTACTTAATACGCTTCGATTCGACTTTTTTTATCGCGGACGATTTCCGGGAATATTTTATATGGATATTTTTTGTCACAGACACGTAGGCTTTTGGAACGTCGTCCGTTTTCGGTACGAACCGTTTCGAATTTCGAACTATCGATACAGCGGGGTCGTGTTGCGGTCGTTCCCTGAATCGCAGCTCTTGCTTTTTTTTTATAAATAAATAATAATACGTCAAAAATCCGAATGCTGGTCTCCATTTGGTTTACGAGCAAAATCACGGCTGCATTAGAAAAAATTTAAATAAATAAATAAAACAAGATGGAAGAACGTGCATGGAATCGCCATCTGAGAGCTACGTCGAATTCCCCCCCTCCCTCCCTCCCCATGCCATTCGTGCGGTGGAGATCAATCCACGGCGCCAGCACATATATCGTACATACACGCTCAACGACGCGAAACGACGATCTCAAACCATTGGAGTTTAATGTGACATTCAATCCTTTCCTTTAGACTCCACCATCTTTCTCCCTATCTCCCTTTTTCCCTCTATCTTTCCCCTTTTCCCGATCTGGCTACTTTCCAGACCTCATCGAAAGATATATGTCAAGACTTTCACCAATTCAGACCTCTTCCCTCAGCGCAAAAGAAATAATAAATAAGTCCGTTTCCTCGTCTTCCTTTTTTTTAATTTTTTTTATTTCGAATCCTTGAGAGAGAGAGAGCGAGAGAGAGAGTCGTTTATTCGTTTCCTAACGTCTCCTCTCCGTTCCCGCCAATCGACTCCATAGGGATCGGACCTCTTTTCTTCGTTTTATTATTTTTTTAACTATTTTTTTTTGTGGTCGGAGCCAGCGAAATAAAATAAAAAGAGGGAAAAAACAAAATGGCGGAGGAAGGCGTATTCTCCGATTGCGATGGGAAGGTTTCTTTTTTTTTTTTTTAAGAACATAACGCTAAATACTTATAGTAACTGCTTTAAAAGCGCCGACGAGTAAGAATTCTCAGACGGGAGAGAATGGCGTTTAAACACGAAACGTGGAGATGGTCAGCGAGAAAGAGATTGGGTTAGGAGTGGACGGGTTTATTTTCTCATTGTATTTTTCTGTTGATTGCAGCGGCCTTTCCACACAAAGCTGAGGAAAGGCCGCGGTGCGCGTATCTAATAACGGATTGACAATAATCACGCGTTGCTATTGGGTTGCGGGTTTTCTAACGTAATGTACGTGTACGTGTGCTCACGATTCTAGACCGCGTATAATTAAAAACCATACGTGTCGGGTTAAAAACGTGCAAAGTTTATTCAATCGTGTTAAATAGAATCTGCATTTTATGAGAGTTTATTTTAGATGTTAAGGTTTAAAGTTTGGGTTTTTATTTGCATTTGTTTTTCTTGTTTCGCACATTGCGTCGCCTATGTTTCCTCCTCGCTTGTATTGACTTTTTCTTCTTCTTCTTTATACTTCTTTTCATTCTTTAATCTTCCTACTTCTATTTGTTTTATATATTTATTTTGCGATTTTTTCATTTTTAATTCCCTTCTGGTATTACCTCTTACCCCACTCTTTCTATCGAATCCACCTTCCTCTCTCTCTCTCTCTCTCCAATCTTTCCCTTATCCTTCACTATCTCTCTCTCTCTCTCTCTCTCTCTCTCTCTCTCTCTCTCTCTCTCTCTCTCTCTCTCTCTCTCTCCTTTTCCCAATTGTATCCTCCCTCTTTCCTCTCCATTTCTCCCTCTTCAATTTACCTCCTCTTCCTATCTTCCCACCTACCTGATCCCCCTCCCCCCCCTATCTCTCCTATCTCTTTCCTCCCCCTCTTTCCTCCTGCGTTGTAAGAACCCCAACCGATTGGGGTAAGGGCTATAAAAAGAGGATGATTCTCTTCATCTCTTCCAGAGAGGGAATGAGATCGTAAGGACGCATCCGTCCCATGTCGCATTGCCGCTTAAAATCCCAGTCCTGGAACCGTAGTGGCACAGGTACCGCAGTAGAGGGAGCTCTAGGTCAATTTTTTGAAAACGCGTTTGATTTTCGAAAAACTCGGCGCATTTCGAAAAATTTTATCTATCGAAAAACTCGTTTTCGAAAAACTCGTCTTCGAAAAATTCGTTTTCGAAAAACTAGTTTTCGACAAACTTGACGGTTACCGTAGAAGGGGAGAGAACATAATAAGATGAGGATGGTAGTGGTTTCTTGTTTGCGGTTTTTCTCTTCTCACTTTTTTATCTCCAGACTATTTTGGTTTTATGTCGTACGGATTTCCTTCAATTCGCGGATCGGAATGATTGCTGCAACCTAGTGTGTTATTCGATTTGACTGGCTTCGGAGGTGAAACGAAAGAGCGCCTCTGTCGGTTGTTCTCTTGACGAAACCACGGTGATTTAGATTGTGACAGTATTATACTCTGTTCACTATCTAAAGTGTCTTGACCTTGAATACGCCACTTAGCAGCAGCCAATAGGAGACGGTTCGTTTGGGAAGGTAGTGGGGAGGAACTCAGTCTTACTCTTGCTCTCGAAGCGTTCACATCGGTCTGCGTTGCCATTTCTACCGCCGTTTTCTTGCTGTTGCTCTGGAGTACTAAGTTATTGTTACTGTTATTTTTTATTATTTTTGTTATTAGTTTTGTTGTTTTTGTTACCCTGCTGAGTTCGTGATCTGCAATGGCTAACAGGAGGGAAGTTACGTTATTTAGAAATTGTGTAGTATATCAGCTGAATGCGGAAATCCGCAAGAGCTGGCAACGCGCACCGGTATCTGTCCTCCCGCGCGAAAGTTGTGAGGGGCGATGGAATGGGAAACGTTCATGATTGGCTACTTTCTCTATAAAAGTCAAGAGACTTAAGAAAGTGAACAGACTCTAGGAAATCCCGAGTAATACGGGTTTTCATAAATGTGTAGTTTTAAAAAATTATTTCTATGTTTCGGGTCTTTTGGCAACAAAACTGCGAAAATTGTGCAAACCTGTTATCTATGATATAATGAAGTGATAACATATATACTGTCGGCGCCAAAAGTCTGTAGACTCGAGTTTGAGGCTAAATATCTCGAAAACGGCTTCATGGATTCTAATAAGAGTCATATCAGTTTGCATCCTGTTTAATTCTGCGTTGAATGATGATAGTTTTAATTTTTTTGGTTTTTTTTAAAGTTGACGTATTCGGGGTGAGAATGAAAAATGAACTGTTAATTAATATATATAAAGTTATATACAATCTTATGCGCGGAAATTTGCATACGTGTCAGTTCTTTATATAAAATTTTCAGAATTGACACGTATGCAAATTTCCGACAGTAGTGAAATGTACGCCTAGAATTAAACGTAGATACAATTTCTATATCAACGATTTATTTTCTGCATAACAATACCAATAGGGAACAATTTTTTCCACTATTATTTTCCATAAATTTCGGCCTACTCTCAAAAGTAATAATCGTGCTGAGTATGAAACTTGAAATCGAATTTAAATATTTTCATGGGCAAATAATAATAATAATATATATATATATATAATAAAACTTTAGAGAAAGACAATAGAGAGAAAGATGCGGATGGTTTCTCTCCATTCTATCTGCAGCCCTTTTAACCTAAATCCGATCGTTAGAGATAAGGTGGAATGAAAATCCAAAGAAAATGTTTTATTCAACCTTTTACTTTTTATATACAGTAGAGTCTCGATTATCCGAACCCGCTTATCTGAGGTTTCGGGTTAACCGGGGCGGCCCCCTCTAAAAAATTGTGGAAACTGAAAGTGAAATTGAAGAAGAACCCGAACTAGACAACTTGTTCGACTTGGCTCGAAATCTTCCGCTATCGGAACCACTAAATGAAGAAGAGATTGCAGATTGGATGGCTGCTGATAGCGAACAGGTGTTGACAGAAGACATGATAGTCAACATGGTGGACGAAGTAGAACAGAGTGAGAAGGAAGATGATACCCCGAAAATTAATCGCATCTCGCATACCGAGGGACTTGCTGCACTGAAGAAGGCGCTCCAATATGTCGAACAACAAGAAGAATCAACACCAGCTGATCTTCAATTGCTAAAAAGGTGGCGTAACATGGCGGCCAAAAAGCGATCGATACAAAGAAGGGTAGAAATCGTTAAAAGACTATTTTGTTTAAGTAATATCAATAAATTGTTCCTTTAGTTTAGTTACGTATGTATAAAATCTCTGAACATACATAGGCCTATTTTTAATACCTAAAAATTAACCTTCCGTTTTATCCGAGTTTATCATTATCCGAGGTTAGCTTGGTCCACTTTACCTCGGATAATCGAGACTCTACCGTACTACCTGCATGAGCCACGAACCGATGGACTAGGGTTCGTTCTTTACCGCTTTCGCTCACGTTTCTCCGTTTTACTGATTTACTGGCCTAAGCTTTTTTGTTGTATTTTAATACTCATCCGCCTGCGAATTTCTTCCCTCTCCCACTTCACGTGTTTATGAAACAAAGGCTTCAGATATTAAGCGTCGTATATCTTAGGTCTTTTCCCCTTGTTGTCTATAATATAATAGAAATATATTGCGGTAGGATTTAACTAATTTCTCGAGAACTTATAATCAGTGCCGTAGCAAGGGAGGGACAAGCAAGGGCAAGTCGCGAGTAGATATTATGTTATAAATCTTTCGATAATGATAATCCTCAGTTATAATGCTTATAATATGTTAATCATTTGAGGCACAATTTAAATTCATGTTTTTATAATTTTAATATATTAGGGGATGTGTGACTTGGTTTTGCCTCTGAGGAAACTCTTCACCGCTACGGCGCTGCTATATCCTTGTTCCCCTTTTTCCTCAATGGATCGTTTATTTTAACGTGGCTATATACGAATATGCTGGACCGATCGGTGCGAAATGTTGTATTTTTTCTAACTGCGATTCGATGTCTTTCGGGAAGCTTATTTTGTAAAAAAGAAGGCGTAACTGAGAATATGGCTTTCATTCCTCTCCATCTCCCTCTTTGAATTGATGGTCGTTTTTCTTCTATTATCTCACTTCTGAATTTCTCGGTGGGAGGGAAGGCATTTTCTGTCGCCAATAATTCCTCTCGCCCGTGAAATCCGCTGTTCTTCCACTCCAGTCGACCTCCAAAAGGAACGTTTTCCAAGGTCGTCTTTCTGCCTCTCTCTCTCTCTGTTTCTCACCACAGAAGCATCTACACTTCTGTAGCTTTGGCGCTTTTCCGATCGAAATTCCTTCGCCTAGCAAAATTCCACGGATTTCACGCGTGTCGTTTTCGAAAAGAAATGTTGCCGAGTGTGGGTTAAAAAATAAAGCAATCCTGCAGAACGCGCAGGAATTCTCCCGTTCGTTCTTTTTATTTTCGGGTCCTTCGACATTTTTTTTTTAAAGGAAACGAGAAAATCTTTTCGCTGAGCACGGGATGGAGTCGATTCGTCGTTCGTTAAAGCCTTATTGCTTCGAATCAGAGACGCGCTTCGTCTTTTTTTTTTAAATTTTAATCGAAGTCCGTGTTAGAGGAATGGCAAGTGTTACCGTCCGTGTTTTTTTCCTGTTTCGAATTGGAAAGCCGCAAAAAAAATTCCGTGTAATTATGCGTGCGTGGCGTTATTATACGAAAGGTTCGCATTTCGCGATTCGTTTTTTTATATTATTTATGCGTCCCGTTTTAATGAAAGGAAATTTATGACGAATGTTGACAGAACGATTTTGTTCCGAAATAAATATTTTGGGGATTAATTCGAAATTCAAATGAACATGAAAGTAGATATGATTAATATTTCATTTTCGCACCGCTCTCTTTCTCTCGGTCGCTGGTTTCTTTTTTTTTTTAAACCTCGTCGGCGAAAGAAAAAAAACGCGTCCGTTTATCCGGAATAATTGGGGACGAAACTTGCTCGGATAATGAGTAACAAATGAACCAGGCCTATTTACATGACATATTATTTTTGGCAATGCGTCTGCACAAATAACAATGCAATGCGATGAATAAAAATGGGAAACATAAAAACAAGTGACTATAAGAACATTAATTTTTATAAGCGACATTTATGCAAGTAGATAACTATGTATTCATTTTCCATGGGATGCAATACACTGTCCGTATCTTCGCCAAATCGGCGAAAATGACGTTTCTCTTGACGATGTAAGTTTTTAACATAAAAAACGCAAATGTTTGCGCAATAAAAGAAATTGCGAAAAAATACTCCCGATTATGTCGAATTCCGAATCGAATACGTTTTTCCCTTGATTTTCTTTTTTGTTGAAAAGGA
This sequence comes from Uropetala carovei, assembly GCA_036926305.1. NCBI lineage: Eukaryota > Metazoa > Arthropoda > Insecta > Odonata > Petaluridae > Uropetala > Uropetala carovei. Next base: position 3,123,258 of record JAXCHB010000181.1, on the reverse strand, counting down.
AAGTTGCGAATCAAATCGACGGTAGGAAAATGAATTTTCGTGCTTTTAGGCTTTCTTCAACTCAAGTCCTAAGGTATAAACGAATACTTTAAAGCAATTTTAAAAAGAAAATGCGAAATGCGCTGCAAGCATTCCCATTTTATTTATGAACGAAACAGGAATAATCTTGCGTTTAACACCGCCATGCCATCACGAAACAGCAAAGAAGTATATTTTCTGGCCGCTAGAGGTTGGAGCTGGAAATGATAAACGCAAGCTGTTCCCGAAACTATCCTGGATTCTCTGTCCATTACATTACAGGGACATTATCAGAAAGCATCTTTAGGCGTTGATCCCTTTAAACATGAAAGAATGGTTAAAATAGATTAAGCCGTTTCCGGACTATTCGACATTCTCCAGTAGATTTTTATTGGCTTCGGATGCTGAATATCAAAGTATTTATGTAAGCGGTATTTGACGCTTAGGTTTAAGTTTCCCCATTCCCCAAATGCACAGTTTTAACGGTTGGTAAAGTGGGGTCTGAAGACCGCAAGTCCGACGATGACGACTATATATTAATTTAGGTTAAAATATGTAATGTGATCTCTACTGTCATAGAGTTAGACTTATTTAGACATATCTGTGGGGGTGCCGCCGTGGCCTATATAGTGGCGAGGGAGTTAGTCTGCTACGTTGAGCATACCCGGTGCGAACCGCTTACGAATCCTGCGAAAGTAGGATTTTCTCTGAAATTTTCTCCGCCCTCTTTTTGCATGGTTAAGAAGATAATATGCAAATCAGCGCTCCGTCCTTCGGAAGGGACGTAAAGCAGTTGCTTTCCTTGGTATCTCTAGTTAGGAGTAGGCTAATGCAGGCACCGGGTTTCCTTCCTCAATTGCTTCGTGATTTAAACTGAGAAGCGTCGTTTGAAGTCTCAGGGTCTCAATTCAATTAAGCCATATTTATGCTTCGTCATTCATTAAAATGTTTATAGCATTAATTATGTATTCAGTTTTAATGTGATGCGATAATTATATTGAAGTTTTCATCGAATGCATAACGCACCCGCCGTCGATGCGATAATATGATCTTTTTTAAGAAAATAGTCTTGTATCGTTGTTTGCATTGTTAAAATTAAGGATATGTATATATTTGCTTAAATTCATGTTAATTTACTTATAAATTCCAGTGAAACAGATTTATCTTCAACAAAGGGTTAAAAAAAGCAATATAAATTCAATCGTTTTCTGTTAAAAATATTTCCAGAAAAACCACCAGTCACATGAACTGTGAACATGATTGATAGGCAAGAGCTCATTGATGAATCTACAATGGAGGTGTTTCAAAAGAAAAACAAAATAAACATCACATTTATATACGTCCCGTTCTTCGCTTGCGCTCCTGTTATTTTTCCCAAAAAAAAACATCACTCCAGATCAAACGAAGGTCAGCCTCATTTATCTTCTCATTTCGGGTCGTGACCTTTTTTTTTGAACGCGAGGAGTGGTTTCGCCCCACTGCTCCCAAAATTCCGTCAATTTTGTAATCGATGTTTTTTTAATTATTTCCAATACCGTTTCAGAAACGGGCCCAAATGTCACCGTTGACAGTTTTTCCCTAGTACACGTAGTACTTGCACATTTCCCGTCGCGACCGATTCCGTTAATAAAATTCTCCAATAGAGAGAGAGAGGATGGGAGGTTTTGAATTTAAAAATCTTTATTTATCTCCCCGGGACGGACGCATAAATCCCGGCAAAGGCTTGACGTCGGCGCGGAATGGTAAACTAGCGCAAACTCGAAGAGTTTCCTTTTCCTCCGTTAATTCGGATTTACGGGACGTGGTAAAAAAAGTGAACATCGAAACAAAAACATAAATAAACGAGCGCCGTAATTTCCCGCGAAAAAATTTTGTTTTCTTTCCGACGCTATTGTTCCGCGGCGGGCTCTAAATGTCAGTTCGTTAAAGGTTCTCGCGCTTGATTTTTTTCAAGAATTCCATGTTTATTACTGCCCCTAAAAATAAATTAGCACCCCGGTGGATAAAACTATATCTGTTTTAGCGACGAGGCAGCTTTTGTCATTTTCAAAATTTAACCGTTAGCTATGAAATACAAAAGTATATAAAACAGATCGAAGATCATAAGCGGAAAAAGAAAGAAACACAAACGAGCCACACTTGGAAAGTTAAAAAAACTATGACAGAATAATGAGCGGCGTTTTAAAAATCTAGGCAATATTTCCATAGAGAATTATCGAGTGAATCTACACTGAAGACGGCTGCGATGAAATGCGCTTATGGATTCTTATAACCTTTTATTGGTTATTGGAGATGCCTAATTGCTGATTTTTTCAATTTTTGTTATCGGGCGCTTATTCTTGAATATAGATTTATTTGTAGAACGTTTTCTTAAAAGGAAAAAAACTAGGTGTTGATGTGATCCCGCTGTCTGTCTGTCCTTCTGTGAACAACCGACGCTTTTTTTAAATGATATTTGAAAATTTCAGTTATTAAATTAGACAGCTCTTATCAATCTATAAATTTTTCCAATGTCGGTCGGTATATTAACAGTCAACCTTTTTTTTGACATATTCGGAAAATTCTTTTTGAATTTGATAATCCTTATAACTCCACAAGTTTCTCGCCGATTGAATTTTCCAAGTAGTTTATAGATTTTCCGCTAGGTGGCCCCAAATTCGGAAAATTCAAAATTTTTAAATGCTTTTGCAACCGAACTAATGAAGCTAGAGTAGTGAAGATTTCACGGGTGGAAATGTCTAGTGAGGATCTATATGCCAACGGTGCTGGTTACCCCCTCCACAAAGGAGGGAGGTGAACCAGGAACCCGAAGAAAAATGTTTAAGAAAACGTGCTGCCCATTCTTGCTTTAGCAAGGATATCTTACTTGCTATGATTATCATTCTGCTCGCCTAGCATCTCCCGACGCCGTAAATTAATTCCCTAGGTGGAACTTATAAGAAGTACCTATAGATAGACGGGATGTGAAGGGTCGGCGGAAATTCTTCCGAAAGGGAAACCCCGTCATTAGCGGAAGCGATTCCGCACCGCATTTGTCGCGAAATATCTCTTCATTTCCCTAACAGAGAGTTGAGAGTGTCATGTCCCATTCTCATCCATTGTTGTCGGTGCCATGCGACGGTGCGAGCATCACCCGGGGGCATCAATCTTCGCCGCCCACGCCCATTCCGATTCCATTACCCCCTACACCCTCCCCTCTTCCCCTATCACCCTTGCTATCCCTCTCTCTCTCTCTCTCCTATGCTCACGCCATTACACGCACGACAAGCCGTCTGTCGCACACACCTCCGTCACCATTCCTCTCCTCCTTTACCTAGCAACCACAGTCTCCCTCCATTGTCAAACCTCCTCCTGCACAATACAACACCGTTCCTTTCCGAAATTCCCAAACTTTTCAAATATTCCATTACTACAGGGGGGGAGGGAATCCTTTGTTCCAGATATTCGTGGCGTATCCCTCCCTCCCTCCCTCCCTACCATCTCTCTTTGATTATTTATCCGAGTCCCTATCTGGAGTGGAGATCAAAATAAACATCTTCCTTTTCATCCCTTTTAAGTTTCCCTTCTGCCTTTCCCGATCGCCCTCCTCTCCCTCTCATTCTCTCGCAAATATTTACGTTAAAACGCAGTCAGCGGCTTTGTTTTTTTCTTCCTAATTTTGCTAGCGTTCTCAACGTGTTATAAAAGGTGGGAAAAAGGTTTTCCCGATCCTATATATAAAATGGCTATTTTTGAAGCAGCGGATGCTAGAGGTTGATGTTCGTTATCTTGCACTCGGAAACACCTCCAAGCAAAAATAAAATAACTTGGGTAACTCCACGAGGAACACCAGTGGGAACAATGGTCGGGAGGTGGGATGAAAAAGGTCTGGGTTGAGCCGTTGTTGGTCAAAGAAACCTGTGTGTAATTGCGTATATTTGAGTATGGATAAGCGATCGTGCGCGTGCGTGGTTCGTTGTTTGTTTGCACGCATACGCTACGTATTACTGAGTCTGCAATTATTATGGCAGAATAGGTCGCCTACCGCGGTTTTGAGTAGTATCCGCGTTTGAAAAATTTACGTGGCTTTCTTAACCTCTGTATTCAGTCTAACAATAAGTATCTGCAATTATCCGCGCGGACGTGTCTATCTGGCTAATTTTACTAATATTTTTTTTGTAATTGAAGAAGCTACATTAAATATTGTTTACCAAAAGGAGAGACATAGTAAAGATTATTTTCACCCCGCGATTAGACTACAAAGTAATCTTGAGGTGAAGGTTGGGGGAACTTGACGCGTAGCATGTTTTTTTGAAGTATAGTGTACTTTTTTTTAACATGGAAGTGTACATTGAAATTTCTTGCACGCACGCACACACACACACATATGAAAACCTTTTAAGCTTCCCTTCACCTCGTTAAATACCACCTTGGCTCCGTGCTCATTCCCCTCCATCTGTTTTTGGGCAGGCAATCATCTCATCCCACAACACGTTAAAAACGAACACTACCGCCTTCGCCGTCACTAAAAAAAATGAGAAACGTGGTGGCCGTGAGTCGTGTAACGCCACCGTCAAAATGGATGCGGTCCTTTCAAAAAAAAAGAGGACGCGCCTCTTCACGCGGGGCCTTGTTTTTTCCCTTCTCCTCTCTCCACCCCCGTCATTTACAACACACTAACCCCACCCACTTTTCGTGCCTTGCTCCTCTGTATACCTCAGCGCCCTTCCCGTAATGGCGGCCGTTAATGCGACAATACGTTCCCCCCCCCTCCCCTGTCCCCCCCCGCTTCACCCCTCCAAAATGCCCCTCTACTTTCCTATGACAAACCTTTCCAGGAAAATGAACTCCGGTCGTGACTCACCTCCCTCCTCCCCACCCTACTGTCTCTCCCTTCCCATCCATCACCACGAGAAATTTATAGCCGAGATTTTACCGCCGGATCATAACTAGGAGTTATCTCACTCTGCTGGTTGATCATTGCGTTCCGGAAGCGAAATTCCGTTTTACAGAATCCAATCAACGGGGAGGCCGTATCCTCCTCTAGGAGAATTTATTTATTTTTTTTAACGCTTACGTCTGTCTCTCTTTCCCATCATACCTCGATGGCAATACAATACTCTCTCGGAGGATGATGACAGAGATATCCGGCACTTGCTGGCGAATGTTGTGCACACACTATTATTTGAAGGAGAGGGAGGGAGAGGAAAGGAGGGAGAGGAAGGGAGGGAGGTAGGGAGGGAAAGGAGGGGTGAGAGGGATGAAGGTAAAGGGGGAAGAAGGAAGGGAGAGAGAGGAAGGGAAGGAGGGAGATGGAGGGTTAGGAAAGGAAGGAGGTAGGAAGGAGGGATTGAGGGATAGGTAGGGAGGGAGAGGGACTGAGGGAGAAGAAGGGAGCTCGCGTCGGTGAATAATAGCTGAAGTGGAGTGCTGGCGCTAACGGTCTCTCTTAAGGCTTCATTCACGATGATCATCATATAGATCGATTGTTTTCGTGGCTGGTAATGATTTTCTGAGTTTTGCCAATACATCTGGAAGGGGTTCTTTAATTATGGATATGGGGTAATGAATAATTTGGGTTATATCCGTCCATAATCAGATGTTGGTTGATATTTAATCATCTAATTGGTGTTCTAATGGATGCATTTATGCGATACAGATATTAAATAAGTATATAATATTTAGTGGAAATTCTCTAAAAAACAAACAAACATTGGTGTAACCATCAGCGCCTGACATGACAAAAGTAATTTTCTAATACTGAATTTAAGTAATGAGATAATATAAATATAATTGATTAGATCAATCAATGAATATTCAAAGTAATTTGGATAAAGCAAGCCTAAAAGTTGCTATTTCGAAAAGTTAGCCAAATTAAATTTAATAAACACGATGGGCATTCTCCTGGTCCGTACACTTTTTCTCCATTGCTTTAGTTAGATATTCTACTTTTTATAAAACAAATTTATTTTCCTGTAAATCATTGTACCGATGTATATAAAAAAATTCGTGATTGGGGATTTACAGTATTGTAGTGGCAGTTATTACTTTTAACTTGTCTCATTAATTCGGTTTATTTGTTTACAATATTTTCTACTTATCCAAAGCCATCCGGCATACTTTTGCACTTATTGGAATCATTGCTGTTTCACTACGTATTACTGTGGATAAATCCAATTTTAACAAAACATTGAATGAGAGCTACATAAATAACGCATCTATAAAAACAAATTAATAATATAAATTTTTATGTACGACACTAAATAAAAATAAATCGCAATTACTCTTGTCATAATCATATGGAAACAATTACAAAACGAACGATATACCATTGTGTAATTAGAAGTGGTTGGTTGTGCTTTCGGAAAACAGTTAGCTAGGATTACCGAATCTAGATCATTAACTGAATTGCTCTTCCCGAATAAGCCTGATTAAATTCTACTAAAGAATAAATGACTGCTCAGCTAATCCCGTGAGCGCTTTAAATTAATTATGTAAAAAAGTTATCAGATACATTTGTTTCAATGTTTTCGAGTTTGATATAATTTATAATTGTTATTTATTTAGCGAAAAATATCAGTTAAAACAAAAAAACAATGCCTCTGAAATAAAAATAAGTGAATTACAAAATTGTTCAGCGATCAAGCGTATATATTAAATGTTCATCAGCCAATTCCCAATTTTCCAATATTCAATTGTTGTCAATGCCTATGGAATTTTGATATTCCATTACGCGAGGTAATGGTGTAAATAATTCGCGCTGCGTGAAATGCGAATTAATACGGGAAGAGGTTAAAATTTTCGCTAAAATCATTTTTTCTTTATCAAATGTAGTACTTTAGCAAAGTTGGTTGAGCGCATCGAATTTCGGAGTGCAAGTAGAAAGTATCGCTTATTTTGATAGAAATGTGTTTGTGAAACATCTTTCTAACAAATCGCTTGATTACGTTCAGATATCAAAATATGAAGATATTCTTATACGCTAATAAAACTTCCATCGCGAAAACTGAATTACGTGCTGTATACAGTTTGATGAAAGTTTTCAACGCACTCATGTGATTCGATTAATGTCTTTTCAAACACTACGTCTATTGAGTAAGTATAAAATGGACGTGAAAAAAAAAATATATGTATATATATATAGTCATACTCCAATCAATCGAATTCACGCATTAATAAATGGCATCCCTATGCTCTCAACTTTACTTATCTTCATGATTTGTTGTGCATCCCAATTTCAAGTGTTACGTAATTATACTATGGAAGAGCATAAAATTGAGCTATTTAGAAAGAAATTATGATGACCTATAATTAAGTCTTAAAGAGAATATATAGAATTAGCAAAGGAAGATAGCTATAATGAATACAAAAATTGAAAGTATTGATTGGCGTAACACTAAATCACAGCTGCATCCATTGGTGCGCGCCTGCATTTACAACTATGTAATTTCATTATAATTATTACTTATCTCTATGTTTTCATGCGTGACTGTCTATATGTGTAACTTATCCTTAGTTCTCTTCTCAATCTGTAAATAATGCTATCTGTAAGTTTTGCAAGTTTTTCACACACCCCTTCTTATGTGGATATCTTCATGCAGTGGGGTTTTTCCTAAGGTTTACTATATGTTAAAAAAACTTAGTTTTTCCTCACCTTTATCTACTTTACTCGTTTTTGTACAAATATAGAAGACTGTCTAATGTGCTTTTTCATCATTCGCGTATTTCATTTGTGTTTTTTATCTAAAATTTTTGAAAGTTTGTCATTTTTGTAACTGACAATAATTAGATGGTAGAAGGGTCCAGTCTCAATATCGCCTAGAAATAAAGACGATATCTATCTATCTACATTACATGTAGTAGAATGGCCCGTAAAATTTTTTTAATATTCCCAATGAATTAACTCGTCGTCGTCGTCAGGAAAATGAAACGAATCCGATACTTTTCTGCATATGAGTGCTAAGATGTAGACAAAAAAAGTTAACGGCGAAGAAGATACAGGTATACCTCGCGATACGCCTTTTTTGGTATTACGCTCATTACACTTTAAAAGGGCCTATACCCGAGCAATATACTACTTTTAAACTTTAAAAAGACAGCGTATAAATAAGGAAAGCAAACAATCAAGAGAAAACCCAAGACAACCCTGTTCCCAGTCAAGACTTAAATTTCGACCGTTACTCATAATTGTCATTATTATAAATCATCTCATATTTAATAAGAACATTTATTTGTTAAATCTGTCTCTCTTTTTGGCCCATACGCAGTTTTGCGTGATTTGTTGTTTTTCATTCAAACAAGTTTAGTCTCCTTTTATAAGGTTGCTCTTTATAACTCACTTTGTGTCTATTACGAATTTGTTCCTTTTGTAGTGAGCACAAGACTATCCGTGCTCGGGATATCCAAGAAATAGACTAAGTGGAAGATTGACCTTCTGAAAATAGTTTGAATTTTCCGTCCCGGCCCTCCACAGGCGTTGCGAGATAAATAGTTTCATTTAATTAATAGCAATTTCCTAATAAGCAAAACTCAAGAGGAATAACCATGTAGTGAATTTTTAAGCATTTTATTTTTTTTAAAGTTCACAGATTTTTGTTTTCTCTTATCTGGAAGTGAAACGGTTTCTATCGTATGTATAAATTTTCCGGACATTCTGTAAATATACTTATGTATGAAATTTGACTGTATGCTTGCAGGAACATTAATGTTAAATTAAGTAATAACTTTTTCACATAGATATTGTTTTAACTTGGTCGAATACGGAATGTAATGTGTTATTAATACTTAACAAAATCGCACGCTGTTTTGTCGGATATTTTGTCAAATCTTTCTTTAAAAACTGATGCGTAAATATTCTGTTTTAACCAGTTTTAATTCGTATGAATAACTGAGATTTCATTTTACATGCGTTTTTTTTTAATACCCTTGAATTTTACCTTTCTAGGAACGCATCTCTTTTTCATAGCATTATTCTTATGTATGAATGCGTCTCGCGATATGCTCTAGTTTTTAGGAACGCATCTCTAGCGTATTGCGAGGTACCTGTAATTATTCTCGCAAGGTTTAGTTTTTCGAATTATTTCTCGTGAATATCAAAACGACTTAAACATAAGATGTCTAAAAACCATATCTAACGTCGCCATAATGATTTCCTTAAGATTCTAACGTCGATCACCTCTCTCCTTCTTACCCTTCTTTATTCGGTATCGAATCAGTTCCTGGTTAAAAATAAACGATCTCTCCTTTTCCTTTTACCCTCGCAGGAGCTAGTCGCTTCGACTCCCAACCAAAGGAACTGGCGGGGGATACTCATCGCCCTGCTGGTCATCGTGGCCGTCCTCGGCCTCATCATGTTCTCCATCGTCCTCCTGTCACCTCCGGACGAAGGGCCGAGGGTCTCGGGTCGGAAGTTTTCGATATCGGACCTCACGGGAGACAGATTCAAACTCCCGCGATTCAACGGGACGTGGGTTTCAGGTGAGCTGAACTAATTTCGATCGTCTTCTTACATTCTCATACGAAGTATCGAGAAAGTATTGTTATCGAGAAAAAATTCCACCTCGAGATTTTTACGGAAATATACCTTTTAGATGTCGCTGAATCCGAAAAATTGGTTTTCGCAATGTCGTCTGTCTGTCTGTTACTGGCTCTGGAGCCTAGACGGAAGAGCGAAAATGAATGAAATCTCGTACTTAGTCATTTTATCAAACTGAGCAGAGTATACATAGAAATGGTTGACATTGCTCAATAATTAAGAGTAGTTTATTCTACGCATTATTAACAACAATCCGATTTTCTCAAAAACGGCTCTAACGATTTTGATCAAATTTCGTACAGTTACTTGAGTTTACGTATTCAATAATACTGTGTAGTTCATATTTCTCAGAAATGAACATAAGGCTAGTTTATTCTAGGCAACTTTAACAATAATTCGATTTTATCAAAAACGGCTCTAACGATTTTGATCAAATTTCGTACAGTTACTTGAGTATACATCTACAATAATACTACGTATTTCATTTTTCTCAATTAATGAATATAAGGCTAGTTTATTCTTGGTCAACTTGAACAAAAATTGGATTTTCTAAAAACAGGCTTATACGATTTTCATTTTCTAAAGATAACTAAACGACGCATTAGTACTATAGGAGAAAGTTTGTACAATGTATGTTGTACCCATTTTTTTCTGTTTCTACACCCTGTCTCCCTCCCATCGAATTTCTACGAATCAATTTTCGAGACGCTCTTTAAATGCGGACGGTGGTAGGAATTTAATAAAATGGAGGTGGCCGCAGACGCGACCTCTCGTCCGCAGAATCCATATTAATGATTCTCCGAAGAATTTAATCCGAGTGGAGTGAATTGCACCATAGAAGTTCCCTTTTGTATTTTAAAGGGAGAGAAGGACGAGGACGGTAGAGCTGATACGGATGGGTAATATTCCCATCCTCCAACCTCACGTAAGTTATTCGATAATATGAAGATTTTTCCATTAATATCTCTGTAGGTGAATTCCAATAATATTAAGATTCTCCGATTCATTGGAAATTCGGTGTTAATTTTATGGAAAGGAATTACAAAAACCAATGGAATATTTCGGGGGAATTTCTATTTTATTCTCACCTTTTCAGAAAAAAAGGAAAAATTATATTACAATGTCTACGTTAAATACCTAAACGTTGAAATAAATCCACAAATAGGATATGATACGAATTACTACAATTACTACTTTTCAATATTATGCATAAATGTAATAAATAATTACTCATTCAGCAATGTCTGAAAATGGAATCGATCGCATGACTCGGGATATTAATTCGAGTAATAGCTTAAAATTTTATTAAATGTATTTCCTAAAATAACAAGCTCTTATTGTATTTTTTTATGTTACACCTTTTTCTAAGTCTTAATTTTAAAGGAGGAATAAATCGAGGATGGAGCATTAAAACGGTTCTAGGTGAATTCGTCGAAAACGAATTCGTCGAAAACAAATTCGTCAAAAACAAATTCGTCAAAAACAAATTCGTCGGAAGCAAATTTGTCGAAAGCAAATTCATCGAACGATCAATTCATCGAAGGGCAAGTTTGTCAAAAATCATTTGTTATTCTTTCAGAGAAGAAATATTAATGAAAATGATTTGTATTCTGACTGATTAATACAATCGAGCTTTAATGGAGAGGAAAAGCTCGAGATTTATACTAACGCATCGGAGTACTTAGTTTTGAACGTCAGTTGGAGTCATTACGTGGTAAGGTTTGTTAAGTTTGTGAAAATGAATTTATCAAATGGCGAATGGTAATTTTCACATTTATATTATTCATTCACAGGAGTTTCAAGGGAAAAAAGAATCCTTGAAAAGCATTCGGTACATTTATGGAAAATTAAAATACACAATAACTAGGTAATTATTCGCTTTTGATACATTGATATTAATTGTTTTTTATACTCTCGCAAAATGGTTTTAAGAGAAAGAAACCCATAATACTGTTATATCTATGTTTTAACCGATTAGGGACTGTATTAAATGCCGGAAAATAGCCAATTTTTCATCTTTTTGAGAAAAGTACGATTGGAAAAAGCTTTAACTATGATTTGCTCTAAATTTTGCCTGGATCGCGATGAGGGACGACAGTAATATTCAAAACCTTACCTAGGCTTCCGGTTTTGTTTGTTCTCTGAAGCAAGGATCAGTGCACAGCCGTTTGTTGAAAATGGAACACACTAAACTTGTTCTCTTCCCTATTCCTTTTCTTATTAAACACTATACAATCCTTTTGCATTACTATATTGTTCTTATTTCTTTCCACTGGATCGGGATAATGACACTAAAATTATGCATAGTAGAAACATTTTCTCTGCGTCCTCCCGATTTTCTACTACTAATAAGCCAAAACTGGCTTATTAGTAGCTTGTTTTAGTATATATAATAATTTACTATCGTTCTAGTTAGTAAGTCAAAGATCAGTCTATGCCACCTCTTTTTACTTTCTCCATACACGTAGGATAGAGAAATTATTGTATTCATGAAAAAATCGATTTTGAGATGTCAACGGAAATACACGTTTTGAGGTCCCTAGAACACGTTTTGACTATTTTCTCGATGATGTCTGTGTGTGTATACGTGATAGAAATTTTATGAGCACTTTAATTCAAAAACTAATAATCAGATTAGCAGAAAACTTTACATTTAAGATTTTTATAATTGTGTTATTCATTGCACTAACGCTTTTATACCCATCGTGCGTAGGTAAACGTGAATAAGCAGATCGTAAAAAAATAAAAATATTAACAAAAGTGAAACATATGAAAACCATAATGGGTTGCTATGAAAACACACAAATGAAATACAATAAGTAAAGGCTGATAAATAAGAAATAAACATAAGACCTATTAGTAGAATAAAAAGAAAAATGCATAATTTTTAAAATAGTAATAATTGAAGTGTTATTTTCAAAAAAATTTCGCATGTACAGTGGAAAGAACATATTTTAGCGGTCTTTCGAGAGAAAGGATGCGCAAGTTAGTATGGCCAGGTGCAGATATCTGCAAGCTTCTATTTTCATTATTCCTGTGTTTATATTACTCTGAGTTTGGTTTTAGAAAGATTAGCTGAAGAACTGATGTAAAGCCAGTGGCGTAGCGTACATGTAGCAAACCGATGCAATGCACCGGGGTCCCCAGATATAGGGGGGGCTCAAACGACCCTGACGTCCTATATGTTTCATGATAAAATTAATGATAGTGGCCCTAAAATCGAATTTTGCACGGGGGGCCCCATTAGAGTTTGCTATGCCACTGTGTAAAGCAGCAATGTTCAGAATATATTTCCCGCGTTACATCTTAAAACTAAAATAAATTTGAAAGTTTTCATTCAATAAACTGATTTTCGACGAACTCTTCATTTTCGACAAATTTGCCCTTCGATGAATTTGACCGTTCGACGTATTTATTTTCGACAAATTTGCTTTCGACAAATTTTCTTTCGCCGATTTTGTTTTCGACGAATTTGTCTCTTCCCCTTTAAAACAATGGACACACCCTGATTTGAATCATAAATAACGATATTATATTAATATTCTGAAAAGTGTTTCCTTATTATTCATTTTCTTATTTTCTGCAGTATAATAATCGATTCTTTCAGTCTTTGGTCGTATAATCAACCTATAAACTATGATTTACTAATTACTTCAACTGTGACGCCACAAAATAAATGAAAAATTTTCATATCATCCGGTTGCAATAAATTTTCATTAAAAAAAATCCCCATCAAACCATACCATGAACGAATTAACCACGGAATAATAACCATAACCATTGTTCAGCCGCCGTGGATATGGGCAATCGTTCCATATCTGCGGCTTGGAAATAAAAGGGCTTCGATATTCACGACATGAAACGGTTTTATTCCCTCGGATGGGGCACGGTTGAAGTTCCGCCGTGATTCCTTCCTCGATTATTATTTTTATCCCTATCTTTTTTTCTCCTCTCCCAGCCTCGAAATCAAACCCGCCGTTAAATTGCCACCAATGGCTGCAATTGCGGCCGGACCGAACCTTCCGGAACGTCTGGCCGGACGTTCCGTTATTCTTACCATGCGCAGACCGACCCAATCCTTCGGGCTGTTGGGTGGAAAGGGGGAAGTGCGTGCCTTTGCAGCCAACGGAAGGTCCGCATGTGAACGCTATGTTCGGAGGATATCCCTCGATTTCCTATTTCATGTCGGCCAGTTCGACAGTCTTATTTTTTCTTTTTTCATCTTCCCATATTATTGTCCCTTTCTCCCTCTCTTTTTCCATCTTTTTCTCTCTGTTTTTCTCTTTCGTTCTCGCTCCCGCTCTGTTTCCTTCTCCCACGTTTTTTTCATCTCTCTTTTCCTCTCATCCTACTCCTTTTCTTACTCTTTTCCTGTATTTATCTCTCCTCATCCTTTTTGCTTTACGCATCACGCCCCGATGCGCATCCGGTCCGGTTGTGGGTTGCGGCGTAAGTTGGGGTGTAGCATGAGCATCTAAGCGGAGCGGTTGGACCATTAGCGAAGAGGGAAGGAAAGACCGGTTATAAGAGAGAGAGAGAGAGACTTCCTTGATGATAGGCTACTCCTCGCATACTTTAATGCTCTGCGGGTGGTGTGTCATCAAGGCACTCTTACGCTATGGGAAGATGAGTTTATGTGTGCCCTTCAACAGAATACTTCTATAAAGAACTTCGTGTTCCTATAAATAAAATTAATAGGAAGCTGGATTTTTTTAACTAAATGGTTTATCGACATCAGTTTATTTTCCGTGTTTGGTAGTTAGACATTCAACCGTTTGTATTTCGTCTTTATTAAAATATAGTGCTCGAGTACTTGATTTAAATTTACAGTTTACGTTAAATATATGCTAATAAACTTGTAGGTATTATACATTAATTTTTAATAAGTGAGTCTGGTAATAAATTGACTAATATTAGCATAGAGGAAGAAATTTCTTCCTTAAAAAACATTGAACATATGTCACTTTAATAACGTCTTCTAATAGACATGTTTATATAAACGACCATTTAAGATAATATTACATAAATAAGACATATCGTCAACTTAATTGTACAGTAGTCGAGGAAACGACGATCATTATGTGAAAATTTCGACAGCGCAATGAATTAGTACAGGGCTGCCACCAATTTTTTTTCTAAATCCTGTTACCGACTTCAAAATATTCTGTAAAATCCTATAATATGTAACATCTTGGTTTTTTGATGCAAAGTGTACTAATTTATGCTTTCAATATTATCAGCACCTGCATCGCATATTTTATGTAAAATTATTTACAACTGTTTATGCATAGCCCTGTAACTTAAATGTAGTCATGCTTTTTGTGAAATTAACCATGCATTACAAATCAACTGTATTGGCATAGAAACTTTTAAAAAATGTATTCAAGTTTTAAATATACAGTAAATAGCACAAATGCGTTGAAAACAATAATTAACCATAGGTCTAATTTACAGGGCAGGCCTTAGATTAGGAAATCTATTAACATAATTTTCACTCTTAATGATATCAAATATAAAGGTGCAACAAAATTAGACAAAGTGAAAAAAATTTCTACTTCTTTCGCGGTTTCGTTTCAGATAGATTATTCAACCGATGTTGCCGTAAATATCAAAATCGAAATTTTGGAAGTGCGGGCATTACAGAATTCCATTTTTTCCGAATATTTAGCTGTAAAAACGGGGTTGCGGGCATTACTCGAGTAAATACAGCAATACCGCTCGTAACGTGAAAGAAAAATATTCTGAATTTATCATAAATTGAGTAGAAAAAATGCAGAATTTTCACATCGCTACATCACAGTTACATACAAAACTGTGGAGATCGCGTTGCCCGAAACTGTTCCGTATGACTTAGTTTCTGTAACAGGTAACTATGTTGTAGCTTCAAGTAACCGAAACAGTAACAAATTCGGCCATAAAGAATCGCTGTTTCTTAAAAATATATTTTCTGTGGTCGTAACTGGAGTGTAATAAAACGTAGTACATAATATCCTTCCCTTGCTTATAACGTAAAATATACAGTGGCACATCAAGGACTTTATCTTGGCACGCCGGTTGCGGAACTCTGCCATATCAGAGAAATATGAGAACCACACATATCAATCTCTCAACGCAACATTTTAATAAGGTAAAATAATTACATGAATCAATTCGTCAGTTTTTTTCTTTAAAATGTTTTAATTTGAAGTTCTTATCATTTGTAGTTTACGAGATATTTGAAGGTTAACTTTTTCTCGAACTTGTCAAACCGCTTCTTAGCGAGGCGAGGTTTGGTAGGGAAATGCATACCGCGTCTTAGCGAAATCGCATCTTGTGAATTCGCGCCATGTTAGGTTTTACTGTATAAATATGCCGTAGGTTGCCGATCCAGTTCAACAGCTAGTTTTTACGTTCAGTCTCACAATAAGTTCAGTTTTCGCGCTTCACCCAAAGTATTTAACGATACGTACGTACTTACGGAACAATTTCATCGAATGTATTCGTATTATTCCTATAGGAATATTAATAATCTCGGAATTTCTTAGTAGTCTGCGTATTTTTTACGCGAACATCTCAGATAACTATCGAATCTTTCCTTATAAATATCCGTGAATCACGGAAATGTCTGTTTTTCTTTAAAAAAAATCCGTAAAAACGGATAAAATCCGCGAAAACGGCAGCCCTGAATTAGTATATAAAAATATATATGTATACGTTTAGATTTGTTTTATGAAATGTACAGCTCAAAGTTTTTGACAAAATACACTTCCTCATCACGTAACTAGTTCATATTTATAAGAGAAGTGTAATTATTCACCGTATTGCTAACAGAAATTTATTCGATTCGACTTTCTCAAACCTTTCTAAAAATATATATTCATTTCAGTCAACACAAAAAAAATATATTCCTTGAAAAACTTTTTCTTGCAGAGCATAATTTAATGGAATTGGCAAGTTATAACGTCTTTACAAATGCCCTTTGTTTTTCTTAATATTAAAAACAATCGAATGAGCAGTGGCACTCAACTGAAGCGAGGAAAAACATGTGAAAGAGAGAAAAGCAAGGAGGAGGAAAGTGGAGTTCTTTTTTTTTAAGGCTCAGAAAATAAATGAAAAAAAGTCTGGCAATTTACTCGAGAGCCCAGCAGTTTTCAAAATTACCTTGCTCCAACACTTTTTGAGAATCTCCTTCGCCAAAACAAAAAGAATGAGAGCGTCCCTGGGAACTTTTTATGCCTTGGAATGACTACTACTTGGTTAGCGTTCCAGTTTTTTTAATGAAAAAAAAACACCTTTCAAGGGACCGTGGACCGTGACTTACTCTTATTTTTATCCAAAATAATTATTTTTAATCGGTAAACTTTACTGTAAATCAGTATAAACAGGGTAGGTAATATTGGGAGCGTCAACTGTTCTTTTATCTCCTAATCGGATTACTAGGACAAATTAAATGTTACGTATACATATCAGCAAATTACTTTGTAAAATATGTTAATTCATTGAAATAAATTACATGCGTTAAATTCATTACATAAAATATTAGGAATTTTTATTGTTGCCTGTTTTACAATAATTTGGGCGGAGTCTTATTAAATTGTTAGCTCGTCATGCATATGTATGTCGTCATTATGCAATAGTCTAATTATTTTCTCGTATTCACAATATCGTACGCTGAATATTTCGATATCGGTGCATTTTATCTTATTTTAAACACAATATATTTTTTAAATCGGAATCACTCGCGTTTTTTAACAATCTGAAAGCATGATTTTTTCGCACTGCTCTTTGTAATGATGGAACTTGACTCCTGGGCGGACATATTTCAAGCGGAGAGATACAAATGGACGATATGCATCGAAAAAGTTGCCCTCTATTTAAATAGTCTACACTCCCTCCCTAAAACCTCATTTCCATTTTCTATAGAAATTTTTCCCCAAGGGACTTTGTTTCACTTCATTTTTTCCTTACACCCTCCTCTAGTTAATTTTCATCTCTCTATCTACACTTTTCAAAACTTATCCGACACTTCCACATTTGTTTCTTTCGTTTTTACTTTCTCCATATACGTAGTATAGGGAAAGTATGTATTGTGATCACGAAAAAAATCGACTTCGAGATTTCAACGGAAATACACGTTTTGAGGTCCCTAGAACACGTTTAGACTATTTTCGGAATGATGTATGTGTGTGTATGTGATTGTGGGCGCTCTAACTCGAAAGGTACTTGCTATATCCTTACCAAACTTCATATATAACACATTGGTATAAGTATAAAGAGCTAATTAGTTTTTGGACAATAACGGTTAACCGGAAGTCGAGGTTTATTCGAAACCCGATTCGATTTTTGCAATATTTCTCCGTTAAAACATCATTATAATATATAAAATTCTATACAAAGGTTACAGAGAATGTAATTTCCTACAACTTTCATTTGAAAGAATTTTCCATAGCTGTTATTGTTTAGGAATTATTTATAAATAATCGGTTTTTTCGGTTTCCGTCAAATATCTCCTTAAAAACGTCGTTATTGGTAATCTTCGTGAGGACCAAAGTTGTAGAGAATAATATTTCTTCCAGATTTTGTTTGAAACAAATTTTCGTAGAACCATCCATTTCGGAGATATTTTGCTTATTCTTAATACCAGTATATAACGCCACCACCATGTAGCGGTGAATTCTGTAAACATATTCAAAATATACGTAATTTACGGCAATAAGGACTACTGTATTCTTTTACGATACGAAATAATAATTTTGCCTTATAATGTTATTCATAATAATTTAAATATTGAGAAAGTCATGTGTTGGCCACATAAGATTTTTTTGTTTCGTACAAGTGTATAAATTCATATCCGTCCTTTCAACATCATTTTAAATCCCTTGCTTATTTCTGGTTGAATCTTTAAGTCCCGCGTTCAAAATCTTACCCTGAATTATTTTTACAGAAATGTTTAATCCGCCGAAAGCTGCCGATTTAAAATAAGCTATTCTTCCAGTCCGACAGATTGAAATAATATTTTTATCCGATTGCCAATAGGAAATGTTAGTAAAAACCATTCACGCATATCAGTTATAAAGAAGCTGTCATCAATGCTGATTCACCTTTGTAGATGTAAACAATGAGCGCCTTTATATTAATATTGGAGAAACTTTTTACTATTTAGTTTAAGCCATAAGGTGATCTCCGTGGTTCGTTCTTAAAATTAATTCGTCAATTATCAACCAGACTTAAGGTAACAGTTTACTCTTTCGTATCTAGACAATTTGCGTCAACCGTGTTTGTTTTTACATCCGTATATATTCACGTCATCCGTTATGTTCGAGGCTAAACGCGGTGAAGCTATTGTACGAATTATGGCGTCTATTGTTTTTCCTGTATTCTCTCACATGCCCGTCCTCCCGAAGACGTCGCCCTATTCTCCGTCCTTCCCTCTCTTTAAATGTTTTTCACACGCCCCCTTCTTGTGTGGGTCTTTTGCTTCAGCGAGGTATTCCGTAGGTTATATTACTACGACTATTCCTAGTTTTTTCCTACAAACACACAAATCTCAATCTCTTTTCATTTCCTAGAATTGATAACTAATTTCTGTAATAATTATTTTTTCGTTGGTTATTTGTCATTGGCAATGGTTTACATGGAAGGAGAGACTGATTGTTCTCAATCTCGCCTAAATAGAGACGTATATCTGTGTATCTGTAAGCCAACTCGCCCATCACACGGGTAACCTTTATACATATTTTCTCCCTTTCGGTCTGTTTTTTTCCTCTCTCACTGCTATGACCTTTGGGCAAGGTCAACCCGCCTACGTGCCTCGCCCACGCTCTCTTCCTCGCTCGTTTTTTTTTCAGTTTCCTTATATCCTTTCCGCAAAAAGCTAGGAAACCTTTTTTTCCATGATTTTTATTTTAAATATCGATCTCTCGTCATCTGTCTTGCGCGAGACATCTGTATCTGGGGCAGAACATCGATATTTTGAAGCGCTTGATCGAGTAAGCGACCAAATAATTTTTTCCGTGACATATTCCTTGTGTCACCTTTGGAATACGTATCATTCATCCGTGAAAATGATTTGGAGGGATTTAACCTTATTTTTTTCCGGCCGGCCATAATAAAAGTTTTTCCGGTCCAATCGATTTTTAAAAACAACGGCTGGATGAGTACTCAACCGAATGCACATAGTTTTACATGACTTATATATCATAACGTTACCTTAAAGTAATCGTTTATCTGGGAATCGGAAAATACAGAGTTTTCCTATATAAATTGAAATGTAAGATATTTACAATGCCATAGATACTTACGTCATCAGTTTTTCTAACCTGCAGTAATAAAAACGGTTCAGTTGACTTATAATAAACATTTAGAGATCTTCATTTTCATAATTATTTAATTTCGTCTAACTGCTGTGAATCTTTATTAAAGTTCTTATCTGCTTGCTTACTTCTTCCCTATTATCCGCCATTAGGCTTTCTTCGATAATATTTCTTTCCAATTAAAGGTTGCTGCAATAAATTTAGTCTTCAGTTAACGAAGTGGATTTCAATTTATCGCCTTTATCTTTGTTTAATAATTCCTACTCATTCTTTTAGCTGTCTAATATTACTGAACCACTTCCTCTCTGGCATAGTCTGGCACGTCGAGCATATATAACTTCTCTTTTTACATGCAACGTTTATCCGTTGGGAACGCTTCGGACGGAACAGTTTTTTATCCTCTACATTCCGTCCAAGGTAAACATTTTCGGCTTAATGAAAACCACGACGCTCTCGCTTTTGTTTTTCTTTCCCCCCTCCCCTCGCGCTATTCGTCTCGCGTTAAAAAGCCGAGAGTGCACGATGATATCTTCCTTAATCACTCACGTTTCGTCGATATACCGAGCCACAGAAGATTTTCCACTCGGTGAAAGCAAACCCACCCGAAACCTCATATCTCCACTCATCCATCTGTCTTTTTCAACGCGTACGGGAATGTGGGTATCTTACACCATCACAGGGGATAGATCGAGCAGATTGGGAGAGGGGGGGGGGGGGGGGGGAACACTTATATTGATTGCATATCGTCTGCGTTCTCTTTGACTTTATCTCTCTATCTTCCTTTTGTTCTTCTTCCTCCTCCTCCTCCTAGTAATCGCCACCCTCTCTATTTCCATTACTCCGGCCTTGGTGGTTAGAGAATCTGCCGCCGAATACTAAGGTCGCGGGTTCGGATCCCGCCGAGGGCATGGATGTTTGTGTTCGTCGTAATGGGTTCTATGTAAGAACTTAGTCTAAATATCGCCCTTGAAAATAAAATCGAATTATTATTATTATTCACGAAAACGTACTATAATCCAAAGAACTGTTTTATTTCTCTCTCTCTGCCAGAAACCTCTCCTTCACCCTCTAAAGGAAAGAAAAGGAAAAAGAAAAAGACCTTCTCATTCGGATGCTTGTCTTCTCCAACCCCCTTTTTAAAAAAAACCTCATCTCTACTCGATCGCTCCGCTGGGTAATGGAACGGCCGAAGGAAAGAGACGGGAATTTTGCCCTATCTTCTTGATATAAGCGCAATACGAAAAGAGAGAGAGAAGGGAAGTAGTGTGGGAGTTCAGTGTTGATTAGCGACGAGGGGCGGTGGGCTTCGTGGGAAGGTTAACGAAGAAAGAGAGAGAGAGAGAGAGAGAAGGGTTTCGTCGTCCCTAACTCAAGGGGAATTGGAGAGCGCAACCACGCGTGCAATTAAACGTATATGGAAATAAAATAGCAAGGGAAAAAATTACATTTTTACATTCTAGTCGATTATATACGCGTAAGAGGTTCGTGATAAAACGCATCGAGTCGTAATTTTAACTCTCGTATAAACACTCGGAATGGCGAATTAAAACTTGCCTAATTTTTTTGTAAGTTGTATCTATAAATTATAAAACGAATCATTGGGCTCACATTTCGAAAAAATGGTATTAAATAAGTGTGTATGCCCATGGAAGAGACATGTTTTGTCGATTTCATTTTCGGAAATTTCATTTTAATTAATTCTTGGGTGATTACTTTACCTGCATATTTTCTAATGAGTGAAATGCGTATTGCCGCTTGTATTTAAACTCTAACTGAAGTTCTACAAAGAAAGAGTTATTAAAATGTAATTATGTAAAGATTTCATCTCAAACTATTTAGAGCGCTGTTTTATGTCTCACAAAAGAAGTTAGGTGCTGAGAGCTATTTTGAAATAATTTGTATAGACGTGTGCATTTAAGCTCAGTTTTTTTACATAGAAATCAGCTTGAAGGGAAGTATTTGTTTATTCGCTTATTGTTAAATTGAGCCATTCTCGTTGAAGTTTTGATCGATCGTCGCAAAACGAGCTGACCTTTATCTACATACTAGATAAACTTTAATGTCGGTAAGAATAAATCACAAGAAAAAACAAATGACAACGAATGTTTAATAATATTCTAATTTTGGTAAGGTATAAATCTCATCTGAGCGAAGAAATTAGTTTTGTCAATATGTAATGGTTAAAATAAAATGATTTCACGTAGTGGTTTAATTAAAAAACATCACCCTCTATATATTTTTTTCTTCGGCTAAATATAGCGCAGTTGTATTTTCCTAACAAAAATTTTCCCACGGACACGCTACGTTTACTTGCTTAACGAAGCAGCATTATGTCCCAAAAAATATTGACGTCACGTGTGAGCCTCTCAGCAATGGGACGATACTAAATGCTCATGGGTTTCCCCCTCTCCTCGCAAAACTTCTTAACCTTTAAAGTGGTAAAAGGTTTCCATTAGTTTTTAAACGAATACGTTGCAACGCCCCATTTCCGAAGGACAAAGGTCGTTATGACGCTTATAAGCCGAATATGTGGCGTAAAAGTTACGACAGTAATGAAATATTTACTAACTGCTCCAGGAAGAGAAAATCGATTGGCTCGTTACTCGATTTTTATCTACATATAGATTTTTACGCCCAATTTTTCACTGCATAAAATAGGAACGAACTCGAGAGGTGTATTTTTTCCCTATTTTGTCCATAACGTGTTGAATGGGAATTCCGCTACTTCATCTAAATTTAACAGCTTTCCGCGAAGAATTTATTTTATATTTAGTGAAATTGTTGCTAAGTGATGTGAACTGGGTTACGCGTAAACGAGTTTATTTTTAGGGGAGCATCTCAAGTTTTATCGACGATTTATTGTTAGAGGATATTTTACGTCTTAATTTCAACCGAGGCGACCTTAATTTCTAGATATGGATGGCGTGAAAACGACGCTGAATATTTCGGGTCCAAATTAATAGTTCAAAAGCATTATTTATTACAAATTCGAGACTTGGGATGATATTTTAGCTATCTAAAATCTGCTCATCTCCTCTCTCGAGCGCTCAAAGAGAATCATGTTAACGCAATTTCAAGTTGGTGATCTTTTTATGAGTCTCTATAAGCGTTTACCCTTTTCAACAGGAGTGTATCAAAAATGTCTCGTAGACTTCAACATATAATTAGGTTGAGAAAGGCGATCAGGATTTAATTTGTTGAAATGAACATTTTTTTTTAAATAGAGGTTTCGACTTTAAATATTTTTCATGATAAAAATAATTACGGACGTTTCATAACATAAAAATTTAAGCGATTTTGTTCCATCAGTATGGAATTCGACAGAGAATTATCGAGCTCGTCTTACGGCTGAAAAATGCAAGAACGTGCACTTTAACGTACTTGATACAACAAAGTTGTTGTGGCTATTGAAGATACTTGAGACAAGTATTTTTAAGTGCTTGTTCTTCAATCCAGCAGTAAGGGATTATAATTTCACTGACACGTATTTATTTGGAAATATTGTTAGCTGAACACATTTGAGGAACCTTTGAATGATGAGGAAAATTCGATGGAAGATTTGATACTCTCTGAAAGAGGTATCGCGCACCAGCTAGAGTCGATTAAGCAAAATAAGTCTCCCGGGCCGGAGGGTATACCCGCGCGTGTGTTGAAAGAGCTAGCCTCGGTAATCGCACCTTACTTGAAAATAATATTCGAAAAATCCGTTGCACATGGTACCGTTCCAAAGGCTGGAAGCTAGCATACGTAACGCCCATCCACAAAGGCGGTGATAAAGAGAACCCCGAAAATTATAGACCGGTTTCCTTGACGTCATTATCGTGTAAGATTCTAGAACATATAATCGTTATCTCTGTTCTGCGTTATTTAGACGGTCGTTCTTCGCTAAACAAAAACCAACACGGGTTTCGGAAAGGTAGGTCATGCGAAACGCAGCTCGCCCTGTTCGTAAACGATTTGTTGCAATGCGGAGAGAAAAACACTCAGGTTGATGCCATTTTCATTGATTTTAAAAAAGCGTTTGACAAAGTACCCCATAATAAATTAATAGGAAAACTAGGAAAGTACGGCATAAACCCTAATATCGTGAGTTGGGTAAAAGACTTCCTCTCCAACAGAAAACAGATAGTAGTTATTGATGGGAAATCTTCATACCCGGTAAAAGTCGCATCAGGTCTTCCACAGGGAAGTGTCATAGGCCCACTACTATTCCTGATATATATAAACGATATCTGCTCCGTAGTTCGCTGCAAAATAAGACTTTTCGAGGATGACACCGTTTTATATAAGGAGATAATGAACCAGGATGACCGAAATCGCTCCAGGAAGATTTAAACGCCCTTTCGGCTTGGTGTCAAGATTCGAAAATCGAAATTAATCATAACAAATGTTCCCTATTGAGTTTCTAGAAGAGTAAGAACAATGAATTAGACTCGGAGTACAGAATTGATAGATTGAATATCTAATCTGCGTAATACGTTAAATATTTAGGAGTCACCATTTGTCGTGATCTATCGTGGAATATGCATATTCGGAGGATCGTAGGCGCAGCTAATAAGAAATTGGGCTTCGTAGGCAGAATAGTAAGAAGTAGCACAGAACAGGTACGAGAAATGTGTTATTTATCATTGGTCAGATCTCAGGTCGAATACGCTTCCAGCATATGGGATCCGTACGAAAAGGGACAGATGCTTGAGTTAGAAAGAATCCAACGCAGAGCAGCCAGATTCGTAAAGCAAAAATATGAGCAAAAATTAAGCGTCACATCACTCTTGAAGGAGTTGAATTGGATATCTCTAGAGGATCGCAGAATTGGCACTAGGTTAAGGCTTCTGGAGAAATTTAGGTCGGAAGTTCTCTTAGAGGAGGTCTCAGGAATATTACAGGCACCTACGTACATGGGCAGGCACGATCACAAGAATAAAATACGAGAGATCGACTGTAGGACCGAGCGATATCAGAGCTCGTTTTTCCCAAGGACCATACGAGATCATAATAGGAGAGTGATTCCCATGAGGGACGTTATTAGGTAGATTTTGGTGTGCTGCACCCCCTGCCACCCACCAGTTTCGTGATTTGGAGGGAATCATGTAGATGTAGATGTATTTAGTTTCGATCGAATAAATTGAAGCTTAGAGATAGAAAAAAATCGCTTAACTAGCCAACCTGCATTCGTTCCATCAATTCACATTACATTCGCACTGACATTTCGTTTTACGACGAATAAAATTTCCGAATATTTATTCGAGTGAACGTGCAAAATGCCCCGGTGGAACTCGCCGGCTATAAATTACAAAAGACGTGAGAGAAATTACGACCTTTTGGAGCGTCGAACGGAAGCCGGGAAACAATGAAAATCCCTCCGTATATCGCCTTTAGCAGTGTAAAACAAAAGATGGAGCACCGCAGATGCGTATCGTTTTCCATCCCTAAGGCGCGCGCACACACGCACAAACTAATCTCTAAAATCAAGCCCTAGAGGGAGATTTTTATTCTGAGGTCAAATTGCCCACAATTTGTAAGACGTGCAGCGCGCGTGGTGGTATAATCAGGACGCGTCACGCCATTTTTGTTCGGGGATGTGAGAGAGAGAGGAGGGGGGGAGGGGAGGGGGTAATGGAGAGGAACATGGAGATATTTGTAAGGAGGAAGCGATGAATAGGGGAAGGGTAAGAAAGCGAAGAGAAGAAGCAACAAAAAAAGAAAGAAAAATAATGGAAACAGAAGAGGTAATAGAAAATGGAGAAAAGAATTTCTTGAAAATATAAAATCCCGCAGTTGGGAAATGTCAAAACATTTGTAATTGAGACGCGGAGAAATTTAAAGAAAATACAGAAAGGAAGCGAATTTAACAGAGGAAAAGAATCATAAAGTAAAGAGGATGGGGTAGATAATATAAGTAAGGGGAGGAGAATAAAAAAATAGAGAAAATAAAAGTAAAAGGAGGAAGTGATAATTATAATGTTGGAATAAATAGGGAGGTTTCGCAACAGGAACGTAAGCTAAGGTTTTTTTTTAAATGATGCCTTCCCCGCAAAGCCAATTTTAGGCTTGTCTGCAGGTAGGGGAAAAACCCCAAGACGAATCACAACATCCATGCCCGAAGCGGGATTCGAACCCGCGACCTTTGGGTTAGAAGGCAGGTCCACTACCTATAGTCGGTTCACTACCTAAAGTCTCTTGGCCTTGGCCAGTTAGCAGCAGCCAATAGGAGACGGTTTGTTTGGGAAGGTAGTGGGGAGGAACCCAGTCTCACTCCTGCTCTCGAAGAGATCACATCGGCCTGCGTTGCCATTTCTACCGCCGTCCAAAGCCCGGATCAAAAAGAAGGATGGGAAGTATTTTATTTATAAATTGCGTAGTATATCAGCTGAAGGCGAAAATCCGCAAGAGCTGGCAACGCGCACCGGTATCTGCTCTCCCGCACGAAAATTGTGAGGGGCGATGGAAGGGGAAACGTTGGTGATAGGCTACTTGCTCTAAGAAGGCCAAGAGACTTTAGATAGTGGACAGACTGTAACAGTCTAACCCGGCGGGATAAGGCGTGCAGAGGAGGGAGAATAGGAAGTGAAGGAAAACACAGGAAACGCAGAAGAAGAAAAAGGAGAGATGATTGTGTGATGCGGATGCCATTGTAAAAAAAGTGAAAGATACAAAATGATTTTAGAAAGGGAAGAGGGTGAAATGATAAAGAGTAGGAGAGTAGAAGAGTGAATGGCCGGAATGAACGTAAAAAAGACAGGTCGTAGGAAGGAGGATGAGAACGTACATAAAGGAATGGAGATAATGTAATAACGGAGATACATGAGAATAGAAAGGAACGATACCAAACGGAAAGTGAGAGAAAGGTAGAACTATCGAAAGGGAGCAAGAGAGAAATATACAGGGAGAGAAAACGAGGTGAAAGAAATAATAAAATAAAGGAGCATGAAGAGAGAGAAAAGGAAATGAAGGGTTATAAATAAATTCGCAGACTGAAGAAAGGAAGAGAACGAGGGAAATAGAGGAGGAGAGAGCGACGTAAATACGGTATAATATAGTAGTATATGGGAGGGTAGTAACGGAAAGGTGGCGGGGACGTGGGCGGGTCTGGACCTAGAAGCCAGCCCCGTTGCCATGGCGACCCGACGAAAGTCTACACACGAACAAAAACGAAACCGAGCCTTTCGTCCTTCCGCCGTCCTTCACAAAAGAGCGCCATGATGGAGGAGGTGGAGGGAACAGGGATGACCACGGAATCGGACGATGAAGGAAAATTGAAGCGAGGGAGACAGAATGGAGGATATTGTCTAACTGTAAGCAGAGATGCTCGCGGGAAGCATGAAGCTGAGAAATCCCGTTTATTTTACTTCATCCCGCATCACGTCTAAAAAAAACTTGAAACAGATTTGCAGGACCTTAAAATCGTCCCGATGTGTCACGTCCGAGGAGGAGAATTTAAAAAAAAGTATTAGGGTCGTCGGTAGCGAGCGTCACATGTAGCGACATCTATCAGTTTTTCGAGAGGAGCTAACCGTTGTAAGGACAACATCTATATATGTATGCAGGGTGATGGTCATAAAATTCGTGTCCTCGGGCGATTCAGCGACGGCGTGGTCGTGATCGCTCGTCTGGCGATCCGTGTAACTTTTGTGTAGGTTTAAGGGGGACGCTGACGCCGGCGAGGGGGAGGGGGGGGGTGGGGGTAATTGCGGGTAGGACGGAGGCATTTAGGTTAGGGATCGGGTGGTGTTTTGGCGACGGTTATGCAGGCACCGGTGTTGGTGTCCTCACGGATGCCCCTTCCCCCTATAAGTGGAACATCTGCGCGATCCTTGCTAATCCAAACCGTTTTCTCTATCCTCATCCCTCCCACCCTCTCTCTCTCTCTCTCTGCAGCTACAGAAATGGTCTTTTTTGATCGCATTGGCCGTTTTAGGGTGAGCGTGGATTTCGTTGATGACGCAAGGGATACACGGGTATAAATCACGTGACCGCTTCCTTTTATTTATCTATCTATCCTTTGATTTATGACCTTCGGGTTTGCAAATAGTTCTGGGATTTGCTCGCGTAGTCTAGGAGCGCGTGTGTTAATGCTATCGACTTGTATATGGATTCGGTTTAAATCGAATAAATCTAGCATAACATAAAATTATGTATTTATTTTAAAATAACACGCGTACTTCTTAATCCGTTTTTTTTCTGGATGTTATTTGGTTTCGGAAATATGAGTTCAGCCTTGTATTTGTTCATCTTTATGGGCTGTTTTAATAGAGGAATGACAGAGCATAAGATGACACGTGCTCGTCACTTATTATGGACTTTCTCACCGTTATTATTAACTCGAAGGAACATCATACCCACTCTTAAACTGTTACCGTTGCATCATACGACCTATCACGATAAATAACCAAAGTTACTCGGAAATTGGTTCAGTTTTTATTTTGAATATAACGTAAATAAATACTGCCTTTATTTCCTCAAAATAAAACCGTTAGTTCAGTTGTTGAATTGAATGAAAGTTCTTATTATAAATTTAAGCATCTCTCCATTAATTTCAATTTAAATAAGAGATCAATTGATCCTTCATTTAAATAATAACCGTTGTAAATTTAAAATAACTTCTAAATGTGTTTAATAGTGTTGTTTTTCTCGTAAAAGAATTTTAGTAACCTTTTGAAGGTTTTATTTTAAAATTCTCTACAGTTATTAACCAAACTTTTCTAAATATAGTCTTATGTGTATCTTCTTAACCTCTATGTCCTGTAGACATAAAAAAGACTCTCCCATGTTTCTAGTAAAAGAAATAAGACAGTAAGTAATATCCTCTCTTTCTGTCCTAATTAAAAAAAGAATTAATTGCGCTCAAAAGTCGTGCGCGGACACGTCAGCAAGATAAAAATTTTCTCTGGGTGATTATTTCATTGTTATATTCAAAAACACTATGAAAATTTAAGCCGTTGCGTAAGCAATAGAATCGGGGGAAATTTTCAGAACCGTGCTAAACACAATCCAGTTCCAGTTACCCAGTTACGTCCGCGATAATTTCTCCCAGAGAACACCCGACATCTTAACGTCACCACCCTTTGAGCCAGCATAGGGAATCCCTTCAGAAATTCCAACCTCCTCTCGCACTTTCTTCGAAAAAAAAACTCCCGAGGCCCGAAATCTTCACGCGCTTTCGTCACTCTCTTCCTCTCTCATCTCTCCGTCTTCCTCACGCAACGTTTCCGCCGACCTCATTTATATCTCAAGCCTGCCATTCGAGGGCTCTCTTCCTCACCTCCCACGTCCTTCCTACGCGTCGCTCTTGATATTGCACACCGAAGAATGAAAAGGAGGACGAGGAAGTCGGAGGATGGATGGAGAGAGAGAGAGAGAATGAAAGAAAATAAGGGTACGTGTTCAAGGAGAAGAGGGAGATGTAGGGAAAGAGAGGTACAAAGATCCCTTTGCGCCGAGGACCTGTTGATTCTCGTTGTTTGCACAGGAAAGATAAAGAGAGAGAGAGATAAGTATAGATAGCAAGAGAGGGAGAGAGAGAGTGCTCTGCGAAGGAAATGGTAGAGAGGTAATTAGTCCGGAGAGCAAAAGGGAGAGGGAGAGAAAGGGGTAGAGAAAGGTGTGTGTGTGTAAGAGAGTCTTTCCCCTCTGGAAAGACACGCTCTCACAAATGGTCGTTCTAAAGCAGTGGTTCCCAACCGGTGTGTCAAGACACGCTAGTGCGTCGTGGACGAGGTCCAGGTGTGTCGCAAAAATTTAGAAAAAAGGCTCAAATTTCACATTATTTTTAAAAAAATTATTCGGCAGTTTATTATTATTTTTGTTTATTTTGTTATATATGTATAGATTTCAATGTACATATCCTTAAATGACCTCGGTCATATTTGTACAAATTTTATGTTAATAAACAAACATTTTCTTATTTTTTTGGTATATTTATATCATGTTTTATTGTTAAATGGTGAATTTTAAGTATTTTTATTGTTTTAACCGAGAAAATTGACTTATTTCATGGTGTCTCGCGATTATTTCATGGCGTGTTGCGAGAGCTGGATCATTTAAAAAGTGTCGCCAAATCAAAAATGTTGAAAAACACTTTTCTAAAGAGTGAGAGAGAAGTGGACTGAGAAAAAGAGTTGAATAGTACTGTTATTCTCTCTTCCCTCTGACAACTATCTCATTACAACCCCCCCACCCTCTCTCTCTCTCTCTCTATATATATATATATATATATATATGGAGAACCAAGTTTAACCTAGAATAATCACGGACCTGTCAACGGACAGACTACCTATGATGATGATGAGGTATATATATATATGCCTGAGTCTTACTGTCTGCTCCTACCATCTTCTTCCCCTACGATTTCTCTCCTTTACGTTTCTCTCATTCCATCTCTCTCCCTCCTGCCACTAATGTATTTCCATCTTTCTTTCTCCTTCCCTACATTTCTTATTTTTACCATCCCAGTTTATTTATTTCCTTCTCTGTCCCTTTCATTTTCTCGTTCGCTCCCTCATCCTCTCTCTTAACCTCTTTTCCCTCTTTCTCTTTCATTCTCCCTCATCCTCTCTCATTCTTTCTCATCCTCTCTCATCTGATTCTCCTTCATTCTATCTTATTCTCATTCATCCTCCCTGTCTCTCTCGTCCTGTCATTCTCTCACGCCCTCTCATTCTCCCTCATCCGCTGTCGTTCTCATCCTCTCTCATTCTCCCCATTTTCTCTAATCTCATTCTCCATTCTCCTTCATTCTCTCTTATTCTCTCTCATCCTCTCTCATTTTCTGTCATTCTCTCCCACCCTCTGTCATTCTCTCATCCTCATTTTCCCTAACCCTCACTCATTCTACGTCATCATCTTTCAATCTTCCCCATTCTCTTTCGTTCTCCCCATCTCTCATCCTTTCCCATTTTCTCTCATCCCCTCATTTGCTTTTCATTCTCTCATTCACTTTTCTCTCTCTCTCTCTTTCTGTCTTTCGCTCTCTCCCTCTCGTTCACCATAAGGAGTTGATTGCGAAAGGGGGGAGGGTTTTCGAAAATTCGGTTTTGTATTTATTTCCGCGACTCTTTTAGAGAAAAAAACTATCGTAGGGACTTTCGTTTATTTTCCGTTGCTCATCCGCGCGCGTGTTTTACGGTTTGCTCGTGACATGCCCCCCTAATTGCTCATACTCTTTCTTTTCGCTGTTTTTCCTGCTCGTGTGTAGCCGGAGAACGGTGTCGGTTATCGCGCCGACACACCATCTTTAGTTTAAATTGTTTTTCGAAATATTAACCTAAAATACATCGTTATTTATTTTGACGGTTGAAATACGTTCCGAAAACATTCTATGATTATAAAATTTATTCAAGCTTGGTTATTAGCTTAAATATAACTTTCAATCCTTTCTTAGGTGAATATCTTTTGAATTTTGATTTCTCAACTAATAAAAATGACTGGAACATATATTCATTTTTGGAACGCCATGTATTTAAATAATACAGGTTGTATTTATTTTCATTTCATATAACACACAAAACTGGGTTTAAATTTGATTGCATTGAAATCCAATATTCTATCATTCGAATAATTTGTCTTTCTCCTAGATTCGAAATATCCGAATTCAGTTGTACATAAAATTACACTTTTTTTTACGATTGATGCGTTCTTGTTTATTTGACTTTCTCACATACGAAGTATGTTGGGAGAGCTTTGTAATCGCGAAAAAATTCGATCTCGAGATTTTGATGGAAATCTACGTTTTGGGTGAAAGTTTGTACGGTGTGTATTGTACAGATTTTTTAAAACTCCAAATATAACTGATAAGGCTATCGCCAGCGCGTTTTGATCTCTCGATGCGTTTGTTGAAGAGTTCTTCCGTATGATCCAAATTTCATTATAACGTCGTTTTTTTTTAGCGTAAAAGATCAATCTCTCAAAAATAATTGTTTAAAATCCGTGTTCCTTCTAAAAAAAAATATCCAAAATAAAACTTTCTTCATTGGCAAGGGAGAAGTGACAGCAACGATACAACGTCATAATAGAACATTGAACCAAGATAACTCATCCTTTATGGGTGTTTTGGGATAAAAGGGGAACGGAAGGGAATAGCAATATAAAAATCAGAAATTGGGGAAGAAAGGGAAACAATAGTCGAGACAAGAGGGAGGAATAAATTGGGGGAAAATAATGGAAAAGGGCGCATTCCGTAGACGGCGGGTTGAAAGAATATGATAAGGGAAACAAATTCACTCTCCGATTATATTAGGGTTGTACCGCAAAAATCTTGTTACTTAGTAACGACGTCGTTTGTGCGAGCCACGACCGTATTTTAACTTCATTTCTATGGAAAACTGTTTACGCGATGAATAAATTTTAATCGTACAATCTGCTTTTATCTGTTGGGAAAAAGGTTGAATTTTTAAGGCCTTAAATTATCGTTTACATGCTGTTTATTTGATAAGGTATTCATCGATTTTTTAATAAGGGATCGTTATCCCGTTACATGCGCAAACAAGAAAATAAAGACAATATTTTGTAGCACGTGCATGAATATTAATTCCTTTATTTCCCACTGCTGAGTTCTTATCCTCTAAAAAAATGTTTCCGAAGGTTAAAAATAGGTCATGCTACTGCGATGATATAAACAAGAGCTATAGTAAACATATTGCATATGTAACCTTAAATCAGGTATAATTGGACATTAAATTTAAATTGAACGTTAACTCCACGTAGAGAACATCAGGTTACATATCCGACAAGACTGAATGATATAATGAGGTAATGTAGTAAAATTACACTTGAATTCCCAAAAATGAATAGGAAAAATATTTTTTTTCTTAAAAGCATCGATAAAGGCATGCAAGACGAATTTGTACTTAGAAGTTTCTTGTTGTTATAGATTTATTTGCTCGTGAAATTGCCAAGATAAGCACAGCAGTTACATACGATAAAAATCTCATCTCTACGCTCTTTCATATCGATCTTTTTGTATAGGCAGAGAAAGGCGATATTATTATATTATGCAAATTAAACCGTTTTACTATCCATAAATTTATATTTCTGATGCGAGTCGATTTGTATTATCATGATGCGTCACGCGATCTCATATTTATATGATAAGGAAATTGGCGAAAGTTACCTTTATCGTTTTATATAAAGGATGTCCTCCAAGGATCCTGCATATATCCCTGATAATGCTTCCATTTTTGGTAGATAATCTGGAAAATAACCGAAGAAGAAATGAAAATGAGCGTAGCAAAAAATCTCTAAATAATTGAGCTTGCAAATAATAACTTACAAAAAATCATCGCCACCGTCTCAACGCAAATGTCTTAAATTGCTAAATTTAAAATTCTTCGCGATAGAAAATGAAATCTGTATTTATTGGAAATTACTACAATTGATTGTATGCTACAAAAATTGTTCATACCATTCAAGGGTATAGTAAAATATTTTAAAATGCCATTTTATAGCTTTTAGAAATTTGAAATCAAACCAAGTTTTAAAATATTCGTTGCCGTCTTTAAAAAAACTTCGATTTATTTCAATTCTTCAATTTATCGAGCTTTGAGACAAAGATCGGAAATGTTCAATGTACTATTAAAAAATTTAAGAAGCTATAAGCTGCATATAATCTATATATTTTAAAATTTATTTAAAATATTGCGTTCTATGTATTGGAGATGTCATAAGCATTTATAGTGCTTTCTGAATTATTAATTTAAGTATATTACTGAAGGTACCCCTGAAAACGATTCTTATATTGTAATCTTGACGTACTCGAAAAATGAATAACAGATAACTCTGAGAATAATGTCAACGATTTTGAATGTAATGACGGTCCTAATTTCCATAATTTCCTTTATTTTTCCTTTTATCTTTTGCATTATATAATCTATTACGGCGTCTTTAAAAAATGGAAGTTCACGCTTGCTGGATTTTATAATACTTGCTTCCTTCCTCTCTCACTGGTTATGAAACAAATAATTCACGTAATTATTTTCTATACAACTCTGCAACCTATTTTCAAAACTATTTACTAAACTCCCCTTTTTGGTTACCTATTTTAAAACTTAATATTAGATTTAAATTCGCTAAAATAATGAGAATATATTAAAATATTTAATACTGTAGATCACGATAACAACTTTTTCAAAACTTTTAACGACGGAATCCGAAGAATATTTTTCATTGAATAAATATATTCACTTCTGCTTCGCTCGGTACTATAACTGGAAATTTTAACCATCACAATTTAGATTACAGTTGTTATCCGATTCAATCGTTGCAAGTGAATTCAATCATCCCTCGTAAACGCATGCCGTAAATTCTGCGTGACTTTTATGTCACGCGCAAAGTAAAAACTCCGCCGTTTCCCGCGAATTAATCGAACGAGCGAATACCCTTCGCTCGTCCATTCTTACGGAGGCACGGCACCATTTACATTTACGGCCAAGGGAAGAGAGAGAGAGAGAAAGATAAAACCGCTAAAATTTAACGTCGTTTGGATCGAACGAAAAGGCTTTTGCGAATTATGGGCATCGAACTCACAACCGCCCGCCTGCCTCTCCTCCTCTCTACTACCTTTCTCCGCTTCCTATCACCGAGCTTTATCTATGAGCCCTGAATAAAAAAAATAATTGGGGGCCAAAAACCGGGAGAGGTTTTAAATCGATCCATAAACACGCGTGGCCTTTCCTCTTTAGTTTTTGCAGTGAGAGAGAGGGAGAGAAAGGTAAAGGCAGGGATATAATGGGAGGGAGGGGACAATGGTGAGAGAGGGAGAGAGAGGGAGGGAGAGGGAGGGAGGGAAAGGGTAGGATGATGGAGAGAGGGGGGAAGGACAAAAAATAGGTAGGGAGAAGGGGTGAAAGTAGGAGAAAGGATTGGAGAGGGAGGACGATGAAGAAAGGGAGAGATGGAGAGGGTGAAGTAGGGAGTAAAAATGGAGAGGGAGAGAGACGAAGGGAGGGAGGGGGGGACGTAAAGGTCGGGAGTTGGGAAGATGGAAGGAGGGTTAGGGAGGTAAGGAGATTGAGGAATGGAGAGAGAGAGAGAGAGAGAGACAGGAATGGTGTACGAATGGAGGGATAGAGATAAAGGCAGGGAGGGAAAGGAAATAAGAGAGATAGGAATTCTCATTTGAGAGCCAGGATGTGTGTAAACCCCCTCGCTCGCTTTCCTTTGGTTTATGTCCCTTGGATCCGGATCAGACGATCCTGATATAAGTAGCAGCGGAGGGATGTAGCATAGGAAAGGAAGGGTTTTGGATGGCCAACGGGAAAAAAAAAAAAAGGGGGACAGGAGGTCGGGGAGGGTGGGGGGGGAGGGGAGAAGGGGACAAGGAGGAAGGGAGGGGGAGAGGACGGAGGTGGCCCCCTTTATCGCCATTCATTACGCACGAGCTTATCAAGTCGCATCTCCCCATGGTTTCAGTCCCTCCTCCCACCACCAAACCGCAGCAATCAATGTTATGGAATACCCAAAGCCTCATACCATCCTCTGGTACGTCTCTACCACTCCTGTCTCGCCCTCATCTCCTCTGTCTCTCTCTCTCCCTCTGATACCGCAACCCTCCATCCCTTCGTCATCTCATCTGCTTAACCTCTTACCCATTGCCTTCGCCGTACCCTATTCACCTCACCGTTGCGCGTTCCGCCCTCTCTTCTTCCTTCCTTCCTTCCCCACAAGACTCATCTGTTGCTCCCAGGCGTGCCGTGCCTCTGGCTACGGTTTAGCCCTTACTCCACTCGCTTCGTGCACCCCCTCCCCCTCTTTTGTTGAAGTTATGTTTACATATATACTTATGCATGTTATTATCTTGTGATTGATAACGAAGGGCTAAATGGAAGAGGGGACCTTATGATCTCAATTTCGCCCTGAAAATAAAGACAATTATCTATCTATCCCTCTCTCTGTGTCTCTTTATATCTCTATCTCTCTTTCTCGCTCTCTCTCTCTCTATATATATATACAGGGCCGTGCCCAGACATTTTTCCGCCTGGGGCGAGATATAATATGACGCACCCTGGCCTCGCTGGCCTTATGAATTTATTTTGATAGGTTTTCATTTTTGTCAAATTTTGGCGCTCCCCTTCGAGAGGAGCCGAAGGCGGTTGCCTCGACGCCTCACCCATCGGCACGGCCCCTGTATGTATATATATATATATTCTCTTCCATGTTTCACCTATTTAAACTCAATCTTTTCTTCTGTTGTCTCCTTCCTCCTATTTATCTTCTCACGTAATCTTTTCTCTCTTTCTCTTCCACCTCCCGCCTGTTTTAACTCGATCTTTCCTCTTCTCTCTCTCTTATTTCGCTTCAATGCCTAGCTCTGACGTGTCATTTCCCATTTCTCCCCTCCGCTCTATTCTTCCTATCTCTTCCATCTCTCTCTCCCTCTTTTTTATATCCCTTCTCTTCCTCTCCCTCTCTCCTCTTCCTATTCCTATTCCTCCGTTCTCTCTCTCTCTCTCTCTATCTTTTTACTCTATATTATCTTCCTCTGTCCCTCTCTTATTTTCTCTTTTATCTGTTCCTCCCTTTTTATCTCTTTCATGCCTTTCTCTCTTCTCTTTTACTGTCTCCCCTTCCTCTTTCGATTTCTTCTTCATCTCTCACTTCTTTCAATTTAGTATCTCCTCTTTTTGTGCTTACACTTTCATCTATCTCTGTCATGTAATCTTTTTTTCTTCCGGGTTTCTCACTCTCCCTCTCTCCTCTTCCTTTATTCTCTTCCTCGCTTTTATACTTTCTCTCGCAACTTTTTTACTTTCTCATACGAAGTATCGAGAAAGTATTGTTTTCGCGAAAAAATTCGACCTCGATATTTTTACGGAAATACACGTTTTAGATGTCGCTGAATCCGAAAAAGTGGTTTACTCAATGCCGTCTGTCTGTTACTGGCTCTGGAGCCTAGGCGTTCTAACGAAAATGAATGAAATCTCGTACTTAGGCATTTTATCATACTGAGCAGAGTATACATAGAAATGGTTGACATTGATCAATAATCAACTGTAGTTTTTTCTGCGCATTTTTAACAACAACCCGATTTTCTCAAAAAAGGCTCTAACGATTTTGATCAAATTTCGTACAGTTACTTGAGTATACATCTACAATAATACTTCGTATTTCATTTTTCTCAATGAAGGATATATTCCTAGTTTATTCTTGGGCAACTTTAACAAAAATTGGATTTTCTAAAAACAGGCTAATACGATTTTCATTTTCTAAAGATAACTAAACGACGTATTAGTACCTATATATGAGAAAGTTTGTACATTGTATGTTGTACCAATTTTTTCCTTTCCTCCTACTTTTCTTCCATCTCCTCTTGTCTCTTTATCTCTTCTCCTCCTCCCATTACCATTTCTTATATATTCCTCTATCTCTTCCCTTCATTTCTCTTCCTCTCATTTTTCTCTTTTATCTCTCTTGCCTTTCTCTCATCTCCTACTCTCTCTCCTACTCCTCATCATGGGTTATATGGAAGAAGATACTACTTAGTTTCAACATCTCCCAAATGAAATCGCACCTCTATCTCTTCCTTTCTCTCTCATATATTTTCCTCTCTTTCATATCTTACACTCTTTTTATCTCTTCTTTCCTCTCTTATCACTTCCTCTCTTTCGTATCTTCGTCATTTTCATCTCTTTCTCTCTCTCTCTCTTTCAATCTCTTTCTGTCTCATTCATCTCCCTCCTATCCCTCTCTACCGCCGCCTCTCTCACCTGCCTTTCATACGTTTTTAACTCTGTCGCGCTCTCTCACTCCTCTCTTTTTATGCTCTCTCTTTTTATACTCTCCTTTCTTCCCTCCACATTTTTTACTCGCTACTTCCAACTCCACCCGTCCCTTTTTCCGTCACCTTAGGTGACTAACCCCTATAGACTCGCCCTCTCCTCTTGGGATTCGTTTCGTAATGACGCGCTGCCTGTCGCGCTAAAGTAATATAAAAACAGTTGAAATGTGCCTCGGAGGGAGAAAATGCACGCGAATTTTCATGATGAATCCTTTCCCCGGGGTCGCGCCTAGTGGAAAGGGACATTTCGGCACGACTGGTTCGGCGAAGGGACCTTTCGGCGGTGGGATTATTCGGTACCGGACAGTTCGGCGCCTTCCGTGTTCCGCACGTCGCAATTCCAATATATTTTGGAGGGAATGGTGCCATGATAACATTAATATTGCAACCATTAAGTTACCGAATCTATTACGTAGAAATAAAAATGTCTATATTTAAAGGAAAATAGATTCAAATTAATTTTCTTGACAAAAAGTACACGATAAAAATTATACCACGGAAAATCACCGAGTGATATGCATAATGCTTTTGCACAATTAATTATATTAATGTTAATTTAATACAAATGTTACTGTTAAGTTAAATTAGCTGACGTGATTTCATCGAGCCCATACTGTTTAAAAAATTATTATATTTTAAAATAATTTCTACGTAACTTAATAGTTGCTGTATTAATATTATCATGACGCCGTTCCCTCCGAAATATATTGGAATTGTGCCGCGCGGAACATGGCTGGCGCCGAACTGTCCGGTGCCGAATAGTCCCATCGCCGAATAGTCCGTCGCCGAACCGGTCGTACCGAACTGTCTTAAACCCCAGCGTCTATTGGTTGTTCGAGGAACACGGGCGGCCGATAAACTAGGGCAGCCAAAAAGTATCGATTTACATATAATTTCATCTTTATTCTGTACACAAGCTGTAACTGAATATAACTCGTATGAGCTTCTATATTTTTAAATGGGCGGTCAAAGTTCAGGCTACTACAATATTACCGTTTTCATTTAAATTCTAGTTTACACGCATTCGCAAGAACGAACGTGTCTAATGTAAAAATACATTTCATTAAATGCATTCTCTACGACTCAATGGCTCCACTCTGGAATCTTAGTACCACTCCCTAACGCAGTGCACTATGGTGTGAAAGTCAAATTCAGAGTATTTTTCTAAACCACGCACCTTTTATGTGTGACTTAGTTATCAATCAGCGGATAAGTTCGGTTCGAGCAATGAATATATTTAAGAGTATGTTTGTCTTCATCAGATGACACAAAAAATTACGGTAAATCTTATAAAACAATGTAAATTAAATATTTTTACCTTGTGAATTGTATTTTACAGTGTGTTTATATTTTTAAAAAATTATGTTCATAAAAACTAATGAGTTGAAATTTCCCAAGAATTATTCTTACCATGTACATAATATTAGGTCGAGTAAAGGCATTCATGCACATTCCTAAAAACTAAAAATTTATTTTAATAGCCCTGAAACAATGCGCAGAAATTTTTACTACAAACTGCCTGCCAACATTAAAAACACAAAAAGTGTACCAATTGAAAAAAAGAAAGCTTTTTGACTTTTAATGGGTATGTGTTTTGACAGCATTCATGAGTGTGTTCTGTGTGTATTTGTTTTATTTTTCGACATTTTACTATGTAATAATATTTCTGTAATATTTTGCATTTTAACGAGCCTGACGCCCTACCCAGTTTAGGATCGCAAGGGTGAATAAATTATTATTACTAGCTGTACCCGCGCAATGTTTACGCAGATTTTTTTCAATTAATTTATTAATGATAGTGTGATTCAATTAATGGTGCAAATGATATCCCCATAGAAAACTATTCTATATATTATTATAGACGTCTTTCACTATAGGTATTCTTGCAATGTTGAAACATCTCCCTCCTCCCTATCCCCCTCTCTCCCTTCCAACTCTCTATCCCCCTCTCTCCCTTTCCACTCTCTCCTTTTCCCCTCTTAATCCGTGGGTAAATTCACTCTAATTTTCATATAAAAGAGAATGAAAGCCTGCACGTCGAAAAGTCAATTTTTACCTGTTATTTTATGAGAAATGGGAACGTCATCTTTGGAGTCAAACCCAGGACTTTTTTAAGAGATTTTTTTCGTCATCTCCTTAAAATATGTGAATCGAACGTTCCCGCAAAATTTAGAGTTTGTATCTCGATTCTTTCTCGAGTTATTCGCGTTAAACCATAATTCGCTACCAGACGCGTGACCAATCAACAGATAAACGGAAGGACAGACGTGGGCTATTATTAGTATTAATGTTAAAATATACACTGTCCCAAATATTAATGTACTAATTAAATTAATATTTATCTATGTGTTATTTTAAGTAAAATCTTTTTATGTTGACGTTTTCGTATACCATATAAACTATACAAATAAATGTATTTTTTATATCAAATCTTACTTAAATTAGGGTATAAGGCGGCTATTTTCTACTTGAACAATGGCGGTAAATTACCTAAGCACGGACCTGCATTTCCATTAATGTCGTTCTAGTGGGAAGAAGGGAGACATCGTTCAGCTTTTATTGATTAAACGTTTAAAGAATTTTTTATTCAGTATTTTAAAGGATCGGTTTATATTTATTTAGAAGAATCCCATCAAAGTTTTTTAGCTTCAACAACACCACATACATGCTCGGAATCACTGTAAATGGGCGTTTTCCGAAGGAGTGGTATCTTTAAGTAAACGCAGTAGCTATTACCCTCAAAACTAAGCTGTGAAAAGTTATACCAAGTCGATGATGATTTTTACCACGTTTCCTTCGCATATTTTTTTTAGCGTTTACGGAGTATCAGTTTCATCATATATTAACTCGCCACTGTGCAGTAAAACTGAATCCCCGCTTATAAACTCGGAAAAATGTAACCTGATGTTTACGTGCGCTGCTCTCTCCTTCGACTTTCACTTTTCTTGCATTATATATAAATTCCATGAGTGGCCATTAGTTTTATGTTCGTTGTAAAGAGAAAATAAGTTCGTGCGGGATAAATTCTTTTTTTTTATTTAAACATTCTACTATCGGGTCTTTCCTCTGGAAAAAATGAAATATTTCACATTTCAAGCCAACGGCATCTCGGGAGTTAAATTTTATATTTCTTAGGTCATATGCTATGTTCATTTATGTTATTATCCAACGGCCTTATGTTATCGGGGATCACTTCACCCACGATATAGATCCTAGTGAATTAGGTATCACTACTAACTGCACCTGAGCCGTGTTATCTGGAGCGCACTGAATATGTCATACCTTTCTGATGGAGTCAATCGCTCGTAAAGCTTCACCGACTGCATAAAATTTTTGCCCTTGAAATAGGACATTGTAATAATTATAAGCTTGACATTGAACGCGCATCGTTTTAAACACCTCCCAATCCATGGTCACTCCATATGTAAGACCATAATCTGTTGATATAGAGAGATGAGTTTTAATTCGAAATTGTAAATAATTATCTTCGGTTTTTTGGGATAATTTGTGTTACTCGAGATTGATGAAACACGTTTGAGCGCCTTGCGTTAAAAATGAAGAGGTATATTACTTACGATTTAAGTGTTAGATGGAGTATTTCTGCTTTTTTTTTGCAATGGTCGGATTAATAGAAATAGCTTTTTAAAAAACTCGCGCGTTGCCCCATAAATCTCCGTTTTTTCTTTTTTTTAACGCCTAGGTGTGACACTAAGGCTTGGCGAAATACGTCCTTTCCGAGTTCGTGATTATCCCCTAAAACACCTCTGGCGCTCCAATCAGCCTCCAGTTGATGAGCTTAAGACGTTAATCTGCAACGATGGACGCCTTATCTTTCTTTTTTTGTCACATGGATTTGGGGACACATTCGAAAAAGAGAAGAGAGAGAGATCTATCTTTTTTCCTCCTTATAATCACCTCCCATTCGTTCCCGCTTTTCTGCGACACTTTTCCCTACTCACACACATTCTCATTAATTCCTCTCTCTCTCTCTCTATCTCTATATCTCTCTCTCTCTATATATATATATCTCTCTCTCTCTCTCTCTATATATATATATACAATATCTCTCTCTCTATATATATATATATATATATATATATATCTTAATCTCCTTTCTCTCCTAACGACGCCTCAATCGGGACCAGAAAAAAATAAGAGGTCTTTGATGACCCTCCGTGCCCTACCCGCTAATTCCCTTAGG
Source organism: Uropetala carovei (assembly GCA_036926305.1). Lineage (NCBI taxonomy): Eukaryota > Metazoa > Arthropoda > Insecta > Odonata > Petaluridae > Uropetala > Uropetala carovei. Next base: position 3,081,463 of record JAXCHB010000181.1, on the reverse strand, counting down.
AAGATTTCACGCCCTGACGCCTTTTGCGTCGGGATCATTTAACCTCCCTTGAACGAAGGTTTTTTTTTAGTATGAGGAGGGAGACAAGTCGATGTACCGAGTCATGAATGGACCTAAGGCCTTAGGTAACGGGGCTCGTTTATGGCTAAACCGATCCCACGCAAGACATCTCTCTCTCTCGCTTCGGAAGAAGGCATACAGAGAGAGAGGAGGGGTAAGAGAGCAGAGAGATATATACGAGGGTTGAATGAAAAGTAGCGGCAACATGTGTGGTATATCACGACACGCTTCATTTCAACGAGAGTGAACATTAAATACCTTCAATATAGTCACCTGTCATGCGACCATCCTTGTCCCAAATCTGTGGGATGCGACGGATGCCATCAGAAGATCGATTCCTGTTAATAGTTGCGAGAGACCGCCATGCTGCCTGCATTACCTCCTCCACGCTGTGAAACCACTTGCCTCGGAGGGGTTCCTTCATCTTCGTTACCAGAGGAAAGTCACACGGACTCATGTCCAGGGAGCATGGAGGACGTTCCAGAGTTTCCCACTGCCACCGTGCCAAAAGGTCTTGCACCTGTCTTGCCGCATGGCAGCGCGCATTTGCATGCAGAAAAAGTGTTGGAGCATCAGTAACGAAATGCGGACGTTGGCGTCATCCAGGTTCTCCACGTCCGGAGAAGCATCTCCAGGAACCCAGTAGGGTCAAAGTGATGCTCATTGTGGCTTACGATATCGATGGCGTCATCCTCCGCTACGCGGTCCCAGCGGGCCGCACTCTCAGTGCGGAGTACTACCGAGTGTTTCTGGAGCATCGTCTTCGTTCGGCGGTGCGACGAAAGTGCCCGCATTTCATTGCTTACAAAAACACGCATTAAGCTGAGAGAATCAACTTTATATTTTTTTAAAGACGGAGTTCGAATCTAAGTCGATTTAACGTAAGATTTAGTTTTTAACCACGAAAAAAGGTATATTTATAGGTTTGTAACAATGGAAATGCTAAATACCATGGCTACGATATCAATGCTTTTAAATGGGAACTGATCTCATACGCCACACCGAGCAACGCCGGAGGATTTTGCTAGTATAGTATATCCCTTTTACTCCTGAATCGTTGATGGGGATACTTTTACGGCTGGAAAGGGGAATGATGGGAGGAGGTTAGGGTCGGGTAGAGGGAAAAGAGTGAGATAGAGAGAAAGAAAGAGGGGTTGAAAGTGGTTGGGGGTGTTAAAGGAGAGGTCCCATCATCCAACTGCAATATCCCATCGGACATGAGGACGTGGTCTACGGCTTCATGGAAGACTACCACTCCTCTCTCTTTCCCCTCTCTTCTTCCCGAACTTGTCTCTTTCCCTTTCTCCTCCCGTTTCTACCGCACGCCACGAAGCCGGGAATCCCAGACGGCTGGGTCCTCGCCCGGGACCGCATGTCTCGCGTATTACAACACGCAAAGAGGATGGAGCTGCTGCCAGGGTCCTATAGGTGGTGGTGGTTTTGAGGGTGAAAGGGGTTCGGTAGGGAGAGAGATAAGAGGGGGGAGAGGTTTTGAGGGGAGGAGATTGTGGGGAGAGGGGAGTAGAGGGTGGGGGGGGGAGAAATAAAAAGAAAGAGAAAGAGAGGAAGTTTTTCTAGGGGTTTTCTGTACGGGATGGGAATCCATTTAAGCTCTGAACGACTTTTAGGCAGCGAAGGGTTTTATTTTTTCCTTATCTCGCACTTTTAACTAATGGATGGATTTGGCGATTCGCTTTACTTTTTCCGCCTAATTCGTCTGGCATTAAACTCCGCCCATCGGAAAGGATGTTTAACTTGCCTTTTGGATGGACGGTTGCATTAACCAAGTATCTTTTCTAACCAACAAGCATTTCAATTCTCTTATTTTTTTATTTATGAAATAATTACGTTTTTTTAATAAAGTCATAGCATTACCCGTAGTCATTCGAAAGGAATTATTATCAATTCTTTTGCTGCCAAGAAGATGAGTCCTGCTATACTTTAAAAGACTTTAATGGGACATATAACCAACTAAATATGTGTATTACCGGTATTTCTTAAGTATCACTTAGGTTTAAATTAATGGAATTTTTTCAATTTTGGACGACTAAACTTCTAAGTACATCATATTGCCAGAAAAGATGTGTATTTGAAAGAGAATTTTAAAAATTAAATGTATAGGGTCGGTAGGCTGAAAGGTTAAAAAATGGAGGATTTTTTCCAAAGTAAAAATATCACTATTATCAAACTGATTTTCATATTAAGCATCCAATCCTTTGTTGAATAAATCAGGCAACACCGGAAGGACCCGTAAATAAAACATATTTAATAAGATGCACGACGAATTTAAGTGGGTAATTTCAGAGATGTATTCATCGATACGTATACAAAATGCTGTCATTTCAATTAAATTTGGCTTTTTTACTCGGATTTTCTGTGGGAAACATTTATTTAATCTCTGAATAAGACTTATGAAAACATATTTTTTGATTTTATATTGCAAAGAGAAACAGAAAATCATCCGAGAGAAGGGTTCATTCGTTATTTATAAGATTATCCCAGAAACCAGTGCCTTTTTACTCTACGGCAGAGGTTCTTAACCTTTTTCGTCTCGTGCCCACTTCTGATCTTCTAAAATCCCCACGCCCTCCTCCAGGAATTTTTCTTTAATGTTTTTTAAGGGTTTTATAATAAAAATCGTTGTAATTTTTGTTTTATTACTTTTTTGACCGAGATTAACCGAACACAGGATCGGAATAATCGTAAACGATCAATATTACTGAATTGGGCATATTTTTGTACCAACTCGCCTTGCAAACACTTCCCAGCGTAACATAAAAGAATAACATTTTGGCAATTAGAAACAGTATTATGGCAGTATTTACTCCTGGCAACTTCAAGTCGGCCAACTCGTGAGGCGGTCAGACACGCTGTTGCCACGCAATATTACGCTTTCTCGTCAGGCGCAAATTGAGTAAAAAAATCCTTGATGTTTTTAGGAAAAAATTATTTTGGTCCAAAAAGTTTTAACCCTCCCCCCCCCCTGGAATTCTCGCACACCTCCGTAGGGGGGGAGGAGGGGGCGTGCCCTCCCCCCGGTTGAGAACCACTGCTCTGCGGGAACAAGCGGCACTTTTTTCAAGCGAAACACGGAAATTTTAAAAGTGCGGCATTTAAGCTGCCGACTGAAAATATAGACAAAGTTGTCTTGGCACAGCTTAACGTGGAGAATAAAACGTGACGGTTAGTAATTTTCTTGCCTCCCGAAAAAAGCAGTAAAGTCACTAGAAGAAAAATTCAAAAACTTTATCGCCGCCATCTTCGTGTACATTGCGCAAAAAATTTACGCCGTCTTACCTTAGAGACGATAAAATGGCGATTTAAGCCTTCTTAGCAAACGCTATCACCGTGGTAACTGTATGATAAACCTCATAAGCGATGTAACGAAATAGGTGCTATACTGTGTAAATTTCCGTAAAAAACAGTAAATTTTTTAGCACCATCTCCAGGTACGCACGATGCAGAATGGGTGAACGGAAAGCAAAAATTTTATAAATATATCAGAGAATATTAAACGTAACTTTTCTATTGATATATATAAGTATATGTGTGTATATATATATATATATATATATATATATATATATATATATATATCTACATGTATATATAAGTATATATATAATTTATCATTTTTGGCGGGAACGGTTCGAGAAAATAAGACGACAAATGGGAGGAGTAAGATAGAGACGGTTTAAATTTACGGCGAAATAAAAACGGACGAGACAGAGTGAAAACGAAAGGAAATTTGGGGGATTCTTAATGCCCCCTTGCGGCCCTCAGGAAAAATAAGGGGGAGAAGTGAATAAAAATGTGCGCACGATAGAAAAACCTTTTTCCTGCAAAAAGGCCGAACTGTATCAAAAACCTCTGATATAGGTAACCGCAGTGGGGGTATAAAAAAAAAAAAAAGGTGGAATTTACGGGGGGAATGAATCTCCCCCGGCAACCAGAGAGAGAGAGAGAGAGAAAGGGAGGAAGCAGTCAATATTTTATCCATTTATTGCATTTTTTCCCTCCCCCCCTCCTCCCCATAGCGCCATGCCATAGTTTCTCCGGGAGAAGAAGGATTTATAAAACCCGGTTAACTGGCCTTCTGCTCGTTTATTTTTAAAACCTTTCGCCTTCCGTTTCGCTGTTTTATTATCTATCTCCGCATCTCCTTCGACCTTTCGCGTGTTAAATATCCAGCATCGGGAGGATTTTTAATGAGTTCGGCAAAGTGAAGGGGGACAAGTTAAGAAAAGTGGAATAATATACAAAGGGGTTTTGCGGAACATGAGTGAAATGATGGAAATTTTTGTTTATTGGTATGTGCGTGAGTGCATGAGACTGATCACGAATGTGAAGATAGCGAAGGAGAAAAATTCTCAACTCGACCGGGACAGGAACCCGGGTCTCCCACTTGCCGAACAGGTGCTTTAACCAACTTAAGCTGCCAAGCCAGACCAATTCTCCATTCTCCGGTCAAGTTCAGAATTTTTTTCCTTCTCCATCTTCGCATTTGGGTTTTACGGAAATGAATCGATTTGAGAGCGCTTGACCGATATTCGCCGTTCGTCGTCAGATTAATATGATTCCTTTTGATTAATAGCGGAATGATTAAGACGCCGTTTACTTACTTATCTGTAAAGTTGTGTATATATATATACATCTGGGTTTTTTTTTACTTCCTTCTCCTAACAACACCCAGGTTATTCCGAAATCTAAAATGTAATTTCCACGTAAACTGATAACAAAAAATTCGTTGTATTAATGAAGCTTTTCAGTTATTCTCTTTATAAGAAGTTAGGCGAAATAAAGTACGATTTGTGTATATTTTCAGATACTTTTTTTCTGCGTCTTAAAATTGCATTCCTTTTGATTTTATAAAAATTTAAATAACATTACTTCATAAAAATTTGCTTTCGCCACCTTTCCAGGATTTAATAAATTTTTTCGACATTATAATATCTTTGCTACAGTTTTCCTTCGTCTGCTTCCTTATCGTCAAAATCCTTTTTTTTAAACTCGCAAGGAAAAAAATGGAAGAAGTTTGACTGAGTAAAAGTTTCAAACGTGCCATTCTGCTAAAAAAAAGTCTTTATCCGTTGAATATATCTGAATTCAGTCTGTTCCTGTCATATGATACTTTTAGTTTCCATAAATCGACCGATTTATGATCGGATAATGCAATAAAACCTGGAAAAATTTATTCAGATTTTTTAAATTTGAAAGTAATAAAGTTTTCGACAGGGCGACACACTGTAATTCAGGTGATTGATGACATGGGATTACCATAAAAAGATAAAATGGTAGTCGGTTATATAGAAATCACCTTTTTCCGCAAAATTTAAAGGCCGGCATACCGATGCATTCGCATTTAAATCGCTTAAATTTAGCCCGTGAGTTAAAATCGAGCAATCGGTAGATTTTAATTAAAAATATTTTTACATGATGTCTCAAAGTGCATAAAATTTGATCTGAGTGAGTTTCATTTCAAAGTTGGCATTGATACTTCGAATGATATCATAAAAATGGCTAAATACAAAATAACTTTACGATTATTCCTTTCGATTTTTAGAAGCACGTAGACATCATTAACGACAGAATGATTACAGCGGAATGTAAACTCGTTGGTAAAATGAGAAAACAGAATAAACTCGTCCTTCATAATATGTACGCAAAAAGTAACACTCACCTAAAAGGAAGATAATTTTTAGCCATAATAAAACCACTATCGAAAAAAATCCAATGCCTAAGAGCGGAAAAAGAAAGAAAATTAAAACCTACAGAATATCCAGGTAATTGTAAAAAAAATAAAATAAAATCGAGAAAAGTAATTTACGAAAGAGATAGGAAATAACCCGTCGTTCTTTACTTTCTCATACGAAGTATCGAGAAAGTATTATTTTCGCGAAAAAAATTCGACCTCGAGATTCTTACGGAAATTTACGTTTAAGGAGTCGCTGAATCCGAAAAAGTGGTTTTTGCAATGCCATCTGTCTGTCTGTTACTGGCTCTGGAGCCTAAACGGTAAAGCGAAAATGAATGAAATCTCGTACTTAAGTATTTTATCATACTGAGCAGAGTATTTATAGAAATCTTCGTCATTGCTCAATAATTAAGCGTAGTTTATTCTACACACTTTTAACAACAATTCCATTTTCTCAAAAACGGCTATAACGATTTTGATCAAATTCCGTACAGTTACTTGAGTATACGTCCGCAATATTACTACGTATTTCATTTTTCTAAATGGATGAGTATAAGGCTAGTTTATTCTTGGACAACTTGAACAGAAATTGGATTTTCTAAAAACCGGCTGATACATTTATCATTTTCTGAAGATAACTAAACGAAGCATTATTACATGAAAAAGTTTGTACATTGTATGTTGTACCGATTTTTTCCTTCTTAAAATCAGGAAACGGCATTCTCCCGCACGTGAACATAGAGGATTTTTAACAAAACTGATTACGCGTAACACACGTGGGTAAAAAGAGTGACCGTATCCGTCGTTGGGCAGTTGATTATGAAACTGGAGCGCCTTTTATCACGAATTCGTCGAGAGGAGAATGGAAGATTGGAACAGAGCGGGAAAAAGAGAAACTAAAAATACCCTCGTTGGCGGAGGATGAAAAAGTCATAGCCTCCCCACCTTCCTCCTTCCTCCTTTTTTTCGGATGAGGGGTTGTAGCGGAGGGAGAGGGGGGGGGGGATTTTTGGAAGGGAAAGAGGGAGGGAGGGAAATAGTGGCTCCCCCAAAAAGATGAGGATAAAGAGCGAAATAGAGAAGAAAGAAAGTGAAAAAGAGAGAGGGGTTTCTGGACTGAACAGGAAGATAAGACGCTAAGGTTCGAAGATTGGAATGGGATAGGACAGGGGTAGGGAGGAGGAATCAAAAAGAGGATCGTATTTCTATTTCTTTCCCTTTTTGTGTCTCTCTTTCTTACCGTAACTCTTCCTCCATATTTCTCCCTCCATATCCCACCTTCCTTCTTCCGTCCTTTCTCCATCTCACAAATCTTATCCCTCGCTCCCCAACTCTCTCCTTCCCACTGTTCATCCCTCTCTCCCTTCCTCTCCCTGCCTATCCCTCCCTCTTTCCCGCCCTCTTACTAACCCTTCCTCTCTCCCTGCTTCCCTTTTATGTATCTAGGGTTTTCGCAGGTTTTTTCCACGTCCCCCCCACCTTCCCTTCGTGGACATTTTCCTTAGCGGTTTCCTACTAGGTTGATCGTGTCAGGTTTTTCCTAGGTTTTTACCAAAAATACTTCGTCTTTTTACTTTCCCATATACGAAGTATATTGAGAAAGTATTGTTATCGCGAAAAAATTCGATCTCGAGATTTTGACGGAAATATACGTTTTAGGTGTAGCCTAGTCCGAAAAAGTGGTTTTCGCAATGGCGTCTGTTTGTTACTAGTTCTAGATTCTAGACGGTACAGCGAAAATAAATGAAATCTCGTACATAGGCATTTTATCATACTGAGCAGAAGCTTTGAAGAAATGGTTTACATTGCTAAATAATTAAGGGAAGTTTATTCTACGAATTTTTAACAGCAATTTAATTTTCTCAAAAATGGCTTTAACGATTTTGATCAAATTTCGTACACTTACTTGAGTATACGTCTGCAATAATACTACATATGTATTTCATTTTTCTCAATGAATGGGCAACTTTAGCAAAAGTTGGATTTTCTAAAAACCGGCTCATACGATTTTCATTTTCTAAAGATAACTAAACGACGCATTAGTATCTTAGAAAGTTTGTACAATGTATGTTGTACCGATTTTTTTCTTTAGAAGTTTACGAATTTGTAATTGATACTCTTACTTGTGTTTTTTTATCTTTTGTTTAGTTTCAGGTTTTTGTTTTCTGCCAATGTGTTTGTATGTGTATAAGTTATTATTTTCTATTCTCCATTTTAATTATTAATGTGGGAGTTAAATGTAGGAAGGGATTATATAGTCTCAATTTCGCCCTCAATAAAGTCCTTTGTCTGTCTGTCTCTCCCTCCCTCTCTTCCTGTTTACCTCTCTTCGTGTTTGCCTCTCTTCCTGTTTCCCTCTCTTCCTGTTTCCCTCTATTCCTGTCTCCCTCCCTTCCTGTCCCCCTCCCTCCCTTCTTGTCCCCCTCCTTTCCTCTCTTCCTCCTTCATTCTCTTCCTTCCCCCTCTTCGCCCTTAAAAGTCGTTTGTCTTTCCCTCCCTCTCTATACCTAGCTCGTTTTCTCTCTCCAGCTCTATGCCTCCCCCTATCCTCCTCTCTCCCCTTCTCTATGCCTCCTTCTCTCCCTCCCTCTCTATACCTCTCACCCTCCCTCTTCTCTCCCTCCTCCTCTCTATACCGCTATGCCTCTCTCTCTCTCTTTCTTTTCCCCCTTCTCTCACTCACTCATCTCTATCTCAGCTTTCCTTCCTAACTCACGCCCTATGTTTTCCCACATTTTCCTCTGCTTCTCTTACACTCCCTCCCTAACTTCCCCTCACCTCTCCTTCCATCTCCCCCCTCTCCCTACTATCTCTTTCTTTCCCTTTATACGACCAACTTTTCATCTCATTTACATCTTTCCAAATCCTTTTCACGCATTCTACTTTTTACTTTGTCATATACGAAGTTTATTGAGAAAGTATTGTGATCGCGAAAAAATTCGACCTCGAGATTTTGACGGAAATATACGTTTTACGTGTAGCTGAGTCCGAAAAAGTGGTTTTCGCAATGGCGTCTGTTTGTTACTGGCTCTAGAGTCTATACGGTAGAGCGAAAATAAATGAAACCTCGTACATAGGTATTTTATCATACTGAGCAGAAGTTATGAAGAAATGGTTGACATTTTGCAGAAATTAAGGGAAATTTATTCCACGCATTTTTAACAACAGTTTGATTTTCTCATAAACGGCTGTAACGATTTTAATCAAATTTCGTACAGTTATTTGAGTTTACGTCTTCAATAATACTACATAGTTCATATTTCTCAAAAAATGAATATAAGGCTAGTTTATTGTAGGCAACTTTAACAATAATTTGATTTTCTCATAAACGGCTACAACGATTTAGATCAAATTTCGTAGTTACTTGAGTCTGCAATAATTCTGCATATTTCATTTTTCTCAATGAATGAATATAAGGCTAATTTATTCTTGGCAACTTGAACAAAAATTGGATTTTCTAAAAGCCGGCTGATACGATTTTCATTTTCTAAAGATAACTGAACGACGCATTAGTACCCATATGAGAAAGTTTGTACAATGTATGCTGCACCGATTTTTCTCGTAGCATTCCATTCGCTTTCTCTTCCTCATTCTCCCTGTTTCTATCCCTCGGGTGGAAAGGAGTCAAAGGTATGGAGAATGCAGTAAAAAGGGGTAAAGAGAATGGGAGTCCAAGAAGGAATCGGTCTTTTGGAATAGTTGGTCTCTTAGGTAACAAGATGAGACCGATTTGGGATGTGAGGCACGTAAACCGGTTAGCTGTCCACTTGAACTTAATACTCGTTCTTTGGGAGGTTCTCTCCTAGCCTTTTCTTGTTGCAGCCTCCCCTCGCGGTATAATGGATGCAGGACCGTCGTGAGGCGTGTGCACTCGGTTTCCCCGAACAGGGCCCCACGCTTTATTAGGGGCACAGCGCAAGGGTAAATTCTCATTTATTGTGATTTAGACAATTTTTTATCACATATTAATATTATTGCATAATAATGATTTTTAAAATTAAGTTTAACAACTGTTTTTCATTTAAAAAATTACAATTGTTCTTTAAAAATCGTCATTTTTTTGTGCCACCGGGTATATAGTATACATAGATAAATAGGCTCCGCTCACCATCGAACTAGGCCCCGCAAATAATCACGCCGGCCCTGATTGGATGGGTCGTAAAGGGATGAAGGTGGAGGGGAGGGCGGCAAGACTAGGAAACGGACAGCGAGGGGAGGTTGAGGTAGATGGGTATTCCCAGAGACAAGTGAATACGGAATTTCCTTGGGCAAACCAGGCTGCAACGTAACTCGGACGAGTTAAGTGCATTGCCCGAAGTAATTTATGGCTGCCTATTATTTCCATGCAAAACTCCGTACTGTGTGCCCTTTCCCGAGGGTCGGAAGAAAATAAGCTGACCCCAAATGAATTATTCATTGACTCTGTTGCCGTGATTTGGAGTTATTTTGATTGGCTTTACGAAACGACTCGATTTATTTTAGTAAAATCATAGGCCTCTGAAGACTAGCTTATTTTTTCATGTCCAAGCAAACATTTGCAAAACTAAGCATTTATTAATGACTGCTTGTACGTATATGTCAGATTCGGCAAATGTATGTTCTGGAAATGAATAAAAAAATTTGTAAACTATAGTTCCCTAGGTTTTTTGTCGCAACGTATAAACAATAATATCTGTATTTTTTCAGAAAATATATTGAAAAATATTTATCACAGAGTGATACTTCTCAAAGGTTTTCTGTTTGTGAAGAGTTTTATTAATTTTATCAACAAATTTCGCATTCTAGATTAAGCGTATCAATTGATTAGCTTTTATATTTTTACCAGAGAAGCCTGCATTTCAAATGAGGAATGTTTCCAGCATTTTTAACGATAAACACAAACAAGCGAAAATCGACGATAAGAATAAGAAACCTTGTACAATCTTATTTAAAACAGTCCACGCACGGAGATTGCAGGTCAACTTTTTTATTTTAATCTGTAAAAGAGAAAACCTGTGCGTGTTGTCTTACGGGAAACAGAAAATATTCCTTGGAGTCGAACACGGGGCTTTTTGCTGGATTTTTTTCGTCATTGCCTTTTAATGCGTGGTTCATGCATTCCTGCCAAATTTCAAACTCGTACCTGCTCGGAAGTTATCTTAATTAAATCGCGTCTAGAGAGTGACTGCAGAAATGTGTAGACAAGAAAAAACCAGGATCCTACACCGATTATAATATAGACGTGTAATTTCCGTTGAAATATCAACGGGAGTAAAGATTCGATCGTTCAAGCTACTTATGGAGATCAAATTGGCATCAGAAACATAAATTGTATTGAAAGTCATTTCCCTCTCCTTCATTCCCCCTCTCCCACTCTCTTCCCCTCTCTCCCTTCCTTTACCACCCTTTCCTTCCCTCTCTCACCCTCCCTCCCTGCCCCTCCCTTGGTCCCCTCCCTCCCTCTCTCTCGTATTAAAAGCAATCAAAGCACGTTTACACCCACAAGGATTGAAATAACAACATTATATCCAGGTCTAACAATGGAATTGGTAGGCAAGGCAACATCCCCTTAAAATGGCAAGATTTCCTCAAACTTTGTGAATTAAACGTTTAAATTGAGCGATTTCGAACTGTAGGCGGAAAAAGACGAACAGAATAAAAACTTTTATAGTGTTTCCTTCGAAATGGTTCACATGCGAAGTTCGTAGGTAAATTCTTTCTGATTTTAATCTCAAAAAGAATGAAAGCCCGCACGGCGAAAAATTGATTTTTAGCTTATTGCAAATGGAAATTATCCCCTGGAGTCAACCCCGGGTCTTTGATCTCGAGTTCGATACATTGAAACGTTTTGTTTGCTCTAAAAATTACAAAATATATCTAAAATTCGCATAATTGAATGTTCCAGAAATTAATGTTAAACGAACAAGTCTTCATTAATATTTATTTATCAAAACTTTCTTAAACATGCAATAATATGACTATTTTACTAATTGTGTACCTTTTAGCGCATACAAAAATGTTTCATTTATTTAAGACTTAATTCATACATACTCGTCATTTATGATATTCAGTTATGCTAGTAACGATAATACATAAATCCCATGAATTTGGCCGCCTGCATTTGAATTTTATTTTATTTGGACCGAAATGGTGCATTAGTTATTTATTTTTAGCATTTTTAATATAACATTTCGATCATTTTGACCTAAGTTTATTACTTAGTTGCATTTAAATCTGAATCGTTTTATTCCATATGATTAATGTCACCATATATTTTTCCGTTTTATCATAGATTCGAGATTAACCGAATTTATTCATTGATATAATTACACATCAGTACACATAATTCTGAACACACAAACTTGTGTGTGTTTATACGGTATACTTATGTAATAGAATTCCAAATCCCATATCTTTGGATAGGAGACAAAAAAACTCGAGGCTCACTCCGGTCTCATGTAACGACTTTCTTATGGCTTTAGCCAAAGAATAAAAAAAATTATATATTTTCATGAGCTACATGTTAGATATCCATTCGTGTTCATATGCCGAGGCAAACAGATAATCAACGCGAACGCTTTGATATTTTTTTTGCGGTCCTCGATCCAAACACGAGTTTTAAGGCATTAACCTCCCGCGATATATTTCCATCACGAAACCATGAACAAGTAACCTTTCCCTTAAGGGTTTCGACCTCTTTGGACGAGAAATGACGGTGCTACCTCGCTAAGCACATCAGAGATGGCGCCTCCAGTAGATTGCTCCCTCCCCCCTTCCTCCCATTTTACTCCCCCCTTTGGAGGCGAATTTTTTTCTGCTCTCCCGAAAATTGGGGTCTCCTGAAAACCTTTACCGTCTCTGGGAAAATTTTCCCATCAAAATCCCATCATCAAGGTTTTTTTCCCCGATCCTAAGCTCCTCTAAGGTCTTTCGCGTTTAGTGAGAGAGATCGGGAGTGCGTTCTATAAGATTTCTTCGAACGTTCGATTAGGAGGATGAGATTAATACTACTTAATCGGTTTAAAAAATAATGGCGGTTTATTTGATGAAGTAAATCGCTTGTCTTGGTCCGCTTCGTAAAAACCGTGAGATTAAGGTTATTTTTTCCATCGTGATAAGGTCTTAAAGGTTCTTTAAAACAGAATTTTTGAAGTTTTTGTAAAGCGAATTTCAAAATTATCACGTGAACAAAATTATAAAAATTGCAATAATAACCTGGTTTCGATTTCGTTAAATATTTTCGTCGACCATTTCTGCAGTTCGTGATTTAGATATCTGCGGTAGTCATAAAATATGTGTGAAGTCAAATAGAAATTTGTCACGAAGCCGTTTCCGCCGATAGAAATTTGTTTTCTAGAATCCGCTACGAAAATAATCGCAGCTGCTCTTTTAAACTTTATTTCGCATCTGCTTTTTCCAAACTTATAATGGCTGCTGGAGCTAAATTATCAACCAAATTACAGCCAGTTGTCCTATCTATATTCTAGCTGTGTTTAAATTAAAAAAACACCACCAAAAGTTTGTCACAAGTACAATTACTGATAAACAAATATCCCGGAATAAAGTGTATTCCATCAAATCTCACCTCGCACCTTAAAATTGAATTTTTATTTTTTGATTCATCCTTAAGGGAATGTATACCGGTAAGATAAATATTTCTTCATTATGAATAAGAAAATATTACGAATGAAAGAATAACAAAGATTTTATCCCGCAAAACGGTTGACTTATATGTGTCGTAACGACAATTATTTCAACGTCCGATTGAAACGCGAGTGAGTGATGCAATTCATGCTTTGGAGAGGGACGTAAAAAATTTATTTCGAAACGAGTGCGAGAGAAAAACATTTTTCAACAATCTCGTTTGTGCGGCGAATGTCTCGCGATGGGAGAGTGCACTCGATATTCTTCGCTCGAGATTCCGTTCCTTATTCCCAAAGTCACAAAAATTTTTCTGACCTACTTCGACGTTTCGAAAAGGGGGGAAAAAACTGCATTTTTTTGTCGAAACTGAATAAAAACAAGAAATGCAGAAATCGATATGGCGATACTCAAATCTTGTTATTCCACAGAGTCCACGAGAGTTCCATTCCTATGTCTCTCGTTCTATACGTTTCCATGGAGCGCTTCTTCCCGTCACGCCAGCGCAAAATGGACTCCAGGGATCGAACCGAAGACCGTTCTTGTTATTTCTTCTTCTGCCCCTCTGAGAGATTCTATATCTCCTCCACCAATTTCTTTCTATATTTAGTCCTCTTTTTCTCCAACTTTGTTCATCTCCTTATTTCCGTCTTCCACTACCCTTCTCCTTCCCCCCCTCTCTCCCTCCCTCTCCCCCTCCCTCTGCCTCTCTCCCTCCCTCTCTCTCTCTCCCTCCCTCCCTCTCTCTCTCTTCCTTTCTTCCACCACTTCTGCTAAATATGTATGTTCTCATCTTTTTTTATTATTTATTTATTTATTTTCTTTAATTATCTTGTTCATTACTCACAAAATTAAAATATTTTTTGTAAATCTTATCTTGTTAAACTTGTATGTATTATTGTAATGCCAGTATTGTTCTTTTATGTATCTAAGGTTTTCGCAGGATTTTTTCCACCCCCCCCCCCTCTTCCCTTCGTGGGTGTTTTCCTGCGTGGTCTTTTACTAGGATCGCCAAGTCAGGTCTTTCCTAGGTTTTTAACACAATTACTCTGTCTTTTTATAAAAATTTTCCGAATTTGTAATTTGATGTTTTGCTTGTGTTTTTCTACTTTTTCTTTCTGGTTCTTTTCTGTGAAATTATTGGTACTATTTTATCCTCATTTGTAACTGTTGACGCAGGGTAAAATGTAAGAAGGGACTATATAGTCTTAATTTCGCCCTAATAAAGTCGTTTGTCTGTCTGTCTACCTCATCTCTCTACTTCCCACTTTCTACCTCCCTCCCCCTCTATCTACCTGCCTCTATCTACCTGCCTCTATCTACCTCCCTATCTCTGCCTTATTCTCACTGTCTCCATCTCTGCCTCCATCTCTCTGCCTCCATCTCTCAGCCTCCATCTCTCTGCCTCCAACTCTCTGCCTCCATCTCTCTGCCTTCATCTCTCTGCTTCCCTCTCCCTCTCTCTCTCTGCCTCCCTCTCTCTCTCGCTCTACCTCCCTCTCTCTCTGTCTCTCTCTCTCCACTTGTCCCTTTCTCTCTCACTCCCTCCTCTCCGTCCTTCTCCCTCCCACCCTTTCCCATCCTCTCTTCCTTCCCCTTTCTTCTCTCTCACTTAAATGTAAGAAGGGACTATATAGTCTCAATTTCGCCCTCAATAAAGTCGTTTGTCTGTCTGTCTCCCCATAATCTTTCTTTCTGCCTACCTCACTCCTTATTCTCCTTCCCTCCTTTTTCTCTCCATCCCTTTTTCTCTTTCCCTCTCTCTCGTCCTCCTTACCTCTCCTAATCCTCTCCAACTCTCCCCATCTTCCCACACGTTCTATCTTCTGCCTCCTTTCCTTTCGTCCAATCTTCCCCATTCCTTGAATCGCTCCCTCCTTCCTCATATTGCTATCTCTTCGTCCCTCTGTCATATATCCGCTCTCTTTGTTTCCCTCGCTCCTTCCTCCGTCTCCATCTCTCTCATATCTCCATTTCCCTCGCTCTATCCTCCTATCCATCTCGCTTTGGCATGCTCGTTAAAGAGTTTTTCGAGAGATGCCCCAAAAGGATTTCGCTCCCGCATTGATAGTTATTGGATTCGCTCTCCTCCCTTCACTTGTCAGTCCCCAGAGATACGGAGGCACTCTGTTTTTGATCGTAAATCCCAGCGCCTCCATCTGCGCCCTCGGCTATTCCTTACTCCTCCTGCTTACGACACCCACATAACAACATGGTATGCTGAACCGTCTCCTGAGAATATTACTCCTCTCCACAAAAAAAAAACTCCTCCAGAGACTAATGTTGGTTTTTTCGAATTTATTTTGTTTTCTCTTTTATTTACAACGACCATTTCTTTTCGTTCTGTAAGTTCTAGTAGGGAATAGCGAATGAGAACAACCCATCCTTCTTGCCACGGTTTGAAAATTTCTGGATTGGAAGAAAATATTTTTTTCAGTTGAAGTAGTTATTTGTCAGTTCTGGCCTTTAGGTATCAGTCTTGAAAAACCCTCAACTCTCAAAAAGAATTTTTTTTATTTTTGGGCAACAGATAATCATGTTTTTCATTTTTTTGTACCGAATATCTTATCAAAAGTTTAATATTATAGAAAAAGTAATGCAGACATTTTATTTTATCAATGGAACTTTTGAAATAATTTAGATTCCTTTCATATTTTTTGGCCTTCGTGGTCGGTTTACTGTGGGTGAATCTTAACTATAGCAATTTATTCCTCATTATAGGTATGAATTGCGGAATGATATAAGCTAAATCACTGTCGTGGCTTTTCTGTTATAAACCCGCTTATCTTGCATAACAACATATTTGAAACTAACCTATCTTTCCTATCATTCTTGCGTACTTTTTCAAATCATGTTTCATGTCTCGATTTTCTTGCTTAAAATTCGTAGTTTCCCGATTACACGAATCGCTTTTAAATAAATACTAATTAAGTAAAGACGAATTGACATAGAACAGCCATAACATTATGCACGTTGCAATAACGACGCATAAGTGGGAAGCAGAAACGTTTGTTATCGTGTTTGTTTATTTGTTTATTAATATTTCGAGAGCTTATGTAGTGGGTAATTCGATTAGCGTAAGGAGATCTAAACATTTGTTCATCTGCTGAAAAATCGCAACATTTTAATTTTATCAAAAAACATATTACATGCATAACTGAATCGCTTTATCGAATACTTTATTACGGCTTCCAGTGACCAGAACAATATAAATCGCTCCACAAGAATGATGACCTTGGCATTTCCCGACCGCGAATAACGATTGCTATTCCAGATGTAGAGGGTTTTTTTCTCATCCCCTCAATAACTACAATCTGTTCGGTTGGAAAATGATTTTTCTAGAGCTCCGATCGATTCAACCTCAACCTAAATCACCGCTGTCAATTGTACATGCTTCCGCCTCGTCATGCGTAACCTATTTTCTGAACGGTAAATAAATTCTCATAGTTAAGTGGACTATTCGTCTTCATCCAGGCCAATGGTCGATATTAGCATTTTCATTAATCACAATTTTTTGTTTAGACGTTAATTCCTCGCCCTTTTAAAATGCTAAAACCCTTGGCGAATACATGGACTTATTCTTTATGGATAGCTGCAAATGCCAAAAAAAAAAGTCGTTTGTCCTGCGGTTATTTCCATTTCTTGCTTGTGTCATGCATGCAAAGGATTTATTCGAAGGGTTTTAAGGAGAAAATATTTTACTTTATAGTTAATATTTTTGTCAAGTGAGCAGGAATTACGATTTTATTGGTATTTATCGTATTGCTGCCAAATTTTCTTCAATTTGAATGTTATTTCCTGCATATTGTAGTAAAACGTAAAATTTATATTTAATTAATAAATAAAATATTTTGGAACGATCATTTTCCCTATGACAATGAACAAGGGTGTACATGTCTTTATTTTTTTATTTGTTATAGATGTGGAGCTTGTATACAGAGACATCTATGGAGGCCTTACACTTCTTAACGCAGAGAACCTCACGACAAGGGTGCTGATGAATAATAGCACATTCGTAAGTATTTGAAATCATTTACTTTCTTTATTACCAATTCTGGGCATGATATGACAATGTTTATATAGTCTAGAAACTCAACCTTTTTCTCACTAAGCTCTTATTTATGGAATTAGGATTAAAATGTTTGAATGAAGAATCTAATGTAACAATCTTTCTTTAGTTGCTATATATAAATAATTCGCTGCCCGTTAGACATGATATTTTTTTCGTGAAAAAGAACTTACTTGGAAAAACATGTTCTTATCTTTCAATATATTGTGGCATTTAAGTACATAGAGATAATATATGATAACCCTTACTCGGAAATGAGTTGGCAGTAATAGAGAAGATAAAGTTGGCGATGGACTGCTAATAAATCAAGTATGAGACACTACAATTTTTTGGAAGAAATCATGGGTGCTTAAGATAAAAATTGATGATGTTTCACTGATCGTTGAATGCAAACAAAAGAAGAGCGAAATTTCTTATTTCCGTAGCAGCCACGAGAACTCACTCACCAGCTACGTCGTTTTCGTAGCTTTTTTAAATCTCATTTCAAAATATGAGCGACGAATAATATTCGCAGCTAGAGAGGAAAACTTTTACGCAATAATTTTTTTAAATGCAAAGCTATATCACTCGGCAGATTAATCGTTTCGAAACGTTCCTTCCGGAGCATAAGAGCTTTAAGCACGCGTGTTTTTTCCCCGGCGAATTCCTGTTCTTAAATTCATACTCGACTAGCTAAATCTATCTCATCGACTGCTTCATTATGAATCCTATCTCGTACGGCGTCTCCCAGGAAACTATTGTAGCAACCTGCTCCTTCTCTCTCTCTCTATATATATATTATATATATTATATATATATATATATATATATAATATGTATCCTGAATCCAAGCAGCTCGCATTCCCAATCTCCAATACTCTTCGTTTCGATTTTGTCGCTAAGTGCTATCGCGACGATTTGGAAAAATTGCCTAACCGGTTCCCCATTTCCCGTCGCTTCACGAATCTAGCGATCCTAATAGAGATAAAAATAGACTTTCCTCTATGTTGGGTGCAAGTACTACGAGCGGAATGGAGAAAAACCCTTGCTTCGTGAATGCGGCAATCCTACGTGAGTGCGGGAAAGAAAGAGGGAGAATAAACCTCAGGAAAAGCTCTTTAAAACCGTTTCGTCGTATTCCAAGTCGTGGGAGCTATTTCTGTTGAATGATTCTCCGCTACTTATTTGTTTGTTTGATAACTCAGTCTTAGTTGGATACGGTAAAGAGTTACTACATCCGTAAGCTTGCCTATCATCTCGTTCAAAATAATTAAATCTAATGGCTTGAAGTTATGAATTTTAATTACAGATTTGATTCCAGAATAAGCATTTGAACGTGAAAAATTGAATAATTAAGTATAGTAGAGTCCCGTTTATCCTAGGTTGACGGGACCGAACCGTCCTCGGATAATCAAAAAGTAGTATTATACGGAACGTTGCCCATATCATGGAAATAGGTGACTTTCTTGCGATATACCATTAACGAAAGCCGCCACATATTTTACCGATGTCTACGTTCAATATGTAGGCCTATATACTGTATATAAAAATACATACCTTATTAGCACTATGTTTTGAAACAAAAGTGCAAAGAGGTTACAGTGAAAAAAATTGCATTTATTATCAAAATACCCTAAACGTTAAGTTCAGTTTTGCCGCTTTGATATCAATTGCTAATTCGCAAAATGGTACTTGGCTGCTTTTTTCCTAGTGCGTCTCCTGTAATACGGAACTTCGGATAGTCGAGACACGGATAATCGGGGCTCTACTAGTCTTAGGTGTCTTCAATCGACATAACAGGCTTATGAAGAATCAGAAGAGCATTTCGTCTACAAAGCAGCCTTATTCATTGGTGAAATTTAGAATTTTTTAGAATCTACTTAGGTTAATCTACACATGGGAAAGCTGCTTTGTAGGCGAAATGTACCTCTGGTCTTTCACAAGCTTGTTATATGCCTATTAGAGTTGCCTAACACAACTACACACTTCATTTTCCAATTTTTTATACTTATTCTGGAACGAGCTCGACAAATTCTCTCATGAATCGTAAATTAAATATCGGTAGCACTCGCGTTTTTTAACGCATTAGACAAGGTATTTTGTGAATTATTAAAAATTTAACAAGTACGGATTTATTTGATTAATAATTCATGCTGATTAACCTCGCATGTATGAACACGACCATGCACGGTCGATGGCTTACCTTTCGAAAAGGTCTCGTTATGTAAATATTATTTTACGATTTGAGGATGTTTTTTTTTATTGTCATATAACTTTTTCTCTGCACGGACCCTTCCGATACTAAAACAGAATTAACGTTAACATTTTTCCCAAAAATAAATGTTGCATTATATAAATTTTCGATTCAGAATTTCCTGAAATAATTGGATTTCCTTCATTTTTCAATGGATTCAAAGATATTTTTCAACGCTCCTACGAACCTTGAACGAAATATATCGTAACTAACCTCCGATGGCCGGACAGAGAAGCGGGGATCGTGGAAAAGCATATCTTTCAAGTGAACATAAATATGTCGGGGAGCTTGTTTGTTTTTTTAGGATACTAAGAAATTAGAAATTTAACCATACAAGATATTATATAATCTACCATCACTACCGTTGACGACTGCTTTGAACCGAAATACTCTTATGATTTCAAAACTTTTTATGGCTGATGGAGATAAATAAAATTGTAGCTATAATAGGAAGCCCGATAATTATCTTTCGAAATAATATCATTGTACAATACATTATATCAGTTCGGGCAACCCTTTTTCATGGTGGGTCGAATTGGTGGCATTTAATCCTTCGGTGGGCCGCATTTAACATTACAATATTAAAGATCATGATGGAATTAGATCATAGAAATATCATTAACAAAAAAATCAAGAACAGCATTAAAAAGAACTTAATTGAATTCAGAAATATTTACTAAGAGGTCACAATTCAACGTTAGATATCTTAAAGTAATATTTGGTAGTTAATTAAAAAAGGTTTGAAAAGTATGGAACACTGCCAGTGGGCCGCAGGTTGGACAACCCTGCATTCTACAATATTAATTTTTACTAAAAAAACTTTACACTTCGAAGGGCCAGTCGTTTGGACCCTTTTTTTCCTCTTTAAATTAATAAAACGTGATACGAAAATCATTAATTTCAGGAGGAAAAATTGACATTTTTTGCTATGCCAATGAAATCACCTCCACTCGTCCGTTATTGTCAATCTTCGCTGACAGATCGATGAAAGCACAGTCGCGGTTCTCCTTTCACTCACCGCACGGCGTTAATTAACCAGAATCATATTCCCGACGGAACAAATAGTAACGGTTTTTTAAAAATCTGGTCGCCGTCGTCTCATTCGCCGTTGGGATTTTGCTGACGTAGCCATTTCGGGAAAAAATGCTCCGTTTCATATTCCTTTTAGGCTACTTAGGCACGACACTGGAGTATACCGAGTGTGTTAGTATTCGTAAGCGGAACTATCGATAGGTTAAGCTAAGAATCGCGTTATTTCGTGTTACTGAAGATTTCTCATTGGTAGAAGTCTTAAAAGAGTCTTTAAAAAATTCCCTCCTGGAACGGATATTTTTTTGCCGCATGAAAAATTTTTCTTACTTGAAATGTTGTCATTCGATAAAAACAGGTGTAGTTCTAACAATGGTGCTTTTTTGCTGCGTAGATTTGTAAGAATATCAGAGGAATAGAATAAATACATTAACTTCCACATTTCTTTATTTCACGACCGGTTTTGCTAAATAACAAGCGTCATCATCACTGACCTGATTTGTATTTAGCGAAACCGGTCGTGAAATAATACAAAATAATTGTGGAAGAGAACATTTTCCTAAGATTAATGCATCATCATCATCGTAGGTAGTCTGTCCGTAGACAGGTCCGTGATTATTCTTGGTTAAACATGGTTCTCCATATATTCATATTTTCCGCAGTCTTCTTCATGTCTTGATAGCTCTCTTTCCCTTTCAGGTCGTCTATCAGCGGAAACCTTTTCCTACCTCTTTCTCTTTTTCCATCCCTGTCTGCCTTCCTCTTTCTGATAGTCTGTATAATCTTTCGTCACTCTCCTATACTCCGTAGTGCTTCCTCGTTTTTCACCCTATCTGTCCATTTTATCTTCAGCATTCTTCTCTATGCCCACTTTTCGAAGCTTTTCAAGCCTTTAATATCATTTTTCCTTAGCGTCCATATCTCTGCCCCATACAGAGCTATACTCCACACGTAGCATTTTATCAACTTCTTGCGGATATCCTCCTTTATATTCCCCGTTAGTAGGAGTTTCTTTCTTCTGAAAGCGGCTTTTGTTTCCGTTAGTCTAACCCTGATTTCATCGGTACATTTTGCTTCTGTCGTTATGATGCTTCCAAGGTATTTAAAGTGTGAAACTTGTTCTAATGGCTTTCCTCCAATACTTATATTCAAATTTTCTTTTTCTTTACTTGATATTCGCATGAATGCATATAAAATCAGGTTAAAATTTTGATATTTATATACTAGGATGCTTAAATGTTGAAATATAATTTCAACGTTCATACATTTATGTAGGCTACTAAATAAGAAAGTTCTTGCAAGGCTGATTGTAGCTTCTTTATGCGAAAACATTGAAACGTGATTTTATTAAATTAGAATATTTACGCAAATTTACGAAGAATGTATGACGAAAATTTCACGTTAACAAGATGTTCGTCCAGTTTTACAACGAAAGAAATGGTCGACGAAACTGTCTCTCCAATAGTAAAAATTGGATTGGAAAGCCAAATGCGCATTTCGGTTACTAAGCAACCGTCATCAGCGGTGATGCTGCTCAACTTTTTAGATCAATACGGAATTGTTGAGTCCCTATATTTGTAATAATAGTTAAAATGAGTTTCAAAAATTATATTTTTGGAATCTGCTATCGGCTAATCTGAACTGATGACGGCCGCTTTGTAGCTTTCCTCGTCAAGTTTTTCTCGGCTGTTTGAGAAGTCAAGTCGATTTGAGACTTGTTATACATATAATATTATTTTCGCCGCCCTTCATTATTTTTGAAAAAAAAAACGTTGCGATTCGAAACGCCTGTTATTGAATCTGAATATATCAAACGGGATAATTTTCTATTAAACGAAAGTACTGTTCATAATCCGAATTAGGTATTTATGAATGGTTTCGAAAACAGTACTCGCATATTTACATTGAGAAGTGTACATTTTAGCTGTTTTTTTTCGTTATGCGCCTTTAGTAAACCAACTAACTAACGCGGCATATTTTTATTTACGCGAAAATTTCATCGCAAAAAATCTATCCATTTAAAAACCCGCTCTGACGAATTTCCTCCCCGGCACTGGTAGAAATTCGAAAGACCATCGCGACTGCGTTTCATTCAGAAACTATGCATCTCACGAATGCGCGACGTTGAGAAATCGATCGTTCTAAACGACCTTTAATCACGCGATCGCATGCCTCTTTCTTATCTTATGCGTCCGGTTCGAAGCTTTTTTGAAACCACGTGCGCTTCTACTCCCTTCCGTCCGCAGCGGAAACGGAGCGGAAAACGTGGGAAACGTGTGTTTTTGAGTCGGGAAACTCTTCTTTAACACAAGGACCTCTTGAAAAGCTTTCCTCTCTTTTCTTGTTTTGGTTTTCCGTCGTGTTTCTCTATTTTTTAAACGCCGATAGGGTACGGCGATCCCTTCTGTGACGTCACCGGCCTTCAGTTCCGTCCGCGCGCCGCCTTTAAAACGGGGCGAATTTTATGGGCCCTCAGACACCTGCAACGCCGGAAGTCTTTCGGTTGTTTTTCTTCTTTCGCTCGTCTGCCGCATTCCTCTGCATTGAGGCGGAAATGGAATACCTGTGTCCGTAACTAGTACTGGGTTGCTTGTGACGGTAAATTTAGCTATAAACTCACTCGCGATCAGTTGAAAGCGTGCTGTTAAGTGTGGGTTTTAAGTGAGGCATTTTCTGTTAAAGAGAGTTTGCCTCGAAATTTGTGTGTTTAGTTCTAAACAAATGAAAAACTTTCCCGAACACTTTATTTTGATTTAAAATGTTTTTTTGGTCGTAAATATATTGTAGATACATTTATCTGCGCTAAAGTTGACTCTTATTGTTAGATCATACCTATTTTGCGGGTTTATATGTACAGTGTACGTGCACGTAAACAAGCAAGAATTTTTAAAAAATTCAAAAATAAAATCTTTTTGCTTTATAAAATAGGCGGCCTTAAGAGAATGAAACAAGAAAAATTTCAAACTATTAGTTCGTTATAAAATATTTTGGCGTCATGTACTTGTCATTACTATAACTTCACATATCATTTACGTAATAATCTCATTCCGTAAGCTAGAGTAAATGGATTTTGAATATTAAGTTAATAGCAAAGCACATTTTTTAATGAATCTCAGCCTCGGAAACCTCATATCAAAGCGAAATTATTACGTAAATGATGTGTAAAGCAAAAACAGTAATGAAAATAATATGACAGTACAGGCATTAGCCTACTCCTTTCGAAAAGCACCAAGGAGAACCAACGGCTTTATGTCCCTTCCGAAGGATGAAGCGTTGGTTTGCGTGCTCTTCTCTAAACACGCAAAAACGGGGCCGCGAGATTATTGAAAAAATGCAACTTTCGCGGGTTTTCAATAACTCATCTTATAAGACTCGCCACTACGCCACGGCACCCCATTTCGCAAGTTTGGAAATTTCGAAGATACTTTTCTACCCAGAAGCCAATCTACCTCAGCGTGAGGAATAAAAATGCATTCCCGAAGGAACCATCTACTGATTACGAGTTGTTAATTGTTTTATGAAAAAGTTTTAAATTTTTAAACCAACAGCGAATATTATTGAGGCATAAAATGACATAATAGAAATAATCAAAAATTTTCGTATAATTAAGCGTTATAACTTCTCTCGTCATATATTGGTCAAAATGACAACTGACGTTGAAATCAGTATTTCCCGCTATCATTTCTAACGTTGGGGTACAGAATTCTGTGTATATGTAGTAGTTCAATTTCTTGCTACTGAAACGCCCCCAGACACCGGCAGAACCACCGAGACCAAATAGACTTGTGGAAAGTTTGAACATTCACAGTTTAACATCTAGCTGAAATACGAAATAGTTTATGGGCTAAAAACCATCTACAAGCCATAAGCTTCCAAACAATGTAACACTCTTTACGATCCGATAATTCTTTCGAGAGATATGATGGAACAAATTATGGTCTACCCCATTATATATATATATATATATATATATATATATATATATATATATATATATATATATATATCGGACGAACGCATATAAAAGATCTCATAAAAATTACAAACCGATATAAGCCAACTTGAGATCAGAATAAGATGGTACACATTTTGATGAAACTGGTTGCTAAAACGAAATTATGCATTTGCTAGAAAAAGAAACCTGAACTGAATTTTCCAAAGATACGTATTTCGCCCTTTTAGAAGAAACTGGGATCGTTATTCTGCAAAGATAGAATGTGTATCCGCCCTTCGAGTGGAAATCTCAGGTTCGATTCTCTGCCATTACACAAATTTTTCTACTCATTTCTAATTATTCCCGTAAACAGGGAAAGTCAAATAAATAACTTCATTCAACTCTCGATCATTTGAACTACCATCAAGAGTTCCGAAATTGGATTTTGATACGTGTCACTTACCTGTTGTTTCGTAATTAAAACTGAGGGTTACGTTGACTGGTAGCGCTCGTTAAGTTTTATCGTATGTTTCCCTGGTTTTAATAACTCGTAAAGCAAATTTATACCATTCGAATACTTTGGAAAAGGGGTGCTACATATTATTAACAGGCGATCAATATATTAGCTTTATAAGTGGGTTAAGATAAGCACCATGGTCTCGTTAATCTACTCTTTCACTTCTAAAAATGACACTTTCAATGGATGCGCTTGTATAATAAGTTTTTGAATTGATGCCTAATTTGTTTGTGAAAAATTTAAAAGGTGATAGCGATTCATTTACGTTAACTAATTAGCTTTATGATCGTGATGGATTTGAAGGATTTTTATTTTTTATGTGTAGAATAAACAGGCGGTTTTTTATATACTCAGTTAAGTGACCATTGATAAAAAGGCGAATTTTTATCGAAATCTAGATTTTCACGAATAATGTGTGGACACATCTATACATAAAGGCATACATACTTCTATTAATATATAAGGCATATATACCTCTATTTATAGACATACACATATTACTGACTATCCTTAAACAAATGATTGTTTTTAATCATTCTATGACAGGGTTCGGTAATCTGATAGTGACTTCAGTCATCTAAATTTCACGTTTGCTTATATAAATGCTTTTGATTTTTTTTTAACAAAGCTTACGTAATTTAAAAAAAGAAATATTCAGGTCAGCGGACCTCTATGAACAACGCTTTGATCTCTCACTTTATCCGAGTGCATCTTTCCTGACTTGGCTTCTTCAGACTACAAATTTACGCTGAATAGCACCGCGCAATTAATTAAATTTGTAAGGCTCCTTGTTACATCTTGCTATTGGTAGACTTGCTACACCTTCCGACATAAATTGGTCAAATTTAAATCGGGAAGAATTGCTGAGCTGATAACATAAAAGTTTAAAAGTTGAATAAGCTTGAGTAAATGTAATAGATAAATAAAAGTATTCGTAGATATTGCTTAAAATGGAATTTTTAAGCTAGAAAATGTGTGAAAACGAGAAAAGTGTGCAAGTCATTGAATAACTTTTTTTATGGCAGATTAATTTTAATTGTACGGCGGTAAAGTTAGATTCGGAAAAGTTGTGTTCTGTTTTTCTGTAGGTTCAACCGATTTCATCACAATTGTTGAAAATATATTTAAAATGATTAACTTAAACATTTTCGGAAATTGAAATTTATTGCATTCAATGCTACGTACATTATTTCATCTTCACGCGAGTGATTTCCTCAGAGTTGTGTTGGAAAACACTTGCTCTTTGTACACATAAATGTCAATGGCTACCACTTTATGTTGATATAATATACACGAATGCGGATATTTCCTAATATAATTATATTCTTTGTTAAGTGCATTGTGAAAAGTAAAGAAAGATACTTAAAACTTTAAAAAGTGTACGGTATTAGTCCGTGATTTCATCGTAATAATTGGAGCAGCCCGTTCACTAGACAATAGTTAGCTAAGAAAATAAGGTTTAATTGCAAAGAAACTGACAGAGGAAGGTATAATAAACATATTCTTTTCTTCAGATCGCCGGAGTGAACACGTTTCTCTTGTTTAGAATTTGTCGGAAAAAGTTCTAGCTGAAAAATAATCTATGTATATCACACATTCATCAGAAAGTCAAACATTTTTATAGGTAGAAGAGATAGGAGAAGTTGCATAAATCGCCAGCGTAAGACCCCATTGATGGGACGTCGAATTTAATTAGGACCCAAATGTTACATAGATCGATACTATGGCGAGGCAGCGAAGGCTATAAGAATTAATAGAGAGAGAGACAAGAATGCGAAGAGATCGTGGCAATGGGTTTCCATTTACTAGAGTTAATACAGTAATTGAGGTGGAAGTCAGCCAATTAGGTCATGGTTCATCGCTTGCCTTTAAAATGAATTAATCCTGACTACTGATAGATAAATGGTATTAAAAAAATTGGATGGATGTCGATGACTAAATAAAACGCTCACGGGATCTTAAAAAGGACTTTTGATCATTATTCCAGTATCCCGTTTGCTTTTTTTTAAAGAAGTGGCAATTTAACAAAAAGTGAAAATATTATTGCGATGAGCTTAAATTTACCTCGAGATATTTCGGAGAGTCTTTCATTTATAGAGATAGATTCAGTTGTAACGTATCATGAAATAAAAATTTAACGAACCGAAATTACCGTAATTTAATTTCTGTTTCCCTCAAAGATTCTCGCTGGAATTGTTCAGACTACGGACGTCGAAGGACGTTGTTTCGTTCAGATGTCGATAGCATCATGTCTTTTCACAAACAGCAACAAGGGTAGAAAAGGGAAGGATACATCACGTTTCCATTGTTTACCGATTCTCCCTCAGGAGACCAAAAAACCTCAACCCCCATCACACAGAAAGGGAGGAATTTTATTTCTTTGTTTTCTGATCCCGTTTACCTTTTTGCTATTCTCGAGCTCCCTTTCTAAAAAGTGAACTTGCTCCAGAAAAACCAGCTTATCCCCCATCCCTCCCTTCATCTTTCCCCTCCATCCTCCTTCCACGAGATTCTTTTTCCCCTGTCCCCTACCGGAGTTTGTTTTCTTTTTTATTCCTTCCCACCCACAATTCCTCGCTATTCCTCTTCTATCCTACCCAACCCACAGCTCCAGGGCGATGAATACAGCCGTAAATTGGCCGCCGTCCCATTCTGGAACAGGCATAGCCTTCTCCTTCAGATCTTAACTCCAAAGATCGCTTTCCCCCCCGTACTCTCAAACCCCAACATCTTTTGTTTCCCAGCACCTTAACTCCATTTCATTACGCGTGTGTTTGGTTTGGAGACAAACAAGATAAACGACAAAGAGGCGGAGTTTACGGGAATAGAGAGGGAAAGGGTTTTTTTTATTAAAGAAAAGGAGAATAACATATGCAAATATAACGGCATCTTCCGGTAGATGGAGTCAAAATAAAAAAATCGAGAGGTTGAGACAAAATCACCCACACATCTCCTCAAAAATACTTTCTTTTTACTTTCTCCATACGTAGTAATGGGAAAGTATTGTGATCACGAAAAAAATCGACTTCGAGATTTCAACGGAAATACACGTTTTCAGGTCCCTAGAACACGTTTAGACTATTTTCGGAATGATGTCTGTGTCTGTGTGGATGTATGTGATTTTGGGCGCTCTAACTCAAAAACTACTTGTCATATTAATACCAGATGTCATATATAACACTTTAGGGTGAGCATAAAGAACTGATTAGTTTTTGGACAATAACGGTTAACCGGAAGTCGAGGTTTATCCGAAACCCGATTCGGTTTTTGCGATATTTCTCCGATAATACATCATTATTGTATACATTGACCATCACAAGAAATGTAGAAAATATAATTTCCTACATCTTTTATTTCAAACAAATTTCCATAGCAGTTATTGTTTAGGAATTATTTATAAATAATCGGTGTTTTCGGTTTTCATCGAATATGTTCGTTAAAACGCTGTTATTTACAATCTTTATAAGGAACTAAGTTATAGAAAATATCATTCCTTCCAACTTTTGTTTGAAACAATTTTTCGTAGAACCATCCTTTTCGGAGATATTTAACTTATTCGTAATTTCCAGTATACAGCGCCACCACCATGAAGAGGTGAATTCTGTAAACATATTCAAAATATAATTTACGGCAGTAAGGACGACTGTATTCTTTTATGAAACGAAATAATAATTTTGCCTTATAATGCTATTCACAATAATTTAAATATCTATACCCCAAATATGGAGAAAGTCATGTGTTGGCCACATCAGATTTTTTCCTTTTCTCTCTCGATTTCTGTCTCCTAGGATCGTTTTATTTTATTTTTCTGTCGAAAAAATTATATCACTTTTCCAGAGGTTTGAGGTAAGGCGAAAGGGTGAAAGAGAGAGAGAGATAGAGGCGTAGAAACATGACTGATGATGAAGCCTTTGTGGACTTTTTCCTAACAAAAAGAAGATCATGACGTCCTCGTCTCCGGATTTTTTTTTTTGCGCGTCAAGACTTTTCGCTTCGAGTGCGTCGGACTTTGGTATAAATTTTTTTCTTTTTTTTTTAAGACCCGCACTTTTCCTGAAGTTTTGTGCTTCAGCCTAGCGTTATATATATATATATATATATATCTCGAAAAATCTGAAAGCGTATATCAACATCCTCCCCTCTTCACTTCCTGTCCTTCCGCGCTTCTTTCCGGGGCTTGAAAGGCTCCAGTTTATTTTTCTCCCTATCTCCTACCTGTGTTTTGATGAAACTCGTGAAATGGAGTGATCAATTCTTTCAACATTCCGAAACATGAGCGTAAACAACTCAATCTTTCCATCTTTCGTTATACCTTTTTTTCGTCCTCTCATATTTCCCTTGTTCTTTCTTGTTTTCTTATCGTCTTTTTTATTCTCTCGCCACTCGACGGTGTTGTCCGCATCGGTCAAATAATTTTGTTATATTTCTCATTTGTTTCGTGCTGTCTCTTGGTCTTTATTCTTTTCTAAGCCTTCTGTGGATTTTCCCACTTTCCGCTTCGTTACGTCCAGTTAAACGATCTTCTTTTTTAATTGGCTCACCTTTCATTATTTCTCGCGATCTATTATCTCGGGTTTTATCTTTTTCTTAGACCTTCCTCCCACCTACTCCCCCCCCCCCCCCCCTCACGAGTCAATTTTCATATTTTTACCATGTTTTCGGCCAGGTATTTTACTTTCTCATATACGAAGTATATTGAGAAAGTATTGTGTAATCGCGAAAAAATTCGATCTCGAGATTTTGACGGAAATATGTTTTAGATGTCCGAAAAAGTGGTTTTCGCCATGCCGTCTGTCTGTCTGCGGATGTCTGTTCGCGGCAATATAGTCTACACGGTAGAGCGATAATGATTGAAATCTCGTACTTAAGCATTTTATCATACAGAAGAGAAGCGATGAAGAAATGGTTGACATTGCGCAATAATTAAGGGGATTTTATTCTACGCAATTTTAACAGCAATTTAATTTTCTCATAAACGGCTTAAACGATTTTGATCAAATTTCGTACAATTACTTGAGTTTACGTCTGAAATAATACTACATGGTTCATATTTATCAAAAAATGAATATAAGGCTAGTTTATTCTTGTGCAACTTTAATAAAAAATTTATTTTCTAAAAAAAACGGCTAATAAGATTTTCAACTAATTTCGTATAGTTATTTAAGTAGATAGTTATAACGATTGTACATAGTTTATATTTTTCAAAATGTAACTAAAGGACGCCTTAGTATATGAGAAAATTTGTACGTGTACCTATACTGTACCGATTTTTTTATTTGCCGACATAATTCATCCATTTCTTTCTCCATTTATACGTAACTCCGCTTCCTTCCTCTCTCCACCTATCTCCCTCACAATCAGTTTCTCTCTACCTCGCTTTATCTATCTCCGCTGTCTCTACCTCTTTCTCCCTCTCTTTCCTCCTCGTTTTCCTCCTTTCTGATCGTTTTATCTTCCTCATCTTATATGCGACTATTCATTAATCTAACCTTTCAACCTTTTCTTATCTGTTTTCTCTTCTCTTTTCAATTTCATCGTTTATAGCGCTTTTTTTCCTAAGAAAATCGCTTTATGCATTCGGGTCATCCGTCTGTCTGTTCGTGCACAAAATAACTCAAAAATGACGCAAGTTACAAACGTAAAAGTTCCAGGACAAACAGTTCTACTTAACATCTACATATGGAATGCAATTGGTTGATCAAAAAATCAGCTGCTTCGGGAGAAATCGGAAGAATCGCTGAAAACGTATTCTCTTCTATAGATGTAGGCAACCGACAATGCATCGCATCTGCTATTCTTTGCTCCAAATGAAAGGTATCAGTCGGTGAATAAAACCCCTTATGTAATTTGCTCTGCAATGCTGCCCCGCTTGTCTCTCTGTTTCTTATTAACCTTCGATCTTTCATCTCCCTTATCACCGTATATCTGTCCCCTTTCCTCGTATCTCTCTCCTTTACCCTTTTCTCACTTTCCCTCTTTGACCTCTAAGTTACCCTTCGATCCTCTCCCAACATTTTTATTCACAGCTCCATCCCATATACACACGTATACATACATACATACATACATACGTACGTACATACGTACATACGTACATACATACGTACGTACGTACATACGTACGTACATACGTACATACATACATACGTACATACGTACGTACATACGTACATACATACGTACATACATACATACCTACATACATTCTCTCTATTCCTCTCTTTCTTTCCCTTAACCATCTCTTTCCCCTTTTCTCTCTCTCGCACACAACCGACTTTCATGCGCCGTATCTCACCGCACTCCTCCTTTCCCAAAGTCTGTGTCCCTATACTTTCAATGACCCGTCACGTCTTGGGCCGAAGCCAAATAGTGAATGGAGGAGAAAGAGAGAGAGGAAAGGTTGAAAAAGGGAAGACCATCTACAACACGCTCCCACTCACTCATCGTCCCTTGAATGCTCCCTTCCACTTTTTTTCTTCCCTACCTTCCCCACCCACGTTCTCTCCTTTTCTCCCCTATCTACCGTCAAGAGTTCCACACGTTTACTTGCAGCGCCAACCCAACTTCCTTTACTCTCCAGAAAACCTCTCACAAGCCTTGTGTGTTCTCGTGACCTCCTCTCTTTCTTTCTTTATCCTTAGATTTTTATCTGTTGGGAAAAAAACCCTCAAACTCTTGTCCCTTTATTTCTCCCTCCTTTTGTCTCAAGACTTCGTCCCATCGTTTTTCCTCTCCCTTCTTTACGCTACGGTCTTTTGTTTTTTTTTTTTTTTTACCGCTGCTCTTTTCTTCCGACCCTTAACGTTCCTTTCGACCAAGACTCTTATCCATCCCACTTCTCTACTGATTGCTTACTTCCTGCAAACTTTATATGCAGTGGAACTTCAATAAGTCAAAATTCGACTGAAACAAATAATATTCGACTTATAGGAAAGAAGAAGAAAAATAACACGAAAATGTATTTTGTCCTGTAAAATGAATTAATTTCGAGTTATAGAATTCATTTCGAGTTATAGACGTTCGACTTATAGGAGTTTCGCTGTGTGTGTCTGTGTGTTTTTGTGTATATATATATAATTAATTTTTTAAATTTATTATGTCCATTTTTTATCCACTTCGGATCCTTACGCATCCCCTTCTCGCTAGGGAGCATTTTATTCGGAATAATGACGTACGAAGAGGGATCGTATTTCTCTTTTCTGAAAGGCGTCATTAATGTAATTAGTTCGAGGGTGGCGATTGAACGGTTTTTTCTCTCCCTAAACCTTCCGGAAAAGAAAAATTCCTTCCTTTCGTTTTTTTATCATACGACTCTCTTCCACACATGCTCGAATTATTAGGTGATTTATGTCCGGGGAGATTCTTTTTTCTCCTCCTCCCCATCCGAACTGCGACTTCTTTCGAAGGAGTAGAACGGGGGAAATGGGCCGTTTTCTTTCGCTCCTCTTCACGAAATTTTTTCGGGATAAAACTCGCGACAAACGTCGTTGCTGCCGTTCCGTGATATATATTCGGCACAAAGAACTACCGCGTCCAGCGCCTAGGGACATTTCGACTCGTCCATCACGAGTGTTATGCAAACATCAAGGGAGAATCTTGATTTTTTTACTTTCTCCATATACGTAGCGTAGAGAAAGTACCTATCGTTTTCATGAAAAAATTCGAATTCGAGATTTCAGCGGAAATAAACGTTTTGAGGCCCGCTGAACACGTTTTGACCGTTTACTCGATGATGTCTGTGTGTCCGTGTGTGTGTGACAGAAATTTTGTGGGCGCTCTAACTCAAAAACTATTCATCAGCTCAGCTTAAAAATTCTGTATTTGTGATTTTATATATCCTCTTAGGATTTGAAAAGGTGTTGATAACAATCGGCCATTCGGAAGTAGCTGTCTACTCCTGTCAAATATTTCGCTTAAATCTGAATTTTTGTTAACATACACACACACACACACAAATATATATATATATTACTTTTTTCTACAACTCTAGTTTGAAATAAATTTTCATATGAGGAATATTTCAAGAAATATTCAATTTTCTTCGAAATTTGCGGTGAGCATTTCGCGCGCGTGGTAGTGAAAGCAATTGAATCGCTAGGCTGAAGCGTGTAAGTTGTACTGTTCCTATCCCCGCATTTATTTGATTTTAGTTGAAAACTTACGTATGGAAAAAGTCGTGTGTTAGACACATCAATTTATTTCACTTTTTGTCAATCAGCTGGAGATGATGTTCAAATGTTTTAAAAGTTGTTACAGTTAATAAAGGCATGAAAATATCGGAAGGTTAGCTGGATGATTAAACAATCTACTGCAGAGTTTTAAAAACTTATTTCTCCGCGACCCAATAATAATAACAGAAAATATGTTATTCGGCCCATCAAAATTTTACGTCAAGTAAGAATTTCTAAGGATTTATTTAAAATCAAAACGGTGCTTTTTAATGACCTTTAAATCCCATTAGTTGATTTTGATTATCTTGGCCAGAATTTTATTTAAATTTTGCGTTAAAATATCTTGGAATGATCCTTTTTTAGGTTCCTTACTGAACGTTTTGCGGCCCATACATTTAAAAAAAACTGATCTACTGCACAGCGGATGTTATACACATACAAATTTAATGAATAAATCATATTTAAACATTCTTAATTCGTGCCGAATATAAACCGTATGTGGTTTAAAAACCTAATGTTCAATTGTTTAGATATTTTAAAGTATTTTTTCTGCATTTGAAACATCTTAATTTAAAACGTTTTCATCGTAATGATAAAATCAAATATAAAGGGTTAATCGACATTTTTTATTTATAAACACCATTTTTTCGCCAAACTCTGAAAACGACTCAGAAGTGGATTTTTTTTCTTTTTAAGCATAAAATGTTAGACTCAAAGTGCTTTCACTGAGATTATTTCCACTCTAGTTGTCCATTAAAAATTTTTCGCCATTACCGAGTTTACAAACGCCCCATCCGCTTTAAAGACAGCGATGCACGCACTCTGGTTCCACGATCTCAATGAAACGTTTGTTTTGAAGAGTAAGAAAGAAAAAAAGAACTCGGAATTTAAAAAATGCTTAAGAAAAAGAAATGTCGCATAGCTGGTGCATTTCCTCATTACCAACAGAGAGAGAGAGAAAGTGAGAGAGAGCAAAGCGTTATGACCTCTTCGAGAGGCAAACATTTCGAGTGAAAATGGGACCATTGAAATGATTCCTATGCGTGTATCCAGTTTGCAATCCTCGTTTTTTTTAAGAGGGAAAACACTCACTGAGCCGAAAATTTCCCAGTTTATTTCTCGAGCCATAAATGGACGTAAAATTAAACCGCTGTGGACCTTAGTGAAGAAACGATGCTGTGGGAAAAAAGTTGGAACATTTATACCCAATAAAATTCTATATTTTTCTTTCCTTATAATATGGGGCAGTAAAAACCTTTGTCATATTTCTTCGTAGAAATCGCGTGGCAGAAAAAAATTCGAAGATTTTTACTTTCTCATACGAAGTATCGAGAAAGTATTGTTATGGCGAAAAAATTCGACCTCGAGATCTTTACGGAAATATACGTTTTAGGTGTCGCTGAATCCGAAAAAGTGGTTTTCGCAATGCCGTCTGTCTGTATGTCTGTTACTGGCTCTGGAGCCTAGTCGGTAGAGCGAAAATGAATGAAATCTCGTAACTAGGCATTTTATCATAGTGAGAAGAGTATACATAGAAATGGTTGACATTGCTCAATAATTAGGAGTAGTTTATTCTACGCATTTTTAACATCAATCCGATTTTCTCAAATTTCGTAAAGTTACTTAAGCTTACGTCTTCAATAATAACAAGTAGTTCATATTTCTGAAAAAAATGAATATAAGGCTAGTTTATTGTAGGCAACTTTAACAATAATTTGATTTTCTCAAAAATGGCTTTAGCGATTTTGATCAAATTTCGTACTGTTACTTGAGTATACGTCTTCAATAATACTTAATAGTTCATATTTCTCAAAAAATGGATATAAGGCCAGTTTATTCTAGGCAACTTTAACAACAATTCGATTTCCTCAAAAACGACTATAACGATTTTGATCAAATTTCGTACAGTTACTTGAGTATACATCTACAATAATACCACGCATTTCATTTTTCACAATGAATGAATATAAGGCTAGTTTATTCTTGGTCAACTTTAACAAAAATTGGATTTTCTAAGAACAGGCTCATACGATTTTCATTTTCTAAAGATAACTAAACGACGCATTAGTACCTATGTATGAGAAAGTTTGTACAATGTATGTTGTACCGATTTTTTTTTAAGGCAATGACATCTTTTCATTATAAAGATTAGGTTCTGTATCACGAGGTTTTATTGCATGTACGTATAAACGACGCCTGGAATCATATCAATAGCGTGATTTTTAATCTAATATCCAAAGGTTGCTGGTAATTTTTATCGTAAAATTATATTATAACATTGTCTATGTTTACTTTTGAGATTACTCCAAAAATAGTATTTACCGTAGATATTTACTGTGTCATACCTCTCCTTCAATAACCTTTTGGCGGATATCGCACAGAATTGAGGTATCGTCATCTTATAATTCATTAATAAAAGCCTAAGATGACTCTAGGTACAATTCAAAGCGATTTACGTATCTATGATCTATCCTAAGGACGCCGCGTAAATGCTAACAGGATCGACTCGAATACGCGCAGTTACACGTCGTGTATTTTATTGAAACGGTTTGCCACTGTTTCAGCTTCTTCTATCCCGCTGCAAATTCACGCGATCATAAATCCACGGTGGAGAGTGAACCATATCCCTCCGCACCAAAAAAAGGATCACGAGGCGCAGATTCGTTTCCAAACACGAGATCAGGCGAAAGGTCAAAAATCAATGAAACGGATTCCGTCGAGTTTAATAATAAAATAAAGGAAACATGATCGTTTCCGAAAGATGGAAAGATATACAACCCACCAACAGCCTAACACAATTAGTTGAAGGGTCTATAAGCGAGAAGAGCAGCGGTAATTGAGTGGTTAAGTCAAGGCAAAAAGTTCCTGTTTCGAATCTTAAAGATAAGCTGTTTTTACTTTCTCATATACGAGGTGCGAGTATATTGATAAAGTATTGTTATCGCGAAAAAATTCGACCTCGAGATCTTTACGGAAATATACGTTTTAGGTGTCGCTGAATCCGAAAAAGTGGTTTTCGCAATGCTGTCTGTCTGTTACTGGAGCTAGAGCTTAAACGGTAAAGCGAAAATGAATGAAATCTCGTACTTAGGCATTTTATCATACTGAGCAGAGTATATGAAGAAATGGTTGACATTGCTCAATCATTAAGAGAAGTTTATTCTGCGCATTTTTAACCGCAATTTGATTTTCTCAAAAACGGCTCTAACAATTTTGATCAAATTTCGTATAGTTAATTGAGTTTACGTCTTCAATAATACAAAATAGTTCAAATGAATATAAGGCTAGTTTATTCGAGAAAACTTTAACAATAATTAGATTTTCTCAAAAATGGCTGTAGCGATTTAGGTCAAATTTCGTACAGTTATTTGAGTATACGTCTGATATAATACTACATATTTCATTTTTTTCAATGAATGAATATGAGGCTAGTTTATTCTTGGGCAACTTGAAAAAAAATTGAATTTTCTAAAAACCGGCTGATACGATTTTCATTTTCTAATGATAACTAAACGACGCATTAGTATATGAGAAAGTTTGTACAATGTATGTTGCACCGTTTTTTTCTTTAAGTAATAGCATCTTCTTCTTTCACTTTTCGCTCGCTTTTATAGGGAAGCAACGCAAACAGACGATAATGCCTTAAACTTTTTCGGAATGGCAGATTGGCCCTTTGATTCCACCTGCGCAGTTCGGAAGAGAAGTCTTAATTTTTCGGGAGCATACGGTTTTTTCCCTCTCATTCCCACCATCGGCACAGATACATATAATGAAATTGACGCTATAAACGTTTGAATTCACAGGGCGACGTGAAGAATCCAAGCGCCTGAAGATGAAATGACCCCCGTTCCAAAGGTAGAGGCGAAAAGGAATAAATAAGTATGACAAAGATTTCTTCGGCGACTTAATTTGACCAATCTAATAATAATTAAGCCCATGGCTGTGGTTTGCCGATTTCACTTTTCATTTATTGAATTAAGAAATGCCTCATCGTCGAGAATATTTTTCTCCTATCGTTTCACCTCGTTTCAACCTTAGCTGGCGAGCTTTTTTTTATGGACTCATAAAAATTAAAATTATGTCTTTTATAACGAGAAAGGATATTTTATTCTTATCGTAAAAATATTGTCTCCCTTGGCGCATTTTCATTTCTCAATCTGCGATTACGTTTTTAAGACGTCTTTATCTTTTAGCAGATAAAGATCTCATATATTTATTGGCATAAATCATACCGATGGAACAATTACTGGAATGGCTAGAAATGAGATCACTAGTTTAATCTATGCGCTTTCTGTACCTTGAAAAACAATTGTACAACACAGTTTCTTAAATATTTATGAGTATGCATAATCTACATATAGACGTAACAATATATTAGATACCTTACGCTGAAAATTGCTCCTTTGTCGTATCTTTTATAAAGGAATATTTTTTCATATCTTAAAAAAAGAAGTACTTATTTTAGGTATCTCTGATAGCCGCAACAAGGTTACAAAAAACATTGTAATGGATATCTGGGATACCTAAGACAAGTATTTATTTTTTTCAAGTGCTCTTGAATTCATTATCAGTCATAGGTCAAGCTGGATAATTTTCCAGTGAATTGAACATTTTCCAGCTTGAAAAAGCGTCGTAATTCTTCCTCTATACTTGTATGAATAAGATGTTGTTTTCTCAATTTCAAGTAACCCTTAAGACGCAAACGTAAAATTAATTCATCTATCTTTGGCGTATAGCATTATAAAAAGCGTAAAATACTTACTGACAAAGAAATTATCCCTATTTTTTTAAGGATGATCACGTTTATTAAACTATAGCATATTCGTGTCCATAAAATTTAACCTTCAAACGAACTCGTCTGAACGGAGAAGTAATTCTTACACTTCCACTTGCTTAGTGTATACAGTTAATTACTCCCCTACAGAAGCCATCTTCTTGTTTCGATTCGACGCTGAATGCAGTGCTTTTCCTCTCGAAATCCTTTCCACGTCGGGAAATATATTCGGTTCCGCGAAACAACCGAGCTAAACCAGCAATTTTCCCGGGGAATTTACACGCTAAATCACTCCCGCGCAACCAGGGAAGCGCGACTGAACGAACGCCTCCAGTATACATTTTTTTTTTGCTCGGGTTTCTCCTCTTCCACCTTCCTCCATTCTTTGATTTCCTCCGCCAAGAACGTGGGTGGCGTTAAACCAAAAAGAAATATAAAGATCAAAATAAAAATAAGAGCAATCCTCCTCAGAAATCAACACCTACGCCGCACCTGAGCTATTTGTAGGCCGACCTGTAAAAAAAAAAGGATAAAAACAAACCTTCAAAGAAAGAGCCTCAAACCCATAAACTCGCGCACCACCTTTTCGTTTATGCGAAACTATTCTCCCTCCCGGCTTAAACCTACCAAAAAATCACCCCCCGCGTTTACTTTTTCCTGCCGACATTCCAGCCTCGGAACAGGCGGAATAAAAAAAAAGCCCAACCACCGCCAGCCATCCCTCTCAAGACGGTTTGCCTTCCATTTCATCCGTCTTCCATATTAGGACCTTCATCCACGAGCTCTCTCGCTGCCACCCGCGCCTCTCTCCCGTCCCCTCTTCCCTCCCCCCCTCTCCCTTGGCCCCCCTCCCAGCTGGGACTACCCGACTCCCCCACACTTTTAGCCCCGCCCTACCCCTCTCTCCGTCCCTCTCCCTCACCCCCTTTCCTTTCCCGTCCCTTACCTGCCCCTCGTCGATCAATATACCGTTCTCCCCTTCTCTCCTCTCCCACCTCTCTCTCTCTCCCTTACCTCCCCCAAAACACCCTTTTCTGCCTTTTAACTCTGCCATCTTCCCCTAACCAAATATAGCTCTGACAATCTTTAAAACACCTCCATCCCTTTATACCATTCTCTGTAAAAATCGACCAATCCCACTCACGATCACCTTCTCGTGCGATATTATTATTATTATTTTCTCTCCTTCCGCTTCGTTCGGAATATCATGCCTTCCGCCTATTTTTAGGGTGCTCAATTCTCTATCTCGCCAAGGATATTCCGTTTTTATTGCATTCCCCGGAGTTCTTATAACCTCACCACTCCTTGTTAAGTGCGAGGGGGAGAGGAACTTTCACCGTCATAAACAAGACGTTTTTATCCTATTTTTCCTCTTACACTCTCTCTCCCTCTTTCTCCCTCTCTCCCTCCCTCTCTCTCTCCCTTGCTCTCAACCAAATCATTTTTATATGCCACTCTCGGTTCGTCCTTCATCTTTCTCTCTCAATCTCTATCGATATGGATTCTATCCGTCCTTTTCCTCTCGCTCGATACAAAAATTTAAAAATAAACACGTCTTTTAAATAATAAATATCAACCTCTCACGTCTCATTTCGTGTTCATCTCCGATTCGTCTCGCTGTTTCGTTTTTAAATTTTGTTGCTCCTCGCGTGCTTTTTTTTGCGAGTGTCCCTGTTTTTAACGCTTCCTAAAGCTGCATCTCCTTGTCTTTTAATACCGAAGTTTTTATTCTGCCATTCCCCATATCCCCTCCATTACGCGGGATATACGGTGTGCATGAATATATTTCTTACGTCCTATTTCATTCTGATTCTTTCTGCGTTCTAAATAAAACGTTTTGGTGATTCTTTGTTTTTGTCATTAGTCATCTTTTCTTGTCTTGCTCCTCTTTTTCGCTTTAGTTTAGTTTTCCGTTTATGCATATCTCTTCCTGATTACCCTCTTTTCCCTCTCCTTCCTTGATTCCTTCGAATATTTCTCGTAGAATTTATTTACCTTTGCCTCAATCTCCCCCTGGAAGGTAAACATTTTTACGCGTGCGTTTCATTCAGTGCACGAAGCGAGCGTAATATGAGGAAGGTCGTGTCCTCCATCCGCGTCGCTAATCTCATAAGACACGCCTGTCTAATTTGTATGAGACTCGGTATGGTTAGTCTATGCAAAAATATTTCGAACAAAATTTCTTTTTTTTTTAATACATGACAATCGGTTAGAACGCCCCCTTTTGCGTGAACCTCGTTGAAGATGTGGTTACTTACAATTAGATTCATTTCCAATTGTTGGAATTGCTTAAAAGTTCTTAGTTTTTACCTTAAATTCTACAGTAATTGTTGAAATTGTTGATATTGTAAAAAGAGCGCATTTTGAAAACTCTTGCGCACTTAGAAATCAAAGATACATTTTCACTCTTGTTTATTCTCAGATTAGAAATGTTTATTTTAAAACCCCCCTTTTTTGTTGACCTCAACACTATGTTCTTTCTATGATAGTTATTATCACTTCCCGTTTCGGTTTCGCGCTAGCCTGCGGTATATTTCCAATGGCATCGTCCTGCGCTCCACGCGTGGTTATCTTTCCAGTTGCGCGTCGGGCAAAATACTTCGCGTACCGCGGATTTCTCGGGTTTAGTCTTTTTCTGATTTGCAGGCCCTTTCATTTTGCGTTTTCCCTTCCATGCGTACTGACTGGCCTCGCAAAGGTGCACAACGGAAAGGATTTAATTAAGAAAAATATGCAATTTTTTACCAGGAGTTCATGAAAAAATCGGAGAAGATACCGCATGAAATGCCATACTATATCGACCACCTTTTCCTCATTGATGCATGCTTTTCTAGCTGAATAAAGCGCGTTTTGGTTTAAGCAAACATACTTCATAATCATGGTGGTCTTAAATACCTACATATACGTATTTTTGACCCTCGAGTTTTAGTTCGGTTTAATTTTCCAAGTAAAATTCTCCCATAAAAATAAACTTAATTTCTCAGCTTCATCCCTGGAAGCATTCCTTTCTTTTGAGAACTTTGGGTTTTCGTTCTTTTCGTTTTCGTTAAAAATAACATTTGCCCTCTCGCTCTCTTTCTCTTCGCTTTCCACTGATCCAAAAAAACAACGTATCTCATTCCATTTTTGGAATATTTTCAAAATCCATTGTCCGGATTCTGTGTCCGGAGGGAGTGAGTCTTCGCCTGACGAAATATTTGCATTGGTTGGTTCGATTCCTTGATAATTGGTCTCAGAACAGCACTGATCGAATTTATAAGTTTTTCTTAACTACTTGACCGGAACTTTTCCCTTATTGTTTCTGTTTTTTTAAAAACAAATGCTGCTCCGATTTTAATCGCAGTGCCCATTTAATTGATTCATTCCTACAATTGGCATCATATATATTATTTCCTTTCATATCCGGAAAGAGACTACATAGGCTAAAATTTAACAATAAAAGGTCAAATTTTCTCTTCTGTAAATTGAAAACGGTTGTAAACTAAATTAAAATGAAGTGATTCGTATCAGTGATTTTATTTGTTCCTTGTTTATAATTGCAATTGCAGTAATATATTTCGCTGCAACGAAGGCTATCCCAGATATTCACATCTGCGTTAGGATTCAAACCCATGGCTTTTGTACTGGGAGGCATTCACACCACTCGATCTTAAAAATGTATAAATTTCACACAAATCGATAAAGAAATAGAATTTCCGCTTTGTTACGTTTTTAAGCAATTTTAAAAACTGAAAAGTTTATTGCATTTTTTATAATTTATTAGAGAAGACATTTTAAAAATCCTATTTATGTTGATTTCATTCTAAATCTAGATTCAGGGTCGTCGCTGGGCATTACCCAACCCAGGAATTGCCTAGGGGCGGAACAAAAAATAACAAAAAAATGCACCTACTGCCATTTTCAAAAACTTAACACGTTTTTTTCAAAAACCCAGCGCTAATCATGTATTGAACAATTTGAGTTTTTCTTTTGTGTTTATAGACGAAATGAATAAATGTAATATGTAAAAATTAAAACGCACTTTTTATTTCGTTGCATAGGGGAGGAATTATAGTTTTTACCTAAGGGCGTCAAATAACTTAGCGACGGTCCTGTACGGAGTAGATTGTAAACAAATTTAAAAAATGATAATGAATTTTATCCCATTGATAAGTATTCTATTCTCAACCAAGTCAAAAATTCGAAAATTTCTTAAATCAAACTTTACCAATATTATAATTCGAAAGGTTTTCTTTACGTTACAATTGGTCTATTTTAGCGATATTAATCGATGAAAAAAATTGTTCTCTTTCACGAGTGACGTCATTTACTCCGAGAGACGGCGTCCGAAGGAAAATGAGTAATTGTATGATCAAAGGTTAGAGTCATGCTCTTACTCTTTTCGCAATTCGCTATTATAACTGAAAACATGTTCGAGAATAAACACTTGAGTATAAAAAATGAAAAAACATAGTACTTCCTCTTGTAATCATAAAAACCTGAACCCTTGTTTTGCCGTTAAATTCAGAATTTCGTAATTTCCTGGATAAAAGTCGAGGTTTATTGCAAAATACGACTGAGAAAATCGGCCCTTGTCTTTAATACGGGTCCGATAATAAAAGTTTATCGCGGTTGCTCCGTGGAACGACGAAGCTGCCGTTAAGAATTTCTCGCCAGTCATGGAGCAAAGGTGATAGCGACTGAGACGTAACTGGTTGTTAACACAGTGACAGAAAAAAATGAACGGTTTTCAATTTTATATGTCAGAACTGACCGTTATATTTATTTATTCAATATTGCCATTAATTTTAAGTTTCAACTATATAAGAAATGCTTGCCTGCGTGTTGAATGTTTCTCTCGAACAAAATGTCCTTCGCTTTTTTCCAAAATAAAGGAATATTTTATAGAAAGGTTTTTCAAGCAGGAAAATAAGTTAGTATTCTTTTGTTTGCAATAAATATTCGTGTTCTAATCCGCATCGAGTCTCGAGGTTTATGTGCGCGCGATACGACTTTTAAAATTCCCTTTCAATTCATTTACTGCAATGTTCCAGAGGGCTTTCAACGCAAACATCTCACTCACCCTTTCTCTTTATTCTAGCGTATTTGCACCGAATCCTCGCAAAAATAATGTAAAAAAAAGTCCGAACCAATCACGAAGCTTAACATGACGTATCTCTCCACCCGAAACGATAAAAAAAAACGATTGCCCTCATCGAAAACCGATCCCTTTTTCGGTTTACC
Source organism: Uropetala carovei (assembly GCA_036926305.1). Taxonomy (NCBI): domain Eukaryota; kingdom Metazoa; phylum Arthropoda; class Insecta; order Odonata; family Petaluridae; genus Uropetala; species Uropetala carovei. Next base: position 3,038,138 of record JAXCHB010000181.1, on the reverse strand, counting down.
AACAATTTGACGAGCTCCACTTAACCTCCGAGCCAGTTATTGAATCAACATAATTTCAGGCAGCCGTAAAAAGTCTTGAGAGAATGATGGGAGAGAGACTCTCCCCTCTTCAAAATTCATTAGGTCCGCTTAAGTAGCGAAGACACATCCTTCCTACGTCGTGCGATATCGAATATCACGTTTATAATCTTTAAAGATTTCCACAAATCATCTCCGAACGCTCCTCTTTCGGTTCATCCTGCCCTCACGTGAACGTTAATGGCGCGAGAAAAATGGCTTTGTTCGCCGACTTTTTTTTCCCCCTCCTTAAGTCCTCCGCTTCGGTATAAGAGTCACGCTCGTCTTCCATTTGTCTGTACCTTTCTCTTCTCCTCCTCCATCGCTCTTCCACCCTCCTCCGACCCTCTCTCCCTCCCATCTTTCTCTTTCTAATCCATTGATTTTCCAAATGGTTTCATATTCGTTCGGAGCTCGTGTGTGTTCCTCCCTCTCTCTCTCTCTCGGACGGAACAAATATTTGGGTTCGCTTTTATTTTAGAGGGTTTCTAAGAGATTGAATCCTAGCAATTCGAGGGGTTCTCTCTCAGACTTTCGGGGAACGATCCGAATGGAATGGAGGAGTATTGCTTTTCTTTTGAAGGTAAAGTTCCAATCTCTCTCGACGTCGTTCCGTTGTCCTTTAAGGTTCTTTTGTTTCGCTCTTCCCTTTCCTTTGGCTCTTGTTCTTCTTCTTCCTTCATCTCTTCTTCTTCGCTCTTCCCCTCAGTCTTTTGTCGGCTTGGTTTGGTCGAAAGAATTGGCCTCTAAACGCGCGTTTCGGAAAGAGTGAAACTTGAATGCAATCTAATTAAATTCGCTGTTAAGTGTATTAGGTTATCTAACGTGAATACCTTTTCGTTAAGACTCGTGGAAAATTTACAGATAATTTGCCATCGTTAAAAAGGAAACGAAACGTTTCAAAATGGAGCACTAACATCAGGTTGACAATTTGCTCCCGTGTAATAGAAATAGCGATAAATATGTTTCGATGAACACTTTACTAATCAAATTATTTTTCAATTCTTTTACAGAGACAGTTGAACGCTGTGGATTTCAGCGTTTCAAGTGACCTACAGTACGTTTTACTCATCTCTGACGTCCGAAAGGTAAGTTAAGTTCTGACAACTAATATATGGCATAGATTTTATAAAATTATTGCTTTATCAACATTTCACACATATGCTAAGTGATATTTTTCCATATTTTAAAGTCATAATAGTTTAATAGAATTAGAATCTTTTTATACTTAAATTGCTGATATAGTCAGCAATTTGCTGATTTGTTTATGAATACATGTTAACAAAACCATGTATATAGTCAAATAAAAGGTAATATACTAATTCTCTTTAGTTTTTACGACAAAAAATGCACTAATGTTAGGGTAGCAATATTTTTCATAATTACATTTTTCGAAAAACCTTTGGATGCAAACCATGAAAAGTCACATTGCCTAATTAATATCGCGGTGTCAGGAAGTTAATTATCAAATATCGTCATCGTATTTCATAACCAATCAGGATTTCGTTGACATAAGAATCAGGATAAGTTTTACCTCGTTTGAAGTAAAGTAAGATGAAAATTGAACGCTTCTACGCATCTAAGTGATTATGCTGAATTAATGAAATGCAAAAGGCATTTTAGAAAAACAGAGTACAATTTATAGAATGTATCTCACTGTCTAGTGCAGTAATTCCCAATCTTTTTGACATGACGCCCCCTTTTGGTTTTCACTAAACCCTCCCCCCCCCCCCCCCCCCCAATTATATTATTAGTATGTTATTATTATTGTCCATTTGCGTTTTATTGGATATTTTGTAATAAATTTTTCTCATATATTTTATTATACAAATATTTTGTAAGAAATTTGTATTATTGCTCTTGATCAACCAACGCGTAATAATTTTACAGCATGTTTCTGTGCATAAATATAATTATAATGAAAAACACGCATAAAAACATGAGATTAAATTGATAATTTCCAAATGAACAAAACATTATTCAATATAATATATGTACTTTAATTAGCAATTATAATATGGTTGTGTTAATGTAAATAATGTTTTTCAGCAAAAATTGACAAAATCCAATTTTCCCCCATGGTCTCATGCCCCCCTGTAAGTTACTCACGCCCCCCAGTTTGGAAACCACTGATCTAGTGAGACGAATTATTAATAGGGGGATTTTGAAAGAAGACATTAGCACTAGCTTCATACATAATAGGCTTTTTTAATTCTTTTTTTGTATCTTTAAATGTGTGATATCTTTTTTATATCAATTTCGGGAAAGATTGTTATAGAATCGGAATATTTCCTTACTAGGATTATTTTATTTGACGATATTAGATTGTCTAAAATACTGCATTAACAAATCCTTTCATCACTTCAAAATTTGCTTGGCGGCATATACGTACAAGTTACGGCGTAACTTTCTCGTTATCCTAAGCCATTTACTGAAGACATTTTACGAGAAATCAACCATAAGACGTTTTTTTGCTTAATAAATTCCATCATCCTTGCGTACGGACTTACAAATCTAATAAGAAGGGAAACTTAACGATGAAGGTGATTTTTCTCCCAGTTGTAATTTGCTTTTTTAAAGATTTGTTACCTTTACCTACCAGAAATTCGCGGTCGACCGTTACTCGAGGTTATCACTTACCTGCATTTCTTTCGCGCCGTTTATGACGACATAAAAAGCCGCATCCATGCAATAACGAGTATACCGAGTCGTTCATCTCATAAAATTAGCCTTAAAAACCACCCTCCAGACAAGACAAAGCGATAAATATTCCTCCTCCAGCCATCCAGCATTACCGCGACATCGCCTTAGGGTTCGTTTCTTTATATTCCTCCTCCTCGCTTCTGTAGAACCCTCGATTTTTCATTATCACTTAATCTCCATTTTCCTCTCTCCTCACAATCACTCCCTCGAACTCGCGACCTCCTCCCTTTTCTTCTTCCCTCCGTCTTCCTCTGCCAATTGCCACATCCATCACTTCTACCCCTCTCAAACCTCTCTTCTGACTAGTTACCCCTTCCCCCTTCTGTCACGTTCGCGTTTTGTTGCCAATGATGGCGCAGCAAACCCATCGGGGATTTCCAGCGGAGGCGTCACGCAAAACATTTATCAGGATATCCGCGCTCCTCCCTCCTTTCGGGCGCGCACATAACACCCACCTCTCCTCCTCCTCCTCTCCCCCTTTAAAGTGCCAATACCTCGACCTCCTTCGATTATTCCCTTTCCTTTCTCACACCCCGCTTTCCCCCTTCCAGCTGTACCGTCTCCTTTCACTCCCACCTAACAATACCCTACCATCACCCCTCCACCCTTTCCTCCCCCTCCACTCCCCATTCTCCCAAGATGAAAAATTTCCCTACCCTCTCCTGACGTGCTAAGTTGTGACGGTGGGGAGGATTTTTATCGTCTGGCGCACCCTCCCTCTCCCTCCCCCCCTCTATCTCCCCCCCCTCTATCTCCCCTCCCACTCCTTTCTCCCTCTCCTTTTCCCGTTCACAACCTATCCGATTTTTACCGGCAGCTCCGGAAAAAACTGCCTTGCTCCGAAATCTGTCGACGCGAAGCGGAGAAAAAATATCCTCTTGAATATGTTTTACGCGGACATAAATGTCAAAATCCCGGCGATCGCACTATTTCTAGAGTCTTTAAAAAAAAATTCCTCGCGCAAAAATAAAGAAAATTTCTTCTCCCCCGTTTATATACTTTCGTCGCGGAATACAGAAAGAAAAAGAACGAGTAGAGATTTTTAGGGAGTTGGCTTTATATTTTTTTACTTCATATATACGCTAGTTTTTTTTTTTTTGGTACGTGAAATAAAAGCCTCGCTGTCAAACTGTTGGTTGCATAACTTCTGCGATTGATAAAAATTTTCCGCGTGCAAAAAAATAAACGCGTTTCGATCTTTCCAGCTCACGTTTCTCGTATCGCTTCTGATATAATATAAAATATAGGAAATTTATCAATAACCGTTCACCGTGAATGTTTATCGGTTCCGAAATCCCTGAAGGCTGTCTCGTAAAATTGTGCGAAAGGGCAACTACCACGCTGGGTCATAACTTTTCTGTGTCGCACCTCAAAACGGTGGAAAATTACTTTCTGAAGAGTCATTCTCGCGGATATATCGATGCCGTTTAACTTAAAATATGTCTATAGGATGTTAACCGCGTTCGACAGAGTTTTAGTTAGGTATAGCAAGGAAATTGTTTTACCCATTTATCAACGCCCTCTGTGTTTTACCTTTCATAATAAACAAAAGGGAGGAAGGAACGAGAGGAGAAAAAGGCCTCAACTGTTACGCGGCTTGAAAGGGGAAGAGGGCTACCAAGACATGAATAAGACTGATATACGTAGGACCACTATTAATAATCGCGAACCTGTCTTCAGACGGATTACCTATGATAGGTGCTTTTTTTTATTCCCTGCCGGAACGCACCGGAACGCCATTCCGGAATCTTTATTGCAATAAATTACTAATTTGCATAATCTAAAACAAATCAACAAATCAAACGTGGTACTTTGAAATTCAATAATGTTTTACTCATATTTTACAATCTCACATATTTCTCCGCTGGCAAATTACATTTATTTACTATTTCCTCCCCCTCCCCCCTCCCCACTTATCTCTCTCGCGTTCCGACACCTTTTTCGATAGAAAAAAGCACTGTATATGACGATAATGATGAATAACGAACAAGGTTCATTTGAAAAGTACACATTATTTATCAATGCTATCAAATAGTCGGCAATATTGTGTTCTCTCTCATAGGCTGCGTAAATGGCGTCGCCGCAAAAGTCGTCTTCATCCTCGCTATCCACCACGGTGAAATCCTCGTTCTATTGAACCATGGCGTTTGTAAGGCAATACTTTTAAAAGCCACGTTTACGTCGTAAACTCTCTAGCGCCAATCGCGATTGGAGGCAAGACGAGAACTGTCTCGATACCGCTAATGACAAAGTGAAAAATTGCATTGATATTTTTTAGGCGCGTTTCACTTCCAGCGTGAGCGCCTATTGTCGTCGGTCTGTCCGTCCGTCCGCATGTTCGTCCTCGGCTTCTACCGAACGGATTTTCCTGAAATTTGATATTAAGGACTTACAATCAAAGATAATAAGAAAATCGCAAAAATGAATCAGGTAAGCCAAACAGGAGTACCACTGGTGACAAAAAATTAACTTCCCGTCATATCTCGTCAAGTATTGCTCATATCAAAATATTTTTCAAATAAAAATGGTAGAACTAGTAAATTATAGTATTTCTTTATCTATACATTTTTATCGTAGGAGTAGCCGTTATCAAGAAAATCAAGCAAGAATGTCTTAATTCGAGTTGAACTTAGAAATGTTCTTGCATGGTTACTTTTTTATTGTTGCTAACATAAACAATCTCATAAACAAACGTTTAATTTCCTTACGTGTGCATACAATATTTTTAAATAGGAAGGAAGTAAATTATTTATGATGAAGAAAAGAACTTTAAAACGCTATTTCCCTTGCATACAGGTATATCATTTCTTTCTAATACTCCATTGCACGGAAACCCATTTGTGATACGCTGTACACTTTCCTAACTCGTTTAAAAAACTGAGGTGCGTATTATACATGGTAATAAGACAATTTTCACTTTTCACTCCTGAAAACGCGGATGCGTATTATATTTGGTGCGTATTATAATCGGAAAACTACGGTAATTTTTTTAGAAGTCGTTGAATCAACAATGGGCGTATGTTTTTAATTAAATGTGTAACAGGCGATGGAAATTTCCTATTTAGAAGTTTCAGCTTTTTGTTAAGGAATAACGAACATATTCATGGTTAATTAAGGCAATTGACTGTGGAACATGTATGCAGAAAAATTCGCGATTAAATACTGTGTTTCATTAATTCCTTCTTTAAGATGACTAATTAACTTCGCAAATTTTTTTTCGGGTACCACCACTATATTTATATAACACAAATTAATAAAAATTTTGAAGAGATTGTCAATTGATAATCAAGTAAGTGTTTGTCTAAATAATCAGTTGGAACTAGAAATACCGAGGTGAATTTGTTCTCGGGAAATGTGGAAACAGGTGAAAAAATCGGCTATGACCGGGAATACGAACCCGGGTCTTCCCACTTAGCCGGGCGGATATTCTACCATTGAACTACCGTAGCAGAACGGGAATATTTTCTACTAGCATGGCTAGCCCGGCCCTAAACTAACATGAGAAAATATTCCCGTTCTGAAATGGCAGTATTTGTCTGCTACGGTAGTTCAGTAGCAGAATATCCACCCGGTAAGTGGCAGACCCAGGCTCGATTCCCGGTCACGGCAGATTTTTTTCAACCCGTTTCCACATTCCCCATGCCTGTCGCATAAGGACCTTCTGGTCATTCATCCGTCGATTGATCACGTTAACAAATTTGATAAAATAACTCGATCAAAAGAGACAACAACTTCTTGAGCATACGTGATTTCCGTTTCGCTGCAATGTGACGAGAAATTTTGTTCTTTTTTTTTTTAAGATATCTTTTTCTACGCGTCTTTGACCTGAAGTAATATTTTCTTTTCTTCTTTTTTCAAGGTGTTCCGGTACTCCTTCGAGGCGAAGTACACAATCTACGAAGTAGCGACAGAGTGAGTATCCGCAAAATGTCTCCTCTCTTCTCTCTCACTCTCTCGCAGAGTGTTCTTTCTCTCTCCCATTTCTTCCTCTCCTTTCCTTCCTCTCCTTCTCTACCTTATTTTCATCTCTCCTCCTCACTCTCCTTCCTTTTCTCGAAAAGCTTCAACTCTGTGATGAGTGGTTGATTCTACAGAGTGCTTTCGCCCAATATGTAGCTTACCTCGCACCCCATTCGCCTTGGAGAAAATAAGCTCTCTATATCGGGTTTTTGTTTTTCTTTATGCTCCGAAAAAATGCGAAATTTTGAACTTTCACTTGGTAATCTCGTTTCGTCCTTCCCTATCTCTCTCTCTCTTTCTCTCTCTCCCCTTCTCTCGCCCCCCCCCCCTCTCTTTTTCTCTGTTCTCTACATCTCGTCTCTTCGCAAAAAATAACGATAATACAGGCGTTATTTGCGAGTTGTGTAATACCCTTATTTAATTCATTCTAGAAATTTTCTAGGAAGCATTTTTTTTTTAAGACTGATATTCTTCAACGAGTTCATTTTTAGGCGCGTTTCGCTTACAGCGTGAGCGCCTATTATCGTCGGTCGGTCCGTCCGTCCGTCCGTCTGTCCGTCCGTCCGTCCGCATGTTCGTTCTCGGCTTCTACGGAACGGATTTTTATGAAATTTGATATTAAGGACTTTCAATCAAATATAATAAGAAAATCGCAAAAATGAATCACGTACGCCAATCAGGGGTACCACTTTACTAGAGACAAAAAATTAAATTTTCGTCATATCTCGTAAACTATTGTTCATATCAAAATATTTTTCAAATAAAAGTTGTAGAACTGATAAAGTAGAGTATTTCCTTCCCTATATATTTTCATCGTAGGAGTAGCCGTTATCGAGAAAATCAAACAAGAAAGTCTTAAATCGAGTTGAACTTAGAAAAGTTCTTGCATGGTTACTTCATTGTTGCTAACATAAACAATCTCCCAAACAAACGTTTAATTTCCTTACGTGTGCATGTAATACTATTAAATAGGAAGAAAATGGATTATTTATGATGAAGAAAAGGACTTTAAAACGCAATTTCCCTTACGTACAGGTATATAATTGCTTTCTAATACTCCATTGCACGAAACGCGCCCCATTTGTGATACGTTGTACGCTTTCCTAACTTGTTTTTTGTTCCTAGAAAGGTGGCACCCCCCCCCCCCCCCCCCCCCCCGGCTTGGCTAAAACTGATACCCCTGCTTGGACTGCGTGAAATATTTTTATCTTTGCCTAAAATGTCCTCTGTACCAAACTTCATGAAATTCCTTCCGATAATTTCGGATTAATGAATGCGGGCAGACGGACTCGCCTTAGCCATAAGACCTTACTTTGTAATGTACGTCAAAAAGAAAACAAAACACGTAACCTTTAAGTTTTATCTTAAATGTAAAAATATACCATCATGAATGTGATACGAACACGACAGCTCCAGCTGGACTCTTGGCCTTTTAAAAATGTCTAGGTGATAGTGTTAGAGGTGTAAAACGCCGCCTGGTGTCCTGGGATGCACCAATCAACTTGTCACCAGGCAACTGCTAAGCTACGTTGAATATTTCCATTTGATACGCGCACTGCACTATTTATTCGGTCGTCATATTTATGCCATGTTATCGAGAAAGTCAAATGGAAAAAATTCATTACATTTCTATTTCACGAGATGTGTTGTAAGAGTAAATATCTATCTCAGAAATAACTTTCTTCGCTGGATATTCCCTTTGATATTACTCGCCCCGTAGTTGCCACCGAAATTTTCCACCCAAATGCGGCAGTTTTGTTGAAATGGAGCATATATTTTTTTTTAACCCTTGCATAACACAGGCTCCCAGATATTCTAAATATATTTTTTTTCAAAAAAGGGGGTGTTTATGGTATTCCAGCGATACGGTTATTTTAAATAACCTTTTAAAAAGTATTCAAAACCTCTCAAAAACAACAAAATAATCGGCTTTGGCTTGCTGTTCTTGCCTCGCCCCGTTTTCTGCACGAGCTTCCACCGATTCGATCCCTTTATTTTTCGTCAAAACAGCGATCCATTAAACCGTCGAGACACCCTAATGAAGGTCCCTCGTTTCGGACCGGAAATTACGGCGTTGTTTTTGGAAAAATCGCAGGAAGGACGTCCATTTAAAAATCGAAAGCGTCCCCCTAGTTTGGTTTGGGGTTCCGATTGAAGGAAGATTGCACGACTTCCTGCTAAAATGCGTGGGATTCGGAAAATCTGAAATTCGATCCTCACACCACTCCCTCACTCGCAAAATAAAAAAGAATATCGGCATCTTGTTTACGCTTTTCATACTCTGATGGATCTGAAATTTTTTGGTCCTTTCTGTATTCTCAAGAATTATCAATTCCCGAATGGCTTCATTCTTTTTTCTGTTGTGAGTGACGATTAGATCCGAAGATCAATTACATTTTTTTAATGATAGTAATAGTCGTTATGGTCGAAGAAAATTACTCCTTCGATTGTTTCTTGTTGACTGAAGTATTTGTGCATTTATCATGAAATGAATTATTGCAATCCATACGCCATTCCAAATACATGATTCTATTTTTATTTATTTTTTTAAATTCTTCAGTCCCTAAAATGTTTTATGCGTGTGAGAAAAAAATGTATTTGATGAGTACAACGTCAGTTAAGTTAAACTTGGTTTTTCCAGAAAATTAGTAGTTAAAATGTAATTCGATTAATCATAGTTCCTCTCTACCTTTCGAAATTATCGAGTTTTTGAGTGTGTCTTCGATGCCAGAATAGTGTTAAACTGACGTTTAAGTTTCGATGTCTCCTCCATATTTCCCGAATTTTATTTTTATTCCATTTCTTTCAATAAAAACAGCTTCGAAGCCATAGTTCAATTTTCGTGTTCGTCATAGAATCGGAATTATTCTACATAAACATGGCATACATTGCCTTGCATGCAGTCTTTTTCATTTAATCATATACTTAAAAAAGCGTTCATTAAAAAAAAAGGGCTGATTGTAATTCATTTTGAATCAAGTATTTTCCCATCGAAAAGATGGAGTTATTCCGTGCGAAATATTTAAACACTAATTAATCTTTCCTCAATATTATTATCGTAAATGAGTGCTATTAAAATTTAATCAAACTGAAAATTTTAAAAATCTGCTTAGTATAACCACTAGCTTTATTAAATCCACAGCCGCTTTCGCTGCGCCGATGATATTAAACATAAACAGTCATTTTAATGGGCACTTTGCTTTAGTCATCATAATCCATTTATTTTGCGAAATAAATAATCGCATTATTTTCCCTCCGGTTTGTCACACGGGCAGGATATTCTGACCAAATTTCAAACGAGCGCCGATAGGAACGCCTTCGCTTCCTTTCCTTTTTTTCGACGGGCGCATTCTCCTAGCATCTCCCATTTTCCTCTTTCACTCCCTTTCATCCCCCTCTCTCTCTGTCCACTCCTTCCCGCAGACCGGTGCGCCCTCTTCAAATCCACTTTCTCTTCCTCGCCAAGAACGGAACTTAATTATGTGTACGCCTCGGAAAATTAAAATTAAATGAAGGTTACCACCAGAGTTTGGAAGACATGGATTTGAATGGGAGAGGTGGATTTGGGGTTTTGCATTTGGGCGTAAAATGGGGATTTTTTGTACTGGTTTTTTTATCTCTGTCCATTTCCATTTTTTTCGGTTCGTTTTTTCTCTCTCTCTCTTGCTTTTAATCTTCGAAATCTCGCCCTGTTATTATTTATCCATCCCCGTAAAACTACCTTAGTATGTATTATTTTTGTTCGCTTCGTTTTCCGTCGTACGTCGCGGGTTTAATTTCGTCCAGACTCGGACCGATTTTTGTTTTTGTTTCGTCGTTTAATCTTGTCAGCAATCAAAACTGACGCACGTCATTTACTACCAGTGGTCGTCACGTACAGGTTTTTTTTGTATTTTCCCATTTCGGTGTAGACTAAATGTAGCTAAGCTTAAAATGAAATTAAAATCTTTAGCTCGGACTCTAGTGATTAACTAGCCCATGAACATAAAATAATTTAACCAAAAGTAAAAAAATATTCTTAATGAAGCAGCGGTCAATATGCTTCCTACATTCAGTAAGAAAATTATACTGTAAGAGAATAAGGATGACACGTATAATTTTTATCATTTAAATGATAAATTATTAATTATATATTAAAATTAAATTTTCAATGTTGCCAATTTCAACCGCTTAACTACCTTTTTTCGCTTATAAAAATAAAAATTTGCTTGATAATTACAAATAAAAACTTTGGTGTCTCGATCTGATATCGGTCGCCAGTTCTAATTTTACCCAAAGGTGTGAATTTCGTTTTTGTTCGCCTGTGAGTGTCATTAAATTTGCTTTTTAACGGACGCCGCCCTAAAAATCGAAAAAAAAATTATCTGCACTCTTTTAATATCTTGTACAAATAATACCCGTAAAAATCGAGATTTATCGCCGACCCAAGCGGTCATTCTGTTTATGAATTTTTATTTAAATAACGGAATATCACATTGACCTGCGATGAAGTGAATGTCGGAGTTGAAACATTGGACGAAGATTACGTAACGAAATTAATTAATGATAAGTGCACCAAACGATATTTACCAAACTTAAATATGTGTACCTGATTTATAGGTGTAATTCAGAAGTGTCAATTAATGTAAAGGCGATTTACCCAATGTTCAACATACGCAAATATGTATTTCGTGATATTAGAGTATTTATTTATTTATTTATTTTTCTGATAACAATTTCCTGGCTGCCAAATACAAGGCGCAACGAATAGCAAATGATCTAAACAATTATTTGCGTACATCAACGTGTTGACGACTGCGAAGGAATTCCATCATGCACGCGTAAGCAAGATCTAAAAATTCAAGCGCTTTGACAAATGTTTTCCAATCTCACTTAAAGCAATTTTCAACTATTCAGCACCATATTTTTCATTTAAAATACAGTTTTAAACACTTAAACTTATACCGATTATTTACGCATTCATATTTTTTTGAATGATCACATGCTTTTCATGTGCATATAGATACATAGAGGCACTATCACTTAATTTTATATGTTTTATATACTTTCCGCGACAATTTTTGCTACCGCGGAGACTTGAAAATTCCGACGATTTTTATTCGCCCTTTTGATTCGTTCCTGAATTTCGCCCCATTTCCAGAAACTCTCCTCCTTCCGCTGATATTGACGCATTTCCGCTTCTCTCTATATATTAGTAAGCGCGAGGACATGAAAAATTCAATCCCGATCGACTTTCTCGGGGACCGAAATCCAGACAGCAACACGGGAGACACCGTACCTCTCAGTTCGCTCTGCCTAATGTAACGCATGGAAGCAAAGGGGAAGAGCGCGCGTTTAAGTCATCGATTACCCATCATGCCCTTCGTTTCGCCATCTCTCCCTCTCTTCCTCCCCCCCATCTCTCCTCCCTCTTACGCTCTCGACGCTTCAAGTCGAACTGTTGCCATTCCACTTGACTTTCACGCAACCCTGCTTATTGTAGGACGGAACACTCGTATGGAAATGACACACACACACTCACGTGCGCAAGTCCTCGAAAAGAAGAAAAGAAAGAATAACACGGTGCGGTTTACTCATACCGAACGTTATTTTTCTACTGATGAAAATGTACGTTCTCGTGGGTATCTTTTCCATATTGGTTTAAATGGTTGTCTCTGTTTTTCTACGGATAAATTATGCATTCTCGCGAGCATTTCTGATTCTGGTTTAAATACGTATCTCGACGGGTCGACAGATAAATACGCAAATACGCTTATTTTTAGTAATAGAGCTTATAATTAAAATGCAATTATGGAGCTCTCCTTCTGGCTGGGATCCAATTTATGAACTATTGGTTCCAATATCCATTTTAAAAAGTTGTGATAATCAGATGAACCTTGCGGCTACAAATAAAATTCGTCATCCATGGTTATTAGTATATGTTCGATAATTCTTTTGCCTAATTTATTGTCGGTTATCATTAGCGTATTACGCTTCAGCTATTCTGGTTTGCCCAACTTTTTTGTGGATGTAGGAGATAACTTATTTATCAAGCTGTTGTAATAATACTGTCTTCTGTCCACTCTAAAACATAACGCCAATTATATTGGGTTTTTATTTGTTTGTTTAACACCACAGTTTTTCGTAGGTTTCGGCTAATACAGGTCAATATCAAAGTTTTTTATTCAAATTAACGTAAAAAAAGTGTTACGACAGTATCAAAATTAGCATATTCAGGTAAACCCTTTAGCATGGACAGCATCACTTTTTTTTCTTGTGCATACTGAATTGTTTCCATCGAACTTATTGTGTTCTTATTTCTTCCATTGATATTTATGTAAGAATAAGAGGAGGATCAAGTAAAGAGCTAACATGGAGGGAACCCTGCACCATCTGGGCGAATGGGCTTCCGTTTTGTAAATAAAATTAAATTCAGAAAAAAAATTAAAAAATTTGTGAGACAGGAATATAAAATACTAATTAGTTAATGAATCTGTTGAAGGTTTTGTTTTACGCCAGCCATGAAGTTTTGCAAACCCATGATTGATCTGCCTGTAGCGATATTTATCCACCCGATCACCGGACAATGTGGAGGGATCGATTCGTTCCAGAGAGGCGAAGGGCGCGATAGCGCCCGGAGACGGCTATCCCCGATATAAAAGGCATTATAATCTAAAATGAAAGCGAGCCGAAGGCTTGCCAATATCCCGTTAATACAGTAGTACCATATAACAACCACATTTTTGAACGGCTGAATTCCCCATTAATATTTTTAAATGGGTTAATACGTAAGTACCATTTTAAACAAATTTTTCAGTAGTAGTTCATTTTAAGTTAATGGATTCCCAAATAACTGCAAAATCCACACATTCCCAATGATAAGAGTAAAGTTTTTTTTTCATAGAATCGCATCTCACAGTCAGCGCTGCACGATACCTTAAGATAATACTGCACGTTGATATCTTCTGCCTTATACGCGAGTTATTTAAGCGGAAACAATACTCCCGAGCAATTAACCTAACCTGTCCAATGTTATCACTTCCACAATCATCCCTGTAGATCATTACGATCATTATATCGAATATAGATTGCCCGAACAAATTAAATTTAATCGCTCGCATTTGCATCTTTATATGGCGATTAACCCTTAACGTACTGACATCACCGCTGCCACATTATTTAAACTACCTTAATTGCACAAATAACCGAAACGATTATTTTGATACCCTATAGGACTATCACCTGGAGAACACGGCAGTAGAAAATGATGGAATTCGAGTTTTCGTTGTCACAGGACCAGGGTTACCACCTCTCCGGGTTTGACCCGAAGTCTCCGGGTTTTCGGACTTGCCTCCGGGCGAGAGAAAAAATCTCCGGGTCAACAAGAATATTTTCGAAATTGGCATTAAAGATTACGATTTATTTTTAACTTCTCTAAGAGAATAAAGATTTCATTCTAGAATGGCTGTGCCGTGCAATTAACCTGGTAGAAGGTATACAGGGCCGGTCAAAGGGAGGGGAGGGGAGGGGGGTGCAGCGGATGCGAGGTATCCGGGCTCCCGAAAAGACATTCGTTTATTGCCCCCAAAATTTAGAGATGCCAGTTGTTTATTAAAGAATCTGTCTTAAATTTTGTGCAAACTTCTATTAAAAAATTACGATTTCTCCAAGTTCATAGAGAAAACGGCATTAAATAAATCAATAAACATTGATCGAAATAATTATAGTTAGTATACCTCGTTTTTTGTGTTTACTATATTGTTGTTTTAACATCATAATTATTTTAAATTTTAGGAAGTAATAAATTTTTATTAAAAATTATATTTTTTGTCAGTTTTGTATCTTTTTCGTGTGTAGGAGGTGGAGTAGGCCCCCCGAAATTATTTGTATCCGAGCCGCCTTAAATGCTTGGCCGGTCACGAATATACATGAAAATATTTTTTTAAACAATAATGCAGTACGGTGTATGAAGCAACACAAGCTGCTCTTTATTTTCCCACATTACATACTTTATGTAACATCATCAGGTATTATACTTACTTACATTTGCATAAAAAATTCAATTGATTACGTGATTTCAGGAGAAAAAATGACTCATTTGTATACTAGATTATATCCCAGAGCAGTTGAGAGATAATCGTCTCCATGACAATAATCTCTTTATGATGGAATGAAAATTGCAAAATTGGAATTATTAACGCAAAATTCAAAGAAATACGATCGATAAGAAATTTCTACGACAAAAGTTAGAATTTCCATTCCATTCCGCAGAGAATAGCGAAAATCCAGCGCTGATATAATTTTTATTATGTATTTTAGTGTGGGTAGGGAAATAACCCTGCACGGTGGGTTTCAGATTTCCCATTTAAATCAAAAGGAAAGGATAATTCATGGAATCGATCCCGGAACTTCAATTTTCGTCATAAAACCGATGTATCCCCATGATGTTGGCCTCTGTAGAAAGTTTCTAAACAATTGTCATGAAAGTTGGTTCAAAATTTGATAGTGGGGACCGGCAAACATAGACAGAATCATAGACAGTTACAACAAAGAAACCATAATCCTATTTTCATTCTGGAAGGGCAAAAACAGTAAAATAAAGTTGGCATTTAAAAATCTCCGGGTCAAATTAGGAAATCTCCGGGTCAGACCAGAGAAATCTCCGGGTCAGAATTGAAAATGTCCGGGTTGGTGAGGACCTTGAGGTGGAAACCCTGCTGATGACGCTAACGGAGCTCTGAATTCATTCAAGACACCATAGATTTAAGCTGTGTTTCATCGCTAAAATTTGCCATTTATACAGTTACAAACAGCCTTCCTCTCCCCCCTTTCCGTCTTTAAAATATCTACGATTCAAGGTATTACCGCTCATTCGTTCACTTTTATGTAGAGGGAAAGGGTGACGTCTCATTTTGACCCGAGTATTTTTGCCTCCCCCCCCTCTCTCCGGCTTGTCTCTTGCTCCCTACCTTTCAAACGCTCCTGTTCTCTATCTTCATTTGACATTTATCGTTTCTCTCCAATTTACCTTCCCTAGCTCCTGCCTCGCTTCATCCTTATTTTATTACTACTCAGAGGTTCTTCCCCGATCCTACAACTCCAAACAGCTTTTTCTCTCTGCTCCCATTTTAATGTTTTCCCCTCCAAGTCCGACGAGCTTTCTCTTTGACGTAACTCGTTCTGTATCCGCATATATCTCTCTCTCGCTCTCCAACTTAATCATACTGTCTTTCATTCTCTTTCTCTCGTAACCTTCGTCTCATTCACCATTCGTAATCTAACACGCCCTCTTTTTTTCTTTCTCTCTTCCTCTCCCCTTCCATCTTTGTCTCTCATTCTCTTTATCTTCCATCTTTGCCTCTCGTTCTCTCTATTTCTCCCAGTTCGACAGCGCAAAGTGGACTGTACGAGATTGACGCTCCCACTTTGCAGCTCCGTTGCGTTACTAAAGTTCAGACGCGCAGGAAAAAAATGAAACGAAAAGTTCACAGTCCAGGCGCCTGGTGGCAGCACTGAATCTGCACTCTCCAATCCACGCCAGGCACCAGTTCCTTTTCACCCTTCGAAGTCCCTTGGCGTCCACCTCAACAAGCGACGATCGCATAAATATATGTCCTCCGCCAAGTAAAACTCTTCTGTTGCCGCCCTCAAGCGAAAAAGGCGACCTCTCTGTCTGTCGGCGGAGGTAGAAGAAGACCAAACTTTGTAGCGGGTGTCTGACCGTTCCTCCGTCGAATAAATAATATAAATAATTAGACCGGGAAAAAATTAAAATTGATGTTAGGCCAAAACACTCCCTCTTTCCTCACACCTTGCTCTAACTCCCTTTCTCTTCCTATCTCTCTCCCTACATCTCCCTAGCTCTCTTTCTTCCTACTTCTCCCTAGCTCTCTTTCTTCCTACTTCTCCCTAGCTCTCTTTCTTCCTACCTCTCCCTAGCTCTCTTTCTTCTTACCTCTCCCTAGCTCTCTTTCTTCCTACCTCTCCCTAGCTCTCTTCCTACCTCTCTCTTCCTATCTCTCTATCTTTACCTCTCTCTCTCTCTCCCTTCCTCTCCTAATCTCTCCAAATCTCTCTCTCTTGGACTCCATATTTCCCAACCCATCTTCCTCATACCTCTTCCATTGCCTCTCTCTCTCACACACACCATTTCACAGTCTCAATTTCGCCCTAAATAAAGTCGTTTGTCTGTCTGTCTTTCTCTCCCTACTTTTCTCTCCTTACCTCTCTCCTCGCAGCTATCTCCTTACCTCTCTTTCCCTACCTTACTCTCCCTCCCTCTCCCAACCCCTATCACTATTTCTCTCAATTTCATTCCCTCTTTATCTCACCCCCTCTACATTTCACTTCCTCTCGCCACGTGTCTTCTCTCCTCCGTCTTTTTTTACCACCTCATTCTAAATTCCTAATTCACGCGTTCTCTCTCTCTCTCTCTCTCTCTCTCTATACCTCTATATTTATCTCTCCCTTCCTTTCTACTGCCTCCTCTACGTGGCGTAGGATGCGCCCTCATGCATTCATACGTCCTCAGACAGCGAAACCCTTTCTATCTCTCTCTCTCGTACACGCACTCGCTTTAAGCTCAATTATTTATTTCTCTTCCGGCCTCGCCCTTCCTCTCGTGCATATTGCCCCGCCCTTTGTCAAAAAGGCACTTCTCTTTTCAAGAATTCAGGGAGAAAGGTTTTGGTCAATTCCCGGACTTTTAAGAGGGCGCTAACTTGTTGGAGAGGGAAAGAAGTCATCGCGTTACGATCGGTAGCGTTTTTCAAACACAAGAAGCGTCTTTCACAAGTCTGTCTCGACCCGTTTTTCCCCGAAAATTTAGTATTATTATTCACGCCTTCATCCGCTTATATACCTGTAATTCACTAGGCTGGATGATGGCTGGGATGCAATATCCGTGAAACGTTCCTTCCGTGAAACGTTCCTATCATCTCCAGCTTGTGGGCTTAACTCTATGTTTGAGATCTTATAGGAATAAACTAGCCTCTGCCCAGCAATAGATTGAACGATCGTTGTCACCATGGCCGTGTCTTGCGATATAGGTCGAGTTTTTCAGTTATTCCCAAAATCTCGTAAGCTAAATCCATCGCCCCATTCCTCTCTAAACGCTTCCTATGCCGCAGATGGGAGAAGGTCTCTTCGTGAAACCACCTCGTATGCCTCTCACTTCCATGATGTGCCGAGTGTCACGTTTCCTGCACATACGAGTGTTTATAAACGCACAGTAAAATTCATAAACACATATATAACTGGTGTTCGTGTATGCACCTCTGTCACCCACAATCTCTTCCCGATTTGGAACCCTTTTTCTTTTTTAAAACATCCGTCCCTCCTACCTCCGCTTCGAACGCTCGTCCATGTTGCCTTGATCACCTGTCATGTGGCCATCCCTCTCCCCTCCATTTCCACTCAGCGACCCCAACCGTCCTCCAATCATTTCCCAGATCTCACTCTACGTCATCGCCTTTCCCCCCCTCCCCTCTTCCCTCACCCCAATCATCCCGCCTCCACCCTCACACCTCTCCGAGTCCAATATCCTGACTCCGTAACCCTAGTTACGCATGCATCGTTGCTCTCGGGATAATCCGGCACCTTAATCCCCAACGTCAGTCAACCTCTACTTATTGTCCCCCCAGCCCGATTAACCTCCATGTGAGATTCCCTTCACCGTCCTCTCTCTCTCTCTCTCTCTCTCTCCCTCTCTCCCTCCCGCCCAAAATTGCATCCCCATTCGCCGAATCCCTTTACCCCATCTGATTAACAGCACTTATCACCCATTGTCTGCCTGGAGGAATTGATTTTTTTCCTTTGCGGCTCCGGTTTTCTTTTATTTGTCGTCTAACACCGATTTCTGGTTACGGTTGGTTGGCAGTTTTCCAAACTTGTGCCTAGTTGATGAGGGGAAGCGAAGAGGCAACGCGTAATCTTCACTCGTTCTGATGGCAAGAGTTAAGTCGGAGGTTTTTTTACGAAAATTCGCTCCTCCCGAGTTTATGGGATTTATTCCAAAATCGGTCGTGGTTTCGAGGACGCTTTGCCAGAGCACGTTTAACTTGGGGGAAATACCGAAACGGGGATTTTGGAAGTTCGAGTTTGAAAATTCCTTAAATTTAAATTCTCGCTTAATATCGGGGTGGAACTTGAAATTGTTTGACGTGTTTAATCTCTGGAGTCTCCTTTGTTTTCACGTGATCAACTCGAGATCTCTCGCGCGCTTAGTCTACTGCCGGGAAAGGTTCATAAACCGTCTCGAATATTGCTACATAAATTGATTGAAATTTCATGTTGACATTAAATTTCGACTTATTTCAGACTTAAAAGATATTTATATGGCTAATTACGGGCGTCCGTTATTCTCCTGGCTATTGTATGGACGAATTTAATTTGGTTTATAGAGATAAGCACTGTTCGAAATTAATGAATATGTGGTAGACATCGCGATGCCAAGCTCATTATATGCGGCTTTGTCATCGCGATGTGAGAGAACAATAAGTGAAAAGTGTCTTCGTGCATATTGCACAAGGTTCCTCCATTACTGCATCTTGTTAGATTGACTGGGGAACGGTTTTCTAACATCTTATTTCCTCGGATTTTCTCCCCTGAAATCACGACCCAGTATTTTTTTCTACACGTGATTTTTAGCAATCATGGTATTATCCTTTATGTACCAACCTCCATCTTAAGTCAGATCTTTCAAGTACTTCGTCTACCAACTTGAAATGGCAAGCCTTTACGAGAGGGATAAGTGTAAATTTAATGATCTTTTACTTCTAGAATAAAATATTTTAAGCATGATAAATCGGTCATATACTGTTTCGATGCCGCACTGTAATCGTTTTGTTTCGATTTGAGCCTACAATAATAGACGCAATATAACACTTTATCGGCCAGCAAAATTCATGTTGACCAGGAGTAAACAATTTATTTTTTGCTATTTTTTACTAAAAGAGCCTCATGAGGCTTTACACTCGTATACCACCGTACGACGCACATACGATCATTAAGAAATTGATCGGACCGCCTCAGTTTTACTTTTAATTGTGTGGCGTTTCACACGCCCATATTAAAAGTACATTGCATCCTCGTACTCTAAAAATATCGTTTAGATATCAAAAACGATAACTAGTGACGACTGCTGGCAAACGTATTATTCTTGCCTCAGAAGTCGAGGTAAAATCATTACAATAATAGGTGGTTTTTAGCCTCCCGATATAGAAAAAATTTCATTAGGGTCACATTAGAGGTAAACGTCTTTTTATTACTTAAATATGTATTTTTCAGAATCGTTGCGCTAAAAAAAGAAGGCATAGGTGGCCTACCCTCTTTATGAAATATCTCTCTTTTCGGTTGGATTAATTTATTATGTTATTTTGATACTTCTGCTCATGTTTTTCTTCTCTAAAATAATCCTTCAAGTAATAAGCAAGGTGAGCATTCACTATTCTTTAATATATTATAACGTATTTAACCATTCGCCGCCTGATCATTATTCTAAGATCTTTCATTCTTAAGATTCTAGTGATAATTAACGATCTCGAGTTATTGCGGAAATCAAATTGACAAATGGTGTCCTTCTAACACCCGTAAAAATATTGGGAAAAGTGAATGCAAATAACCCTTGCAAAACAACCGTCATCAGTGATTAATCACTGTCGTTAGATTACAAAAATCGAGTCATGACCGCTGACGACGGCCGCTTTTGCTTTTTGCTCATCTGATTTCTCCTACCATTTGTGGAAAATCGGACGAACATAATTAGCACTCCAGTAGTTGCACTGACTTTCGTAACATGAGTGGTCGCAAATGAGTTGTCATTAAAATAGAAGTGAATAGAGTAACTTTAAATGAGCAAACATTTATTTTTGCTTTATTCAATAATGTATTATGCATTAAAATATTAAAAAATAGCCAAAATTAATACAAACTTTAAACTTATAAAGTCTTGGAATATTTTCATCATAATATAGACATTATTCACAACTGCCCTTTTAATTGTAAACCATTACAAACTTTATTTAATCATAATCATATTTTCATTCTCTGGAACATTATTAATCTCCAAGCACTGATCACATCAAAGTGTTCTAAGCACACTCATCTATAGCATTTAGAACAGTACTGTCTTGTACCTTTGTCTTTCTCTTTTGTCAATAACGGAGAAGGGTGTTGACCGTCACACACTAATCTTACTTGTTGTTCTGAGAAGGTACTGAAAGGGATCTATGAGAAATTTAAAGAACTGTGGCGGGATACAGTAGTATCCCAAGTGACTACTGGAGTTTCGTTCCTAAGCTATTCCTCATTTCTCCTTCGACCTACATACTAAAGTGTGCCTCGAAAAAACTTCTCTTTTCTTACTCGAAATCGTCTTAATGTTCGTTTCAGCACGCCCAGGTGTCGGCACGGAATGAATGCCTCTCATCCGAAGCTCTTAGTGAATTAATTCGAGTAAACGAGTTTCGAATACCGTTTCTCAGAAAACGCAGGAAATACGACGGTATCAAAGTGTCCTTTTTCATTTTTTTCTTTTTGTTATTATTGTCACCATCCGGGAAAGTTTTCTCCATTACCATTTCGCTCCATCTTCCGGGGCCAGCTTTTATTTATCGCGTACTTGCGAGGAACTTTGGCCTCGCGAGCAGAGAGATAATGATTCCATCGCATTAGCCGTGGAAGAAAAGGAGTTGTGGTGTAAAGGGCTGGTGTGGTGATGGTGAGGGTGGTGGAAGGGGGAGGGGGGGGGAGTTGTCGTGAGACGATAAAAATGGGGGGGGGAGGAAAAGAGAGTGCAGAGAGGTGTAGAAAGAGAAAAAAAGAAGAGCGTAAAGTGCTCGCGGGGCACTCCCGAGCAGCGGAAACTGTCACAGCTCGTATGGTCGCTGAAATCTCTCCTTTTTCACTCGTCAAACTCAATTATGGTACAAGTGCAATTTTGCTCGTAGTCCGCAATCTTAAGAGAGACTGAGACACTTCTTTTTTTTATTATTCTTCGGAGAAATCTCTTCAATTACAGGAAAGTTAAGCGAGAAAGTTTTCTCTGGAAAAGACATAACTCGAGGACAGGATGCATTTTTAAGGGGAGAAAGGCATCACGCCGAGGAACTGATTTTTTTGGTCGGGAAAATATACTCTATGGAAAGAAAGGCTAACTTTTTGTAAAAATACGTGTGTTCGAAAGTTTTTCGAGTTCGGAGTCGTTTGTTTCAGAAATCCGATGACGGATAAATGATTTGTGTGATCATTTACGGCATGGGTGGGGAACCTCCGGTCCGCGGGCCGTATGCGGCCCCCGAGAGCGTTTTGTGTGGTCCGCGAAGCAGTGATGAAAAAGAGATCCGTAAAATGCAACACATGAACTCATATTTTTTAATCCAAATAATGATAATAAAGCATTTATTACTGAAATTTAAATCCTAAATACTGTAATTTAGAATTGATTTCCATTTATATGATACCTTATAATGTCTCAGTAACTTCAATTTAAAGTGATCAGACCCGCCAAAGCATTAGCAACTTCCAATGCGGCCCCCCGAAGGATTCACCACCACATATGCGGCCCCCCATGTGTATGAATTTCTTGAGTTGTTATGTAGATATGTAGTAGAAATTGAATTTTTTGATGAAATACTACATAAAGCGGTGTTACTTTTCATTACAAATTTATACCATGTTATATAGAAAATTTCACACGCGAAACTCAAAATGATTAAACATATACTATTTTTTTAATCAGAGCAGTTAATTCACAATTTTTGAAGTGCTATATATACGATTAGCAACCTTATTTATTGCCGATCATTTTGATCTATATTAAGCATTTATTAATGGGTTTTCATCCATTCTAAATAACAAGGGCATTAAAGTTAATCTTAATATTTTTATTGAAATTGTCAAACGATGACCTCAAAACATGATAACAGATGTGAAATGCGAATGTTAATGAATCCCATATACGGAAAAAAAGTTCGGTCTGTTTTTTAGATTTCTTGTCATTATCACTGGTTTTATTATAGCAACATTCATGATTTAGCAAGAAAGCTGAAATTTATCAGTTTAACGTTTCCAAAGAAAATCTCACCTTTTCAATCCTAATATTTAATATAAAAATAATAATAAAATTGCTTATAGATGCTTCTTATTAACATTTCGTAATGACATATTACCAAAGCTTTTAATTACTCGTTTAAGGACTGAAAATAAACCACTAAAAAAATCTTTTCTCCCTGGATACTCTGAACATATGGATAAAAGAGATTATTTTTATTATTATTATTAAGCACATTGTTACAAGGTGGCCATAGGGCCAGGTGGCAACAGTATAATTCAATATAAAGTAATATAAATATTCCCCACACATAATTGAATAATACACTGAATTTTTAGAGATTAAAAGAAAATCATAAATATATATATACATACATACATATATAAACCTATATACATATATATACCTATATACATATATAAACACATTCCAGTGGTGGACTTTCGCCTTAATGTGTTCCACAATTAGGCAAATTTTGTTGATAAAACAAATATTGATGGAAGGTTTATGCGCGTTTGTAAAAAGTCCGATAATTGCGATTTCACACGGAACGCTCCTCGCAAAATGTCCTAGTCGTCTTCTTTTTGAACAAGGCAGACCTCTGAATTCCCCAATTACTCTCCTCTCTCTCTCTCTCTCTCGCTCTCTAAACTGTTATGTATTATTGTATAATAATTCCAATATTGTTCTTTCATGTATCTAAGGTTTTCGCAGGTTTTTTCCATCCGCATTCCCTTCATGGGTGTATACCTGCGTGGTTTTTCTTACTAAGATGGCCAAGTCACGTCTTTCCTAGGTTTTTACCACAAACACTTTGACTTATTTTTTAGAAGTTTTCCGAATTTGTAATTTGATATTTTCCTTGTACGTTCTTCTATTTGTTTGCTTTCGGGTTGTTTTCTGTGAAATTATTATTATTATTATTTTATCCTCCTGTGTAAGTTTTGACGTAGGGTTAAATGTAAGAAGAGACTATATAGTCTCAATTTCGTCCTTAATAAAGTCGTTTGTCTGCCTGCCTGTCTCTCCACGTTATTCCTCCTCTCCACGTCTCTCTCTCTATCTATATGTAGCTATCTTTCTATTTCTCTCTCATCCCCTTAAGTTGTGTCCTGCCAAGCAGCTAGCCCCAAGTGGGACTCGACGATAAGAGAGACAAGTGATGATAAGGTCCGGGACGAGTGTACGGAAGAGTGAGGGAGAGAGAGAGAAGGAAAGCCCCATGGGAAGCGCACGCTATGCGATCGCCATGTCTTCCCCCGCGGTGTCTTCTTCTTCTTCTTCTGCCTCCATACTTTCCGCCTCTCCCGCAAAAACCTTCAAACCGTTTCCTCTTGCCCCGGATCACATGCAAAAAATTCTTCTCCCCTATACACACACACACACAGCACGCGAACCTCTTGTGGATGGAGACACAGAGAGAGATATTCTCTCCGGCTGAATTGGACTGGTCCGAAAAGATGAGCCCCGGAAAAACTCTTAATTCCGAGGGAAAGGAAAAAGAGAAAGTTTTCCCTTCTTGAGAGCGAGGGAGCAATTTCATGCATCATGGCGGTTGAGGAGGATTGTGTTGTTGTTTTTTTCCTCCTCCGGCGTTTTATTTCGTCCTCGCAGTTTTTTTAGTCCCGTCGAAATGTCTTTTCTCTCATCCGCTTTTTTATTTTATTTTTTAAGGGAAGTGGAAGAGGAGAGGGGGGGGGGGGGGAAGAAGAGCGAAATGAATTGAAAGAATTGAATTAAAAAGAGAGGATATTTTCGCACAGGGAGAGTCGCCACGTTGGATTGTTTTGCTTAATTTTTAGGCGCGTTTCGCTTCCAGCGTGAGCGCCTATTATCGTCGCATGTTCGTTCTCGGCTTCTACGGGACGGATTTTCATGAAATTTGATATTAAGGACTTACTATCAAAGATAATAAGAAAATCGCATAAATGAATCACGTAAGCCAATCAGGGGTACAACTTTACTGGTGAAAAAAATGAACTTTCCGTCATAACTCGTAAAATATTGGTCATATCAAAATACCTTTCAAATATAACTTGTAGAACTAGTAGAGAATTTCTTTTCTTGTAGTTTTTTATCGTAGGAATAGCCGTTATTAATAAAATCAAACTAGAATGTCTTCATTCGAGTGGAACTTTCCTGCATGGTTACTTCATCATTGTTACTAACATAAAAAATCTCACAAAAATACGTTTAATTTAATTTAGTTTAATTTAGAGTCATACTGGAGTCAGAACTATTTAAGAAACTGTCTTGGGCTCATCGAAAGTCTCTGAATGTTGAATTCACCTTTCTTCCTAAACTTTTGAAAATTAACACAGAACTCACACATGTTGTTAATAAAATTGCTTTGATTACCCGTCCCGTTAAGGACTGAATTAATTTGCGTAGCATTTTTTATGAGATATATTAAACAGCATGAGAAACAAATATAGTTTAATATTAAATCAAGAAGGAATATATTTTATAAATGTCACATTTAAAATCTAATCAAGATTAATTTGAAAACGTGGTCTCATTAAAAAGTCGTTTTTATCGTTACCATATGGTAACGCTAGTCCGTAACGTGTTAACACCCCGATCCCACACCAGCCCAACCCAACCCAACCCATTATATGGTACTTACGTATTAACGGGTGACGGTTGATGTTGGGTTGGATTAGGTTGGTATTTGGTTAGGTTGGGTTGGTGTTGAGTTGCGGTGTATTAATTTAAATTTTCTCTCCTTCACCCGATAATACACAAGTACCATAATTCTTGTTAAACGGTTGAACATAATCCTTGGTGTTCGCTTAGAATCCAGTATCGAATAAGGGCCACTTAATCAACTTATAACAATAGTGGTGCTTCCATGCACAGCCTTTTACTATTTACTTTTCTATCATACGATGAATGAGATCCATTTTTGCAGTTGTTGGATTCCTAGATAGAAATCCTATATACTCCAGCCATCTTAATAGTTCGCGCTGTAGAAAATTTCAGAGAGTTCAAAAGTTATAATTGACTTTTATAGCATTATTACCATTTCATCCAGCTGAGTTTGTAATAATAATTATAGTTCATTCACGTTTTCTCTGCATACATTTATTCGAACAATGATTTTTTTCTTACTATTAAAAATATTTTTATATTAATCCCATGACACGTTATTAAATATGCAGTTAGACGATTTTAATTCAAATGACCTACTGTGTTGAAAATTATTTCTTTTCTTAAAGTGTTTCCTCCACAGACGCAACGGCTTTTATTCTTTTCACCCACTTTTCTTACTCAACCGTTAATATTTTCGGGTGGTTGAAGCACACAAACAGCAAAAAAAAATTATCCAGTACGGTACCAATTTATTATGCACCTAAAGGAACAATAAATTCAATTAGGTAGGAATGAATTAATCAGCACTCTTAGCGTCACCGTCTCAACGGATCGATAAATTTTAAGAATGGGACATTTTTCACCCTTAATCCCCTTCCTTCTTAATTAGCTTAAGCGAGATTTAAGAAAGTGGCACGTCCCGATGGAATGAAATTTATGGACTTGGTAACTTCTCTTCCTCCTCCCCTCTCCCCCCTCCCTCCCCTCCTCACTATCTCTCTCTCTCCCTATCACTCACTCACTCACTTATTCGCGACCAGAACCGGAGCTTTTCGCGTATCTCTCAAGGGGGCAGTATCCTAAAGGGTATAAGAAGACGAATCGAATGGAAGCGATCTCCTCCCCCGTCTCCTCCCCCCCCCCCTCCCTCCCCCCCGAGGACTACCGTAATAGGAGAATGGAAAGGAAGGGAATTATTCTGTCCCGAAGCTGCTTTCCTTTCTCCTCCTCAGGTCCCTCGACGGAGAAAAAGGAATAGTCGAAAAGGAGAAAGAAGAAGAGAGAGAGAGAGATATGAGGAAGATGTTTTTGTTGGATAGGGGAAGAGAAAAGGAAACGGGGCGGAAGGATACGATGTAGAAGAGATGTCCCTTTCCTTCCTCTTATAAGAGAGGCCGGCCCCTTCGTCGAGCAAGAGAAAAGTGGCCTTGTTTTGAAATTCTCGTCTGGGGACGGTGTTGTGTGCAGTTCCTTTAACTCGTCCCTAAAGAGCTCACGGTGCTACTGTAGGAGGGTTGTAGGGTGGAGTGTAGAAAGCAAAAGGGAAAGAAGACGGACTGTGGGTATTGTGAACTCCGGGTGGAACCTTAAAAGAGGAAAGAAACGGAGTGTGAGAGAGAGGGATGAAATAGGATTAAGGAACGGGCTGCGGATAGACACTGCTGCCCTCCCTGTAAAAAAAAAAAAAGGATCCCTCCGCCACCGTCGGAAATTCGGTTCCCTCGGAAACTTCCGAGTGATGTGACGCTGTTTATTTTTGGAAGGGGTCATGGATCAATTACGACGGATCCGTTGCGGTTTTCGATTTTTTAAAAATAAAATATGTTCTACCGAGGAACGATGCGAAGAATTTTTCGTTCGTTTAAAAAAAAAATCACGGGTATGAATAATTACGGGATGATATTTTTTATTTAGAGAAGTGCGTGTGTGTTCATCGGTGTCGGTCGATGCCGGAATGAATGTTTACAAATTTCGATAAAATCTGATTGAATATTGGCCTGTTGTATAAAAAATGAGGGAAATCATGACGCGAGTTCAGAAATTTTCAAAAGAGTGCATTTCTAAGTATGCGGTTTTTTAAAGAATACCTATTCAAAACAAAATATCCACATGGGTGACATCGAAGTGGTTTTTGCTATTATTGATTTTAAAAAATTCTATACTTGGGATGTCAAAAATTGCATGCCGGATAATTGGATGATTTCAAAGCATACCGCGGCCCGTATCCTATAGATTCGTAATAGTATATGGTGAACAACACGTCATAATAATGAGACTGGAAATTCTACCGAAACTTAAAAGTACGCGACTAAGAATTATATAAATTTCTATATAAAAACTATGAAAAATCCATAAATATGAAGCGTATTAATATTCTTCCGTGACCCTTTGCTACTCCGTGAGTATCTCGCACACGCTGTCATATCCAACCTCGCACTTAAAGCAAAATAGAATCGAAGTAAAGAGAGGGTTGCACTTTTTGAATCGACGGATCGCGTGTTTGAGTCCCCCTCTGCTGCTCTCTAATCGAAGTTTTGCGACGGCAAAGTTAGGTCAATAAATTTCAAATTGAGCGAAATGGGCAAAAACAAGTACGTTAACTCCCACGAAGGAAAACATGGTCAATCCTCGAAAGCTCAGTGGTCAGAGAATTCGCTTCGTTAGAAGAATAACTCGTTCGTTTCCAGAGGAAGACGAGCATTTTTCACGTTCTCCTTGTTGAAGTTTGGGAAAAACAAATTATTCGACATTTAATGTTTACGTCGATCAGCTAGCTTAATGACATCATTCCAATTATTGAACACAATCAAAAACGACCACTGCATGTTTCGATCCCGGCATAACATATACCATAATAATGGCATGATTAACGCGTTAACATGTTAAAAATTGAGACCCCTTTAAAAAAATCCGCTCCGTGTACATATTAATTCATTCTCTGTCAGTGGTAGTTGTAAAAAACTTCCTACCTCGTGCATCGCTGCGGCAAAAATGCGACCGTGTATTTTTTTTGTATATATGGCGCGGTATCCTCTCCTTTCCCGACGGGGAGAAAAACAAAGGAATCGGCAAAAGAAAACACGTCGAAATAACATTCCATACACGAGCTTAAATTCGAAAGACATTGGATGACACTAGGAGAACTGGGTTAAGATTTTCGTTACGACACGTTCCAGGGATTCCACTGCCTAATAATTCCGTCGTCCTTCCTCCCTCCTTCCACATCTCCTTTCTCCCCCTCCTCTCTCCTTCTTCAGCTGGTTTGAGACTAAGGGTAAGCGAAAAGAAACAAGTGAAGGTTAGAATTGCAGAGCTAATTTCATAGTGCGACTTTTTTCTAAAGAATGCCAGAAAGTTTTTTGTCGTAAATAATTCATTTATTCAAGATTATTGAACTTTACAACTAGAGGCTTATGATAATTAAGGGAAGATTCATAAATTCGTACAATTGATATTTTCCAAAATAACTGCATAAAATGTAGTCTCCAGATCAGTAGTAGGTCCTCTCGGGGACGTCAGATCTAGTCCAAACAAACATCATCCATAGATGATTCCCTGGAAAAATCATCTTACTAGAATGAATTTCTCTCGAGTTATTAGCAAATATCTTATGTATAATATGTTACAGGAAATGTGTATAATCCAGGAACTGTATATAAATACCTGATATATAATACTCTGTTTGCTCAGTAGCTGATTGTGTATCCACCAAATTTTTATCGCGTTTAGCTTTCACATAATATAAATATCGTGAAAATTGGGTTTCTCCAGGTTACAGGATTCCAGAGATGTTACTCACACAGACGGGCAGACAAATCGAATACATAAGCGATGCCTTTTATAGGAAAAATATACGATTATAAAAATTCGTGTGGTTTCTTTTCGAGTAAAACAGTCTGTCTCGGGACAACGTTAAAGGACAGAGAAAGAGAGAGATAACTCGGTAAATTCTGCGAGGAAGTGGATGGATGGAACGGAATTAGGCCGCGGAGGGTTGGTTAGTTATTGCGGAGAGAGGAAGGCCCTATAAGACCGCAAGGGTTTATAACCCCGATGAAGCGGAGGAATTGGAGAGGGGTTTGGGGAAGAGGGGAGACGAATTATTTGTTCCGCCATGGGAGGAATTCCGCTCTCCTTCTTGACTCGCAGCTCGATCTACGAGACTTTCTCTAGGTCTTTTCCTTTCTCTCTCTCTTTCATAAGACCTCAGTTGAACATCTCTCGAACATCTGCCAAACTCATCTTCTGAATTTTTAACTCGCTCGATCGATTTTTTCCCCAAAATTTATCGGAAGTTCGCTTATTTTAAGAGAAAAAAGCTTGTTTATATTTCCTTCTTTTTCTGTCCCTTTATTTCCTCTTTTCCACGATTTTATTTTCCCTTTTAAAAATTATTGGGTTTAGCGTATCGTAATTTTGGTGGTCGATTCGCACTTTTCTTTTCTGCTCGAGCCTCTGTTTGCTTTTAGATTAAGAGTTTCGAAATTATTCTTAACGCGAAACTTTTTAACGATGGAAAAAGGCACAAGTTTTTTGGGTTTGGCATGCCACATCTGAGGAGGCGAGCAAAAGTTTTTGCGAGGCGCGTGCCGCATCAAGGGGTTCACATCGGAGTTTGCTCGAGAGAGACTTTTAGGGGTCTAAATATCGAAGATCAATAATACGTAATTTATCTTTTTTGCCGCCGTGCTTCCTGCTGGGTTTATTTCTCCGGCTTTTTCCCCGTTAGATGGTCAACGCTTCATCAGAGAAGACATTTAGCGTTGTAAAAATTCAAACCACACATTTGATGATCCTTGGATTTCTTCCACACAACACTAATGTAACAACTACTGGTATCGATGAATAGTCACCATCATTTTAGTGATTGGTACCGGTCGTTTTTATATAGTGTTATATGGAAGAACTCTCATTAAAGCGTGTGTTGTTTGAATTTTGTTTTAATATTTACAATGTCGCATTACCTCAATATTATGGAATTCCGCGAAGTATCGGCCACATCTATTAGCTTCATCAGAGGATTGACTGATTGTAATTTTATTGATTGCTCAGTATATATCGTCCTTTTATTCGGTGATGGTAATTTAACTGTTTATTTCTTATTACTGTCTCATAGGTATACGAAGTATATTGAGAAAGTATTGTTATCGCGAAAAAATTAGACCTAGAGATTTTTACGGAAATATACGTTTTACGTGTAGTTGAGTCCGAAAAAGTGGTTTTTTGCAATGCCGTCTGTCTGTCTGTCTGTTACTGGCTCTGGAGCCTAAACGGTAAAGCGAAAATGAATGAAATCTCGTACATAGGCATTTTATCATACTGAGCAGAGTATTTGAAGAAATGGTTGACATTGATCAATAATTAAGGGTAGTTTATTCTACGCATTTTTAACAACAATTCGATTTTCTCGAAAACGGCTCTTAACGATTTTGATCAAATTTCGTACAGTTACTTGAGTTTACGTCTTCAATAATACTGTATAGTTCATATTTCTCAAAAAATGAATATAAGGCTAGTTTATCTAGGCAACTTTAACAATAATTTGATTTTCTCAAAAACGGCTATAACGATTTTGATCAAATTTCGTACAGTTACTTGAGTGTACATCTACAATAATACTACTTATTTCATTTTTCTCAATGAATGAATATAAGGCAACTTGAAGAAAAATTGGATTTTCTAAAAACAGGCTCATACGATTTTCATTTTCTAAGGATAACTAAACGACGCATTAGTATATGAGAAAGTTTGTATAATGTATGTTGTACCGGTTTTTATTTTTGTAGTTCAAACGCTCTTTCGCAAATCTTTTACTATTTTTGTACGATATTCTAAAAGAAATTACTTTTTTTTAATACGGCTTATTTCCTTAGCCGTGGTCTTACACTGCCTTCCAAAAATCCCGTGGTTTCATTTTACGATTTCCGCCCCCAATTCGTTTTTCAATGAACGTAAATGCTTTACGTATTATGTGACCATGTTATTTCATCCGTTGATATTTGTTCACTCCTACGAGACGCAAGAATGATCGAAAAGAGCAGAATCACACACCTAACGCCTCGGCCATGGGGTCAAAGACATCAATCAATCAATCAATCCTTCTCTCTCACCCTCCGAACAATGGAGATGTTTCTTTTTTTTATCTCTTTCCACCCCTCCGTGCCACTTCAGTTTTTTCGCTTCCTCTTCACCCTTCCACTGTACTCTCATTCTACCTCCGTCGTGTTCCTCTTCTCCCGGATCAGCTCTCCAGCCACCCTGAAAGCCCCGTATATAACCCTCACGGTGTCTCTCGCCCTATATATTTCAATTGATTTCGTTTTTCCAAGCTTCCACGTCCCGTTTGTTTCACTTAGCGTGCATGTGTGTGTGTGGGAGGGGTGCATTTGTGAGTGATTTTTGTTGTATCACAGTCGAATCCTCGAAAAGTAAACATTCTGATGGCTTATTCGTGATCGGAAAAAAATTACCGCTGATAAATGTATCGATGAGTTCTCATATATATTCTCTTCCTACCTTTATCAACAGCTTGATTTTTTGTTTTAAAGTAATGCTGCGTATGCTTATTTTTTTCATCGGAATCTTCAGTTTGTATTGTGTACTAAATCTATTGGTCTATTTCGGTGGGAAATTGCTTGAAAAAAAAGGAAATTGCTGGTCACGCGAGAGTTAAAACGTGAAATTCTGCGTTAAGGTGGAGAGGAAAATTTCTCCCACCTTCCTTTGCTCGAACGAATGGACGTTCGATCACTTGAGCAAATATTTACTTAGCTAAGAGGTTTGTCAGTGGAAAGGAGTCCATGTTGTTTTCCGTCTTGAACTTTACCATAAGACACTTGGTCTTCGAAGAAATTTTAGCGCTCAAAAGTGTATGATTTTTTTCTGAAAACACAATAAATTAATGGTGAAGTTAGCTAGTGTCGATTAATAGTTCCTTTATCCTCCATATTGGATATAATAGCTTTGCATGTAAGTAAATTTCTCCGGCTCTATATTTCTAAAGATAATATCATCGCATTTTATTTTTAAAAAAACCTTTCGTCGATTGAATCTTACTAATATATAAATCGAATTTTGTAATTAAAAAATGGATCGTTTTCCTATATATTAAAATGAATTTTTTGGCCCTTTTCTGTTACCTACTTTTGTTTTTGTTTTAAAATACTATATTTTTAAATATATGTATTTATTTATATCTCTCTCTGTAATCATCCTTTACAGCACTGTATATTTTCTTTCACTGTTGTGATCTTTTTAAATTTTTTATATTTTTGCATTGTGCATCGCTAACACCATAAACGAGATTTTTATGATTTCCGACATTTTTACGACTTACAATTAGTAATCAGCATCCGTGAATGCATAGTGTTTCCTTCGCCCCACTCCAAACAGACACATTGTGCTGCTCCGCCAGCTTGGGGGGGTGTAGTCTCAATAATAGAAGGTCTTTGGAGGCCAACCCCCTTGTGTGTTTTCACGCCTCTTTGGGCCAAAATGAGCATTCGTCTACTTCATCCCGGTGATGAAAGGCAGGGTTGAAAACGTGTTAGGTCAACACGATAGAGAGGAACTGGCTACCTCGGTGTATACGTTGTTCCGAAGGAGTAATGTGACATCTTGACCCAGTTTCTCGAACCATATAACGAAGATCCTGTTCCTAGGATGTGAAGAAGAAGAGGGATAGTTTTTTTTTGTCGCAAGAGATCATCTATCATCCTCTAAAATTCCTTATCGAAGTCGCTCGTTCATCATACGATAAAAAAATCGTCGGTTCAAATGATGCTGGATAATTAGATTGTCTACCTATATAATAGTTTCAAAACTCTTAGAGGAATTTTCGAAGAGTTCTTTGAAAGTTTGGATTTATGAAGCCTCTTCCGGTTTCGACAAACTCTTAGTTATTCCTCCTAGCTATTAAGCCACTCGGGACAATAGATAGAATAAGTAACGTCTTTTATTAGAAAGGATAAAATGGTATGCCTCGAAAATATTTGTACCGGCGTTAAGTTATGATTGCACATTTGACATTATCATATTTCCTTTTATTGCAAATGCTAAATGCGGGAAGGGATTAAGTTCTAGAGTAGGGGTTTCCAAACTTTTCGACGTGGCGAGCACCAAGTTGTATTCTAGAATATCTAAAGAGCACAACAACACCTTCGAAAGAGTAGTAGTAATGATAATGAATAAAATCAAATGAACATAAAAGTTATTCTTAATGTTATTGAATACGTTTATAAAGTAATCAACCGAGCAAATTAGATTAATGGTCCTAAGAAATAGGATATTAAGCAACGTGAAAGAGCACAGCCAGGCTGTCCAAGAGCATCATCGGGCTTCCAAAGAGCACAGCGGTGCTCGCGAGCACCAGGTTGGGAACCCCTATTCTAGAGAATGGTACGCGTTGGGAAAAACCGCGTTGCGCAAGTTTAATACCTCTTTGTTAGAAAAAAATGACACGTTCATGTAAGCTACGAAATTCCTCGCGTCACACACACAAGAAAAATGCGGTGCGTTCTCGATTCAGGGCCACGCATAATTAACTTTCACGCGTGCTGTATAAATAAGCGTCGCGTTTATTCAATCTCGTATGACGAAATCCGCAATGGACGGGGACTTAACGTGATTATTTTTCGTAATCCATACATGTAAGACCGTCACGGTTTGTACAATTCATTCGTTCGAAATACTTTTTTTGCACTTACTCTTTTTAAGTTATTTTTAGGCCGGATGAATATTCTGAGTTTTTTTCCGTGAGGCAGTTTCTAGTTTCGGTTTTCCCGATCGTTGCCAAAATTTTTGTTCGAAACTCCGCAGCGTGTGAAAGCGCTTACTTTTTTTTGTCTCCTCGCTAACCGCAACCTATTGAAATATCATCGGTAAATACTCGTGATGCATATGCATCCCGGGTATAGGACGGGATTCACATTTCAAGCCCTCCTCGTGTATCTCACGTTCAGAATCCCCACGAAATCTTTCCCCTTTTGCGGAAGCTTATGCGGCAAAGCCTCGTGGTCGCAAGACCGGAGTTCTTCCTGCCAGGACACCCTTATCGTGACACACTATATAAATCCTTTCGGCTAATGGACCCTTTTCCACTCTTCCTCCCACCCCTCACTTTGTCCCTCCCCCCTCTCCCCTTCCTTCCCCTTTCCCAAACCCCCTCCAGGCACTCCTCTTTCCGTGTACATATTACTACGTTGCCCCAACTCTGAAAACCAACCCCTCCCCCCCTTTTTTAAGGTATCCCTCTTCTCCTTATTTCCAAGATTAACATCGTAGTCCCCGTCCCGATATTTCCTTGACCTTATCGACTAAACAAGGCGTGATAAAAACACGCACCCGTTCTCCCTCTCTCCCGAGAAAGCTGACGGATTTAAAAAAACGTTCGGTCGATTTTGGTCTTTAGAAAACGATAGCAAAAACGTATATTAAATGAGATGCCGTCGGTTAATATGAAAATGAATAAAACCCCATACACATTATTTTTAGCTGTATATCTTCTTGTAATTGGGTACCTTGGAGCCCGTGTGAAAGACTAAAATAAAAATAAAAAGGCAACTCAATATAATAAATACTGGTCCAAAGCGATCACACGCACAGACCCTCTTACCCGGTTTACGGAAAGTTTATATCACGCCGGTGAACGCGCAATTTACGCGAGAGTTTTCCGCGCCAGTACATACATATATATGCACACATATCTGGTCTTTTCCCATAACCGATGGCCTAATTAATTCGCGAATTGACGTATTGCGTTTATTCTTAATGGCTTTTGCTTCAAAACCTCGTACTATGAATGCAGTTTACATGTTTCCGGCATCCAAAGGTAGCCACTTGTATTTTTTTTTCTCGGTCGTATCGTTAATAACGGGGACGTGTACGGGGAAATTTCCGTTTTTATGCTTCTCCGGTTCAGGGATAGGAAGAAGAAAAAAATCTTTTCGTCCACGTGTCTCCTTCGATTGTTATCGTAAATTCCGGCTCGTTTCACGTGTCTTTCCGGAAGGAGCGTGCCCGTAATAACCCAAGTTACGGAGGTTGCAAGCGATGAACGTTTTATGTAAGAGTTGAAAATATTCCAAGCAGTTATTGTAACGTTAACAATAGCCGCAGTGACTTCGTGGAATAGCGTTCAATTTTGTGTAGAAAGAAGTTTCTGTTGCTTTATGTCTTCATAGTTATCTCTGGAAATTCTGCTGAGATTAGCGTACTGATTTTGTGGAGGGAAATGTTCGATAAGAATAGCTTTCTTTAGAAATGGGGTATTCTTTATGGATAGCAGCATAACCGCGTCACACACAAGAAACACATTTTCGCAACAGAGCAAACACTAGGCATTATTTATGACAAATACCTGACTAAAAATTCGATTCTCTGACGTGTCTTTAGCATACGGGCCGGTATTTTATAATTTATTCTCAAGTTTTCTCTCCCTTTATTATTCCATTCTTACTTAAAAAGCAAGTACTTTTTACTCATTTTTTCCATGTTATATAACGATACCAAATCGTCTGGATCCTTTAAATACTTTCTTTTGGAATAACCATAGTTAGGATTATACATGCAACAACACCTTAAAATCGAACTTTTAAACCATTTATTATGTATGATAAATCAGATATTAGAATCGATTAGAAACGATAAAATAAGACAGAAAAATGAATGAATAGAGGATCGACTATCTGAACTGGGGACGGATGTGACGTTCGGATTATCAACATTCCGCTGTAAATAATCTTAAGATATTTTCCCGGTGCTCGTAATCTCGACAAAAAGTTCCGCTTTACTGACCGCAGAAATCTCCGATATACGGCGATCGATGCTGGGACGAATTGACAGGATCAAAAATTTTCCGGTTTATTATTAAAATAATTGCTTTTTATTTTACCCGTAGCGTAAATATAGCCTTAGAAACGGGAAGAAGAAAATAAGCACGTGTCGTACGTATAGTTTGGGGCAACAAATTTTGTACGAATAACGATATAATACGTATAAACAGTTTTAATGACCGATGAGGATCGGGATAGAAAAATTATTTTATTATCATCTTCGCGCATCTCTCCGGTAATTAAATCTCTCACGGTAATTAAATTATTGTTAGGCATGGATGTATTATCTTTTAATCGTTTGCATTTATAAACGTGAGTTACTGTCTGTTTTAATGCGTGTATTCTTCGTTTCGTCATCGTTTTTTTTTAATGCTAGGAAGTACGCGACGGAGATACGTCAGATAAAAAATGGTTGAAGTTTGAGCACTCAAAATTTAACTCGTTTCAACCAATTTCGTAGATTTTTTTAAAGTGAAACGTATTGCAGTGGCTAGGAACGGCAGAGTGATTGGCACCCATTAAGGCCCCTAATTCTTCTATTCCGAACCGTTCAAAAGTCACGTAAGCGCGGCCACTGAAGCATACCGCTCGCCACCTCATCCTCCTCTTCCATGGGTTGTTCGTGACGTCTCTGCCGCTGCACAGTTATTGCGCTACTGGATGCCAAGCATTAATCTCTCCGAAAATAGAAATCCCGATGGGTAATTTCTTCGCTACCGAATTGCGGCGAAGTAGAGATTAAGGCTAAGTTCGTGGATATCATGCGCGGATTTTCCTGGATTGCAACTGAAAATGTAATTTACATTCTGTCGGAGAGCACGGAAAGCAAATTTTAGATATCTTCGTAAGTAGAAATAATAAGTTATACCTTTACGAAGATATTTAGAGAGAAGATTTTTATTACCTATTCATTTATGTGTATCATTATTGCATCTCTGTATTACAAAACACTTGCTGTAGTCTCCTCGAATGCCCATTTGTGAAATTTGAAAAATGTAACCTTATAAAATGTTGTCCAAAACCTTTTTCTGAACTTTAACTAATATAAAAACCCAAATCACGAAATAAGCTGTCAAGAATTTTAATATACGAGTACTATACATGGGCATATATGCATATCAACAGCTATAGTTGAATTTCATGAGTAAATTCCACAAAGTGGAGCCTGAGCTTATTAATGAGAAACTAATCATGTGTTGCTGATTCATCCCCAAATGTTCTGAATTGTTCTTCATCTTAAATTAGATTGCATGCTAGACGAAATAGAGGATATCAAAGTTTAAATAAACGCCGATCTCATCTCCGAGCGTAATATTTAAGACTAACGAAATAAATAGTTCACGAGGGTTTATCTTACCGCAAATTTCAGTCAGTCGATACTAATGGCTATCCCTTAAAAAAAAGTTTGTCGCAACGCTGTCCCATAAATCGTTACAATTTTCCCAAACCTTAACGAGGAAAAGGTCACATCTTCGAGAACTCTTAGTTTTTTTCTTTTCGCATGCATTCTCTCCTTTTTATTTTGTATTCACTTCTTCCTCCGTTTTGTCACTTAAGCTCTATAAGACAAAACCGTTCATCGTTTTATTATACAAGCGTCATACCGTTACATGAATTTAAATCACTTAAACATGTTTATCTCTCTAACTTAATAGTTCATTCCACATTTTAAAGGCGTAGTGACCTGCAATTTCATTGTTTGGGTGACGTTTCTGTTTGAGATGTAATAATGTCGATTTTAAAGCGTCTCTTTAATGAAAACTCTCATTATTGAGCGTTTTAAATAGTTAAAACCGAATTTTGTCAATGTAGCGTTGCCATTTCCAGAATATCGTAAACTAAATTTTGAAATTCAACAATTCCTATCCCGCTGTCATTTCCTGTCATATTGCGTATTTTTCGCGAGTATATTTGAGGTGAGAACACTGGATTCGCTGAGGAGCTAAACCTGAAGTAGAACTGTAATTTTTATTTTACTTTAAAGTAGTTATACTCTATTTAATACGGACGAAAAAGTATCCAATGGCTTTTTTTAAATGAATGAATGACGCCAATGGTCTTAGACCTTGGAGCGCAACTTTTAGTAAAACAATTCATTAAATTTTATTTTAAAATGTGAAGAAACTGAACTAATAGTATTGCCTAAAGCAGGCCTGTGCAACTCGCGGGCCGCATGCGGCCCATTCCGAGATTTTTTTGCGGCCCACAAACTTATGGCTTTCCACACAAATCGTCTATTTTCGATTGACGTGGATGCGAGCACAGAACCAGCACTATTGCAGCTGGAGATAATTGATTTGCAAAGGAATACTGAATTAAAAATCGTTTTTGAAAAGAAGAATGATATAGTTCAATTTTACCTTGAAGAATCAAAATTCCCAAACTTGAGAAATCATGCTGCAAAAATAGGTGGTTCTTTTGGGAGTACTTCGCTTTCTGAGTCCCTTTTTTATAAAATGAATTTCGCGAAGAATAAATCTCGTGGCTATTAGTTAGAAAATCAGTTGAGAATTTCTACCACAAAAATTGTTGCAAACTTTGATAAATTAATCAGTGCAAAGAAAAACAAGTTTCCCGTTGAATAAATTTTGTTGTTATGAAAAATCAAGTTTTTAAAATTTTTCTCAAAATTGGCCCATTGAGTGATTTGGGTTGCTCAGGCCTGGCCTAAAGCATAACCTTTCTTAAAATATGAGTTTTGCATTCAGCTTATCACGATTTTCAATATCGTTAAAGGTTATCATAGATTAAACATCCACGTCAGTTATTGATGCCGAGTTTAAATTTACAGTAACCATAAAAAAAGGTAAGGAAAACAATATTCGCATTTATCTTACGAAGCAGCCGTCATCAGCTGCGATTCACTTATATTATAATCCAGTACTTTTGGTGAATCGCCATTGAAGATGGCTGCTTTGTAGGTGATATGAGCATCTAGTCTCCGTAACATTTTTATATGGCTCTTGGATAGACATAATGTAAATCTCATTTTAATCGTAGGGCTTTATAATTCTGTATTGAATTACCACTTTCAATGCATATGTTTCTACGAACCTTTACATTTTCATTATTTAATCATCCTTTGCTACATTTGCTTCATCAAAGACAATTTCGTTTTCCATACAAACTTAATTGCGCACTTGCGTCCATGTAAAATGTTCTGCTTAATAGAATCGTGAATATAAATGAACGTATAATCAAGTTTATTTTCGCCGTGTTATGACGGAAACTTGAAGAAACCGCCAGGTAATTCAGCTTGCTGAGGGTTTGTACGTCTATATATTGAAATATCGCCGCTCTCTTCCCACAATGAAGGGAGCAGTCTCGGTCGACAAGATAATCCCACGTATACCACAACATACGTACAATGGGCGTCGTAAGTGACAGGAGAGTGACATGCAAAGTTCCCCGAGATGCAAATCTAATTTGGTTATTCTTCGCCTTTCAGGCAGACCGTTTTTGTTTAAAATTGTATACAGAAGAAATTTACAGAAGACGCCCTCGCGATCGATGTTTTGTTTTTTGTTTCAGCGTAACGGCTATTCAGTAAGTTAATAAGCATTTATTTTAAGGGTAGTTTTAATCCTCCTGCATAAAACGGAGCCCATATTTTTGGAAAATTTTCCAGATTTACATGATTCCTCTCCGTTTTGAAAGAGCGCCTAAGACCTCGCTTGTATATATGATTTCCGGAAAGTTCTGGACTATACTGAGCTCAATATTAACTGCCACAGGATTTTTCGCGGTCATCTTGGCGCTTCAAATCGGCTTAAATTTATTCTTTTAAATGCGTATCGGTTAAGCCTCGAAGTAAAACGCGTTCCGTGATAGCAAAATCGTTCGCACAACTAATGATATATTGCTCGGCCATTTTTTTTTCGCAGACAGCACAGTTTTGATCCCTCCAAATCCGCCAATCAGAGGCGGTATTTCCTACAAAAGCTCCCTTCCTAAGGGACGTTTTAAGCAATTGCCCCCCTTGGTGCTCTCTTCGTAAAGAGTAGGCTAATACCAGCACTGGGTTTCTGTGTGTGTCTGGTGTGGAAGGAGTTATGGCTGTAATATCCCAAGAGGCTGATTATCCAGCGACACAAGCAAATTAACGGCATCTTTTAATTCCGTATTTCAACAACGCGTTGAAATGATGCCCTCACAAATGACTCTGGAACCATTTATTCTTCTCGGTCGACGTCTCTTTTTCTCTGATTTTGGACAAATATTTATCGTACGGTTATTGATCTTTTTCGTCAATCCTGCAGTTTTCAATCGTAGCAAAACCTCAAGAATGGGAAACTTTTTTTAGTTTCTTCCCCACATTCAATTGAAAGCAAATGCAGTGATATTCTGCTTATCGCTCCCGAAAAAAATCTTCCGTAATCGCACCCAGTAAGGATCAGTCTCATGTTCACTTGAGATTATTTTTATGCAATTATTTTCGTATGGGAGAAAACACACTTTGAGTACGTGAAAATGGATACTGTTTGGAGAGGTTGATGATAGAATTGCTAGCGTTTCCCCAACCACAGGTATCCGAATTCGGATTCAAAAATAAATTGAAAAAATAGTCCTATCTTAGGTATCTCTTATATCTACAGCAAGGTTACGAAGAAGAACAAGTCTGTCTCCTTAGTTCAGTGGTAGAATATACGTCCGGGAGGTCTGACTTCGATTCCCAGTCATAGCAATTGTTTTTTCTCTTGTCCCCTTTGAGTGTGACATCGACATGGTTGAGTACGCTCAAATACATCCACATTCATTTAGGTATTTACTTCTTTAGTTGCGATGAAATCACGAACGTAAGAGCTTTCTATCCAGAGAATAATCAAAGTTTCTACTTCCAGTATCTCTTAACTTGCTTTCTTTATATCTAATAAAAAGCGATTCTTTACGGATTACAAGAAAAAACCAGGAGTTTAAGGCTGACAGATATCCAATACTTTCAATTCGGCTTATCATCATATCACACTGATTCTTTTCAGTAAAGGGATTACTGCGTTTGTCACATCCATAATACATATTATTTTAAATCCTTTGTGTGTTTTGGCTCAAGTCTTTCCCGGGCTCAATGCTTTACTTTGACATTTAGGGTAAATTTGCGTTCATCCCTACATTGATATCATTTTTTGGCAGTTTTCCCCAAGTCCCATGTAAGAAATGTTCTCCAATATTATCTATAAGCTTCTAATGGCCTGTCAGAAATCCATTCCATTTCTTTGCCATCAAATTTTGGAGGACACACTCCGAATGGACCCAGAAAGAGCTCATCCCATTATTGATTTAACCAATTAATCCCACTAGGAACGCTTTGGGTGGGATAAATTCCTTCTATCGCTAATATTTGCTTTCAATTCTCATCCGCTTGTTTATCCTCCAAAAATCTTTCTCGGCAGAAAATTTCAGCACCCACACTCTCTTTGCAATGAGAAAGTCCTCACGAATTGTTGGGAGTTATTCTTTCCTCTTAGCAGCGAGAGAGGTGGATGTTATCATAATGCGAAGGCTTTCGTCGCGTTGTTCCATGATAAGTTGATTATTCCGGGTGTTAACGCAGCTATGCTTTTGTCAGTTGACGACGCTTCGCTAACATCACAGTTGGCTCCTTCAGACCGAGGAGTTTTAATCTTCCGCATTTACGTCCTCTTTTCTCGCCTAGTCCGCAATCGTCACTCCTTTTCCTAACCACTTTCTAATTGCTTTTCTACGTGCTCCGATGTTCTTTTAGTCTGCAATAAATAAGAACGTCCCATTCGTCCGGCGTGTGATTTTCTGCGGCTGCACTTTTAACTCGCATACGCCTTCCAATCGAGTGGAAGGAAAGCGATCCTTTTACGCTGGGAAGGAGCTCCTGTGCCTGCCTTAAAATATTGAACGGTGCCGTTAAATTGTGTTTCTTTAGCAGTCTCACGATCCTTTCGGTGGCGCCAGTGACATGAGATAGTATATAGCGGCTTACGCCGCTGGTTTTACGCGTTCTTCGTTTTGTTCCTCGTCGAACGTTCATTTCCTTATGATAGAAATTATTTTGCGGTAATGAGAGGATATGATGTCCATCTTCGGCTGAAGATGCCCTGTCGGCCACCGTATTAACTCCGTCGAAGAGGGTCTTGATGAGGGAAGCCTTTTGATGGGAGCGGTGGTGCGATAAGGCGTCAAGGTATCGACCCGTATGGTTCTCATTAAGGTAAACCGTGTGACCCAGAGAGATCCATCCGATTTCCTTGATAATCGATACTATAATGGCAATCTGTTCATCTCCTCTATCTCCATAGTGAATTGCATTGCAGGGTTTCGAACAATGATGCGCTCTAGGAATTTACTGATGACAAATTCTAAAGAAGAAAATGTCTGGCGTTATTTTTGTTGTTATACTTTGCGGTAAAAAAGAAGGGAAATCTATTGGTTGGTGTCCGTTAAGGGTCCGCGTATGGGAGGGATGTCTGGGATGTTCGAATTTTATGAGTGGAAGGTATTAAAACCCTCAGAAGCGAGAGGTTTATTGTAGCTGAAAGAGGATTTTCCTAATAAATCGGTGTCTTGCATTATAACAGGATAAATAGCGGAGAGCGTGGAGTCGGGCCCAGGTAATTTTTCATGGACCTTTGCTTCATTTTTCAACATGTTTAAAGCTCTCTATAGCGTTTAATTTTCGATTTGCGGGTGTTATTCGGTTAAAACCGTACATAGTTATTGAGTAGCCAGCTTCACGAAAGTGTTATAAAAATCTATCGTGCTTGAGGTGTGCTGTGTTCTTTGAAGCGCTTTTATAGTTGACTTTTTGTTTGTCATACTAGGGGTAAAGCCCCCGCCTCGATGACGCTCGCCAATCCCCCCACCCCCTTTTGCTCGCTGTTTCTTCGTTCCTACAATGTACCTATTGGATTTAGATTAGTTTAACGGGAATATGTTTTGAATATGAGTTTAATGATATATTTTATAAGGGATATATGTTAGGTTTTTAATAACAAATTAAGAAAATTAGTTTAATAGCTCGATAAAAAATAAACTTAGAGGGCTGAAATTTCCGGAGATTAAAAATGGCTGAGGTATAGAGCGTTAAAGAAAGAGAGACAACCAGAAATAGGATTGTATTAATATAGATAAAAAATATAAATAACATGAATACTGCGTTCGATTTATTTGAATTAAATTCATATCTTCGGTCATTTCGAGCAAGTTTTAATCTTATTTTCGATCTTAGAGCCTTTATTTAAGTGCATATTCACGGAAATTACCAAGGACAACAATACCGGTAACCATGGTATCTTATTATTTAAATGTTAAAAAATTTACCAAAACTCGAGTATAAATTCAAAATATGAGCCAATTCCAATGAGATTGAGTATTTGACGGTAAGAATAAGAATTCTCATTCATTTTGGCGTGTTTTAGGGCAAATTTTATGTCGATAACTTAATTTTAAGATATTTTAAAGAGTAAAAGAATGAAAGTCTTCAAACCAAAAAGGTGATTTTTACGTGTAATCTTATGGGAAACGACATTCATCCTCTGGAGTCGAACCCGTGTCCTTTTTCGAAAATTTTTTAGTCATAACGTAATTATTCATCAACAATGAAATTCTGAGAAATTTCAGGCTTTTAAGTTTATTTCTAATCGAGTTAGTCACAAAATTAGATGACCATGACGATTTTATGATATAGAGAGATATATAATTTGTGACGGTGTGTGCAGAATATTTTGTACACACTAGACCTCCCTAATCTTTATCTATGGGATGTAATGCAACTTTTTTCTTACATTTCGCTTCGAAATAGCTAGAAAAAAGATTTGCTAGAAACTGGGATTTTGGGTTCCTCATCGCGGTGCTATTAATTTGCCTGTATATATTCTTGTTACTTTGGAAATAAGTTTGTGTGAGGTATAGATTGGTAAGTTATTTATATCCACCGGTGGTCGCTGAGGAGATTTATTTTTTATGAAGTCAATTTTGTAATATTTCTACAGTTTTTTAAGACGAACCCTGTGGTATAGAGAAGAGACGTCCAAAGCCGCTAGTATTTCTTTATCTTTCTATGATAAATGTTCGATATTTAAGATTAATTCATAAGAATATTGACGGAGTGTTTGTTCATTGCCGAATTTAAGACCAGTGAATTTTTGGTTTAGGCATTTTGAAAGAAGGTGACTTGGGGAAGTTGATGGCTGTAGTTACGGGTCACATTTTGTTATCATTGTAGTGTACAGCAAGTATGTTGTTGGCATGGAAGTATTAGATACGTTGAGTTTCCAGTTATTTGATCAATGAGAGCATGACAGTTTTTTTCTAGTTT
Organism: Uropetala carovei; assembly: GCA_036926305.1. Classification (NCBI taxonomy): domain Eukaryota; kingdom Metazoa; phylum Arthropoda; class Insecta; order Odonata; family Petaluridae; genus Uropetala; species Uropetala carovei. Next base: position 2,993,677 of record JAXCHB010000181.1, on the reverse strand, counting down.
CTTTTGTTTGCCTTACGTATTTATGCTTTCGTCAGACTGCGCAAAGGCAAAATTATTGTCTAGAAAAATCATTTTCCCAGAAAGAGAGACAGACAGACAAACGACTTTATTTAGGGCGAAATTGAGACTGTGAAGTCCCTTCTTACATTTAACCCTTTCGTCAGTTTTGAGTATTATATAGAGAGAGCAGCGCAAATATAGTGAACGAGTCCTATTCCGTCTCGGCATATCGATTATTTATCCTAGTTTGCATGCCAATCTCGACTCGATTTTCCGTTTGTAAAGAAGTTTGCCGAATTCCGTTATCGTCGAAAAGGCATGGTATTTATAAGTCCTCCGCACACGTATCTAGGTTAAGCAGTCTACTGCGCCTTCTGAGTTCGTTTTCTGCCACCTCTTGCTCCAACCAACAGAACCTGCACGTTCGAAGATAAACGAAAAACTTCTGTCAAGAAAATATCCCGCCGTTTTTATGTTTTTTCGGAAAAGGATTAACTTTCTTATCGTCCTTCTTCCTCTGTTTTACCCGCGAAATAATATTCTCCTTATCCTTTCGAATACAAGACGCATCTAAGCAGGGGCGGCCCGAGGTATTTTGGCGCTCCAGGCTAGAAACGGTTCAGCGCCCCCCCCCCCCCCCCCCCCCCCCCTCTGTAAATTTTTGTTAAGATATTTTAAAAAGAGGTCGTTAATTTATTCATTGTCTCGTAAAATGATTGATAATGAAAAATAAAAGGAATTTTATATAGATTCCCGCCTGCCCCGCGATATAAATTGGTATCTGTTATTCATCCACTTGCAAGTAATGCAGAGATAGATGGTAGGGTTAGCGCCCCTAATACTCAGACGCCCCGGGCAGCCGCCCTGCTCACCGGTACCTCGGGCCGTCCCTGCCTAAGCTAAACCATAAGCTGACTGACTCATTCGAATTCAATACCCCATAGAGTCCAAAATAATTCGATAAAAAACGCAAAAACCTTGTCCCTTGACTCAAATTCATACTCATCTCCTTGCATGTAAGTCGATTACACAAATACATGAGCTCTTCCTGATTCGAAATTTTTATTTGCTTTCGAGTAAGTTAATTTATCGACTCATCGTAACACAGATACGATGAAAAAAATTTGATGACTGGATTCACTAGGAGGAGGGACCTTTAACAGTCTTATTATTGGGGGGATTACAGTTGAGAAGGAGGAAAAGAGAGAAGAGAGACAGACGGAAGATGAAGAGAGAGAGATGCAGGTCGTCGGGGCGAAACGAAGCCGAGCGAAAAGAAGAAAATTAACTAAATATCAAATTATACAAGAACTATAAATGTAAATAGTGATACACTGTGTCCGAGTATTCGTGTTTGAGTATTGTTTAGAGAACTATCCTTATAATATTGTCCTTCCAGGCGCCCTCTTGGCGCCCCCAGTGCCTCGGCGCCCTAGGCGGCCGCCTGGCTCGCCTGTACCTTGGACCGGCCCTGCATCTAAGTTTCTTCCAGCATTCTCGCACCGCATCCCTAACTTCCTGGGGTCCTCCGAACGGCGGAGAAAACAAAATCGTTGGGCTCTTTTTTGAGGTGTCGCGTATTTTATTCGCCTCCATTTCGATTTCGAAGGAGCTGACGAAATTCGGATGTAGAAAAATAAAAGAGAATTTACCGTTCCTAGTCGTCGAGTCGGTATTACCTTATTTCTTCCTTTTCGGATTATTTTTTATAAGGTCACAAGTGCTCGCGTTTTTTTTAATCGAACTCCTCGTGCTTGGTTCGATTTTCCGTCAGATTCTTCCCTTTTCTGTGACTTGTAACTTGTCCCGTGCACTTCGCGCCAAGGATTATGTCACGTTGTCCCGTTAATTATGTTAATATATGTGACGCTTCGCGGAGGAAATTACGCCCACGATTAATCTCCGAATGTGATTAAATTGGTTTTAGTCATTGTTCAAGCGACATTCGACATATTTTGAAAATCTTAAATATTTTGATATAATATACACGGCACATCTCGGTACGTATTAAATTATCTTTGTTTGTATATCTGTTTACCAATGCATCCGAGCACTCGAGCGCTCGCACATTTACGTAGGCACAATGCACCCACGTACACTAAAACTGTCGTGTTTAAATGAACATACGCGAATCAATCGTTCCGTTAGCTGAAGAACGAAGATGAAAACTTGAGCAAAACGTCGATCCAAATTCTTGGTTACGAAAAAATCGAGTCATCATTCCTGAATCGGGTTTGAATAAGAAAAAACAAATGACATGAAACGTGAGACATTTTTCAAACAAAACAGAACATGAGGCTGGTCTTGCGCGCTGTATCGGCAACAATATGTCTCCCAACGTTCCGACTGCAAAAGGGTCGTAAACGGAAGAAAGATAGTGGAGGAAGTGAGGGAGAAATGAGGTATGCATGGAGATGGACGATGTCGTAGATGGAAATGGGAGGAAACATTGTGAAGAGAGAGAGAGAGAGTTGAGGAAAAGAATGAAATCCGAAGCACGTGGAGGGAAAGGAAGAAAGAAATCGGGGAGAACGGAACGGAGTGCATAGCGTTGTCTCTCCCATTCAGAAGATTGTCTCGACATTTTTTTGTGGACTCGGTACGTTCCATTAGGTTGCGGAGTCTCTATATGCTACGGGCTATAAATTCTTCACGCTATCTACTTCTGTGAATAAAAAAAACAGTTGACATTTATTTCTATTTAGAAGAAAAGGACACCAATGTTCCGACATATCACGAATGACGTACTTAATCCCTCCCTGATAAATTTGTTTGTAAAACTCTCTGGTTAAAGCTTAACGTTGCGCAAAAATCAAGTCACTAAGACCTGCTGTCTTTTGACAGAATGTAAATTTATACTGAGATGAGTAAAATAACCTGACAGACAACGATTTTAAATCGAAGGATACATGAAGGACTTATCTAAGAATAAATATGGATTTTTTTACATCAAATGTTGTTAAAATTCCAGTATTTTCGGGTTTTTATATATTACGAGATAACTTGTTTCGCGGATGAGTGCGTGAGTGACATATATGATTTTCGGAGAGTTGTGAAAATTAAAAAATATCTTAGCGGAATTCAAAATTCACTCCATCAGCTGTAGAATAAGCTCGAAGCTGCCGATGGAAGTTTATTATGTCAGCGATTATAACGTTACTGTATGTAGACGAGTTAGTTTAGCCTAGTTCATCACATCATTGAATTCAGCTGATTAATGCAGCCATAGAAGCACATTGGACAACCGTCAGAAAATGATGTATTAATAAGTGCCCTCATTGTCAGCATTTTCAAATTCACGTAGTGCTCACAATTTTTTAGTATTTTTTAATATGTATAATCTAACATATCTTTAGATTGGAGATTTTAATGGAAATTTTTAAGGTCATTGTTAAGAATATCATACGTTTATTTTGAAGATAGGGCTGCCAGAAGTCATGGTTTTCCAGGATTTGCCCCGTTTTTTCGCAAGACATTTCCGATACACAGTGTTTTATGTTTTAAGTATTCGTACTATTTCATTTGATATCATTGTGATATAGCATTATTTCGGTAATTTGTATTAAATTCGATATTTGTTAAGATTAATACTGTGAACGTATCTACTTTTTATATTTTAAAACACTATTTGCTACCTTTTAAACGAAATTAAAACCTAGCTAGGTAAAATTTGTTAATATAGCGTATAAGAGACAAAAGTACTAAAATTGGATATTTTCCCGGTTACGTCCCGGGTTTCCTTCCCAGAATATATTATTTTCCGGTTTTGCTTCCTCATCATCTCGTCAACATGTTTGGACGACTAACTAATTCTCCTCAGTAATACTTTCGTCACATCTCCAATGGCGACGTCTGCCATGGCCTTTGAATTTCCCACACTATATCTCGAGACTTGGTACTTTGATAGCCCGACATCACGAAATTTTGTCGTAAGTTCGGAGTTGGTAGGTTTTGATAATGTAGTCTCGGCTGAAGTTTCACTGTGAAATGTTTGTTTGCCAGCCTCTGGAGAATTGGTAATCGCAAAAGTATTTCAAACTTAACTTCACGGTTTAGTTGTAAATTGAGCAGTCATTGTAGATTTTTCGTAATTTTTTAGCTTGTTAGTTAGTGTAATTCAAGAATGTGAAAATGTCTCACGTAGAAAAGCTTCTTAATTTTTGTTTTCCCTTTCTTTTATCTTATGATGAACGATCAATGGATCGCCATTGAAGACGGCTGCTTTGTAAACCAAAATCAACATCTTGACTTTTCAATCCGATTTTTAACTGGTGGAATAATTTTCGTTAATTATTATTAATATATACATCAATCCTCAAATTCCATCATATAATAATTAATAGTTTGTCTCTTCCATTTAAGAATTACGGCATCCAAACGCCAATAACCTGAAATGTATGTGATTTCGTGATGAAATAATTTCTGAAGAACTATAGGTGGAAATTTCAATCCAAACCACCAATACCGTTATATTAATTGAATCGAAAAAAATTACAAATAGGTAATTTATAGCAGAGGCGTACAATCTACAGACTGCGGGCCATGATACCATTTAATAAGACACGAGAAGCTGTGGTGAAAATATGCTCTGCGATATCTGTTACGGGTAATTTTGTGCATTCAACTACGATTGTTGTCATAACCCATTGTCTGGAGAAGTTTTAACGCTAAAAAATGGTCAAAACTTTATTTTCAGCTTTAAAAAACCACCTATGATCTCTCGAGAAACTTCCGATGTAAACTATCATCCGGTCCGCCCAGTCACTAGTGACCTCTAATAATGGAACGCCTAAGCACTCAGATGTATGTTGCGGCACGCCACGTGTAAAAAATTCTACGTCCCTGGATTGGAGGTTAAAAGTAAAAGCGGCAATGGACGAAGATTTGCCACTTATGGCAAAACTTAAAGATGGCTCCTAAAATTGATTAAAATGTGCATAATACTTTTTTACATAAAGGGGACTCTATGTATATAATACTAACAATTAATTTCAACAAGTCTAAATTAGCAAGTTCAGGCACACAAAAACGACGTAAGTCAAAAAATATATATTCAGGGCCCTTGGTGTCTCAGCGCCATAGGCCGTCGCCTCATTGCCCTTTCACACCGACACCAAAGAGAAAACTTAAAAGAGAAAAAAAGAGAGCGAACTGAACGTCTTAAGAAACAAAAAAGCATGCTTAGTGCGCGCGTGTTATAGGAAAAACGAAAAAGTTTCATTTTAACAGCCCAGGGTGTTCTCGAACGTTGACGTGGGGGCAGCGCGAAGGAGGAAGGAGCTCAGAGAGATATAGAAAGAGAGAGAGAGAGGAGAAAATCGAATATTTCGGACGCCTCCGCTAGGGATTCCTTCACGAAAAGCTTTCCAGATTGAAGTTACTTCGGAAACTTTGGTCGAGGTCTCGGAAATGCCCGCCTACGCGGCACGAATCTCCGCGCACAAAATTCCTTTTTTTTTGCGAATTTCGAAAGGAGGTGCACGAATGGATCGCTCCATTCCGGAGTACCTTGGAATATGCCACTCATAACTTCCATGAGGGTTGATATTCTTGAGACCGGCGGAGGAAACGTGTCCGCCGTGATGAACAAGTCGTTGGCTGAAAAAAAAAAATGAAAGCGAACTTTAGCGCCCATGACAAGATGTCTTCCTTAGAAGGAAGGTTTCGAAAAATAAAAAATTTCCTTTAATATTCGAAGTGATAATTGAATGAATGTTTATTTCATATTCAGAGCTCTATTTGTACACTGTTTCATTGTGAGATCGACTGCTTTCGTGCGATATTTTCTTACGCCGAACAAACGCAATTAAAATAGGGTGACTCTATCAGCGTCGTGAAGAGATGGAAAAATTCTCGGATTATTTCTTAATTCGCTTTCGTGTAAGTCACCGAGATTTAAAATTTCCGTATTTTTACAAAGAGAGAATGCAAATCGTATAAAACATACAGTACAGTAAAATTAAAAGTTAACTTGAGATAATTTAATAGTGACCGTTAGTTTGAGAAAATATCATTAGAAGGAACTTTTCAATAATTATGAATTTCGTATAGGAAATGTAATTAGAGACCAATCAAATTTTATAGTCTGGCCAAGGGATAGGTAAGATTGAAATACAGATGTTTTGATAGAACTCTTTCAAACCTCTTCACGCATTGTCCGTTTAGTAAAACCTGCTGTACTCACGAAGCTAGGTTGATTTTACTTGAAGGTTGTCCTTTATAAATGCTAGAGTTTAAATAAATAATGACACGACAAAGAGACTCTGGTAATTTTCAGTTTGAAATGTAATCTGCCACTCCAATTTATTGCAGATTAGAAATTGGTTGTAATGACCGCGGTTAATTGGAAAAATAATTTATTCACATCAGATCCCTCTCGGTCGTGGTTCACTTTCCATTGATGCAAAGAGATTGCGTATATTTCGAACAATAGATATTTACCTAAATAAGCGTCGATAACTGATGTAAATGCACCGCTTTGGAAATCCCTGACTTTTTTTTTACGGCCAAGTTCCGGCAAGTTTTATTTATAATAAGCGACAGAGGCTGATATAGGGCCAGGCAATCTGGACGAACTCCCTAGGGACTCACGCCTAGAGACGCTACCTATCAAGAGTCAGGAGCCTTGTGTCAGAGGGGAATAAATGTATACATTTGAGAGTGAAAAGTGTCAGCACTAACCACGAAGAGCTCATATCAGAGCCGGGACAAGGGTTAGGAGAGCGAGACACCTGCGTAGGGCGCAGCACGCTTTAAAAAGACACAACGAAAGTCAATTTTAACCTTTTAAGTGTAACGTTTTATATTATAAAATACATTTTTTATTTTACTTATTCGTTGTAAATAAACTACTGTTTTGAAAAGTAAAATTGTGTATTTTATTCTTTCATTAGGAGTGGGTCGTAATTTCAAAACGCAACAAGTAAGAATTTTTTAAAAAATTCAAAAATAAAATCTTTTTGTTTTAAAAGGATAAAACAGGAAAAATTTCGGATTATTTGTTCGTCATAAAAGATTTTGGTGTCGTATTCTATACATATCATTTACGTAATAATTTCGCTTTGAAAGGAGGTTATCAAGGTTGAGCTTCATTTTAAAAAAAGGTTTTGCTATTAACTTTATATTCAAAATCCAGGTTATGGAATGAGATTATTACGTAAACGATATGTAAAGTTATAGTAATGACAAGTAAACGACACCAAAATCTTTTATAACGAACAAAAAGTCTGAATTTTTTCTTGTTTTATCCTTTTAAGGCCGCCCATTTTGTAAAGCAAAAGGATTATATATTAGATTTTTTTAATTCTTACTTTTTTCATCTTTTAAGTGCGAAAATTAATAACATTCAATAGAAAATAACGATCATAAATAATTTACCTCAATCGCTTTCTTACAATGATTGATGTCAAAGTTTGTGATTTGTGAAACTTTGTGACTTTAGACGACTCTAGCGCTTGTAGGATCGTCACAAAGATAATAAGAAGAGAAACCAGGTACCGACATTAGCATACTCTTTTCGAAAAGCGCCAAGGATGTCCAACGGCTTTAAGTCCCTTCCGAAGGATGAAGCGTTGATTCGAGTGCTCTCCTCTAAACACGTAAATAGGGGGACCGCAAGATCTAATGAAAAAATGCAACTTTCGCAGGTTTTCAACGGGTATGCTCAGCGTAGCAGTCTAACGCGATCTCCACGATGCAACTGCACCCTATTTCGCAAGTTTTGAAATTTTGAAGATACTTTTCTACTCAGAAGCCATCGTGAGGAATAAAAATACAATCCCAAAGGAACCATCTACTGATTACGAGTTTTTAATTGTTTTGTGAAAAAGTTCAAAATTTTGAACCAATAGTGAATATTATTGAGGTATAAAATGACATAATGAAAATATGCTAAAATTTTCGTACAATTAAGCGTTATAACTTCTCTCGTCATATATTGGTCAAAATGGCAATGACAATATGTAGTAGTTCTATTTCTTGCTACTTAAACGCCCCCAGTTTCGTGTGCAGAACCACCGCAGCGAGATAGAATTTTGGAAAGTTTGAACATTCACAGTTTAACATCTAGATGATAAACGAAATTGTTAATGGGCTAAAAACCATCTGCAAGCCATAAGCTGTCAAACAATATAACATTCTTTATGATCCGACCATTCGTTCAAGAGATATGAGGGAACAAAAAATGGTCTACCCCAAAATATATACGTAAATAAATAAATATCGGACGAACGCATATAAAAGATTTTATAAAAAATACCTTTTCTCAGTCCTGAGTCATATATTCTAAACGATGACGATGATCATCGTAAAGAGTAAAGGGCGAAGAAGACCACTCTCAACTTTTGAGCTGCGATTGACATAGACCTCAGAAACACACCTACTATATTTTAATATATATGCGTATAAATTATTAAGGATTTAATAGCATGTTCTCTTCCAAAATGAAATTTAACCGCGCGTTTTCAGAAAGCGCGAGTTGCTGGCGTCCCAAACCACTGTCGCTTGAGGCCTCTCGTCCCCTAAATCCGCTCCTGATAAACGAACACGTTTTTTCTGCATGTATTACAGAGAATTTGTGAACCAATAGTTTCTCTGTGAACGTATTTATCGGTTTCGCTATGTTTGGAACTGTGGCGTAATCTTATAAAAATGGCGTTGTTCACGAATATTAGAAGAACTTATTGATAAGGCAGAAGACGATGGAATTGAGCTAAGTGTAAAATACATTATCAATGATCTGGAAATGGCAGCTGTTACAGCAATCAAATCAGTAACGCATAAAGTATGCTTTCACCACCTTAGTCAGGTCATTTGTCGGCGGTTCAGAAAGTAGGCTTTGCTGCCCTGTACGGTGAAGATGAAAAAATATGCCTCCTCATGCGTAAGATCTCCGCTTTAGATTTCCTTCCATCATGTGAGATAAAAGCAGCTTATGAAATTATAGATAGAAGTTATCGATGCACAGATACTGACAAGGTATTAAAAGTGTGGGAATGGTTCGGGGAATACTACGTGAAAGGCGGGGTTCGACGGTAAAATACAAGAGGAAGGGTGTATCATTCCAAACCGATGTTTGACCAGTCTCTCTGGTCGGTATATGAAAATCTAGAATATTCCTTGCCAAGAACGCAATATCATCTAGAGGCGTGGCATAGAAGATGGAAGGAACTGCTATCGGGAAAAGGCCACGTTGGATTATATGCATTTATTAGTGGATTAAGAGAGGAAGCGCATTATATTAGAAGAAAGATGGAAGACATCAACAGAGGCGATCGAGTTTCTATCCCGAAAGAAGCCAGAAAGAGGGAATAAAAATATTAAGGCTGCATCAATTTTGAGAAGATTCGACAACAGAAGACTTGCTGACTGCTTTTGCCCGCAAAATTGGTATTCTTCTAATATACATGAAGGATCATAATTGCTGTTTATTAAAATAAACTTGTATACAATATGAAAACATCGCTCTATTTTTTTTATTTTCAATAAACTTTATGAAATACTTGGTATTCTGTTAAGGAAGGATCATACGACAGTTTCATTTTCTGGAAAGGGTCTGGATAGACCATTTTCTTGAAAGAAAGCATTAGGGAAAGTGGCGTTCGGGAAAATGGCTTTCGGGTAATTGGCATGATTCGGGAAATTGGCGTTCGTGAAAGTGACCTTATCCCGTTCTCTCGCGCTGTCTCTTTTTTCTTATCCTCATCACTCATTGTCTTCTTTTCCGTTCCAGAAACAAATATTCCGTCTCGCCCTTCGGAGAAGCTGGGTTGGGTTCGAGAGAAGACCCGGCGATAACGAGGGGGACTCCCACAGGGTACTCGTCTTCGCCCTCGGGTCCCTTGGAAGAAGAGGAAGAGGACCTTCCGCTCCTGCAGATGGCGGTATGGGCGCCGCGTGGGAACTCCCTCTGCTTCGTGCACCGCAACGACCTCTATTACAGGCCGTCTGCGAGGCGTCCAAAGGCCTATCGTCTGACGAGGTCGGGGACGCCGGGAGTGATCTTCAACGCCGTTCCAGACTGGCTTTACGAGGGTAATCAAAGGGGAATTTCTCTTTTTCGTAACGTTTGAACCCCACTCCCGAAAGCTACCGAACTGGGTGCGCGCGGCGGTAGTGACTGACGGCCGACCTCGTAATAAAGATGTCCAGACGTCCCGGTTTTCCGTGCTCTGCCATTTTGTCCCGAAAGACTTTTCGGGGCTACGTATTCGTAACTTTGAACTGAAATCATTGCGTGACAGTATTGTCTCGGTAATTTTGTATTAAATTGACTAAACTATTTGTTCCCATTTATTTCTTTATTATCCGCTACACTGTGAACAAATCCATAACCAAAATGCGCAACATTTGTTTACATTGCAGTTAAACGGAAAAAACACAATCATAGTATCCCGGTTTTGCTTCCTCAAAATAATGTCGCCCTACTCATAATTGATTTTTTTTGCTGCGTTCTCGGATCGTATTTTATTAAAGATATATATTTTGTTATGTCCTTAATTCCTTTTATCCAACCTCTTCGACTTACGATGCCATCGATTCTCATAATCTGGAGTATTAATCATCGAAATAACCCCTTCATAAGGTGCCTTAAAGTTTGCTCGTAACTTATAATGGCTATCAACTTATGTTATCTAGAAGGTTCGTGACTGAAATCTCACTTCCGAATCGAAATCTGGGGAAGCATATAAATTTCTGATTTTGTTCAAAATACCTTCAATAAACGTCTTCCGAAATATAAGTTTATTTCATTAAAGTGTAGAATGTAATTTAGACGATGGAACTTAACCAAGTGAATATGATGTCATAAGCTCTAGGATACTATAGTAGGATAAAAAGTCTATAGGAGAATATATTATGACATACTATCTCTGGATATTATTGATATTGTCAAGTTATTATCCAAAGCTAGCCATTAATTATACAATCTCAAGATTTGTTATTGGTGATGGGAGTCATTGTTCTTCAAGGTAATGTAAAGATAAATAATAGCGAAGGGAAAAATACTCTTTGGTTATTATTAAGCAAAAATGTTTATTTAAAATAGCGGTACTATTTATTATAATTTCAGTCACCTTGATGCTGAAACAAAATCACTTCTTAATTGGAAAATTAGAATTTTTTATTATTATTAATTTTATCATTGTGTGTGTTACTCATATTATTTTTTCATCTAACTCAAATGCTTACATGATTTGAAATGGTATTTTCAGCCAGAGTTTTCTCTATCTATGAGGGAAATATGAATACTTTTTCCCTCACTTTGTCAAAAATGGACATCGGTTCGATGTTCCGCGAGGATAGGGAAAACCAGAAAGTATATTGTGAAATTAAAAAAGTTACGCGGCACTGCTCTATAGAGCATTTTTCTACAAGCTAAAATTTACGAAGAAAACTTTTAGATAAAGTTTCATAATTTTTCCTTTCAGTGAAATACGAAAAGTTGTAAATCTCAGGAAGATTACCTTTTCTAGGAAAACCCCTCTCGAAATGAGATTCGATATTCCTGTACAGCGACGGATTATGGCATTTTGGGGCCCTGAGGGCTGGATTAAATGTAGGTCCACAATTTGATATTAATGAAATAAAAGCAAAATAGACAAAAATTCAATGGAAAATAATAAAAATAATTATATGTGTACTTTTCTAGCGTTTTTGTCAAGTTTTGATAATCGCACTACAGAGCAACTGAAATTTGCGGCTCCTAGAAAAGTGAGGAGGCCTTTAGGCTAGCGCCTATACCATAATGCGTCACTGCTCCTGCGGGAAACAACTCCCAAGACTTAAATCGTTAAGATCGCACTCTCCTTTTTTCCTTTTTATCCCATTCTTTCTCGTTTTAAATGGATAGCATAAACCGTTTTTTCTCGATTCGACTCGAAAAAAAAAAGAATTATTCTCTTAATGTCGGACGATCCATCACAGTAGTAGCGTCACTGTTAACGATGTTATACAATGTTGTAACTCAATCTCTCGTTTACGTCCTTCAGAGGAGGTTCTCAACTCCCCGAGGGCTGTGTGGTTTTCCCCGGACGCCCGCTCGATCGTTTACGCAGCGTTCAACGATTCCCAGGTGGGCGAGATGCGTTTCCCCTTCTACGGAGGCGGAAACAATGGTGTCGGAGCTCCTCGATACCCACAGATTCGGAGCTTGCGATACCCTAAGGTGAGAGGAAATATGTCTCCTCCGATCCAATCCTGATTAATTCGAATTACGTCGTTGACGCAAAAAAATAAATTAAAAACAGATATTTATTTTTTTCGGACGATGTTTTAGCCACACACATTAAAGATATAAAATATTGAACTGTAAACATTAAAACCGCCTTATCTGTATTGCTATATCAAAAGGGCAAATGGTGTGAAAATAATTATATTGTGATAATATAGACGTTTTATTCGGCATGCAACATTTTAAGTTACGTGTAATATTTTTGTCCGTTAAAGGATTTTACTAATTATAAAACATAGATAGTGGGCCATTTATATATTCAAATATTTTTATTACATTTACTTCCTTTTGCAAATTATATGCGAAAAAGGCAAGGTAGTGTTGTTTTTAAAGATATTACCAAGCGCCTACTGTAAGTATTTATTGGTAAATTATTATCATCTCTCAATGATTCCCAACATTTTCATGTCATATGAAATGGCAATCCCACTTGGTACTTCATATTTACCAGTTCATTTACAAACAGTTCTCTCAGTTAGTACAGTTTTAATCTTGTCCTTATAGGGTTAAGCTATAAAAAAACTTTTTTCCTACATTTCATTTAAAACACAGTGACTTTGTTATTTCTAATTAAAATTTTCAATTCAGATTTACTTCTGCTAAAACAAATAAGTAAAAGTATAGCAATCACGCAAAATATTTGCAGATTGTTTCTCACTGTCAATACAATGACTTTTTTGAAAATGAATGCATGCGTTTACATTACAGGCTGGGACCCCCAATCCAGTGGTGACACTGTGGGCTGTAGATTTGACCACCAGTCATCCAAAACAACTCCAGTCGGTGGACCTGAAACCATCAATCGGAGTCAAAGACCAGTCAGTGTGGTTTGTGCTTAGAGCTTTGTTTCATTTTGGTTACCATTATTCACATTTATTTTTCTTTCTCTTTCATCTTACAACATCTTTTGCCTACAAGCAGCTTCTTCATTATCTTCGTATGAAAAGCACACGAGGACTCTATATTCTGAAGCCTGCACTCAAGTAGACCAAGCAAGAGTCCTTGCTATGATAATGGTCCTGGCACTTGTTCATGGGTGACATAGATAAATTTCTATAAATGCAACAGTCACAATGATCTGCAATAAAGCACCTTCAACAGATATATTTACCATAATTAATAGGCTATTAGAGCCATCAATTAGCATACATTGATAGTGGAAGCACTTTCCTTTTTTGTTTGATCATACATAAAATGAAATATGTCTAGTCTCCGTTTATAGTTCCCTCTGTAGCTATAGAAGATAGTTTTGATAAAATTTTCTACTACTTTAGGCAAGTATAAATTTTTACACCAATGCTCCTTGCTACAGTTTGACAGTTACACCTTTTATTTGCTATTTTTGGATTATTTGTATTGTTTACACATTTTCTTTTGCCTGTTTATGAATTAAGTGCTCTAGCTAATTATTATGATTTGCAAATAATCGGCAATATTTTATGAAATTATGTTTAGGGAAGTTGGTTCAAAATGAAGCATGTTTTCAGCAATTATGTTTTTGAAAACAGAATAACATTGACTGGCCAATTTTTATTTGAAAAATAGGCCATGACATATATTTCAAATTGGTTGAGAGAAAAATTGTTGCTTTTTCGTAACAGAATACCCTTTTAGTTTGACCTCAATTTTTTTTATTGATAAAATCATAAAGTACTGATTTAAGGGAATCTCCTTGATGTGAGAGAAACATTTTTGTCTAAAATTTTATGAAATAAATGTTTTAACTAAATGTCCTGAATCCATAATCATTAATTTTATATTTCGTATGATTTTAATATCAGGGATCACTACTTTACTGCTGTGACTTGGATAAGCAACCGACAAGTGTCTGTTGTATGGATGAATCGAAGACAAAATATTTCCATCATATCTGTCTGCAAAGGTCCTCTCTGGAACTGTGAAGATGTAAGTATGTTCCACCATACTTAAGCACATGGAAAAATTCATTTCTTCCTTGTATTTAATGTACCAGTTTTGTAATTCCATGGAACATTTTGTTGTAAATATTCTTATTTTCTTTGCCTATTTAAAGAAATACCTAACAACTTACAGTAAAACCCCGTTATTTCGATCCTGGATAATTCAATGTATGGTATAATTCAAAGCTAAGATCAGTCCCCGACCAACACAATAGGATTTTGCGTACTTTTTAGTACGGATTATTCAAAATACGTCTACAATGAAATTCGAAGTCATGGTCTGGTCCGGTGACTCACGAAGAGTTCGTTTACTTCGAAACCTCGATCCTGTGTAAGGGGAAGATTCGCGCACGTGCATCACATCAGGTTTTTGTTCCCCATTTCTAGCTCACGAAAAACATATAGTGCCCCAAACAGTTGACTCCTTTTTACTTATTTAATAGTAGGATGACTAAACGTCCCATTTTTGCCGGGACAGTCCCGTTTTTTTATCAAAAAAGCAATTTTGTCCCATTTTTTCTTACAACAACAGGAAATGTCCCATTTTCACCTCGTTGGAATATGATCACCCTATTTAATAGTCAAGGTGAAATAAAAGTCGTAGATGATTCAAATAAATGAATCAGCTTATCCTTGCATCACATTCTCAATCGGATAGCGAAATTCGAGAACCAATCTGAAATGAACAGAAGTTGCAAGAACCCCTATTATCTCAATCCTCATGCTCTCCCAATCCTGGGCAAGGTTTTTCTCATGAGAAAGTGATATGCTCCAGAAAAGACCATGTAATATTGATTTCTGTTACAGAACAAAATAACGTTGTACGAAGTTATATTGAATGTCGTCTCTGAAAAGATCATGCCTTTGTTTTACCTGAGAATAAGTAATGAGCCAAAATTAAAAACCTAGTGGTTTAAACCAGTGATGAACAGGAAAAAATATTAAGAACCGGCTCTAAAAAAAAGTCGTAAGGAAATTTGAATAAGGGTGGCAGGATGCCAGGGGCACCAGATCGCTCTAGTTTAGTAATTTAACGTTCCGCTAGCTAAAGAAGTGCTCGGTTCATAATATATTCCACTTCATACACTGTCGATAATTGATTGTCAGATAAGGCAAAATGTATTTGAAAGGACAAAATCAATAAATTTTCATATTTTCTAAAAGTTTAACAACCGGCTCACGCGATACAGCGGGAGCCGGCTTCAGCTCATCACTGGTTTTACCATAATGTCATACAAGAAGAGCATAATGTAATATATATGCAGCAGTAATGAGTATAGATTTCGGCCCGCGGTTGCACGTCATTTCTTCGCGGCATAAAAGAGTAACTTGAAATGTACTGGGAAATGCAGGATATTCATTGGAGCCTTTTTTCACATGTGGTGGTCTTTGTGAATCGCAAACTAAGTGTTCACTTCAGCTTCGTTTGAATTCGCCGTGTATACTAATTTGAAAGCCAATTCATTTGTAGAATGGATAGATAAGATTCGGTATTGCGGTTTTGCTGACCAAGTAGCTGATTGTAATCAAGTTCGATTTTTATGAAAGTTCGTTTATTTACTGTATATGTATTCTGTATTTTGACAAAGATTATATGCTCCTAATGCCTGATATGCATAGAACTGTAGCCTATGAAATTATTATGAAAAATATTGGATTTACTTATAGATGATGGCATTTCTATCAATTTATAAAGTGCCAAGCTTATTATGCTATGCTTATTCTGGATTGCCGGGCCTTCATCCTGAGGCCAAAATACTGAATCAACCAGCTAGCGAATATATGCAAAAAAGAAAGTGTTTCAGTGGTTCTGCTAATGCTTAACTTGAAAACTGAAGGTGATTGTCAGCAGTAGTGCATTTCAAAGAAAATATTCACAAAATAACCATGTTTCCCCAGTTACAGCGTGGTCTTATATAAAAGTCAGATTCTTCTTTCAGAAATCACATTACAGAAAAAAATATGCTCAAAGAAACTCCTCATTTCTAAAAGTTTGAAAGGTTGTTGCTAATCTAAATGTAAATGCATCCCACTATAACAAAAATTCACACATTTAGGAACATATGAATAATTTCACCGCTTACCATCAGATGGTTATTTTGGTAGCACATTCAGTTGAATGTCAAGTAAAGGGAAGATATCTTTGAATTTGATTATAATTCAAACATGTTTCTTTCCTTTCAGCTTTAGAAAAAAAATATTGGGCTAACATAATAAAATGCAATTCACAGATACCGTTCATGAAAAATATAGTAAGATAATGAGTTAAATGGTAAAAAAAATACCATGTTATAATCATTATAAAATATCATTTTGCATGTGAAAGTGATTTTGAATAAAGTTATTAAAGTGCAATTTCAGTAAAGAACAAAATACACCAAAAAGCAATATCAGAAAAGAACAATTACTCCATCTCAAGATGAAATAATCACGTTAGCATGGTCTCAAATTTATTCCACCAAGATGACAACATATCATTGCTGACTTGGATCAATAGGATTTAATATCTCTTTGCTACAAATATGCTGATAATATTTTAACGCTTAAGTAGGTGCGTGGCCTTTTGTAACTTAAGTGGGCACATGGGGTCTTTAAAGACCCCAAAAGGAAATGTTTATATCTATGCCGAGTTGTTGATTTTCATAACAATTATTTTAGATGAGAAGTCTAATACCTTATATAACAACTTGCATCCATTAGATTTTCCATATTGTTAATGGTATTTATTAATTTCTAATGTTTATGTTAGCTGCTATTTTCGGGTGTCATTTTCGCACATTAATGCATAATCTTTTGTATAAATTCATAGCAAGTTAAAAAATTAATTTAATCTCCACTAAGGTCTTCTATAAACTTTCTTTAAATATTATATAATTGTTATATACGTTTAGTATGTTATTTAATGGGTGAATTATATCATTTAATATGCACCTCTTTTTCCTCCCAAAGAATCGTTACCTTGCATATGATTACACTAAACTCGATTGCGTCATTAGTTTTTAGCAATGAAATTCGAATAATCTTTGCAAATAAATGTACACTAAGTTATAAACATGTACTTGGACACATGAATTTGTTTTTCTCTCACTCACGTATGATCTCCACCTTCTCAACCTTTTTAGAAAAATATACGGTTATGGTACTCAAAGTGTTACTGAACTAGAGGGTCAAAACAATAAATTAGAAGCCACTTTGGATGCATAAACAACATGTACGTTTATTTAACCTCTTGAAATTTAACAAAACAATCACTGCATCGTCTTGGTACAGAAATTGCAACGCTGATTCATTTTTTTGTCCACAATTCTCAGGCAAATTGTGCACCTAGCTCGAACTTTGGGGTCTAAATGAATGCGTTTTTCCAGTGGAGGCGATCCCGATAATTTAGCGGCTTTTTCGCGGAGTGATCTTGGCTCATAAGTACTTAGATGCTGCCCTTTTGCGAAAAGACGAAACACATATATACTCGTTTGGAGATGTGTCGGCGTGAGATATAGGAGACTGACTATGTAGCTTGAAACACACAGACAGGTGGTGGAAACAAAATTTCTCACATAATAAAATGGACTGTCGTAAGTAGTGCAAAAAATTGACCATAGCTTTGACGAGGAAAACGATGAAACCAGTGAAAAGAAAGGAGCTCAGGACAAGTGCACACTCATGCGGGGGTCCTTCCCCCCTTCTGAGGTCTTCCGGGAAAGGAGCTGTGCAGGCCATATCCCTCATTTGTACCGATAAAGAATTGCTTGGTTTCCTAAACCAGAATGCAGAAGGGTATTTCCACAGGTCTCACATCAAGGGAAGAGATAAAATCTAAAATAAAATATGGAATAACAGCAATGCTGCCAGTTTTCCACTATTGTCGTTTTTCTTGGAAGGCATTATATTCCTTTCTAAAGGCTTTCACATAGCCCTGGCGAAAATGAAACGCTTCATTTTATAAAAGGAAATACAGAGAGGTACGATTCTCTGAGAGATTGAGGGAAAAATATATAAGTTCAAAATAGTCGCGTAAGTAGGTGCATGGGGCCTTAAATGACCCCAATGTTAAAAAATGAATTTTTAGGAGAAGGCCATAGAACATATTGTCAATATTTTTACACGAACAAAAGAAGATAATTATTCTAGGAAGGTACTGAGAAAATCTACCTCATGCAAGTAATCGCAAGAAAAATACAGTTTTTAAAAAGCACGAGGTTTTTAAAGACTCCACATGCCTACTTAAGGGTTAACAGGAATAATAAAATCCATGTTTTAGCCAGTGGGAAAGAATATATCCATTATAAAACTTGACACTTTTTATTATTGTTTAATAGGCTCACACTCTAAGGGCTCGTGGCAGTGCTGGTTGGGTTGATGCAATAGAAGCACCAATCTTCATTCCTCCATCTGATGCTGATACAGATGAAGACCCTCCTCCATTTGTTGCAAGGCTTCCAGTGCGTGATGGCAATGCTGGAACCTTCCGCCATGTTGTTCTTGTGGAGTCCAATGTGAATGGTGTCATAGGAGGTCGAAAGCTTACACCATTAACACATGGCATTTTTGAGGTCGTGAAAATCCTTGCCTGGGATGCTGAACGACACTGGATGTAAGGGTATCTTCTATAGTGTTTATTACCTGAAATTTAAAATGATAAAATTTTTTATGAACTTTTTATACTTTTAAAATCATAATGACAAAATGAATACACCCTACAAACTGTGGCAATCATTCTACCATTGCTCATGTTATAATTTTTCTGTTTTAAAAAATTGCTTGTCTACAATTAGTATGCCTCTGATGAGAATCTTAACTGTAACAGTTTCATGCTGGTTACTGTTCTCTAACATTGTAAGAAAATTGTTTCTCTACCTATAGTTGTCATTTCCTTTCAATGAAATGATACCGTTCAGCATGAAACCTCAACATCTATCATTAAAATTGATGTTCAACCTTTTACAGTCATATGAATAATCATTATCGTCTTAATTTTCCAAGCTTTTTATTTGGACTATATTTAACTTTTTATAATCAGAAATCAGTAAATTTAAAGTCATAATAAAAGCATCCTGTTATCTGCTCAAACAAACAAAAATTTTGAAAAATCATAATAAAAGTGTCTTGCTATCTGCTTAAACAAAAAAATGTTGAAAAATTTTCATGTGATATTTATTTACCTTATCTTTATAGGAATTATAAATGACATAAACTTTATTCATGCAAATCATTGCTGCTATAAATATGTACCTAGAAAGTTAGAAAATTTCTGTTGAGCAAGAGCTTTTGATGGTGAATTTTTATGAACAAAGGAAATCCCTCTCTCCTTTTAACAGATACTTCATTGCGGCCCCAGAGAGAAGGCCTGGCCAGCGCCATCTTTATCGTGTAGGAGATCTTAATGGAACTTCACCCCGAGTGAATGAGTGTCTCACGTGCGGACCAGGAGATAGCAGAAGGGTGTCCAACTGGACAGAGGAATCAGGAATGCAGCACACATCCAACACAGGCCCACCCCCCCCTTGCCTCTACACAAGTGCTATGTTTAATCCTACCGCACGTTACTTTGTCCATGAGTGTCTTGGCCCAGACCCACCTGTTGTAACGCTTGTGGATGCTGGTGCAATTGTTGTGACCAGATCGGATGCTCATGTTGCACCATCGGATCCTTCTGGACTTGGTTCTTCTCCACCCCCAACCAATGCCTACGAAGCTCGGATTGCTATACTTGATACCCATGACAAGCTGAGAGAACGTCTAAGTGCAATGGCTTTACCTCAGGTTATTATGGATAACAGTCTTAAAATTTTTGCAATCATTGATAAATTTTCCAAAACCCTAAGGATATAGTATTTTGTAAAGTTTAACCCAAGGCTGTTATGTCATAGTTTACACTTTTAAAAATTTACATTCACAAAATTTTCATATTATTACTCATTAATCTGCTGATGAATCTTATGGAGAATATATCTCATATGAAATATTTTCAATCTAAGTTGATAGTATACATATTTGTATTTAAATTGAGCACTGAAAATTAATTTTTGTTGATAGTAACCAGTATTTATATATCTTTTGATACAGGTGAAGACATTTCAGGTAGAGGTAGAAAATGGGTATCATGCTCAAGTGAGACTTCATCTTCCGCCTGGCCTCAGGGAATATGAGGAAATGATATTCCCACTTGTTCTACAAGTGTAAGTTGGCACTATTTGCACACACTTGATTCAGAAAATGGATTACACCGAAATCAATAATTTGATAGTTTTTATGTTTCTTATAAGTTATTATGCAATCATAAATAAGGGAATACTTTTAAAAGGGTGATGAATTGCAAGTGATGTCAATTACTTTAATGCAGAAACAATACGTTCACTTTTAGCTGAGAAACGACAAAATTTTCAAATACGATTTTTTTATATTTGTTCTACATACTTTACGTATATTCCTACAAGCATCACACTTCCCATATAATAATTAAATTCATTTTAAGCTAATCTTCAATATTAACGATATTTTGCATGTTTTGTTAAAAGAAAAAATGTGCTTGTGATCACTCCATTTTTCTGTCTGTCAGCTTTTTTGATTTAAGAGATGTTTTGAAAATTCTTTTTGAATTAGATAGCCCTTATTGATCTATGAATTCAATGATTTGATTGTCCTGGTTGTTAATAGATTTTCTGCTTGGTGGCTCCGAAATAGGAAATTTTGAAATGGAATTTTAGCCAAGTTATGGAAGCTAAAGGAGTAAAGTTTTCATGCATGGATAGGCATAGTGAGGCTCTACATTCTAATGGTGCAGGTTGCCTCCTTCCCAAAGGGGGAGGCAAACCAGAACCCTGAAAATTTTTAAGAAAACGTGCTTTCATCTCTTACTTGTTTTAATATGTCATATTGTCATGTGTTTTCCCAAGCCCTCATATAAGATTGTCCAAGAGGTCCTCCTGAATCACTGCTTTTCTTGTG
Organism: Uropetala carovei; assembly: GCA_036926305.1. Lineage (NCBI taxonomy): Eukaryota > Metazoa > Arthropoda > Insecta > Odonata > Petaluridae > Uropetala > Uropetala carovei. The sequence continues at coordinate 2,972,584 of JAXCHB010000181.1, read as the reverse complement.
TGCACCTTTCAACTCGGAGCCAGAAACTAACTACTGGGCCATCACTGCCCTCTAGTACCCCTACTTTGGTCACTTGGTGACAACTCCCAACAATACACAATAAAAAAGAACTCATATTGAATGAAATTTTTATTTCATTAACTTGTATATCTGTTACATTAACCTAGAATAATCACTGACTTATATACAGACAGACTCTACAATGATAATGATAATGATATCTGTTATTATTACACAATAATGAAAATCATGAGTTTAGTATTTAATGATTATTCGTATCTCTTTTTCAATGAAAATTTGATTATGTTGAATAAAATATGAGTGCCATCAAATTAATGCTTGCTTAACTTCACAATATTTAATTAACATGGATGAATTATATGTAAAAACATGTAAATTCAAGAATTGTACTTGACATGTAATACATTCTATTTCTAGGTATGGAGCTCCTGGCTCACAATTAGTGTCTGAGCAATGGGGAATTGATTGGGGTACATATCTAGCTAGTTGTCGAAATTTTATTTATGCACAAGTTGATGGCCGTGGCTCTGGATTCCAAGGTGATAAGATGTTGCATGAGATTTCTAGAAGGCTGGGTTCAATTGAAATAGTGGATCAAATAGCAGTGATAACGTAAGTTGATTTTTATATTAAGAAGATAATATTTAAATGAAATATTTTTAAAATTATTACTGTGCTCTTTATAAACATTAATATAATGACTGCAAGCTAATTTAACCATGAATCAAGTAACTGTAGAAGCTTAATAAAGTAAATACATTTTAAAATTTGAATTTAATCTTTTAAGAGTATCACTCAAAAAAAAAAGTGTAACACTCTAGATCAGTGGTTCTTGGTGCAATTTTTCCAGAGGGCCCATTTTTACCAATCTGCGATAAAAATTCCAAATTTCATTTTCAAAATATTAATTTACGTTATTGATTTTATTTAGAATAAAAAATCAGATGTGTAAATAAAGGAGGAATCACTTATTGACATTTATTCTGATGGTTATGAACACAAAGGCAAGTTTATGGGCAAGAATCAACATGCAGTCTTGCTATTTGTGAATAACTTTGGGGTCCACAATATGAGTGGCTTGTCAGTGTATTGCACTGATTGCACCAACAATAAAAATGCCCTGTAACCCTTCACTGCGATTATGGATAAAAGAAGCATTAAATACTCAGACAGTTCAGTTACAATGTGTAACAATCTTCAAGATAGAGAGGGAAAGATCTATTGTCGCATACTTTGAATAGCTACAGCAGCTAATTTATGTGTTAAATACATTTTCTCAGCTCATTAATTATTATTGCAGCTCTTAAGTGATGTCCATTACAGTATTGTGACTCCTGCTCAGGCTTAGGCTGGTCACTTCAACTATATACTTATTACAAATGTATTAATTACTAAACAGGAAATTTGTATGAACATGAGATTTTCTTTGTAATGAAGTGCCTAATTTTTAGCAGAATATAAGAATCTTTATTAATTTTTTGTATATGTCTTCCATGTAGGTATTTACGTGATAATCTCAAATTTGTGGACAAGGAGCATGTTGCTGTTTGGGGGTGGAGCTATGGAGGTTTTGCAGCTGCTATGATACTTGCCCAAGACAAGTCTGTTTTCCGCTGTGGTATTTCTGTTGCTCCTGTTACAAGCTGGGCACACTATGGTGGGTTTTAAGATTTGTTACTGTACAAAAATCTTTGTGAAACACAATATTTACTTCAAATCAAATTCTGATTTTATTTGCAAGAGTTGAGTTTTTCCTGTTGCCTTAATACTTTTATCAAATCCTCTCATAATTTTCTTGTATTAAAATAATATATATTTATATGAAAAACTATATCTTGCTAATGTTAACCTTTCATTTTTACATAGATTCAGCCTATACTGAACGTTATATGGGTTTACCTAATTTAACTGACAACTATAGAGGATATGAAGAAGCAGACATGACAAAAAGAGCTGGAAATTTAAAAGATAAAATGTTTCTCCTGATACATGGTACAGCAGATGACAATGTTCACTACCAGCAGAGCATGATGTTGATAAAAGCACTGACTGAAGAAGGAGTACTTTTTCGACACCATGTAAGCATCACATTAATTAATTATCCAAAAATATTTAATCAACACAGACCATATTTTTTTGGTGCATAAGATGCAGTTTATTTTTTGCAAAAATATGTCCTAAAATACAGAGGCGTAACTTTGGTTTTGGGTCCCCAAGGCAAATATTAAAATGAGGTCCCCCATAACAGAATTAAATATTTGTACATATAGTTTAAATTTTTATTTTACATTTTAGAAATTAAAAAAGATAACATTTTCGATTTATTTCATATTACAATAATTTTTTTGCCTTCTTGAGGCCCCCTGAGGCAGAGGCCCCAAGACAATAGTTATGCCTCTGCTAAAATCCTGCTGGGTGTTGTACAATGAAGGCTTAAACTTTTGCGCTTCTTTTTTGAGTGCGACTCAACAGCAACTTGTAAGTTGAGTCTAACTCGATATGTGTTTTGGAGAGACAAGAGAGAGGGATGTGGTCAGGCGCACACCCAGGGGGAGCTCAACTATAGGATTATTCCACCAAACATTTATTGAACATGTTACGTTGTCAATTGTGATACAAACGTAGCGATTCTCGGGATATAGGGGAGAAAAGGGGGTTGGTACTCACTGTAGAAAAAAGAAATGTGATTGAGCTTTTCAATTTCAAGCGATGGAAAATTTAATGACAAAACAAACAACTGGAACCCATTTAACAATCAAAAAGAACTGTTTCTTCCACCTCTGCAGAGTATACCTCGGTCTTTGGTTTTTTTACGAAAAAGTGTAACAAGATGCGCACATTTTTTCATTTTTCTGCCATTTCTGTTATGGGTGAAAAAACAAATAGTTTTTTTTAAAAACAGCACTAACAGAGATCTGATGTATAAAAGTCAAACTGTATACGATTTCCAAGAATCCAAATTAAAGTAATACAATTATATTAATGAAAAAGTTCACGCTAAGCCGCAATGGGATATGGAGAACACAAAACTGGATTGGCTTACAGCTTTTCATTAATGTATCTCTAACTAATAACATCGAGAATAGGAAACATTTCCACATCTTGAAATAATTGGCTTCACTTACTAAATGCCGCCAATCCGATGCTGTTGGAACTTCAGGACACTCCGAATACAAGGATGAAACACTAGAAACTCCTGGTAACAAAAACTCCCGAAACTAAGTTTTCACTCATCAAAAAAAAACAGAAATATCCAGAATTAACGTCATGTACTGAGCTGAAATCATAATTTGGGATTTAATTATATCGGTAAATTATACTGACCTGTTGTTTTCTAACGAATTATCTGGCATTCAGAATACACAAAACAGATGCACTCTCACTACTGAAGTTGTTTCGACGAGAAACTAAGTGAAACTAATCCTCAAAAATTCTTTCTTTCCTCAAAAGGGCTTTTAAATTTCTTAGAAATGTCTTTCCTCAAAATTCCCTCCTTGCGTCGTTCCCAGGCTATTGTCCCCTCCATTTGGAAACTATTACAGAACCAAGGTTGCTTCGTTTTACCCCTTAACATGGAGAACAAAAGATGACTGAAGTGACCTTTTTCTTATTCGGTGCAGGGTGCCTTCCGGTCACCATTCCGTTGGTTTACGGGACGACTGTAGTGAAGTGAGAATAAGGGGAGTGCAAGGAGAGAAAATAAAAAGAGAAAAAAGTCATACTTCGACAATGTGCAAATAGAAAACAGATGAAAAACATTTACTCGATCACCGGCATTTATGACCGCCTTTCTGTTGTGACTCTCACTCATGCACTTGCAGTGCCCACAACGAATTGGTCCCATGGAATTGGTGGCCATTGTTGAGTTCACTGTGGGTTTCTAAAATACATGGGGAGATCGCTTGTTGCTAGAGCCCACCTTGATTCGCGTTTAGTAAATGTGCATAAATCAAGAAATATCTTTATAATGGTTATAAAGTATTTGCTGAGAGAAATATTAGAAAATTTATGAAATAAAAAAGCATATTTGCTGAGTACCAAGGCATTTGGTTAATACACAATCCCAAGATTAAGGTTCTTATGGAAGAACCTGTAGAGCTTTGGGGGGGGCTAAAGCCCATCAGCCCCCCCCCCCCCCCCGGGTGCGCGTCTGGATGTGGTTTTAAATATTTTTCTATTGCCTGCTTGCAATTACATTATTTTAATCTTCATGAGTAGGGTTGCCACCTTATGAGTACTGTATCTGCCCGAATAGAAGCCGACCCTGGATTTAAGGCGACCCCACAAAAATTTCCACAATTTTTTGGCAAAAACGTAAATTTCGTAGATTTTATGCTGAAGTGTGCTGGGCATTCATGCACGGCTTAGAATACATTATTCGAAATCGAAGAAATGAGTGGGAAATGGTTTAGTTGTTGACATTTTGAAATATTACTCCAATTAATAATTTTGCATTGTTGAATAATGTTCCACGTTCAGTGACAATAATTTCATCCATCTTCATTTTCACAAAAGGTCAAATATAGTAATAGAGATCTCGCCAAGATAATTTTTCATCCAAGTCTATTTCCAATGAAATTAGCATTTACGTTGCCTTAAGAAATTGCATTTTTATAATTATACACGTTCCGTGTAAAGTTTTACTGAAATTCAAACAGTTAAGCATACAAAGCCATCAATGCATTTTGCGTAATCGTCTGCAGAGTCAACTTATGCAAATAATGTGACCACTCAAATAATGTGAAAAACAGCCTTAAATGGTAACAAAGCACAGGTAGTGCTAAATTCAATATTATAACCTTTATTATTTATTCATTAATATTCATTGTAGGTCAAATATTTCCTTTACGAAAAATATAGTACTATCATTTGAACGCGATGGAAATGAGTGGCATGCTGCCATCTATGGGTGACTACGAGATTTAACCATAATGCAAATTTTCCTTGGTCTTGCTTTTAAGCCGAGGGGTGATTTTTTCATGACGGATTTTGGAAAAAACATTGGCTTGTATTCGGACAGATACGATAGTTGCTTCTGGGAGATTTTCCTATTCTGAGTAGATAATTCCGGAAGAAGATTTGTCACTAGGTTGAAAAACAAATAAGGCAAGCAATAAAAATTGGTTTAGTTATTGATTAGAAAATATAGGATTATTTAAACTTAATTAAATTGTTACATTTAAGATTGCCATCTTGTAAATTGCTGATTCAATGAAATATCCACCATATTAATAATTAATTGCAGATGATTTTTTGTAGGTTAAAAAATAGGTGATGAGAAAAATAAATGTTTTATTTATTATTAGGTTACATACGAATATTTAGTCTCAATTCTGTTTGAATATTATTCCATACATTATAATAACAAACTCAAAAATGGCATTATTACGAAACCAACTTCATTTATTAAATTTGAATTTGTATTTGAAATTGCTTCAGGCAGCTTCCAAAAGATTTGGTTTTGATATCAAAAAGGAATGAAAATCTTTACAGGAATAATAAAAATTGATGCATACTTGAATTTCTGCCGTGACATGATCCACACTTATTTAGTTTCGACCTTTAGACCACAGTTCATTAACAACATTGAACACATGTTTGCAAGCTGCCTTGGATACTGGAACTAAAAGCACAAACGGTATATTTTTTTAAATTCCCTGCCAACTTCATCCTTTACTTTTGAAAAGAAATCTACCCATCTTAAGTCCACCCTTTTGGTATTGGTAACTACAGTTTTACGGATGTCTATAAGTACACAAAAATCTTCATATAATTTATCCTCCCCAATGGGTAATTTCAGAGTTCTCACAAGTTTTGTGAGATCAGGGTTAAGCAGATTAAATTCCACCTCGCCTCTCCCCAAGACTTGTAATAGTAGATTCGAGCTCAGACTATCCGTCACCTGAGGTGAGATACTTTTAAATTTGTAACAAAGTCATTTACTCTGCCCTGCTTTGCGTGGGTAGGAATTCTGCTACAAAAATGTAACTATACAATCTCAGGTGTATCCACCAATATGATCCTGTGTAAAAAAAAGTTCATTTCTCCATTAACTATCCCTTCATTCAAATCAAAGGTAATGGTTTGACCAAAATATCCTCCTAATATTAAGTAAAAAGAGCAGTAAATCTGAAGATTACTAAACTCTGAGAGATTTCAGCCTCCCAGACAAGTCCTACCAGGAGCCGGGAGAAACGTGTATCTACAATGAACCAATTCTGGGAGATGTGGCAACCCTACTCATGAGCCTCCTAACCATAAAGAAATTGACTTATCAGTATACCCTAAAGATAAAGAGACTAATACTAGAAAGGAAAAAAGTGTTAAATGCTGATAGGATATTTCACTTGAAATTTAGATATACATATTCACTTTTCAAATTCTTGCAACACTGTTTTCAGTATAGATGGAGGTTTTCTATGCAGTATATACAACTTCAAACACTTGCATTCATTCTCCAGAATCCTTATTATTATTATTATTTATGGTAATAAAGTGTTTCGGTGAATTATTATAAACCAATCAGCGATATAAGAATTTCTGTGAATTTAATCATTTAACAAATTTTCAGTGAACTTTAACTATTATCTCACATTTTTGAATTTTTCTCTTGCATATACCGTATTTACCCGAATCTAAGACGAGTTTTTTTTACTAATTTAGGCACTAAAAAATGTAGGATCGTCTTATATTCGCGAACAACAACACAAATTACACAAAAATCTGTTTTTTCAATTTTTAACATTTTAAGTTATAATCAAGTAATTATAATATACAGGCGACTCCCAAGATTCGACTAACTCGAGAATTGGACCTGTCGAAGCCCATTTATTCGACCCAGACGATCGGTCAGACGAATTGGAATTCACGTAGCTTACGAGAAGTAATTTTCAGCTCGCCCAACCACACGAGGTTTAGCTTCAGTCCAGATATCATTATTACTGCTCTAATTGTTTGAGTTTCAATTACGTAAAATAATCATACAAATATTCCATTGGGTTTAGAACAGTTTATAAGAGCTTGATACATTATTGTCATTAGGCGGGTATACACGGTGCGATTTATCGGCCGATCTCATCGTCCGATAAATCGGGCAGATTTCTCGCGAGCAATAAATCTATACGATTTATCGTTACCAGGATACAAACGTGTAGGTTTTAGTCTAACGATAAATCGGCCGATATTTTAATTTGAACGTTTTTTCGCTTCGTTTGTTGCCATTGTACAGATTTATCGCTCAGTTTGACCGATAAATCGTTGATCGCTGGTCGTCTGGAATATCCCAACCAACCTGGCCAACCTGAACGGAGCGATATATCGTTGGCAACTGAACTCTTCGTTTATATCTACCCGTCGATAAATTGATCAGATTTATCGGTGATAAAATATCGGCAGATATATCGTTCTTGAACCATAACATACTAACTATCAGATTTTTCTAACGATTTTTCAAATTGAAACGATAAATTGACGTTGTGTTTTATCTTCGATCATTAAAATCATAGGCGATCATGTGGAGAAAAGAGGTTATTCATTTACTAAAGAATATAAACCAATGCAGCGTTGCAGTTATGACTCAAATTTTAAATTAATGGTAGTGCGTTTTGCCGAAAAGAGTAACAATTCCGAAGCTGCGCGCCACTTTAGTATTACAGAAGCAAATGTTCGGCGATGGAGGAAGGCGAAGGAGCAGTTTAAATGTGCTCATTCCATGAGAATAGCATTTCGTGGTCCTAAAGTGGGACGATATAAGGAGTTGGAAGAAGTCATATTCGAGTATGTCCGAGAAATGCGCAGAAAAGGACTTGTCAAATCCTCGATCATAATACGAAAAATTTTGGGAAAAAAGTGTTGCTTATATGCAAGTAAAAGTGATGCATTTTCAAAATTATAAAACTAATTGATGCTTTTTAACCAATAATTAGATAACTTAATTTTTGAACCACTGATGAATCTAATGTTCTTAGCCAAACAAATTAATTTTTAAACTTGAAAATGGCTTTATTTTTAGGGGTGTGGCTTATACAAGGGTGCATCTTAAACACTAGGAATAAACAGTAAATAAGAACATAGGAGGAAAATTATACACTTCATTGGTGCATGCATGCAAAGCAGGAGCATTGTATATGAATTATGTAATCGTGTTGAATAACTAATTCTATAACATTTCTTATAAGCCTTTTTTGATATGGCTAATATTTTTTCTATTAAATAAGATGGAAAGTTCATTTTTTTGTTTTTAGAGAGGTGACACCCTTGCTTGGGTTGTGTGTTTCTTATTGCCCTTTCCCAATTCCACTCAGTAGTTTCAGAGATGAGCAAAGACCTAATCATAAGGGGTTCATTTTTTTACTTTTTGTACAGAACACCTTATGATGCAACATCATTTGCTCAGTTGATTATAATTTTAATAATACCACTGAATCTAATAAATCATTTTAATATTATAATTTCTCCATGTTGCTTAAGTCAGTTATGAAATTATACTGAATTAAAATAATTAGAGAGCATGTATCTACAAATTATTTTAGCTTGAAAATCTTTAGCTAAATAAAACACATTTTTAATGACATTTTCAGACATACCCTGATGAGAATCACAGTTTCTCTGGAGTTAAAGAGCATCTGTATCGCAGCATGGAGGCTTTCCTTGACGACTGTTTTGGCCCCATAGACTTTGAAGAATGGGAAACAGGAACTAGCTTCTTTACATTCAAACAATAAGTAAAGGAAGAAATTTTCAAGAATATGGAGTAAGATTGGATTGATCTTGTATGAATGTTGACAAAATGTAGCAGTCATCAAATGGAAAAGATACGACATACTCTTGTGCTTACAGTTCCTCCTCTCTGACAGTGAGGGATGCAATAAACTGCCTGATGGGATTTCATAATCTGATGGTTGGTAAGAATTTTGGCAAACTGATGAACTTAATGCCAAATACTATTATAGACATATAACTGGGGCCAATTGTGATTTTTCTCTCATCTTACTGTCAGTAATTTGATCGATTTGGCAATCCGAATTTTAATTTGTTCATGCAAATATCAGGGTGTATGTTAGCATTTTCAATCACAGAAGAGAGTAGGTTGTTATGATAGATAGCCTTTTGGGCTGAATTATTTCATTAAAATAAAACTGGTGCCCTTCAGAAGAGTGCACAGCCTGGAAAAGATTTGAATTTATGTATTAAATCATAAAAAACATTTAGTCCATAGGGTTAAACCTCCCAATTTTTACGCATACATTAGAGGCAATTATAAAATTTGACAAAGATTAGTTAATTCAATTAATTTTGGTAGTAACATTTGCAAAGGATGAATATTTTTTAAAACATTATTTGATTGGATGTTTTGTACTGCTAAGTTTACACATTTCATGATTTTTAACAATTAGAGAGAGGATGTTTACTCTTGGGCTCTCCAGGCAGTAATCCTATACTAAAAAGGAACGTAACTATGTGATATAATATTAAATACTAAAACTACTCATTTGCAAAAGCTGAGATTCATTCTAATATGAAGTTACCCTTAGGGTATTTAATTTTCTGATAATTGGACCCAAAGAGATCAATGGCAAAGGCTTGATTAGGTTATTAATATGTAAGACAGAATTGCTCAACCTCTCACTAAAAACAAGAAGTTATCATTGTTATTGCTGTGAACATTTGACAGAAAATATTTTGTAAATTGTAGAATTCTTGTTTCCCTTTATTATGATTTTGTATGTCATCACTATTAGGATTTCACTATTTGTATTTTTATAAATCGATATGAGAAAGTGTTTATGATCTCAGTCAGATAAATATGTTTCCAAAATTAGCATCCTCTTCAGAAACAATGTATTATTCCATGTTTGGAAAGCTAGATATTTTCCTCGTGTTATACTATGCAAAAAGACATTAGTTTGTTAAATTAAATTCTTAGTAAAAAAACATGCATAAAGACAGACCTACACTTACTAAAATAAAACTTTGACAATTTGAGAATCAAGTTTTATCAAAATATAGGAAATTAACAAACTCTGTTATTTTCAGTTCAGTTAAACATTTGGATTCACCCTACATGAGAAGTATTTTTACATAGAACTATTATTTATCTAGGTTCATTTTTGAGTCAGCTAACAAAGATATTTTCTAACGATTAAAGAATTTTAAATTGATAACTCTGCACTGCCAGGAGGAAAGTTTATTGGAAAAGTTTTAAATTACAAAATAATTTTATTTAAATAATAGTTCATGAAAAGCCAAATCACAAATATGTACATACATCAGAAGATTATAGTATGATGATGAAATCTGTCACAAACTCTGAAATGATCACAAATGGACTATTTTCTTATTGACAAATAATAGATTTTTCATTTTTAGTCATGTTCAGTTTACAAAATTTAATTTGAAAACTGAAAAAGCAGATAATAAACAAATTATATTTAGTCTATAACAGTGCTTTTCTCCCTTTACTACTCATGTACCAATGCGCAGGTGTAAGTGGTACCTGCAAGTTATCTCTGATACTCAAATACAGCTGGGTATATGTATGTACTCGTATTATTAACAAATTTTATTATGGTCCTAATATGCGGTTTCTATCATTTAAATGATACATGCATAATAACTACTCTCTATGCCATGCAAACATCAATAGGAAACAATTATAAATCTATTTTACTTAAAATTGAGCTCACTTTTTAAATAAGCTGTCATTCAGAGACCTGTATTAGTTTTTCAGCCAAAAAATTCTCATTCCTTTGGGTAGTAACATTAACAGAAAATTTCAGTTCTGGAAGTTGGAAACTGTTTCAAAAGTTGATGAAAAATTGTTTGCTTCTGATTACAAACACTGAACCAGCTGACAATCCATGGCAAACCACTAGTGGTACAGGTAACGGGTTAAAAAGCACTGGTCTGTAATATTTCTCTCTAAATGAGTTTATTTTTCAGAATCATAATTCCTTCTTTTTATAAAGAAAATGAATATGCTAAGCATAACATCGCAATGACTGAATAAAATGTAGATAATACAATTGTATTAAAAGTTACTACAAATGGTTGGAGCCAGAAAAAAGTAAACTTTTGCATTGCCTAGATATATATTCTGCTGAATGAAATTCAGGAGTGAACTCGATCCATTTTTTGCAACCTGGCATATGGCTGTTCTAGTTATTCAGTAGACATATGCGGTGATGCAAAATACTTGTGAGTAAATTACAAAGATAATCTTAATTGACCTGATGTGATGTTCACTAATGGTTTATATCATTCTAAATAAGCATCACTTAGGTGTTCAACAGCACAGAGAGGAATGTGTTGAGCAGATGTGAAAAATCATGTGTTTACATGTGACATTTTAAGCCTGGACAATTGTGGCAGGTTATCTATAGACTAATGAAGAGGAGAACACATCATTTATGGATTGTAAATAAATTGGAAGATTAGTTATTTTTGTGGCAATGGAAAATATAGAACAATTTTAACATCTGCCTGTGAGCAAGAGAAAAGTGCAGCTTGATTTAACTTTATTTTTTTTATGTGTTGGTGGTTGAATAATGTATGTGTATAGAAATTCTCCAGAAAGGACAATATTTATTGAGATATGCACTTTTGTGTAATACCAAAGATTATCTGTTTGAAGTTATATAAGAAACATAAAAATGTATCGTAACGCAAAATTGATGAAGGTATTGTTGGTGCCAAAGCATTTTTATAATTAATTTTTCCTTGCTTTAGGTTTAAACTTAATGGCATGGTTACAACAATCTGTGGAATAAATATTATCATGTGTTAATTTTACTGCCTTATTGTCATGAATAAAAATATTGGTAATCAACCCATCTGTAAAAAATTGCTCTGGGATACTACTTATTCTGTAAGTTAATCATTCTATCAATTATGGACACTGGACTTCATGTATTCTAATCTAAGATATCATTCAAATAATGGTTTGGTGTCATAACCAGTGATTATATTTACTGTTGATCCCCTCAAGTACTATGTCTAGAGAAGCCCTTTGTTTAACAAGAAACAAAGCTGTCTAATTTACAGTAAAATATCAGCAGAATAACTTTATTATCAAGTAGGAGAGAAAATATAAAATAACTCTACCAACAAAAAAGTCAAATGTTTGTTATAATATTTGTTACATGTTTGAAGGAAAATAATAATGTGCCCTTATAAATCAATCTTTCTTATCTTGTGTATCAAATGTGTCATACCAATTCCTACATACCCCAGTTTCATCCAAGGATTGTTTCTTTTCAAAATTTAGATTATGAATTAAATTCCTTTTTATTGTCTACCTCATGATTCTGAAAATTAATCATTCTAATCTGTTACATTTTTCTAGACATTAAAATTCTCCTCTACTTCATCTGTTCAAAGCTGTTGTGAAACCACCTTAAAATCAATACACATTTTTTAAAATGATGTATACTACATCTTTTCTCCTTATCCTGATGAAATTTATACTTTGGATTCCTTCCTTCAACAATCTAATATTATGGTCAAGTCAACTTATTCATATTTTACAAAATACCATAAGAATTTTGTTCACTTTTCTGTCTTTTTTCATTTCTGTCCCCTTGATGCTTCTTACAAATTTTCTTCAGCAGTAGTCATGTTATTATTTCAAGGTCTGAGCAATATATTTAAGTGTACACATTGTGTACATTCTTATTAAACTCTTTTGGTACTTTCAATCTGACTTTCATAAATGTATACACCTCCTCTCCCTGAGATATCATGCAATCAAATTATGCAGTCTTTTTCCTTAAATTTTAAGCAAACCTCAGCATTTCTAATCCTATTACAAACTCTTTGACTGTGTTGATTCCTTTACCCACACTATTTTTTGTCTGTTTGCAAAAAAATGTTTACTTTTTATAAAATCTTTTATATGCGTTGTCAGTTATTTATTAATTTATATATTTTGGGGGGGACCATTTGTTGTTCCCTCAGATTTCTTGAATGAATTATCAGATCAAAATGAATGTTGCAATGATTGAAAGCTTATAGCTCTTAGATGGCTCTTCGACCATAATCAATTTCGTATCTCATATAGAAGTTAAACTGTGAAAGTTCAAATTTTTCAAAAATCTATTTAGTTTGTTGGCTCTGCCGGTGGGTGTGGGAGCATTATGATTCATTTCCGGAATCGATGGCCCTGACTTTAACAGCAAGAAATTGAACTACTTCGTAGCTGTAATGTTGATATTATACTCTGACGATAGAAATGATGCAGGAAATACTAATTTCCACTTGAGTTGTCATTTTGACCAATAGATGGTAAGCGAAGTGATAACACTTAATCATACGAAAATTTTTGCTTATCTGGTTTATGTCATTTGTTACCTCTTCAATGTTCTCTACTATTTAAAAATTTGAAATTTTTCATAAAATCATTGATAACTCATAACAAGTAGAAGGTAGAGAAACGGTTCCTTTGGAAAAATATTTTCATTCTTCATGCTGGGCTTCTGGTTAGAGAGGCATCTGTGAATTTTTAGTTTATATGAAAATTGCATTTCCTGAGAGTATTTCTGATGACAAAGGAACTCTTATCATATTAATTGCTTGTTCAGATAAAATTTATAGCTTTCCTTCAATCCAATCTTTGAACAAATTTCAAGATTAAAGTCTATGAAAAAATTTCAGATTATTAGTTTTTTAAAAGTTTCATGGACTCTAGTTTTTGAAAAAACTTCTTTGAAAACATTACTAAGACTATATTTGTTGTACTATAGTCTGAAAAAATTTCATGGATTTCATATACTATAGCCTTTGAAAATATTTCAAATACAGTAAACCCTCAACATTTGCAGATTTAACAATCATAGTTTTCATTATTTGCAGATTATCTTTGCATACCAATTTAACATTAGCGGTTTCAATTATATGGGGATACTTTTCTCGGCAAGCCTATACTATGTACTACATTTCCAGCATATACACTTGTATCTCTGTAGTTATGCCGCAGAGGTGTACTTAATTTTTTTGTCTATATATTCATGCAGATGTGTATTGAACTTTGTTATTCTTTTATCTTTAACTAGTGTAATGCCCATTGAAATATCAACGGAAGAATTATAGATAGATAGATTATTATTTTCATTTAAAATAATTAATATCTCACTTTCACATATGAAATATTTTGTCATATACAACATATTTAGTGAATATTCTGTTGTTTAAGGGCTATCTTTAGTTAACCTTAAAATAGTTGCCTCTCCTTCCCTCCCTTCCCCCCCTTTCAACCCTCCCTCCCCTTCCTCATTTCTCCCCCTCCCCCTTTCTCTTCTCCCCCTCTTTCCCCCTCCCCCATCTACTTCCCTCTCTCCCCCTCTCTTTTGTATTAAAAGCATACAAAGCACGCTTACACCCATAAGGATTGATACAACAATAGGATTTTGAGGTCTAACAATATAATTGGTAGCCAAGGCAACATTCCGTTAAAATGGCAATATTTCCACAAAATATGTGAATTAAATGTATAACATGAGCAATTTGGAATTGTATGCGGAAAAAGATGAACAGAATAAGAAACTTTGTAATTTTTTCTTCAAAATGGTTCAGATCCAAAGATCGTAGGTTAATTCCTTCTAATTTTAATTTCCAAAACAATAAAAGCCTGCACATCAAAAAATTGATTTTTACGTGTTACCTTACGGAAAATGGAAATGTCTTCCTTGGACTTTTTTGGAGATTTATTTTCGTCATTACCTTAAAATATGTTAATCAAGCATCCTTGCCAAATTTCAATCTTCTATCTATTCGGGAAGTTTGTTAAAATGCTCTATATCGGCCATCATGAAAGTGTGACCAACCAACAGACCTGAGCTATTATAGTATTAAATATTATATTACAGTAATAGTAGTTGTAGGTGAACTTTTTCACATTTTCATCACCATGGCTACAGGCATTATTGCCTCCACTAAAAGACCTATGCTTTTATATAGGACTGAATAAGCTATATTGTAATGACATTTATTTGACATGTTTAAACATGGCTTAACAGCAACTCATAGAGAAAAAGAGATATAGCATGCATCAGATCTTCAATGTTGATGAAACAGGAATTTTTCAGAAATGAATGCCCTTTCACACTTTCTTATCCATGGAGAAGAGATCTGCCTCTGGATTCAAGGCGGGTAAAGACCGGCTTACTCTTCTCATTTGTGGAAACGCAGCAGGTGAATTCATGGTAAAGCCGATGGTGATATATAGATATATGAATCCCAAGGCCCTCAAAGGGAAAAATAAGGATCATCTCCCAGTGTTCTGGCACGCAAACAGGAGGACATGGGTGATTGCTGAGCTGTTTTTGGAATGGTTTAACAAGTGCTTCGTACATGAAGTGGAGAAGTACCTTATGGCTAAGAACCTAGCATTCAAGGTCCTTCTGAAAATAGACAATGCTCCAGGGCATTCTGAAAGCCTGCAGTTCACTCACCTAAATGTGGAGGTAGTCTTCCTACTATCCAATACCACCTCTCTTCTCCAACCGATGGATCAACGTCTCATTGTGGCATTTAAGTCGTATTATACCCGCCACACATTTATGAGAATTCTCGACCAGAAGGAGAGTGATTCCTCTATGTCAGTCAGCGATTGTTGGAAAAAGTATACCATCGCTGACCGTATCATAAATATATAGGAATCTCTTGATGACATCAAGCTATCAACTTGGAATGCATGCTGGAGGAAGCTGTTTCCTGATGCGGCGAAAGACCTCAAAGTCATCTCATTTGTAGAAGAGGAGGTGCGGAGGATTATTAGTTTGGCAGATGATGTGGGAGGAGAGGGTTTTGACAATCTCAAAGAAAGCGAGGTAGAGGAACTTCTCAACTCTCATATAGAAGAGTTGACTGAGGAGGATCTTGTGGAACTCGTACACTCAAGTGAAAGCAGTGAAGTAGAAGAGTGATATGACTCCAAAGCCTCAGTTGTCACTTAAGGCAGTGGTTCTCAAATGTAGGGTTGCGATCCCCAATGGGGGTCGCGAGACAATTTTGGGAGGGTTGCAAGCAGTCTTTGCTATGCCGACTGATTTTTTCCTCATTCTATCAATCCTTCAATTTTAATTTATAGGTTATGTCTTTTTTCGTTTTATTGAGTATTGTAATCTTCAAAATAATGCGTTTGTTAATTTTAATATAGTTATATTTAAAATTAAAAATATAATTTTAAAATAATAAATAATTAATATGGCAAATTATATTAGCTTTGCTCATTTTCTTAGCTCTCACTTTTATTATCTGTAATTTAATTAATGACAATATCTGAATTTTTGTTGAACTAATTTCTTTTTAACAATTTATTTTTTCTAATTTGTTATTTGGTTTATGATCATATGTAATGAAACTTTTTCTTAAGATCCAGATATTTTCTTAAACCCTAAATTTATTTTATACTTTTCAGTGCACTTTATGAAAAAAATATAAATTAAAAAATTCTTTTTATATTTTTATTACTACTTCAAAATCAAGGGGGTCACGGCGACCAAACATCTGCACAGAGGGGGTCACTTGGTACATCTGCCTGAGAACCACTGACTTAAGGCACTGGCAGAGATTTTGGACATGTCTAAAGCTCTGGCTGACAAGGTGATTGAAATGAACCCTTTGATGGAACGTAATATAAAATTTAAAAGAGGATTGGAGGCTCTTACAGACCCTTACAAGGAGACATATAGGGATTTACAATGAAAAATGAAGCGAACATCCATAATGAGTTTTTTTTAAGAACATCCCAACTGCCCCTTCTTCCTCTTGTAAATCACCTTCCCAGAAAGACCTCAGGAGGACCACATATCTCTTTAATCTGTCCTCTTACATCACAGCCACCCTCATCATCTTTTCAATGCCACCATCGTTGGTGAGTTAAATGTTATTTATATTCTATTTTAATTTATTCTTTATATAAAATATTCACAGCATATATTTGCCAGGCAGATATTCTACCACTGAACTACCGTGGCAGACTAATTCTTCTGTTTCAGAACGGGAATATTTTCTTAGGTTAGAACCAAGCTAGCTATGCTAGTATCAATCAGCCCCAACGGATGTCCTCAAAGAGATACATCAAAGAAAACCCCTACCCTCTCAAATGGTGAGAATGCCATGATATAAATTCCCGGTCATGGCAGATTTTTTCAGCTGTTCCCTCATTTTCCATCATAACAGCTTATGCCTGTCGCATAAGGATCTTCGGATCATCCTTTCTATCAGCATATATTTATTTATTTTTTTATAATAAGCATGCTTTTTACATATATTACAAATTGATCATTAATGTTCGTCTCAATTTTTGTAAAAGAAGAGTCCACCTAACCCCCTTTTATCCATAAGGCTTTGCTCTTAGCATTTGTGGTTGTGACATTTCCAGGAATGTCAAGGGTTTATTGTATTACACACTTTTAAAATATTTACAAAAATTGTAGGCTTTAAAAAATTTCAGACTACATCAAGTCTTTGAAAATATATATTGGGCATCACTTTTTGAAAAATTCCTTAGACTATAGTCTTCAAAAAAATTTCATGGACTATAGTCTTTACAAAAAATTTCAAATACTATAGTCTTTGAAATAACTTCAAATATTATAATCATAGAAAATATTACAATACTATATCCTTTGAAAAAATTTCATGTACTATATTCTGAAAACAATTCACGGCTATAGACTTAGAAAATAATTCAAAAATTATATAGTCCATGAGATTCTTTAAAAGACTATATGTATTCCGTG
The DNA here is from genome assembly GCA_036926305.1 of Uropetala carovei. Taxonomy (NCBI): domain Eukaryota; kingdom Metazoa; phylum Arthropoda; class Insecta; order Odonata; family Petaluridae; genus Uropetala; species Uropetala carovei. Next base: position 2,954,822 of record JAXCHB010000181.1, on the reverse strand, counting down.
AAATTTTTATAGACCATAGTCATACAAATTTTTTCAAAGACTATAGTTTTTGACAAAAATTTTCAAATATTATAGCCTTGTAAAAATTTCAAAGACTATAGCATCTGAAAAAACTTCAAATACTACAGTAGAAAATTTATTGGACTCCAGTTTTTGAAAAACTTTCCAAAGATTATAGCCACTGAAAAAAATTCAGAATACAGTCATTAAAAAAATTCCAGTCTATTATTGTCTTTGAAAAACTTTCTTGTACTATGTTCTGAAAAAAATTCATATGCTATAGTCTCTGAAAAAATTTCAGTCTATAGTTGGAAAAAATTTCATAGAGTGGCTTTTCAAAAATTTCATGGACTATATTCAGAAAAAATTTCAAAATCTAGAGCCTTTGAAAATATTTCAAAAACTAAAGTCTTTGAAAAAATTCCATTTACTATAGTCTTTGAAAAAATTTCAGATACTATAGTCATTGGAAAATTTCATGGACTCTAGTTTTTGTAGTCTTTGAAAATATTTCTAAGATTAGAAAACATTTCCAAAGATTATAGCGAATGAAAAAATTTCAGACTCTAGCCTTTGCAAAAAAAATCAGAGACTATAATCTTAGAAAACATATTATATACTATAGTCTTAGAAATAAAATTCAAAATGTATAGTCTTTGAAAAAATTTCATAGACTAGTTTTTTAACCTTTAAACGCCTCGCGTGCCCGTACGGGAACGCTTATTTTCGAATGTTGCCTACAGATGGTGCATTCATCCTGGATGTGTGAAATTTTGGAGGGATCATCCTAGCAGCCTCTTCTCAAGATTTGTTGAGGAAACACGCCGTAGGTTCCAATGCTGGGGGTCAGGAGACCTTACACCAAGAGTAAGGGAGAGAGACAGTTAGCCCAGCTGCTCTCTAACCGTAACCCACTTCACACTCCACGTGTGGGCAATAAAAATGTCCCAGCATAGGAGATGTTTTTTGAAACCCCGTTATTTTCTTCCTCCCTTTATTCTTCTGCATGTTTAGACCGCGTATATTCATTCGTTAGCAGACTTTCGAACAGAGCGTTTGTTGGGACGAGAATTTTTTTCTTGATAGAAAAGTGAAAATCTCTCTATTCTTTTCTTGATAAGTTGATTTTTTAAATATTCTTTCTCCCTTTGACCTTATATATTGTCTTTATCCTTACCAATATTCATAATCTACTGAGAGAAGGAAATTTCAGCAATGAGCGGGGAAATGCTCTGAGGCCGGAAATTATCAAAGACTACGATCGCCACATGGGTTACGTAGACAAGAGGGACAGGATGGCGACTAGCTACGACATTAGTCACCATAGCTGGAAGTGGATGAAAAAGCTCTTCTTCCACCTCCTCAACGTCAGTGCTCAATAGCTTCGTTTTGCTGACGTCAGCAGGAAAGCAGATGACTCATCGAGAGTTTCGGCTTACTCTTGTGAGGGAGCTTATTGTGGAAGGGGCATCAGCTATCCCCTCCAAAACTTCCCAAAAGCGAAGACCCAGCACAAGCATGGTCCCATCGAGGAGGTTAGAGGCTAAAGAAAATAAACATTGGCCAATAAAGGGAAATCGCCTTAGATGCCGTGCGTGCGCAGAAAAAGAAATATACACACGGACCGTAGCAAAATGTAAAATATGAAACATTGGTCTGTGTGTATTTTCCTGTTTCGAGGAATATCACACGAAAAAAGATTTATAATATTTATCAAATAGATATATAAGCTCTAAAAATTATCACTAATATCTTTTATTGAAAAATTTCATGGAATATAGTCTTGGAAAATTTTGTGGCCTATAGTCTTTGAAAAATATCATGGACTATAGTCTGCAAAATTTCATGGGCTGTAGTGTTTGAGAAATGTCATGGACTATAGTCTGAATAAATTCATGGAATATAGTCTTTGAAAAATTTCATCGTCTTTGAAGTATTTCATAGACTATAGTCTTAGAAAAATTTCATGGACTATAGACTTTTCATGGGGTATAATCTTTGATAAATTTCATGGACTATAGTCTGAAAAATTTCATGGATTATAGTCTTGAAAAATTTCAAGTACTATAGCATTTTAAAAATATCATGGATTATAGTCTGGAAATTTTCATGGATTATAGTGTTAGAAAATGTCATGTGCCATAAGAAGAAATTGTCTTTGAAAAATTTCATAGAATATAGTATTTGAAGAAATTGCCTTTGAAAATTTTCATAGACTAGTCTTTGAAAAATTTCATGGATTATAGTATTCAAAATATTTCAGGGAGTATAATAGTCCTTGAAGAATTTCATGGACTCTAGTGTTTGGGAAATATCATGGAATATAGTCCTTGAAAAGAATCATGGACTATAGATTTTGAAAAATTTCATGGGCTCTAGCCTTTGAAGAAATTGTTTTGAAAAATTTCACCATGTATAGTCATAGAAAAATTTCATGAATTATAGTCTTCGAAAAATTTCATGAATTATAGTCTTCAAAAAATTTCATGTAGTATAGTCTTTGAAAAACTTCACGGATTATTGTTTTTGAAAAATTTCGTGTACTATTGTCTGAAAAATTTCATGGACTATAATAGCCTTTGAAAATTTTCATGGATTATAACTTTGAAAAATTTCGTGGACAAGAGTTCGAAAAATGTCATGGAATAGTCTTTGAAGAATTTCATGGACTATAGCAGGGGTGGGGAACCTTTTTCAATCGGAAGGCCAAAATTCATCCTTGGGAGATCTCATCAGGCCACACTGCAATGTGGGTCACATACATACAGGCACTTTATCTAGTACATTTGTAAGGTTTGTCGTCGGTGCTTATATACGTTTCCACGAATGAAATTCAATGGATACGGTCCTCGCAAATAGAATAGCCATATGCAACTTTTTAAATCACGCTTTGGAGCACATAGTACCCACTATCTTATTGAAGCTCACCGAATATTAATACACATTGATTTACTTAAGATTGAGCATCACATATAATAATTATTTCAAAAAATAAGTTTGTATTTGTGACATTTTTTACTAAATCTTTCTGAGAACTTTTTGGTTCACCGTAGTATATGAAAGGCACCGTATCTGATCTTGCTATCAGTATGCTATGCATCAATCTAGGCGAGATAATAATGAGGATCCCGAGTACGACAATGCTATTGGTAGTAAATCGAATGTTTAAATAAAAAAGTGGTTTTTTGATTAAATATCGAATTAAGATAACTTTGGGCGATTTCGAATCTAAAGCTATATTCGACGGTAAATATAAGAATCCTTTGATATTTTCTTTTAAAATGGTTCTCATCCATAATGTTATTCTTATGGGAAAATAGGCATATTTAGGAATTTCTGGAATCGAACTTAGAAGAAAGATGATAATATTTCTGGTGGTATATCATATAGGGCTAAAATTCCTGGAAATCTCATATAAATCGGCTAGGTAGATTTGGCTGGACATGCTTTCTTATGGGAAATAATGGTGGTCATCTGGAGTCGAACCTGAGCCTTGTTATGAAAAATTGATATTGTCAAATGATAGATTTGGTGCTCTACTAACGTTAAACCAAAATTTATTTCAATGCGATTACGGGAAGTCCCCTAAAATGATTTTCAATATGCCCTCGGTGTTATTCTTATAGGAAAGTAGGCGCCTTTGGGAATTTTTGGGGTCGAGCCCGGGGCACTTAGAAGTGATCTGACAATTTTTCTGGTGATTTCTTAGTTGAAGAACGAAGTATACAAGATGTTCAACTTTAACTCCTTTTCTTTTTAAAATGAAGTGAGCGGCAGCGATCCTTCTCCAACAAGAACCCAGGGAGATTTAAGAGCGAATATGTATTTGCACAAAGGAGAACAATTTTAAAGAAATAAATACAGCCGGTTTCTGGCAAAGCTATACCAAGAGTTTGGGTTTTCCCAAATTCGATAAATAAAAGAAAAGGGGTGTGAATTTAGTATTCTTCCAGAGAAAGGATTCGTGGAGAAGGTCAGCAGCACCTAGTTCAAGGATTGCCGCCCCAGAAGGGTCGTCTCATTTCATACCGGATTAGCAGTGGCCGCACTAAATGCCCGCCTCTTCACTACTCCTATGGTGAATTGATCTTTTGCAGCTATTGTTTGTATTCCAGCAACTCTGGGCCATAAAAGAGGAAATTTTTCCTGGGATGTTGACCCATGTTCGGGTTTCAGATTTCCCCATTTCCTTCAGAATAACAGAAAAAGCAGACCTTAGTCGACTACTGATTCAACTACCTCAAAGGGTAGGTGGCGCCCTGCTGGATCGTCCACCCGGATCGCATGGCAACACTGCATAACGCCGCACTGGGTACCATAAAAGGTCGCAGGTTCCCCACCCCTGGACTATAATCTTTGAAAAATTTCTTGGACTATAGTCTTTGAAAGTTTTCGTGGATTATAGTCTTGGAAAATTTCGTGGACTATAATCTTTGAAAAATATCATGGACTATATTCTGGAAAATTTCATGCACTACAGTGTTTGAAAAATGTCATGGACTATAGTCTGAATAAATTCATGGAATATAGTCTTTGAAAAATTTCATGGTTTTGAAGTATTTCATGGACTATAGTCTTAGAAAAATTTTGTGGACTATAGACTTTTCATGGGGTATAGTCTTTGATAAATGTCATGGACTATGGTCTGAAAAATTTCTTGGATTATAGTCTTGGAATATTACATGTACTCTAGACATTGAAAAATATCATGGAGTATAGTCTGGAAAATTTCATGGAGTATAGTTTTTGATAAATGTCTGGACTATAGCGTTAATAATTTCATGGACTATAGTCTCAATAAATTCATGGAATACATTCTTAGAAAAATTTCATGAACTGTAGTCTTTGAAGAATTTCATGGTATTTGAAGAATTTCATGGACTATTGTCCGAAAAATTTATGGACGATAGTCTATGAAAAATGCCATGGACTATACTCTTTGAAAAATTTCGTTGACTATACTCTGAAGAATGTCATGGGCTATAAGTGTTTGAAAAATTTCATGGATTATAGCTTTTGAAAAATTTCATGGGGTAAAGTTATTGAAAATTTTCATGGACTATAGTACTTGAAAAATTTCATGTGCAATAGTCTTTGAAGAAATTGTCTGAAAATTTTCATAGACTAAAGTCTTTGAGGAAATTGACTGAAAAATTTCATAGACCAAAATCTTTGAAGACATTGTCTTTCAAAAATTTCATGGATTATAGTCTTCGATATATTTCAGGGAGTATAGACCTTGAAAAATTTCATGGACTATAGTCCAAAAAATTTCATGAACTATACTCTTTGAAAAATTTCGTAGACTCTACTCTGAAGAATGTCATGGGCTATAAGCGTTTGAAAAATTTCATGGATTATAGTCTTCGAAAAATTTCATGGGGTAAAGTTATTGAAATTTTTCATGGACTATAGTACTTGAAAAATTTCATATTTGAAATTGACTGAAAAATTTCGTAGACCAAAATCTTTGAAGACACTGTCTTTGAAAAATTTCATAGACTATTGTCTTTCAAAAATTTGATGGATTATAGTCTTCGATATATTTCAGGGAGTATAGTCCTTGTGGAATATGGTCCAAAAAATTTCATGGACTATGGTCTTTGAAAAATTTCATGGATTGTGGTTTTCGAAAAATTTCATGGAGTAGAGTCTTTGAAAAGCTCCATGGATTATAGTTTTTGGAAAATTTCGTGGACTATTGTCCGAAAAATTTCATGGACTATTATCCGAAAAATTTCATGGGGTATAGTCTGAAGAATTTTATGGACTATAGTCTTTAAAAAATTTCATTGAATATAATCTGAAAAATTTCATGGACTATATATAGTCTTTGAAAAATTCCATGGACTATAGTCTTTGAAAAATTTTCATGGACTACATCCTTTGATATATTTCATGGACTATAGTCTGAAAAATTTCATGGGCAAAAGTATTTGCAAAATTTCAAGTACTAAAGCCTTTGGAAAATTTTATGGACTCTAGCCTATAAAAATTTCATGGACTGAAAATGGCATATAGTCCTTGAAAAATTTCATCGGTTATAGATATGAAAAATTTCGTGGTATATAGTCTTTCAAAAATTTCATGGACTATAGTATTTTAAGAATTTTATGGACTATAGTCTATGAAAAATTTCATGGACTATAGTCTTTGAAAAAATTCATAGATTATAGTCTTTGAATAATTTCATGGACTATAGTCCTTGAAAAATCTCATGCACTATAATCTTTGACATATTTCAGAACTATAGTTTGTGTAAAATTTCATGGACTGAAGCCATGGAAAAATTTCATGGAATGTAGTCTTCGAAAAATTTCTTGTACTATAGTCTACGAATATTTACATGGACTATAGACTTGGAAAAATTCGTAGACTATAGTTTTTTGAAAATTTTCAAGGACTATAGCAAAATAAATTTCATGCACTTTAGCCTTTGAAGATATTCATGGACTATAGTCTTTGAAAAATTTCATAGACTATAGTGTTTGAAAAGTTTCCTGGATTATATTCTTGGAAAATTTCATGGAGTATGGTCTTTGAAAAATATCATGGACTATAGTCTGCAAAATTTCATGGACTGTAGTGTTTCAAAAATCTCATGGACTATAGTTTGAATAAATTCATGAAAAATATTCTTTGAAAAATTTCATGGTCTTTGAAGAATTTCACGGATTATTGTATTTGAAAAATTTCATGGGCTATAGACTTTTAATGGAGTATAGTCTTGGATAAATTTCATGGACTATAGTCTGAAAAATTTCATGGTTTATATTCTTGGAATATTTCATGTACCTTTGAAAAATATCATGGATTATAGTCTGGAAATTTTCATGGATTATAGTATTGGAAAAATTTCATGTGGTACAGTCTTTGAAGAAATTGTCTTTGAAAATTTTCATGGATTATAGTCTTCAAAATATTTCATGGAGTAAAGTCCTTGAAAAATTTCATGTACTATTGTCTGAAAAATTTCATGTACTATTGTCTGAAAAATATCATGGACTATAGTCTTTGAAAAATTCAATGAGCTATAGTCTTTGAAGAAATTGTCCTTAAAAATTTCATAGACTATAGTCTTTGAAGTAATTGTCTTAGAAAAATTTCATTGACTATAGTCTTTGAAAAATTTCATGGATTATAGTCTTTGAACTATTTCAGGGAGTATAGTCCTTGAAAATTTCATGGACTTCTTCCTACTTCGTGAATATTTTGCGTCTTATAATACAATTTAGAGCTGTAATCCGCTTAGAAATTTCAACAGAAAAATTAATAATAATAATAAATAATTTAAAAAATTATTTCTTAAAGTATATTTACTACCGCTTATCTAAAATAATGCATTATAATGGTAATAAATAATCAAAAATAGATTCTGTTAATTTTTTGAGATACTCTTACACATTTTATGTTATTTTATTGGTATTTCGTAGCTTTGTTAACACAATATAGTAAAGGTAACACTGCATTTAAATTATTTTCTTTGAGCTCTTTTGTATTTTAATGCTATCCTGTTCCAAGCTTTGTATTTCCATCCATAGAGTGTGTGTGTGTTATAGTAAAGACAAACCATCACCATTACCATTAGTTATAGGTACGATAAAAGTGGTCCATCAAAAGAGAATATTTTACTTCAGATAATGGGGTGAAATAATGATAACATTATAATGAAGGTTTTCATTAATATTTATTCTCTAGCTGTATCTTCTATTGGAATTTCCGTTTTTAATAATGTTTCATGAGATTCAAGAGGCAATGAAAAGAAAAAAACCTTAATACATATTCACTTTATTTCTTTGTAAAATATAAACTAATGGAAAGTAGTGGAGTAATTTGGCCCTCTAACTTACGTAGTATCACAAACCGCACCTCCATTGCAAAAGGTAAGAGACACATCTTAGATAAAGGTTTCCTTGTCGAAGGCCTTCGGAAGGGAAACCTTTACTATCCATTACTCAATGCGGAAATGGAGCTGCATTTTGCGATGTTCTTTTCGAAAACATTTCGTTGAGCTCAGGAGCGAATCCAGAAATTCCCCGATAGGGGAGGGGGACGGTCCTCACATCGACTCTTCCGCTGCCACTGACCCTTTTTTCTGTAACTACCTAACCCTATTATAATCCTTTTCTTTCCTCTACGCACCTAACCCGCGACGCTGAACCGAGGAATTTTGCGCGGAATGGATTTAAGAACGCTTCCAGGGAGAAGAGGTCGATGGCCCTTATCCTACTTCCCCTGCCACTGCCTGAGCTCTGAAGAACACGCGACTGTGTTGTAAAGTGTGGTTCGATGAAAGTAAGTGGATTGTTAGTTTGTGATGTAGAGTAGCGCTGCCCAACTGGCGGCCCGCAGCATTATTTTATCCGTCTTGAGGCAGTGGTGTGTCCAGCGGAGGGTCAGAAGGGTCACTGCACCCTCTGACGCTGGAATCGGCTGTTGTGCCGCCTTTTTAAAATTTTTGTTAAATTGTTTTTTAAGAAATACGTTATATTAACATTTACGATCCGAACAAGTACTTTTGGCACAAAAAATGTATCGCTATACGATCGCTAGAATGTCTTCAATGTCAGAGGTTCCCAAGTGTGGCCACCAGACAATTTCGGTGCGGTCACATTAAAATTTCAACAATTGGAATTATTTAAATAAAAACATTTATTAATGATAAATAAGTAACCGTTGTCATTGAATTAGAAGGCATGTGTAAGTTTTTACATGATTATAGTTACATTTTCTGTAATATTTCATTGAAACGGCCACGAGGGATTGCTCGCAGTTGCGGCAACTACAAAATATCTCCTGAGAACCATTGTTCTATGCTGTGTCAGAATGGAAAAATGTTAAGGGAACAGTGAATAAATACATATGTTACGTGCCAACCCAAATATCGCGCGCCATAAGTTTTCCATCCCTGACCTAGAGTAACTCGGTTAAAATGCCTGACCTGAGGTATCGACGGCTGTCTGGGACGCAATGACCTATGGACCATAGGCTGTGGTGCGCTTTCCCAACGAACTCCAATAATAAATATCTCTGAAAAGGCGGAATATCAATGGCATTCCTTCATTTTTTCGGAGTCGACGTTTTAATTTCTCAGGACTTATAAAGAAGTTAGCGTAAACATTTAAATGTCTTCTTAAAATTATTCGGAGGTACCTCACGGGTAGTATAGATCAGAATGTCTTGGTGGACCAGACCCGTTCTTATAAGGAGAACCGCCCATAATCCCGAATTGAAATTTGAACCGGCTTTAAGATTCGTAAATGAATTGGTTAAAACTAAAAATTAAATCATTTTCCATTTTATATAGAAGTCAAAAGAAGTTTCCTGTGCTGAATATTAATTGTTCAGATATAATTAGCAACAGATCTGTGGTTGTATTAATGTCCTACTACAACCTTAATAGTAAATAGGTTAATATTCTTAGTTAAATATTTGTGTATAGTTTCAAAATTATCTTTAATGAACTCCCACACCACAAGCCCTTCCTAATTAGAGGGATTTCATGAAGCCAACCTCTCACGATCTCATCCTCGCGGATAATGAACTCGTCTTCCGCGGCCTCTCCTTCTGCCTTATTCAAAAGTTCAATCTCTCCTGTCATCGTCGTGGGACCCGGATTTTTTAACAAAATGGTTGGTGGGATATAAGATGCAAAAGGTTGAAAATCGCTGTACGAGAGCACAATTACGGTTTTGGTGAACTATGCCTCCATCCACTCCTTTCTGTCACGCCTCTCCTCCCATCCTGCGCTATCCTTGACCTACCCTTTATTCCCCACACATCATCACCATCCTGGAGGTAGACCTCTCAATTAGAGAAAGAAATATCCAGTGTCGGTATTGAACCCTGCAACCACCTTCGATAACTCCGATATGAAAGCTGCCACCCCTTCAACACTAAAATCTCAGTTACCCACCCCCGCCGAGGGTAGAGAATCTGCACGGAAGAGGAGTTTCTTGCCTAGAACATATTGCCATACCAACCGAAAGATTTTCTTTCTCTCGTGGTAGAATCGTGGCTATCTATAACCGCCAGCAAATAAAAAATATCTGCTTTAAAGCAGGTGTCTCAAACTCGCAAGCCGCATGAGGCCCGCGCGATGCATTTGTGCGGCCCGCGAAGCAATTTACTTTATACTACGCGACCCAAACTCAAATCTATTTCTTATCAAATATTTATATCAGCCTGCACGGTTGAGTTACCTACTGAAGAATGTTTATCCCACTGCCAGCAAGTTTCTTGCGTATCAGATGGACTTAACCCTAGACGCCAAATCTGGCATTTTTGTAATGACTGCCTGTAAGACGCGTAATAGAGCGATTCCTCTCTTGTGAAAAGGGAGAGTGAATATAATACAGAGAATACGAAAAGGTGTGAAGACTGGGAAAGTAATGAATGCGGCCCGGGGATCGTCAGAGAGCCGTCATGCGGCCCCCACACCAATGTGAGTTTGAGACCCCTGCTTTAAAGTAAGCCTTGAAATTGTATAGTACGCAAAAATTATGCGACTAATTCATCCGCCAATCGTTATTTTTACTATTTCAATCATCGGTTTGAGTGGTGGATTAACGTTATTATACATTGATTTGGAAAACTTTAGCAACGGGAACCCTATTGATGCAACCAATATATACGTTTCTTTATTAAATGATGGCAGTGTAATTTTACATCCGTCTAAAAGTAACTGTTAACAGAAAAAAAATCACATTAAGAATATTTAGTGTATTTTTAGCGCTCTTTTTTTAATGCGTTTATCGATTCACTTTGGCATCTGTTTCTGATTTTTTACAAAAAATACGCTTAGGTGCTGATATTTATTTGTTGTAGTATTGTCTTTTGATATAATGCTTTTAATGGGAATTTATAATCTATATTATGAGGCCGTCGATTTAAACCAAATATGTAATCTTATGATGACGTTATAATCCTAAAATAAGAAATATGCTTTCTTCATTGATTTTAACATAATGAAAGGCAAACTTTTGTAAATGTTTTCGAAAAAACAACTGCTTTTAACTACTGCAGAGATTTATAGAAGTGTAATGTGTAATTTGCACTGCGATTCTTTCCTCCCTGTTTTTAACTCGCAGAGAAAGAGGCAACGAATAGTGTAGAGTGCGGTGTAAAGTGCAAAGTGATAAAGCGGGCAATCTTAGGACAAAATAACGATTATAAAACTATTCACTCTTGTTAATCTGTTGCAAATTTTATAAAATGAAATATATTTTAGGCTAATTCTGTTATCTCATGAGCTTTATACATATATAATTTTCTTCTTTCGCTTGCCCTTGTTACATTAAATATCGAGTTGAAAAGATGCAGGTAACCTTCGGAAGGTTTTCAGGGTTTCCCTTCCGACTTTGGGCGAATGCCAGGGTAAGCTCCCCGTGTATATGACAAACATCCTCCTACCAGATGGCTTACAAACTGTTCGAATTATATAGACTTTCCATTCAGAAGAGACATCTAGCCTAAGCGGGCGTTGTCCTTAAAGACGTGTAATATGAGGTTCAATTGTTAAATGTTATTTGTTAAATCTATTGTTAAAAGACATATTATTTCCATGTTTATTGAGGCAATAAAAACTTTTAAAAGTCCCTTCTCTTAAGCAAATATACAAAATTTGTTTATTCGAATCAGTCTTGATCCCAATTTTATTATTTCAGATAATCTGAGTTTTATTATATACTAGTGTAATGCCCGTCAAAAATGACGGGAGGAAAGATACGATCGTTCAAACTATTTAGGGAGATCATATTAAAATCAGAAAAACTGTCTTGAAAATCGTTTCCCCCATCTCTCCCCCGTCCCTCTCCCCCACTCCCTCTATCTCGTATTAAAAGCATTCAAAACACGTTTATACCCATAAGGATGGAAATAACAATATGATATCGAGGCCTAACAATGGAATAGGTAGGCAAGGTAACATCCCGTCAAAAATGGAAAGATTTCCTCAAACTGTGCGAATTAAACGTTTAAATTGAGCGATTTCGAACTGTAGGCGGAAAAAAGATGAAAATAATAAGAAACTTTATAATGGTTTCTTCAAAATGGTTTATATCCGAAGATTGTAGATCAATTACTTCTAATTTTAATCTAAAAAAGAATGAAAGCATGCACGTCGAAATGTCCATTTTACGTGTTACTACGTTATGGGAAATGAAATTATCCCCTGGGTCTTTGATCTCAAGTTGGATACATTAAAACGTTTTAATATTATATTGTAACGCTATCCTGAAAATTTCATCAAATTCGGTTCAGTCGTTTGCGAGATATTAAGCTTCAAAAATATATGATATATGATGACCATTTTAGCGTAAATTATATAGTAACTATTTTGAAGTACGTCCCTAAAGTCACCTTAACTTCTTTGACAATATTTTTTCTAACTATGCCAACCAAGTTACGGACGAACTTGTGTACGTCTCTATCTTACTACTGCGCTTATGACTTATGCATCTCCTTCCCCTCCACTTCCCCTCACTTGTGGCTCGTGGTATCTCTCTGCGTACGACCAAGGTCACGCGTAGCACGCTAGGCAAGCAAAATTATAAACATAATTATTGAATTAAGCACCTCCAAATCGCCATGAAGTCTATGTTACTCGCAGTATAAAATTATACACCTATGCTAAGTTTCGTGATGATATCTTCAAAAGTGTGGATTTGTATAGCGTTCAAACAAAAACAGAATTTCAGATATATATATATATATATAAATTTGCGCGTAAATTATATGATAACTATTTTGAAGTACGCTCCTGAAGTCAACTCAACTTCCCGGAAAGGGAGTAAGGAGTATATACTTCAGGCAATTCGTTCAATTATTACGCGGCTCTTTTAATGAAGTGATATTCAGAACGAGAGGGATGAATGTATATATAGACAAGACACGTCAAACTCGAAGAGTCGTCAGCGCCACATTAAAGCTATAGATGTTATAGAAGGAATTGCAGTTGCTTATTGAGGGCCAGATTTGGAAAAAAAATTATTTAATCTAGAAGATTTGACGGAATTTTTGGCATTAAAAACAATAATTGTGAGAACATGCTTTATTGGTCCTCACTAATAATGACAGAACATTGTATCCTTTTTCATAAAAGTAAAGCATCCATATAAAATATAGAACGCTTTAATTGTTTTTTGTATGTATTTTTGGCTAACCAACCCCTAAGATTATTATAGCCATAACTACTTCCATACCGGACAAACACAGAAAAGATTAGAGAAACCCGGTGCCGGCAATAGGCTACTCTTTACGAAGAGCACCAAGGGTGCCAACTGCTTAACGTCGCTTCCGAAGGACGGAGCGCTGACAAACGCGTTCTCTTAATGTAGAATCGACCGAACATGCCTTCATACATACAATTTTCGTAGTTTTTGCCGGCTATAGTTACCGGAAACGCAAAAGATGCCGCGAGAGCTGGCGTAGTCCGACATATGCCAAGGTATAATCATAGTTCTTCCAGGTAAGCATTTCGGGGGTATTGGTTCCGGTTTGGAGTGCGTTCCGATTTCTCTTCTCTTTGCGGTTTATCCAGTTATTAAATAATGCATTATAGAATGGAAGATCTGCGTTTAAAAAACAGCCGTATAGGCACTCGGAATGCATGCCACGCGTAAAGGTCTTAAAAAAAGACTATAGTCTTGCTATTCTATACGACGAAGTCTTATTTTAACCTACTAGCCCCTCATCTAGCGTTTTCCGCATGCAGGATGTTTGTGTAAAATACTGTGCGTCCTATGATTTTCAAGTAGTTCTTTCAGCTGTATTGTCCTTTGTATACGGCGATGTGCATATTTTCCTGATCGGTCCCAGTGAATTCTCCGAAATAGTTCATTATTGTCATTAATATTTATATTTTGTACATTTTTCTGGTATTTATTACTGAATTTCAGTTTTTCGAAATGTTTTAGGCCTAATCTTTGTTAATTTTTTCATTTGTATTCCATAGTTCACCATGCGTATTTTTGTTGTCGCCACGTAAAAACACGGGAAATGCATCTCTTACGGTGATTCCCGCAATAAAATTTTAAAGTCCTATGTCTCAGGTTATGCGGTATTTTACGAATTACGCCTCAATAAAGATCGTTTTGCACCTTCTCACCGTTGAAACTAATAAAATTAGAAATACAAGATTAAAGCAATTTTTAACTCATGTGTCAAGAGCCACTGACTTCGATCACAAAGAGGACGGTAATTCCATGTTAATGCTTTCTTTGTGTTTTGTACAGGCTCAGGATGTCGTCGCCTACTTGGAGTGTTCCGAAGATCACTGCTTCATTTTTCCGGCCATGTGCTTCGGGCGAAAACTTCACCATCATATGCAGCGTCAATAAGAAAATACCGAAATCAGCTGTTCAAACGCGTGCAGCGGACCTGAAGGCGCCACGGGAATGACCCAGTCTCGAGAACAACGAAGGAGTTGGTGTTCGCCAACTTGAAATTGTGTAGACTCCACGGATTTACGACGCAGTGACAGGAGTGTAATTATGTACTTGTGATACGTATTGTACTACTAAAATCCTATATTTGTATATATGAGTAAAAATTGTAAATAAATCTACTTGTATTTAAAGTTTTCGAGTCAATTCTACGTCCTATCCCCAAAATTCTTCTGGGTAGATACTGGAAGCGAAAATCGATTTAAAAACGTTAAGTTTATCACGCATATAAGCGATATAAAATTCGAGAAATGCATTTAAAATATTCCATTTAGTGGAAATAACTCTAATTAAAACTTATAGTCCACTATGGGTTCGCCGAGACCATCTTAATATATAACAAAGGTAACCACAAAAACAAATTCAGTCACACGGGATGATTCAAACTCGCGCGCTTAGTATTCGTAACCAGATATGTTAGCCAACCCTCTACCGTGGCTATTAGAATTAATACCGCAGTGGCAACCTGGCCCATTCACCGCCTTCAACTAATCATGCGCCATTTACTGGGCAGGTGGCGGAAATCGGAACTAATTTGAGGTGACTTAGTGGTCGTTGAAGGTTAAATAAAGGTCAAACGCAGTTTTTGGTCTACTTATACAGGTTTTTCAAAAATTTCGGTTTTTCCTCAAAATTTTCAAGAAGTGAAAGTGGCCTTCTGTTCAAGGTCACTACCTCTGACGTCACAGTTCCCCTCCTCCGCCCCTCTGACGTAGCAGCTCCCCTCCTCCCCCCTCTTGACGTAACAGTTCTTTGACGTCATATTTACTAATTCAATAGTCTCGCTGTTGGGGAGAGTTACGCCATATTATTTTCTAGCTCAGCGGTGGAGCGTTAGCATAACAAGTGAATAACGCTTCCATTTCCATTCTTGATGGGCAATTGTCACGAAACACGAAGAAACCATTGTTTTGATATGACTAAAGATTTTTTCTATCTAATTCTCTTTATATTGTAAAATCTTTCTCTCAAACCTGGCGTGAAGTAATATTTTAAAATAATTTATTAATAGAGACTATACCCTATATAATAGGTAATTGAAAAATAAATAAAAAATTTTGTTGACAATATATTATTTCACACATTTTTATTTATGCAGTTATAATGATGTAACCTAAAAAGTTTTAAAACATTTAAGTAATAAACATAACTTTTTATGCAACAAAAAGGAAATCAGTATACAAAACTTTTATTAGAACAGCTGGCTGGTCAGGTTGAAGACACTATGATCCAAATGACCCCTTTATTTTCCCGGTAGCCATTTGGAATGCTCTTCAAATTAGGCGTTCGCCTAATTGCATAAAATAACTGAAGGGCGACAGTGACTGGAAGAAAATCAGCAACTTCCACGGTGCTCATCACGACGGATCTGAAACGAGAAACAGAAATCAGCTAAAGAGGTAACCCGCTCCTCTCACTTCAATTATAACGCACAAAAGTATGGTGTTTTTATCTTTTTCACCAGCAAAAACAATCTTGTTTATGATATTATAATAAAACCAATTCAAAAGAATTCCCCTTTACTTTGAAACGTGAATATATCTTACTCGTACATTGGTTTCCAATATCTTTTCTCAATTCCAAAACATTTAACGGATTTCTTTCTGCTTGAAAAAGCTATCCATATTTGCTAAAAAGTGAATTAATGGTATTCAGAAGAAACTGAATAACATTTCGTTCCTTTTTGGTAACTTAGAACTTATAAATATAGAAGCATCACTTCACACAAACCAACATGCAAACGTATTTTGTATTTGTCATTTGAAGTCCAGGAAAAACTTTGCCGTATTCTCTGTATATTAATGAAATTCATGAAGAATTTCCGTTTCTGCTGTAAGAAAGTGATAATTGCGTACCAACTCTCTCAATAAATCAATACCTTCACGTAAAACTGCTATTCATCTGGCTGATATGCGGCTATTTTGGCAGTCGCTCGGGTAATTTTGAGACTAATACAGTACACCCCTTCGTCGTTCAAGTAAGGCAGGTATGTCGAACTGACAGCCGCACTTTCTATGCCTTAGTGCGGCCCGAATGCGAATTTTCGTTTCGACTAAATCGTTAGATTTTACATAAATACAGGTTCCCGACTTACGAGCATCCGTAATTACTGTCAGCGCCAAAATTATGTAGACTCGAGTTTGAGGCTTAATATCTCAAAAACGGCTCACGGGATTTTCACGCAATGCATATTATCGTGTAGATAATTTTGTTCTGCGTATAGCATAGCAGAATTTTTTAAAATTATTGTAAGGTATGTTTTTGGAGTGAGAATGAAAAATGGAACCCTTTTTTGAGCGTTGCGGCGGCTGGCGTCACTTTGCCGGTTTGTAATAACAAAAGGGATCTTAAAATGAGATGAAAATTTAATGGAATCTGCGTCGTAGTCGTATAATTAAGTCTACACAATTTCAAGCGTTTAACTTTATTTTTTACGGTATTTTATTCAATTTATGAGACCGTGTTTTCTCCGTAAGAATACGGCTTGGAGGCACGCCACCTACACTGTCGTCTTCCTCTCGGTATTCCTATTCCGAATCAAGTAATATCACTAAACTGAAATGAACACAATATTTTATACAGAATTTTATATTTTTTGAAAGCGAAAGCTGGGCGAACGCGACGTTTTCTGCGGTTTTGGAGCGCAGCGTTGCCAATAACCTTGCGTTTTCCCTGGGGTTTACGCTGCAAGCAGAAATGAGTCTGCAGTAATGGTTGTCGTGATGGCCGAGTCTCTGGCTATGACTCACAATCAGAAGACTCCCGTGGTGACACTCAAATAGACAAAAATGGTTCTGTGGGAATGCTTTCTCAGTCGCAGTATTCCAGCTGCAAAGTGCACTTCTGTGAAGATGATATGCCTCCCCGTGAACGGTTTTCTGAGCAAGAGATTCGAATGATATTGAGTGCAATATGTTTTTTTCAGCTTGAAGGCGAAAAGCGTGGAGAAAAGCGTTGCCCTGTGTATAAATGTGTCCGAATGTTTAGGATCGGTGAAAAAAAATGGTGCGGAAAATGCAGAAATTTTTCAAGAGACTTCGAGCGGTAATACACCTCCTCCGTCTAAGAAGCAGTTTAGAACAAATTTTAGTGAGCGTCCTTAAATTTATGCAGATCATTTTACGCTCGGTGTGGTTCGCCGAACCATTCATGATTTTTACTTAAGAAAAATATTTCCGACGGTCGAGAAAGTGCGGCAGAAACTTGAAGAGTCAATGACAGACTTTCCGAAAATGAGTAAGACCACGCTGCGATGACTGATGATCGATCTTGGATTTAAATTCAAGGGAATGAACAAGAAACCTATTCTTATGGAATCGGTGAGTGTAGCGGCTACTCGTAATATTTTTCTTAGAAGAATTCGCCATCTCTGGGAGAAGGGTTACAATATAATTTATACGGATGAGACTTGGTGCGGCCAGAACCACTCCGTTCGTTACGCGTGGCAGGAAAATGTTGTTGCAGCCCTCCAAAGTGACAATAACAATTACGATCTATATCGTGGACACATTCAGGAGATTGATGGTTGGCTATGTGGGATTTAAACATTTTTAAAACTGCCGTTGGAGGTCCAAAGCCCTTATTAAAACAGTTGATGTACAGAACGGACACTTTACGCGCGGTCTCAGGTATTGGCAACGCCGCGCTACAAAACCGCTGAAAACGTCGCGTTCGCCCCGCTTTTGCTTTCAAAAAATATAAAATTCTGTATAAAATATTGTGTTCATTTCAGTTTAATGACATTACTTGATTCGGAATAGGAATACCGAGAGGAAGACGACAGTGCAGATGGCATGCCTCCAAGCCGTATACTTACGGAGAAAACACGGTCTCATAAATTGAATAAAATACCGTAAACGAATAAAGTTAAACGATTGAAATTGTGTACACGTAATTATAAGACTACGACTCAGATCCCATTAAATTTTCATTTCATTTGAAGATCCCGTTTTGTTATTACAAACCGGCAAAGTGACGCCAGCCGCCGCAACGCTCTAAAAAGGGGTCCATTTTTCATTCTCACTCCAAAAACATACCTTAGAATAATTTTTAAAAATTCTACTATACATACACTAAAACGCAGAACAAAATTATCTACACAATATGCATTGCGCGAAAATCCCATTAGCCGTTTTTGAGATATTAAGCCTCAAACCCGAGTCTACATAATTTTGGCGCGGACAGTACCATAAGGTATTTTAATAAATAGGGCATACGGTCGCCAACTCGCACGTACGAATGTTTTTCTCTCGAGAATTAATCGCGACCGCGGAGTGTAGCGTCAACCCTCTACGGAAGTGTCCTTCGACACAGTGGCCCGTTACGTTCTAAGTTACTTTACATCCGACGATCGGAAGGGTAATGAAATACAAAACGAATGTCTACAACAGTATTGTTTTCTACTATTATTCAGAGCAAATATAGATTTGTTTAATTGTGGGTTAAATAGGCATTTGTGGAGTGACTTGGGAATCTAACCACCCATTAAAAAATATTGTCCATGGTTCCGAGTTCCTAACAAAAGACTAACTTTTGGAACGTTCTTAACTCGGCGACCTCCTGTCGGTACTTCATTTTTGTGAAATGGTGACAATTTTTTCATAGCTACTATGGTACAGTATAACGCGTTTTCTAAATTATAGTTTTTTGTAAAATAGACACAATCTTCCAGAAAAAGTCTTATTTACAACTCTTGGTCTAATTAAACAACTGTAATCCTAATGAGGCCCTGATGCATCTTCGAGTTTATCATGCCTAGCGAATGTTGTTCCGGATAAAAGTGAAAGGTAACGACACAAATCACTCGTTGAAACGAGGAAATCTAAGATCAGTTTACGTTCACTTGAGACGACACTGTTACTAATAAAACGCGCCCAATTCTACCGCATGATTATATAAAAATAATGAGCTCAACACTTATGCAATAACATTTTTAAAATATAGCCTATTATGATGGATTGCCACTACGAATAACAGAGCCACCCCGAGGAAGCGCGAAAAAAACTTCAATAGGGACTCTGAAAGAGAAATAAACCACAGTAACGTACTGGTCGAGTAAACAGGGCTTATCGAAAATGCTCGATGCCTTGGAGCTGCAGGGTATTTATTTACAATCCCAGTCATAATCAGAGATTTAAGTGATATCCAGAACCGTATAGAAAGATGGCGGGACCCGGTGCCAAGTGAACGCGAGAAACCTCTTACTCGACAAAAAATTTTAATAAAGCAATCTCTTTCACTATGGCAGTGTTGATATTTCCCCGATTTTTTTTAAATGCGTGGGCTCAATAACTACAACAGATTTTTTTGAGCGCGAGGTCTCTGTAAGTACCGGGCCCGGCTCAGTTGGCACTGCCATCACACAAACCCTGTTATGTCTTACTAACAAAGGCACGCACATGCAGAAAGAAATGATAGAAAAACGCCTAGGTAGGTATTTTTAGCCTTCCGCCTTTTAGGGACGTTTCGCTTCCAGCATGAGCGCCTATTCGGTTTGTCCATCTGCATGTTTGTTCTCCACTTCTACAGAACGGATTTTCATGAAATTTGTTATTAACAACTTACAGTCAAAGATAATAAGAACACAAACGAATCACGTAAGTCAATCAGGGGTAGCACTTTACTGGTAACAAAAATGAAATTTCCGTCATATCTCGTAAAGTATTGCTCATATCATTACACGGGGCAGAGTGTTATACATAAACGAGGGAGTAGAGTGGGTTTGCCAAAAGCAGGGTCTGTATTTCATGAATCCGAATTGCTGGATTGCGGATAGGGATCTCGGGCGTGATGGAGTGCACCTCAATAGGAGAGGCTGTATGATATTTGCTGGTGTTTTAAGGGATGTGATTAGAAATTACAAGGCGACCAGTCAATCTCATGTAGAGAAGGGAAACTAAGTGGTGACATAGGAGGTGTTAATATGGGAGGGCGGGTAAATGTGAGTGGGGAGGTGAGTAATGAACGTGAGCGGCAAGAGGAAGCATGGAGGTCAATCGATATTCATGGACGTGCAAATGGAACTCCAAAGAAAGAAGCAGTCTACAGAGGTGAGACTCCGGAAGGTGAAGATTGTGGAGGCTTGGTTGTCTCATCCGTCGGGAGCCAGGGAGAAGGCAGCGGAGGACGCGCAGAAGTGCAGAAGGGAATAAAAGAAGAATGGGAAGGAGACGTAAAAGAACTTAAAATCAACAAACTAGAAGGTAAGGGATTAAAGATTCTCCAGGTTAATTGTCGAAGTGTTAGATGTAAACGAGATAATTTTCTGTCTTTAATTGGGGTTTGTAAACCAGATTGTATCATAGGCACAGAATCTTGGTTAAATCAAGACATATACTCAGCAGAAATTTCTCCATCAGGCTTTACGGTGTACAGAAGGGACCGGGATGAAAGAGGGAGAGTAGTCTTTATTTGTATAAAAAGTTAAATTATGAGTAAGTTAGAGTGGAAAAGTGTGGAATATGAAATGTTATGTGTCAAGTTATATTATGGAAACTGTAAAAAAGGAATTGATATCATAGGTGTCTATAGGAAACCTAATAACGAAATAACTATGCTGGAGGTTCTGGCTGATAATTGTTCGGAAAAAGTTAACAGTTATACGTTAATTGCCAGGGACTTAAACCTCCTCCACGTTCGATGGGATGGGCAAACAGAATGTGAAGGGAAATTTCAAACTATTGTTAATAGGCTAACCCAGGAGGAGGGTTTTATTCAAATAGTGGATGAACCCACGAGGGGACAAAATATATTAGATGTTTTTCTTTTAAAACCTTGCATAAAACCCGTAAACTTCGAAATAATTCCTGGATTAAGCGATCACTCTGCAGTAAATATAATATTAGAAGATTTTGAGACACAAGCATTTAGTGAAATGATTACTCCCATTTGGCGATACAAAAAAGGGAACGCTGAAGGTTTCAAATTATTTTTAAGAGAAGCTTATCCACAGTGGGCTGGAACAGGGGCAAATATAAATGATATGTGGCTAAGATTTAAAGATATAATTTTTGAGGCACTACTGAAATTTGTTCCAAAGAAAATTATTAAAAATAATAGTGATCCTGAATACTACAATGGGAAAATTAGGAGGTTAAAGCGTAAAGCTAGAAACGTTTATAATAAAAGATGTTTAGGAGATGCATATCTTTGTGAGTACAAAAACATAATAAAAACTTTAAACACTGAAAAAAAGAAAGCGAGGGAAAAATATTTGCTGGGAATTCTAGATAAGAAGAATACAAATAAATTTTACAAATATATTAGAAGGAAAAAGGACAACACGGAAGAGTTAGCCATGATTGAAGACAAAAATGGTACAATTGTTTTTGAGGATGTGGGCATACCCAATGTCTTGAATAACTGGTATGCAAAGGCTGGAAATATAAATGTCATAGAAGAAAATAAAAAATCTACACCTGATGAGGCAGGATTAAGAGCAAAAAAAGTAGCCTATATTAAAGTAACAGATCGAGAAATAATCAAAATTATTTCAAAAGAAAGCTCAAATAAATCAGTAGGACCAGATAATATATCAATAGATGCTCTAAAACTATGTCAAGAAGCAGTGATCCCATATTTTAGAACCCTTTTCAATGTGTCAATCAATAACCAGGCACTACCTTCTGATTGGAAAGAAGCTAATGTTATTCCGGTATTTAAAGGTGGAGATAAATCAAAAGCAGAAAATTACAGACCAATAAGTCTAACGTCGGTAACATGTAAGGTGATGGAAAAAGTGATAGCTCAATATATCCGTAAATATTGGGATGACAAAAATTGGGTTTAAAAACCAATATGCTTTTAGTAAAGGGCACTCCTGTGAGATGCAACTAGTAGGTTTATATCAAGATATTGTTGAAGTCATTAATGCAGGGGAAGTCGATGCAGTAGTCATAGACTTTAAAAAAGCGTTCGACATCGTATCATGTCTGCTTATTTGAAAAAATAGATAAACTAGACGTAGACTGGAGAGTGAAGGGTTGGATAAAAGACTTTTTGAATGGGAGAAAGTAGAGGGTAAAAATAAAGCAAGCATATTCAGTAGAAATAATTGTTACACCAGGCATTCCTCAAGGGAGTGTTTTGGGTCCATTGCTATTCCCGACTTACATTAATGACTTACACAAAGTATAGACTCTGACTGAAGGCTATTTGCGGACAATTGTGTCATATATAGAAGAATAAGAGGAAGAGACGATAAAGATATCTTACAAGAGGATTTGGGTAAATTGGAAAACTGGATAAAAGTCAACAAGATGGACATAACGTTAGGAAAAGTACACAAATAACTTTCACAAACAAAAAGAACACTGAATTAAGGAATTATAAATTACTCGGAGATTTGTTATTAAAGGGTGACAACATTAAATACCTGGGCCTTAACATATCGTCAAATCTAGGACGGGGCCAACATATTACAAATGTGGTGAAAAAGGCATTTAAAAGCCTTCACTGGATAATGAGGAACCTGGGAGGGAGTAACAAGAATACCAAGGAATTGGCTTATAAAAGTATAGTGAGGCCAATACTTGAGTATTCTAGAAATGTATGGGATCCTTGGGAAACCACGTATGTAAATAAAATTGAAAAGGTCCAAAGAAAAGCTGCACGATATGTTCCGAATAAATTCAAAAGAAAAGATAGTGTATCAAAGATGATAGAATTATTGGGGTGGGAATCATTACAAACAAGAAGGAAATTAAATAGACTGTGTGGAATGTACAGGATCGTAAGTAACGAGGGGGGATGGAAAAATTTCAGTAGTAGTTTAGAAACTCCTAATTTTTACAGTAAAAATGATCATAAATTTAAAATCAAATACAAACCTCAAAGACTAGAAGTTGTAAAAAACACCTTTCTGAACAGAGGTATTCAAGAATGGAATGAATTACCTGGAGATATCTTCGACCCCTTTCCTAAAAACCTGAAAGTCTTTAGGAAGAAGTGCAAAAAGTATTTGGTCTAATTGATAAAATCATAAATGAGTTATGAAATTGACATGGTGTTAATGTTTCTATTGTACCATTACCACCAGGCTAAGAGTCTAATTGTAGCGTGAATACGTAAATAAATAAATATCAAAATATTTTTCAAATAAAACTTGTAGAACTAGTAAAATAGTGCGTTTCTTTTCCTATACATTTTTATCGTAGGAGTAGCCATTATCAAGAAAATCAAACAAGAATGTCTTAGTTCGAGTCGAACTTAGAAAATTTCTTGCATGGTTATTTCATTGTTGTTAGCATAAACAATATCAAGAAATACGTTTAATTTCCCTATGTGTGCATGCAATATTTTTAAATAGGAAGAAAATTATTTATGATTAAGAAA
Source organism: Uropetala carovei (assembly GCA_036926305.1). NCBI lineage: Eukaryota > Metazoa > Arthropoda > Insecta > Odonata > Petaluridae > Uropetala > Uropetala carovei. The sequence goes on along the minus strand of JAXCHB010000181.1, from coordinate 2,931,045 downwards.
AAAACTTTAAAACGAACATGTATATCATACATTTCAAATACTCCATTGCACGAAACGTGCCCATTTGTAATATGCTGTAGACTTTCATAACTTGTTTTCTACTTATGAGAACTTCCTCTTCTATGGGTATATTAGCGCTTTCTGAATTTTTCACAATCCCATCACACCGGCTTATAAAATCTTGCAACGTCAGGAATTTATCGGAATTCAATCAAAATCTCAAATATCGCTGGAATGCTTAAAAAATAATGAAATCAATATTAAAAATGCCCAATACAAATAAAAGAAAAACAAAATTAACAATACTTTCTAATTTTTAATTTCTATTTATTGAGTTGGAATAATTATAAATCGAAAAATCAAGTCACTTTATGACAGCCTAATTCTTACGTAAAATTACACCGCTATAAGAACACTTCAACAGGTCACCTACAGCTTGGACTGATCCTGTGTCCAAGTGAAAGAACTAAGAAACAAGCCGAGAAAATGATTAAAGGAGAACTCGACTCAGTATAATAAAATAGCATTTCAGTACATTTAGTCGGTTTACATGAAGAATTATTACGCTCCCAATTATTTAAAAAGTATAAAATATATTTGTTTGAATACTAGTTTTTAATGTGATTCCAGTCACATAGATACTGCCTGGGCGAAGCCTGTAGGCCCGGAAGAGATTGAAGTTGAGACCAAAATGTTAAGAGTTAAACTCTGACATCCGTGCATTTAAATCAGGCATGTAAAACTCGAAGAGATAGCAGGGTCGAATTAAAACGATGGATGTTATAGAAGGGCTGCATTAGGACTGCAGTTACTTTATGAGAGTAAGATTTGGAAAAAAGTGATTTATTCTAGAAGACTGGATGCCTTTTTTGGCATTAAAAACAGCAATTTATCAAACATGTTCTACACAACCTCAGTAACAAAGACAGAATATTGTCCTCTTCATAAAAAGAAAGCATTTATATAAAATATTGTGTACTTTAATTCAATCAAATGAGTTTTTGGGTTGTAGTTAGGGAAAGAAATGGACTCATGTGGCCCACGGGCCGCCAGTTTGACATACTGGTTTTAAATTAAAAACTCACTAAATTCTTTCATACACATCATATAACAAACTAACTCCCTCTAAGAATAGGAAGGAGACAACTCAAATCTAATCACTTAAATATAAAGTCACCAAAAGTTAATATCTTTCCCTTTTCTCTCTGCTTCAACTACTTACCATCCGAATGTAATGTAATAATACAAAATATGAACATTAAGATGTGAACAAAGTGAATCTGAAAAGTTATGTGAAATAAAATCATAAAACAAAAAATTATTGTATAGATTTTGTTTACCTTTCATTATGGCCAACTACCATGGTCAGGAAAATTCCATAGTCCAGCATGACCTATTTCCCAAGGGCACTGGATTAAAGTGCCTGTACTATATTACCTTTTCTATTTCATCTGTTGTATTGCTTAATTTCCCTCCAAATTGTTTGTCTTCTTCTATTACCCATTTCAAAAACTGTTTATGTGGGTTTGGATCAGCATTTCCCTACCTTTTGAACTCTGTGGACCACTTCAGCAACCCTTGCAAGCCCTGCGGACCACCTCATTTCTTACACTAACCTACTTACTGTATCTATGTTTAAGAAAAGGAGTTACTTGGTTACGTATTTTATTTGACCATTTTGAAATATATTACACATGCTTCAGCATGTTTGACAATCACCTGATTATTTTTGTTTTATTCAAAGAAATATTTTCAACATTTGTGCAGGAAATATTTTTGAAATATGAAATAATTTTACAGACTTAATTAATAACAATATCCAATACGTTATAGTGTAAAATTTGCATAACTTCTCCCAAAAAAGTTCCAACTAAATATAAGGTGAGGCCTAAAGAAAAACTACATTTTGGAAACCTCCGCGAGCCACCAACAAAACTTTAATGGACCACAAGTGGTCCATGGACCATACACTGGGAAACGCTGGTTTGGATTGTATGCAGTGTTTCATTCTGATGTTCAGTATAGACATTCCCAGTCAGTACCGTAACTACGGGGGAGCAAGCAGGGCATCTGCCCCAGGTGCAAATAAGTAAGGGGTGCAAAAAATAAATAATAAAATAATAACTAAATAAACTATAGAAAATAATTTTTTAAATGGGGAGAGGGTACATATTTAGTAGTTTGCTCTGGTTAATAAAATATCTAGTTACAGTACGGTTCCCAGTAAGCCATCTAGAAGTTGCCTGGTTGACGAATTAATCTGCACTTTGATGATCCAGGGAGTTCTTACTCAGTGCTATACAGTATAGCAGTTTCCCAACAGAGGAGCAGCGGAAAGTGATTAAATAAATAAATTAACAATTTAGAAATGAGGATAGATCATTAAGTCAACAATTTCCCTCTAATAAATTGATAATGGTGTAGCACTAAGAAATGAATGTGTCCAAACATTATGATACAGTGGGTTCCACTTATTATAATCAAGTCGGGAATCCGTTGATTCAATTAAATGGCTGATTCAATAATCCGGAGTCTGCATGTTTTAGTTATGGCAAATAAGAAAATGTTAGAATAAAGTTCATATCTCTTTCGTATATAAAAATTACCTGGTTATGCTAATTTTTGAGAGATAAGAAAGTTTATAACAAATAAAATTTTAAATGCAAATTTCACTTTTCCTGTTATGACAATGTCATCTTCTGTCAATAGGAACTTCAACCATGCTGTCATCTATCGAATTCAATCTACTGAACTCTTCCTCAACTTCCTCCTCTTCGGTTTTCATTTCTGCTCGACGTGATGAAAATCTGCTTTTCCGTAGCATTTTGCAACTTTAGGTATACAACCCAGCATTCATTCATTGCCGCACGATTCAATAAACTGAAATAAGTGATTCCAATAATGGGAGGTTTTTTAAAATGTTACATACAAAATGGTTTTGGTTTTACGGTTTTGATTCAATATAGCGGCTGATTCAATTAGCCACTGATTCTAATACGTGGAACCCACTGTACCAATTAAAATATAAAACCTTTTTTCAAGTTGAAGATGGCATGAAATTCTACAGAAAGTTGGAAAACACTGCTATACTGTATCTGCAAATGATGGTCTGGTCAGTTTGTAAACTCTAATACAGAAGATTCAACATGCATATTACAAGCTTATTTAGAAAATGAGCAATAGAGAATATGGGAACCAAGACTTCTTTTAGCCTTGCAATTCATTTTCTGTTGCACATGAGAGAATTAGAGTAAACATTGAGACAAGTAACGCACATCAGTTAATGCTAGTTAGATCACAAAGTACAAATTAATATCATTCCCTTCAGACTTTTATCTAAATAGGAGTTTTCTTAAATTCGATGTCATCTTTCTTTGTGGAGAATATGATATATTCCAGTGATGGCAGTTTTTGCTTGCATACCAAAATTACAAAATTTGGTTTCTCTTTAACCTACTATTCATTGAAAATCCACCCAAAAAGAAATTTTATGGTTTAACCATGATCATTTTTTCTCAGACTAGAGCTCAGAAAACAATGCATTGATTACATAAAATTCAAGTTATCTAAAAAGATACATTGCCCAAGATCATTTATGAACAGACTACAATTATGGAGCAACTAGCTTCTCGACCCTGGGCAAAAGGTTACTATTATAGAGTATTTATCAAAATAGTTGCAATCTCGCTAGATATAGTCTTTTATATTTAGTCAGAAACGGAAAACTATTAAGTACACAGCAAATAAGTGATTTTTTGCTGAGTGCCAAACAAAATCATCTCACATACCTAAAGTGGCATGCATGCCATAGATTTGCCATCCATGGTAAATTTTAATCCAAATCCTGATTTTCATGAAAATTCAAGTCATTTTACTTTACTTTTTTTTGACAATTCTTCCATCAATTCCAACGGAAATAAAAAATAATTCAGCTAACACTTCCAAAGATAAATAATTACTATAAATTTTGTCTACATCGATCCTGATAAAAATACAGGCCGTATTTAAGTGTAAATTTGGTCAGCACTACTTTATTTGAAGCACTGGTAATGTTCAGAATGAAAAATGTAAATCGACCACGTCATACAGGAATTTCAGTGGGCATGAAACCCCTCAAGAAATTTCTCAACTTATGGCATCATATCATGAAAGTCTCATTGTCTTTCTGTGCATTTTCTCCTAGCATGTCTGTTGATCAAGTACAACTGAAATTGAAACATTCATACTGTAGTATTTTACAAAATACAGTAAACGCTTGCAGTTCTCAAGGAAACATAGTGAACAACAAGATCTTGATTAAATGAGAAATAGGGAGTAAGGGACTTAGGTTAGCAGAGCCTATTTTTTGTTAAGAGATCCACCTTTTGTGACAAACATATACATAATCCTAAAATCAGGCATGGATGACTAACTAGTTATCTATAATATAATCTAGACACCATCATCTCACTGCATGACACTTATGCATTGGTTCAAATTCCTCCAATTACATTTAAACTTAATGAATAATCACTCTGTTATTATTAAAGTAGTTTATAAAGAAGCAAAATCATTAAATGTTTAAATTATATTATAGTGTCTATGATTAAACTAGCTAACAGACAAATACAAAATGAAACACAGTAGAAGCATTTTTGTTAAATTCTGTTAATAGAACTGCTGAGAATGATGAAGTATGATATATTGTTATACATGCCTCAGCTCTGCCTATTTAAATAAAAATTTGAAGTTTTTCTTAAGGAGGTTTTATACCAGGGTGATTGGTGACAGTGACCTGATTTGACGGCAACTGAAGTTGCCAACAAATCACTGTCACCAATGTATTTATATCAAAGCAACTGATTTTTGATGGCGATATATTTATTTTTCCCTAGTATCAAACATGTCCTAAAGCGAAGAGGATATACTCCTTTACTGCACATTACGATGGCAGCATCGCCGTAGTAAGCAGAATGATAGAAGATTTAATATTCACCAACTTAATATTTTTAATTTGCCACATAGCTCTTTTACGAGGGGCATTTCAAAAGTTCTGCACACTTTACACCTGTTCTCAAACAAAACATTTATTTGACAAAATACATTTACAGGTCTTCAAAGTAATCTCCATTCTGCTTTATCACCGCTGCCCAATGTTTGGGTAAGTCTTTTATTCCTGTCAGCAAGCATTTTTGGTTGATATGTCTGATACGTCGAGTCACTTCAACAGAAACTCCTCAAAGGTACGGAAACGTTTCCTGCAAAGTGTTTCCTTCAGCTTTGGGAACAAATCAAAGTCTGGATGGCTCATGTCAGGACTGTACGGTGGGTAAGGAAGCACTTCCCATCCATACTTTTCGAAAACCTCAGACACTACACCAGCAACATGTGGCCTCACATTGTCATGAAAAATGTGGACATCACCCGCGAGCACGTCAGGCCTTTTGGCACGAATTTTCTGAGACAAAATTTCTTGCAGGAACTTCCTGTAGTAGGCTGCTGTCACTGTAGACCCTGCAGAGACTCTGTTCATCACAATCACTCCATTCTTGTCGTAAGCCATTAACATCATTAGCTTAACTTTTGATTGCTGATGTCTGTATTTTTTTTTTGATGAGGAGAGGTTGAGTGTTTCCACTGGGAGGATTGACTTTTCAGTTCCAGTTCAAAATCTCGTACCCATGTTTCATCTATGGAAACAATTCTGTTCAAAAACTTTTCACCTTCAGTCTCATAACGATGCAGCAGTTCTTCTGCAATCCTCTTGCGAGCTGCTTTCTGGTCTTCTGTCAACTAGTGTGGGACCCACTTGGCGGCAACTTTTCTCTTCTGCAAAATTTCGGTCAGAATTCTGAACACAGAAGTGGTTGACATGTTTGCTTCATGTGCAATTTCCTCGCATGTTTTGTGTCCATCTTCTTTCAGCAGGGTGTTGACGATAATCGCCGATGTGTCATCCGTTGCTGTCGATGGTCTGCCACTTCTTGAATCGTCTTCAATGCTTGTCCGGTCTTCACGGAACCGGGATGCTCACCATGATACTGTGCTGCGATCCACTATATCATCTCCACAAACTTCAAGTAGAGCACTGTTAATTTCAGTAGGGTTTTTTCCACATAAGGTTTCAATTTTGATGTACGAACGCTGGTCACCACGGGATATCCGACCTGAACCAGTTTCACTCTCCATTCTGAACAACTACCATTCACAATTAGAACACCTGAAGCAGCCAACGACCATACAATGTTATAAAGAGATGTCTGGCTCACAACTGATGCCAAGGTTGCACTATTTCATCAGCCCAATAGCCACGCATGCGCAGTGTGCAGAACTTTTGAAATGCCCCTCGTATATTCAGTCGAGAGTTAAACCAACAGCCTAAAAAATTTCACTTGTTTTAGCGAATGAGCAAAGAAAAAGGAGACAGGGATTACTGTTTTAATAATACGTTTTTGGAAAGCTTTACCCAATGTTCTACGAATATGAACTCATATTCAAACACCCTTCTTGCAATTGCCTACACTCCAGGGGCAAAATATGAGTGTACCTGTTTAGCTGATCTGAAAACTTTACCCAAAAGTAAAAACAAAAAGTATGGCTTATAAAGAAGTGTTGGACCCTACATTTTAGAATATTATCATTAAAATTTACTAAACTTTGTATGGTTTTTAAAAAAAAAGTAAAATGTTAAAGAAAACGTTTTTAATGATAAATAAGAAACCTACTAGTATATTCATAATAGTAATACCTATTTTGTTTAATTACGGTGTTGAAAGTTTCAGCGTTCACATAAAAGAATTAAATTTTTACAATTTTTTCACTTAGGAAATATCATGTCTATGCTGCCGTTATCTGGGTGACTTTCGGAAAAGAAAATTTTTAGTATGCAAAATTTCACAAGCATAGATTATTAGGCTAAAGTTCAGGCTTTAAAAATGTCTTTGCTTTCCTTACAGCATAAGCGGTAGCGAAATTATAGACACTGGAAGTTTAGGTGACTATATTTTTGAAGGTGATAATAGGCAACTGGCAGGTGACTAGAATCACGGGTGATCGGCAGGAAAAGTCACTCAGTGACTAGAGTTGCCGAGTCGCTTCCAAGTTGTGTCACCATCACATTTCCGTTAACATGGTATAAATGGCTCCATTTAAATGTGTTATCCAAGAGCAACTGAAGTTACCTTAAAATCACAATCACATCACCGTCACCAATCACCTTGATATAAAACCTCTCTTAGAGAATTGAAACTCTTTTGTATGAATTCCTAAATAAGATGACTGTCTTAGAACATATCCTTCTCTCATTCTTTCATTTCAATATTTATGATTCACTGCAGTGATTGTTTCATAAAAGTTGAATTTTAATCTATGAAACTAGCCTTACAATGTTAAATCAAGGTTAAGAAAAAGACCAAAACATTCAGTTGAAACCGACAAACAATGAACTAAAATACTGGCAAATCAAGTTGTAAGAAAATGAGCAATGTATGTTGATGGCATAAACTAACATAATACAAAATGCTTATCAAATGCTTAATTGGAATATACAAATGTAACAAATTACAAATGTTGCACTTTCTGGATGATTTGAATGTTCATAATTCTCCTGTGAAATTGTAGTTAATTTCCAAAAAGAATAACAATACATCTAAATTCAAATCCTAAAGTTACTATTTAACCACTCATCTGGATATGCCATGTATAGATGTCATGGCTGGACGCACGGGTGTTGGGTACGCCGGATTTAGACGTCATGGCATTTTTCATGCTGATTGCTATGGATATGCCGTGATTTTCCATCCCGTAGTTTCTTGCATTTATAGCTTTGTTCTTCTAGTTCGTCCCACCTACCATAGATGGCCTTGTCTTCCTTTTTCTTTGAAAAGCAGGTCTTCATAAGGGAGGTCTGTATATGCGTTGCGGGTTGCATTTCCATGATCGCCACTTCTTGAATGACCGTTTATGACACTTGGGGTTTTTTCACTCCCTTGCGAAAACTCACACTTTCCTCTGCTTGCACTTTTGTCTCAAGGGTAAACCTGCTATTTATGAATGTTTTTACTGCTAGTAATTCTAACGGTACATGGAACGGTATATGGAAAGTTCAGTTTGCTTCTGAGATTTGAAAGAGACGGTTCGTTTCTAAGAGAAGAATTTTTATGTTACACTGTTTTATATATGTGGAAACTGGGTGATATTTAACTTTTTATTTCTTTTGAAATAATATTTTACCCTTTTGAAATGGCTTCATCTAGTAAAAGAAAATTTTCTGAAGAGACTGAAGAGGAAATTCTTCATGTTTTGGAAGACAGTCACAACGAAAGTGTTTCAAGTGTTTCCAGTGAGTACTTGGAAGACGTTTACATAAACACCGAGGAAAGTGACAACGAATCAGAAGGAGAAATAGACGTGATGGAAGAAGAGGAGATGACTAATGAGCCAGGATATCCTTACACGTGGACTTCACGTGAGGTGGTAAGAAACAAGTTTGCATTCGTGGGTATACCTAGTTTGAATGTAGAAATTGATTCTACAGAGGATATTTTAGGCTGTTTTGAACTGTTTGTAGATGAAGAGCTCAGTGCAAATATAGCGAAGCAGACCAACATTTATGCCAAGCAATTTCTAGATACGAATCCCTACCTGAAACCGCGATCAAGAGCACACAGTTGGGTAGAGATGAATACAAATGAGATAAGAACTCTTTTGGGGATGTTTATTCGTCAGGGAATCGTGCTAAAACCTGATTATGGAATGTATTTTTCATGATGAGAGAGCATTGCAACTCCTTTTTTTTCAAAAGTGTTAACTGAAAAGAGTTTCCTTCTCCCGAAATTTTTGCATTTTGTGGACAACAGCACTTATGACATTGACAGTTCTAATAAGAAACTTTTCAAAATTTGGCCGGTGCTACAGTATCTAAGAAATAAATTTTTTTCAATTTACACCCCTGATCAGGTGATCGTAGTAGACGAATCTCTGCTCATGTGGAAAGGTCGACTCTCATGGAAACAATACATACCATCTAAGCGAAGCAAATTCGGAATAAAAGTTTTTGTTCTGTGTGAATGTCAGTCAGGGTATATCTGAAATTTTATGGTATATACCGGTAAAGACACCATGTACAGTGAGAAATATAAAGAAGAAAATATTAGTGCACGCATCGTTCTTGATTTGTCTGATAATCTTTTGGGTAAGGGTTACACATTGTATTTAGACATCTGGTATACTATCCCCAAGTTAGTTGATAAATTAATTGAAAATGAAACAGATGTAGTAGGAACGATGTCATCAAAGAGGAAAGAGTTTCCTCAATTAGTGAAATTGGCAAAACCAAAGAAAGGAGAGACATCAGCAGCATTTAGAGGCAAGCAGATGATCATGAAGTGGAAGAACATAAGAGATGTGGTAATGATAAGCACTTTTCATAATACAGAAATGTGTATTGTTGAGAAAAGATGGAAAGTAGTGACAAAACCAAAGGTAGTACATGATTATAATCAGAACATGGGGGGTGTTGACAAAAGTGATGGTTTGATATGTAGAAGACTGCACGAAATCGCTCTAAGAAATACTATCAGAATATATTTAGGCACTTGTTAGACATGGCCATGTTGAATTCATTTGCCATTTATAAGAAAAATCAAGGGAAGATGGACAGAAAAGAATATCTGATATCTCTGGGTGAAGCGCTGATTGAAAAATACGGGAAAGACTTAAAAACGGGTTCTGGAAGGCCCTCAAAATCGCCACGGCCATCTCATCTTATAGCAAGACATTTTCCTGATACAATCCCTCCAACCACAAAAAAGTCTGAGTAAAAGGTGCGTTGCTTGCTACAAAAATGGAAAATGTAGGGAAACAAAATATTGGTGTGCCGATTGCGGCATTGGGTTGTGCCCAGCCAGGTGTTTCAGAATTTATCATACGAAACAAAATATATAATTCTTGTAAGGCTTGAGTTGATCAAGTCTTGAAATCATTACAATTTTAGATGTATTTTTTTACACAGCTGGTCATGTAATATTGAGAATTTGTTAACGTTTTTTCCATTTCATTATGTAACATTGTATAATTCTTGTAAGGTTTGAGTTGATCAAGTCTTGAAATCATTACAATTTTAGATGTACTTTTTACACAGCTGGTCATGTAATATTGAGAATTTGTTAACGTTTTCTCATTTCATTATGTAACAATGTATGTAACAATCCTTTGTGTTTGAACCGAGTAAATAGAATATTTCGCAAAAATTGTCTTATAGATATTTTTCAATAATATGCTAATTGTTATTACTTATAGCCATATTATGACAAAATTTAAATATTTTTGAGAAATAAAACTTAAACTTAAGCATTTCAATTTAATGCTAACAGGCAGAAAACTATATCTGATTGCTAAAAATGAAGATTTTATAAATTATTTAAATAATATTTATACTTAAAAGGAATTATTTATCGCAGTATTATATCATATATTATATTTGTAATGAAAATTCTGGAATTTTTAAAGCAAATTTCTTTTAATTTGAAAATGAAAAGAAAAAGCCTCATTTCAAATTTAATTACCCACTGTGGGTGGGACTTGAAAAAAAAATTACCCAGTTGAATGGCTAGAATTGAGGCACAAAAATGGCACTGGGACAGGCATGCCTAAGTTCTCAATGGTATCTATTTTCCAAAAAAGCCAGTCTCATATGCATTGAATACTAGCTGGAGCTTATATTACCATTCTTCTATGATGTTCTTGTTCATAATAATGTTATTTTAGGCAAGCCCATTTGAAAAAGATGCTTCTGAATCAATGCAACATCTTTTGACTAAACATTGGTCAGTATGGAGGCATTTTTAAATTAGATCACAATAAATGAATTGCAAACCATGTAAACTGCATAAAGAAAGGGTTAACTGCCAGGGGTGTAGTCCTAAAAAAAAAGTGCCAGGGCGCTAAGATCTTATATATACTGTAGCTCATGACCCTCCTAAATACGCAAAAATAACTAAGGCGTTGTTGTACATCACTACTTTATAATCACATAATGTTGAATAGCTGTTTTATAACAATCAATTATTTAAAAATATATATATAAACAACATTAAATATAAGAAATTGTAAGGAAATTTCGTTTTAGTTTTACTTACGTTGATTGTTAACGAGGAAATATCACCCCCAACCCAGGGTTACATCCCCGGGTAGAAATAAATTTAAATGACATTAAACCACACTGGAAACAATCACTGACACATTATATTAAAGCTATATATTTTAATTTATTAATTACAATATTGTTTATTTGGCTATGCATAAGTAGTGTAAACAAGTGCTTTACGCGTACGCCTTAGCGATATTAAAATACAGGAAAATTTTGATCAGTGGATTTTTTGCTTTACAAGGTGGGTGAGAGGAGGAAGGATTTGAGTGTTCAGGGGTAGGGGGCGACTTCCGTTAAAATACCTCTTTTTTATAAATGATTAAAATTATAATAGGAATTAACTAGCAAAATATAATTAAAATAAAATATAATCAACAATTTTAAAATTAGAATACATGTTACTGAGTAAATCAAAAGGCAATTCTTTTCAATAGAGGTAAACTAAATAATGAAGCATTAAAAAACGTTTATTGTGGAAAACTATGATTTGTAAAAAAAAATCTATGAAATACAGCTCAGCAATCAAGATAATGAATATACAGTAAAACCTCTATATAGTGAACCTCCGTTTATCGTAAACCTCCGTATTTCGTAATATCTTTTGGGTCCCGCCAAAACTGTATGTTACGGTATAGACAAACCTCTTAATATCGTACCTCCGTATTTTCATAATTCTCCGTATATCGTAATGGGAAAATGCACCCCTGATCAAAAACAACCTCCCTATAGTAAAATAATGTATTCCTGTTTACGGATAAAATAATTAAGCTAGTTTGCAATGAAAATTTGCATGTGAATAACCAAAAGAAATCAGTCGATGGTATATGCATACGTACGTACAAGGTTATCCCGTTGAAGCAACCACCGTAGTGGCCTCTCGAAAAAGTTGCCAAAATATTATAATGCAACAAATATGCACAATTTAAGTTGAAGTTAGGTTGCGTAGTTTATTACCTATGCCAGACCCTACGAGTTCAACTCGCTCCTTCTAAAAGGAAACAAGGGCAAGCACCAATAGTCAATTCTTCCATGATTCTCAAGTTACACATCACTGCTACTTATGTACGTATCAATTTTAATCACTCGTGAAAAGTGTCACGAGAACATTATTACAATGTTGCAAAGATATGTCATTTAAACGTAAATTAATTCTCGATCCTCAGCTAACACACCATTGCTACGTATTTATTAATTTTCACAGCCTTTGAAAAGAGCCCTGAAAATATGACTACAGTGTTGCAAAGGCATTTAATTGTCAATTCTTTCGTGATCCTCATGTTACTTTTACTGCCTCTGAAAAACCCACGAATATATAACTGTAACATTGCAAAGGCAATATTTAAGTCAATTCTTTCGCGGTCCTGAGGTTAACAACGCACCACTGCTACGTACGTATCACTTTTTACCACATCTGAAAAGAACCGTGAATACATGACTATAATGTTACATAGATATAATATTTATGATAGGTACTGCTTCTGCTGCGAAGATTTCTCGCCTGGTGAATCCCCTCACACGTCCCGGTTTATCCCCTCATGCAGGCGTCCAGCTATACGCCGGTATGCGTCAAGTTTCTATGAACGTGTAGTGCTTATGTTTGCCTAATACGAGGAGCTTGTCAAAATTACTGGTTATACCACATTGATTTGTTTCATTAAGCTATAGTGGATACATAATCTACAAATACGTGTTTTTTAACGTTAATTTTGTCCTTAATCACGTGAGTATATTATTTATTATATCACAACTTTCATGTAGTTATTAATGCATTAATTTTCCGATTATAATTAAAGTTTGTTAGGTGTATAACAATATACCTCATTATGCCTTGTATAATATTAAGTGCAATATTTACAAATAATACACAAGTAATTAATGAATATGTTTATGAATAAATTAATTTTAGACCCATAATGGACATGGTAAATCATAGAAAAAGACGGCTGCTGAAAATAGAAATGAAGTTAGCAATTTTCCAAGCCATTGATGAGGGGAAAAGAAAAATAGATGTGGCAGAAACCTTTGGCATACCACCGTCGACTCTAACATCTATTTTAAATAAAAGTAAAGAAACTGAAGTAGCAGCACATCAAGGTTTCATCAATAAAAAATTTCGGGCAGTGAAAAATGAAGAATTAGATAAATGTGTGTTTGATTGGTTGATGGAAGCTAGAGCCAGAAGCACACCTATATCTGGGCCTATTCTACAACAGAAGGCTAGGGAAATGGCATTGAAAATGGGAATAGATGACTTTAAAGGGTCAAATGGATGGCTACAGAAGTTTAAAGTGCGCTGCAACCTAAGAACTTTAAAAATGTGTGGGGAAGAAGCTTCTGTAAGTACAATTGTGGTAGAAGAGTAGAAAAACACTCTGCAAACAATTTTAGTGAGTTATGATCCTAAAGACATTTTCAATGAAGATGAAGCTGGATTTTTTTATAACTTACTCCCAGATAGAACTATTGCAGTTAAAGGAGAACCCTGCCATGGAGGGAAAAAAAGCAAGGAGAGATTTACAGTGCTTTTCTGTACCAATGCAGATGGCACTGAGAAATTAGAGCCACTTGTGATTGGGAAATATAAAAAACCCAATGTTTTAAGAATATAAAAAAACTTCCCTGTTTATACAGAAATTCTAAAAAGTCATGGATAACTGCAGCTTTATTTAGTGAGTGGCTAAGCATGCTTGATGCAAAGATGGGCATAAAGAACAGAAAAATAGTTGAACAGAATAGGAAAAATTAAAAAAAACTCCAATTCACCGTAAAGGCGGTACTTACGTATCAAGACTCGCAGGACCACTTAGAGGACGCGCGTTTCGACAGCTACGCTGTCATCTTCAGCAATGTCAATGTGTGTAGTGTTAGGCGGAGTATTTATACTGCTGTTGACCGTTGGAGGAGTAGGGGAGGGGAAAGAGAAAGGTGTATTGGTCATTAACTGAAATAGAGGGGAGTGGGGGATAGGGCCAGCGTCGTTATTCATTATCTTGTTTTGGTTGTTGTGTATGTAGAGGCTTTCATAGGCGTCTAGTTTGTTTTCATTGGTGACCGTTTTCAGAAGTTTTAAATTTTTTGTTGTGATGGGATGATGGCAGGTGTTGATATGAGCTGCTACACTGGACTTGTCTATTCTGTTGTTTCTGTAATGGGCTAAGTGTTCTTTGAAACGTGTTTCTAAATTCCTTTTTGTTTGCCCAATATAAATGTTGTCACACTTTTCACATTTAATTTGGTATATGCCTGATTTCTTATGGGAGGGTATGCTATCTTTAGGGTTCTTAATGAGATTTGACAATCTATTTTCATTAACAAAAACTGTGTGTAATCCTATTTTGGAGAAAATTTTTTGAAGTTTTTTGGTAGCATAGGGGTAGTAAGGTAGCTTCATAAATTTTTTGGTATTGGTGTCTTTGTTGTTGAGTGTTGTGCAGTTTCTAAGGATCATTCTGTGTTGATGTTTTTTTAACATTTTATGAATGAGTTCTGGTTTAAAACCATTCTGAATGGCCGTGCGTTTTATATAGGATAATTCTTTGGAGAAATTTGTATTTGATAGTGGTGTATTGACTAATCGATGGATCATTGAATGAAAAGGTGCTAGTTTTTGTGAATTGTGATGGTGAGAACTCATGTGGATGTATGTGTTGGTATGTGTTGGTTTTCTGTAAATGTTGAAATGTAATTTGTTGTTTTTCCTCGTTAGAAGAATGTCTAGGAAAGGCAGAGATTTTTTATTTTCTGTTTCATGTGTGAATTTAATGGTGTCAAACTGTTTGTTTAACAAGCTTAAGAATTCTACAATGTTTCCTTTCGATGTGTCGAAAATAGCGAAGATGTCATCTACATATCTGAGCCAAATTTTAGGAAAATACGGAAAGGTGTTCTTACAAGTGCGTTCGAAATTAGTCATGAAGACTTCTGCTAATAAAGGAGACAAAGGGTTGCCCATGGTTGTGCCTTCTTTCTGTTGATAAAAGGAGTTGTTGACCTGAAAATATGTTTGTTGCATACAGAGGGAAGTTAGACGGATGTATTCGTCCACGACCGGGCCGGGAAAGTTTTTTTCTAGTAGTGAGCTTCTTAGAAATTCTATGGTGTTTTTTATGGGCACACTAGGAAATAGAGATTTTACGTCAAACGATACCAATATTTCGTTGTCTGAAAGAATTACGTTTTCTACTTTGTTGATGAAATCTGTCGAGTTTTTGATGCGTGAATCATTAGGAAACTGCATTTGTTTAAATTCGTTGTTCAGCCAATGGGCTAAATTGTATGTGGGAGCATTGATTCCTGAAACTATAGGTCTTAAAGGAATGTTAGGTTTGTGTACTTTTGGTAGGCCGTACAAACAGTTTGACACCATTAAATTCACACATGAAACAGAAAATAAAAAATCTCTGCCTTTCCTAGACATTCTTCTAACGAGGAAAAACAACAAATTACATTTCAACATTTACAGAAAACCAACACATACCAACACATACATCCACATGAGTTCTCACCATCACAATTCACAAAAACTAGCACCTTTTCATTCAATGATCCATCGATTAGTCAATACACCACTATCAAATACAAATTTCTCCAAAGAATTATCCTATATAAAACGCACGGCCATTCAGAATGGTTTTAAACCAGAACTCATTCATAAAATGTTAAAAAAACATCAACACAGAATGATCCTTAGAAACTGCACAACACTCAACAACAAAGACACCAATACCAAAAAATTTATGAAGCTACCTTACTACCCCTATGCTACCAAAAAACTTCAAAAAATTTTCTCCAAAATAGGATTACACACAGTTTTTGTTAATGAAAATAGATTGTCAAATCTCATTAAGAACCCTAAAGATAGCATACCCTCCCATAAGAAATCAGGCATATACCAAATTAAATGTGAAAAGTGTGACAACATTTATATTGGGCAAACAAAAAGGAATTTAGAAACACGTTTCAAAGAACACTTAGCCCATTACAGAAACAACAGAATAGACAAGTCCAGTGTAGCAGCTCATATCAACACCTGCCATCATCCCATCACAACAAAAAATTTAAAACTTCTGAAAACGGTCACCAATGAAAACAAACTAGACGCCTATGAAAGCCTCTACATACACAACAACCAAAACAAGATAATGAATAACGACGCTGGCCCTATCCCCCACTCCCCTCTATTTCAGTTAATGACCAATACACCTTTCTCTTTCCCCTCCCCTACTCCTCCAACGGTCAACAGCAGTATAAATACTCCGCCTAACACTACACACATTGACATTGCTGAAGATGACAGCGTAGCTGTCGAAACGCGCGTCCTCTAAGTGGTCCTGCGAGTCTTGATACGTAAGTACCGCCTTTACGGTGAATTGGAGTTTTTTTTTTAATTTTTCCTATTCTGTTCATTGCCTTCACCGTGTTTAGAGTTCTTCCTTTATTTACAGAAAAATAGTTCTTTTTCTGGATCAGTGCACTGCTCATAAAGTTGAGGGGATCGTGTTGCGACATGTTAAAATAATGTATTTTCCTCCAAATACCATAAGTAAACTGCAACCATTAGATCAGGGCATAATTTCTAGTGTTAAGAGAAATTACAGACAGCAGTTGGTGCACTATATTTTAAGAAATGTGGATGAAACAAATGATCTTACAAAATGTAAATGGAATATATTGCAGGCCATGCATAGGCTCTGCCTATCATGGAATTATGTTCAATCAGCCTCTATTAATAAATGCTTCATAAAGGCAGGATTTATGAGGACAACATATGAGGAAGATGAAGTATCAGATGATGAACCTTTGGAATGGGATGAAATCAATAAAATAATTCATGTTCAAACATCATTTAATGATTTTGTTAATGTTGACACTTCCCTATTAACTTGTGCACCAACTGAGGGAGAAATGGTAGAAGAAGTGGAGATAGAAGTTGAAAGGGAGACTATAGCAGAGACTAATAAGGAAGAAGAAGAAAATGATGAAGAGGAAATAATTCCATCTCCAAAAAAGAGTGAAGTGCAAGAGGCTTTGAGTGTGCTAGAAAGATTTTTTATGAATATGGAGGATTGCAGCGGTGATAATCTCTTGCTTCTAAATAAAATAGAAAATGTTGTATCCAATGAATTTAAGAAAAAGATGACACAGACTGAAATTACCAGCTTTTTTTCCAGTAAACAATAGGTAGAGTACATATTCATTTTTTGTTCAGTTAGGTTGGTATTTATATTATAAATATATTAAATTTGTTGTGTATATATAAATATACTAATATAGTAATTAAAAAGACAATAGTACTTTTAATTACCAGTTTGTGCATTTATGAATAATAATATGAAGGTCTTACGGTAAACCTCTTTATAGTGAACCTCCATTCATCAAAATGCCTAAAAATCTGGTCCCTTCCATTTCGATATATAGAGGTTTTACTGTAATTGAAATTTGAAAAAAGGATTGTTGAAAAGTTTAAAAATAATTTCATAAGGACAAAATAACTTTAATATATCAAACTAGGTTTCCATATATTTTAATGTTAATGCATCTTAAAATTTTTGGTCATACATGACTACATTTCAGTAATGAAAATGGCTAGAGACACTTACCTAGACTCGACCATGTGACAAGATCTCTTCTTATTCAGAAAATGTCACTTCTGATGTTTCTATAAGAATTAACAAGGGCAGGAATGTTTGCAGAAATAAACACCTATGGCAACAAAGATGATGATGCGTATGCATTCAGCAAAACAAGACAGAGTGGACACACTAGTATATAAACTTCCCACTTCTACAGCAACCACTTCCGGAGCACAAAAGAAGAGCGATCTTTCCCTAGTAACTAGTAAGAAAAGAGTGGCATACAGGGCTGGCTTCAGACGCCTATGCCTCTAAGCTAAGTTTGGTCTCATACATGGTGTAAAGACCACCCAGCTCAAAGAGGCATATTCCGAAAAATGGAGGGAGGTAGAGGGGCAAGAGCAACGCCCTCAGTGTACCCTTCTTTTGGGGTTTCCCGTGTCCCTTTTAATACTTTCCGGATGTAGGAAACAATATATGGGAAGGACACAAAGTATGAGTTTCGCAGAACGGGTCACAAGGGGACCAGTGCAGCTTCAAGATTTTAGTTCCCCAAAAAATGATGAAGGGAGATCTTTTACTGTTCAAAATTACAATAGGTTGTTGCCACATGGAGAGAAAATGCATAGAGATTGGTTAGTGTAATCGGAAATACGAAATTCGGTTTATTGTTTTCGCTGTAAACTATTTAGCAATTTTGACAGTAGTTTAACCGGGGAAACTGGGTTTTCAAATTGGAAAAATATATCTAGAGTTCTGAAACAACACGAAACCAGTAGAACACATTTGCTGAAGTACGATGATTGGATAGAAATTCTCAAAAGAATTAAAAATCACAAAACCGTTGATTCCATTCATTCATTCTTTTGGAAAGCGAAAAACAGCATTGGTATAAAGTTTTGAATGGGCTGTGGAAATAGTAAAATATCTTGCCAAACAATGTTTAGCATTTTGAGGACGGTTTGATGGTGATATGGGAGAGCACTTGTGCAGAATTGAAAAACAGAAAAGGATGCCGGAAAACAATAAATTGTAAGCACATTACTTAAGAAAAAATCATACAGAATGAGCTTATAGAATAAATTTCTTGGCGCATTAAGCAAAATATCATAAATATAACTCTTTAGGCAAAATATTATTCAGTAATATTGGATTGCACACCCAATAAAAGCCACCGATAACAATTATCAATTGTTAGTCATTATGTTACATTTTAAGATGGATAAAATGTAAAAATCCATTAACGTTTCCTAGGTTTCTTTCCAATTCAGGATAAAACTGGGGAAGGATTAATGTATTTTTATTGGAGGAAATGAATAAGGTAAAATGACCGTTAAATGTTATGAGAGGGCAAGGATACAATAATTCGTCTAACATGCGAGGCAAACACTCAGGTGTCGAATCAAGGATACGAATTCTAAATCCCATGATGTTATTTATTCCTTTTTGTGCGCATTCTCTAAATTTAGTTGTCAGTGATGCTGTAAAAACATTATGCAAAGTAAATGGTTTTTTTCTGTTGTGCAAGAACTTTTTAATATCTTCTCTGCTTCAACTAAACGATGGGAAGTACTAATAAAACAAGTTCCCAGAATAACCTTAAAACCCTTGAGTGACACCCGATGTGGAAGTCGTATCAATGCATTAAAGCCATTAAGTTATCAAATTGGGAAATTTATGATGCTTTCTTTGAGATACAGAGCAATGATTCACGAGATTCTGCCTCAAGAAATGAGATCAAATATTTAGCAAAAATAATCAAAAAATTCCAATTTATTTGTTCGTTGGTTGTTTGGTATGGCATTTTTAAAAAGATAAATGGAACTAGTAAATTGTTGCAAAGTCCATCCGTTGATATGAAGGCTTCAATAAATTTTCTTACGCAGATTCAAGCATATTTCGAAGACTGTAGGTCAGAAATATGGTTAAACAAAATATTCATAGATGCTCGAGAACTGACAACAAAAGTAGAGACAGAACCAAATTTTATACAAGAGACATGAATTTGGCCACAATGAAAGAATTCCAATTTTGAATGTGCGCAGGTCGGTGAAAGTTTTCAAGATCCTCAAGAAAACTTTATATTATTTTGTGTTGGATTAAACAATTGCTTCCAAAAGGGAGAGGTTCCAGCTCCTTAAAAATCATAGTGAGTATTTTAGTTTCCCTAATAACTTGAGGTAATTGAACAGCTTTACCTATAAATGTATTGAATTTCATCACCCAAAACCACTTAACTGCTCTTTATCCCAATACCTTCATAGCCATTAGAATTTTGTTAACCTTACCTTTGACAGTGCCATCTGCAGAAAGGTCGTTTTCAAAGTTAAAAATTATCAAGAATTATTTACGCACAACAATGTCTGACGATAGTTAACCGGTTTATAACTTATGTCAATAGAAAGTGATATTATGAAATAATTGAAATATGAAGACATAATTGACGACTTTACAGGTCCTCAAGGATAATCGGAAGTGGTCGGGGTAGAATCAGGGCCATCGCAAGGGACGGTCAACTGCCAGGGGCGCAAAAACCCGGGAGGTGCGCCATTTCTTGGGTCATATTCTTCAAAAAGGAAACCCGGACTCCATGGTAGTATTTTAGCTGTCGGCCTTTTGAACCCAAATTACCCAGTTTAAGTTTCTTGTCATCGTCCTGCATGAGTTTCAGCCTCATGGGTTGCCGCCCGGGTAGTATGACACTTTGCTGCTTGGGTCAGGGCGGGCCCGTATGGAGTCACAAGTAAATCCGACAGTGGCGGACAGGAATAGTGAAAGGGAAATGAAAGATTTAGCACCGACCCATATTTTCGGATGTTAAGTTTAGGTGACCATGACTATGCTCGCATTTCCACATATTATAGATGCTAGCGGGGACACTAGTTGAATCTTCATAGTACCGTATTTGACCGAATATAGCCCCCCTACCCATTTTTCTCACACAAATCTAGAAAATATTTTAATACCCTGAAAGGACGATTATTTTTAGGACTTTAATGTCATGAAACATGTTGTATAATTTGAAGAAATATCAAACTTGCACTCATTTAATAAAAAAGTACCAATTAGCGAGTGATAAAACGCCATGCTAATTGGAATTTTAAGGTTTTCAGATTTGTTCCTCAGAATTCAGAGGGTATACTAACGAGAGAGATATTTGACAAGGAATTGAACAAAAATACATTTTTAGGGAGTAAAAATAAACTTTAAAAAGTCGAAATAACATACTAATTAATGCAGCAATATTAGCAAGTCGAAATAACACCAATTTATGCAGCAATATAAATTCGCACTTTGCTCATATTTCGATCTATCTTTCGTTTGTGTAATTAACAATTCGAGCTTAGCCAGGCAATTAGTCCATTCTCGGGCAAGGTTAATTTTGTTGGTATTACCGTATTTGCTCGTGTAAGCTGCGCACCTTTTTTCCCAAAACGCTGGTGGAAAAGAGGGGGTGCGTGTCTTACACGAATTCTTTTATTTGCCGCTCACCTTTTTTCCCAAAATGTCGTGTCGGTAAACAAATATACGTTAAGCTAGCACCCATGCCGCATCTATTATTCTATTTCTGAATTTCGGTGTATTAGTCATTTTCATTCATTGTATAAAAATTTTAAATGAGTTTTAAGTTTATTAATGGGTGCTCCCCAAACTCGACGAAGTCTTCTGCTGCAATCGTCACGGAGGCCACGGCGCATGCGTGACCAGTTTGGATTGGTGGGGGTTTTGTTCTCACGGCAGACGACGCCTACCATGTTCAGATACGGCGTGCTTCCTTTATTCTATGATACGTCTATGAAAGTCATAGCCACCGTGGTGATCATTGAATGATCGCTGATCATAATTTTAGTTCGCCAAAAAAATGACGACTGCTACGGTAGGGATCAGTGACCATATGGCTGGAAAATTACGTACAGCAGAATGATCGCTACCGGAGTGATTTCTGCCGAACATGACCAATGTGACCACAAAAACAGTTACGTGTTTAACAAAAGAGGACTACCGAGATTTCTGCTAGTACCGATATAGAGAGATCACCCAATAAATTCGTCACGTAGGAATGTGAAGATGCTTAACTTGAGCATAGCATTTTTTAGAAATAGGAATTGGTGATTTAAAAAACCCTTTTTCGGCTCAAATAAATTTTTTTCCCTAGAGCTGGTCCAAAAACCGGGGTGCGCGGAATACACGGGGTCTCGGCTTACACGAGCAAATACGGTAAAACTTGCAATTTGACAATAATGAGAGCGATCAGGTAATAGAAAATCCTTCCTATATGGTGACGTCAATCAGCCTTGCAAATAAATATTCGCAACCCGAGTAGTTTAGTCTTACAATGGATAGAAACACTTACTGACTCGAATGAAATTCATCATTATTGAAGCTTTGCACACTTGTTTGTACCCACCTAATTTTTAGTGCCCGAAAATAGCCCCCCCCCCAACTTTTGCACTTCGCTTTTGGCCAAAAACAGGGGGGCTATATTCGGTCATATACGGTATACAGTCACCACGGAAAAGAAGCAGGGCACGCCCTGGCTGCTTAAAAAAGTACCAGGGCGATGCCCTGGCTCAACTACACCCCTGTTAACTGCACATTTAATTCATTAAATATTATTTTAACATACACTCTTTCTTTTCAACTAGTTCAAAATTTACCTATATGCAAGTCAAACTCTTAGTATCATTCCTTCTAAAAAGATTGACATCTAAATGAATTTTTGAAGCCACCACACTGTCGTTGGATAACAATATTTAAAGATATTATATTATCGTAATTTTTATATCTCAATGTGTTTTTCAACAAACCTGTCCTGCTAACCATTAAGGCTGATAGCTGGGTCCCTGAGGAAGGAATTATTATGAATAAACATATTTGGAATAAGATTATTACCTGCATGCCATTCAAATTTAGTCCCCACTTAATGTGGCACTCTAAGCTAACAAAATTTATAAAAGCCTGAAAATTTCTTAACCTCCAGGGCAGCTTTCCTTTCCTCCTCTGCTGTTGACAGATTCTGAAAAAATAATCAAAATACATAATTAATTAAAATTGACAGCCATACTAACTCATTGCTAGCATAAAAGCAAGGAATACTAAATTAATTTATATTGAACAGGAAAAACATGCTGTAGTCATGTTTATCGAATTTATTATGTCTGAATAATCGCATTACTGTTTCAATACCATTAAAAATTGTTGTTTTATTCTTTCTGAACCATCTCCTGAGAACCTTTTGCAAAACACTGTTTGATACATAACTAATTAAAAATAAGCCTCAAATATATATGCATAACATTTTTTCAGTCTAGGTGTACAGTTATAATTTTCAAATCTCAGTAATAACCATCCCAACCTACTTCATGTCTCAGTGGTAAATTTAATGCAAGTCAATATTCAAACCAGTGCTCGAAATGAGCTGGAATGCCTCTCTGGCTGGTCATACGAACCGATGATACCCTTCCGTTTCGTCAGACATTTAGAAAAAGCATAAAAAGCATTCCGTTTTGTAAAAATTTCCGTTCCACTACCAATACAAGTGTTCCGTTGTGTAACATTTTCCATTTCAAGTACTGATTCAAACAGCACTGGCCCTCTGAAATGTTAACAACAATAGGTCATTTTATTTCCAAACTATTCTTTTATCAGAGTTTCCTAACTTAAATTTTCTACTATCATGGAAATCCATTCAAACGTTAATTGGCTGAGAATAAGAACTTCCTCTTGATTGAAAAGTGTAGTTGACATAGCTAAATTATTTATCAATCTTAATCAGATAATTTGATGGAGCAATACTAAAACCACATGGATTTTAAAATTTACTTTTTCATGGGACTCCATAGTGATACTCAAATTCAAGAACAAACACTAAAAATCTGATGTGGCCAACACATGACTTTCTCCATATTTGGGGTATAGATATTTAAATTATTATGAACAATATTACTAGGCAAAATTATTATTTCGTATCGTAAAAGAAGACACGTCCTTGTTGCCGGTAATCACGTATATTTTGAATGTTTACAGAATTCACCGCTACATGGTGTTGGCGCTGTATATTGGCATTAAGATAAAGCGTAATATATCCGAAATGGATTGTTCTACGAAAATTACTTTCAAACAAAATTTGGAAGAAATATTATTCTCTACAACTTCGGTCCTTACGAAGAATACCAATAACGATGTTTTTAAGGAGATATTTAACGGAAACCGAAAAACCGGTTATTTATAAATAACTCCTAAACAATAACTCCTATAGAAAATTGTTTCAAATGAAAACTGTAGGTAATTACATTCTCTATAACCTTTGTATAGAAATGTATATACAATAATGATGTTTTAACGACGAAATATCGCAAAAACCGAATTGGGTTTCGGATAAACCTCGACTTCCGCTTATCCGTTATTGTCCAAAAACTAATCAGTTCTTTGTGCTCATGTTAAAGTGTTATATATGAAGTTTGGTAACGATATGGCATGTACTTTTCGAGTTAGAGCGCCCACAATAACATACACACAGACATCATTCCGAAAATAGTCTTAACGTGTTCTAGGGACCTCAAAACATGTATTTCCATTTAAATCTCGAAGTCGATTTTTTTCATGAATACAATACTTTCCCATTACTACGTATGGAGAATGTAAAAAAATAGGAAATGAGGAAACAGGTGAAAAAATCTGCCATGACCGGGAATCAAACCCGGGTCTTCCACTTGCCAGGCGGATATTCTACCACTGAACTACCGTGGCAGACTAATTCTTCTGTTTCAGAACAGGAATATTTTCTTGGATGGGACCAAGCTAGCTATGCTTGTATCAATCAGCCCCAACAGATCTCCTCAAGGAGAAGCATAGCTAGCTTGGTCCCATCCTAAGAAAATATTCCTGTTCTGAAACAGGAGAATTAGTCTGCCACAGTAGTTCAGTGGTAGAATATCTGCCCGGCAAGTGGAAGACCCGGGTTCGATCTCCGGTCATGGCAGATTTTTTCACCTGTTTCCTCATTTCCCATCATAACAGCTTATGCCTGTAGCATAAGGATCTTCGGATCAACCTTTCTATCACTAAAAAAATACTTACCTCCAGTATCACCAATAGCCACAGTAAGGTTACAAAAAAAACGTGCATTTAAGCTACAAAAAATCCATCTTCAGTGGTAATACACCATCGGTTAATTTAGCCGAAATGTACATCTGTTTTTTAGGCGCGTTTCGCTTACAGCGTGAGCGCCTATTATCGTCGGTCGGTCCGTCAGTCCACATGTTCCTTCTCATCTTCTACTGAACGGATTTTCACGAAATTTAATATTAAGGACTTTAAATCAAATATAATAAGAAAAAGTTGTAGAATTGGTAAAGTAGAGTATTTCCTTTCCTATACATTTTTATCATAGGAGTAGCCGTTATCGAGAAAATCAAACAAGAATGTCTTATACCGAGTTGAACTTAGAAAATTTCTTGCGTGGTATGTAATTTCTTTCTATAACCATCGATAACAACTAAAAGATCAAAAACTTTACCAGTAATGCCAAACTTTCTGATTTTATGTGCAAGTAGAACGTGATCGGTGTAGATAGCGTCAACTTGTAAACCAGGTATCTTGGATACGGTATCTAGGATACGGTATCTAGGATACGGTATCTAGGATACGGTATCTAGGATACGGTATCCTAGATACGGGTATCCTAGATACCGTACCCTAGATACCGTATCCTAGATACCGTATCCAAGATACCTGGTTTACAAGTTGACGCTATCTACACCGATCACATTCTACTTGCACATAAAATCAGAAAGTTTGGCATTACTGGTAAACTTTTTGATCTTTTAGTTGTTATCGATGATTATAAATCAATTTTTATTATTACAGCATGAGCACCTATTATCGTCGGTCGATCCATCCGTCCGTCCGCATGTTCGTTCTCGGCTTCTACCAAACGGATTTTCATGAAATTTGATATTAGGGACTTTCAATGTAAAAATGAATCACGTACGCCAATCAGGAAGTAAATTTTCGTCGTATCTCATAAACGTGTTTGGATGCATTTTTCTATGAAGAAAGTTAATAACAACGACCGAACATATATATAGGTACACGTCTATTAGTCCCGAACAGATTTCAGGAAATGGGAAATTATGGAATCCCAATAAAGACAGAAGAGACGTGGTGAGAAAAGATCGGAGATGTTTAAAGATAAGGGATTTGAGAGGTAATTTCCACATTTCGGTTTTGGGATAGCTTTTTTAAGACTATAATACTGAATTACTGTGTGGAAACTATGGTTTCAAAATATGCCAGCTGATAAAAAACCATGGGTTCTGCAAAAATACCATACTTGTAATATTCTATTATCAAACAAGAATGTCTTATATCGAGTTGAAATTAGAAAATTTCTTGCTTGGTTACTTAATTGTTGCTAACATAATCTCCCAAACAAACGTTTAACTTCCTTAGGTGTGCATGTAATATTATTAAATTGGAAGAAAATAAATTATTTATGATGAAGAAAAGAACTTTAAAACGCTATTTCCCTTATGTACAGGTATATAATTACTTTCTAACACTCCATTGCACAAAACGCACCCATTTGTGATACCTTGTACACTTTCCTAACTTGTTTTATAACCTTGTTGGTTATATTGGAAATACCTGAGATAAGTATTTTTTTCACCCTTTCACTGCTGAGCTGAATGTTTTGGCAGTATGTGCCATTTTGAAAACCATTCTCTTAAAGCCAGGAGTTTTCGCTATTCTCTGTAAAAGCACACTGCTATAATATGATGCAAAACTAATTTGCTGAGGTGAGACTAAGCAAGTGACAAATCGTTTTGTCAATAGCACTGAAAGGGTTAAAGTGCTTGTTCTTGAATTTTTTTCCACCACAAGACAAGCTCAATAATTTTGTTGAATTAGAGATAGCCAAAAGCAAAATACTTTTTGAGAATACAAATGACTAAACTTTACCAATACATTTATAGCTATGGTTCGATTCTTTGTAAATTACCATAATGATTTAAAGGCTCAGCTCTCTCAATCCATTTTCCAATTAATACTAACTTTTGTTATAATTATTTGTTTTATTGAATTAATGAGCTTAAAATGATTTTTGTTGACAATGTATTGAATGTCGTAAAATAATCAGCATTACTGAGGAATTAATAAAAATAAAATACTGTAGTATCCTAATTCAAAATTTAAAAAATATTATGAAAAACATACTCTTACCTTGGTGCGGAAGAATTTCGATCAATATGGAAGGCACAAACTCATACGAAAGACGTAACTCTATGGACATCAAGATGGAAATATCCCAATACATTGATTTTGTTTCTGTCTTCTTTACTCTTCTGGTAATTTTTGCAAATTAAGATTATCTTGTTTACATTGGAATACAGGATATCTTAAGGTGACCGAGTTTTCTAAACAAAATGGAAGGATAAATTTGATGAGCAATATCCTTACAAATATATGGTTTACTCCATATTTATTATAAT
Source organism: Uropetala carovei (assembly GCA_036926305.1). Classification (NCBI taxonomy): domain Eukaryota; kingdom Metazoa; phylum Arthropoda; class Insecta; order Odonata; family Petaluridae; genus Uropetala; species Uropetala carovei. Next base: position 2,903,851 of record JAXCHB010000181.1, on the reverse strand, counting down.
AAAATGTACTACAACAGGCTTAAGGCATTTGTATTGCTCATTTTATAAAATATTGTATGCTTACAAGTAGAAATGAATGCCATTTGGATTGACAGACGTTCGGAAATACATCGTAATTTGCAACATAATGTGTAGCATAAAATATACTTCACCTTTCCGTGAGCGATTTCCATTTTTAAAATTTCACCCACTGACCACAAATTTTCTTCTTGGAGCTAATGAAGTAAAATAAATACAGAATAATTACGATGATTACAACATCCGCATACCGCTACAGCGTCAAATACAACGTAAGTTTTCTATTCCTGCCTGTATTAGCGCTGTAATCGGTAAAAGAATATCGGAATGCGTACACAATTTGTATGAAAAATCTGATATCAATTTTGTTTTAGGATTTTTTTAAAATCTGAAAACTAATAATAAATTACGCTACTGATATTTTGTGGGATTCATTGTAATGGAAAAAGGAACTGCTGGAGGAATATAGGAAAAAGAGAAGGATTGAAAAGTATCACGTACGAAAGAAGAAATTATGAGAGAATTAAAGGAGAGAACGCGGTAGGTGTATAGACAGCTAGAGAAAACGCTCGATAATTAATACGCTGCGAAAGAAGGAATCCTACTGAGGGCATGGTTGCTCATTTTCTTGGCAATATAATTATGTTAAAGGTGTTTGGATGCATTTCTCTATGAAGAAAGTTAATCTTAATTCGAGTTATTAAAAAAAGTTCAACTCAAGATGATTGGAGGTTTGGAAATTTAAGTTTTCTAACTTACTCCATTCGAAACAAAATGACGAGCTTATGTGTCAATTTAAATAAATCCAAAAGAAATAATTTTATGATTTAACTATGATTTAATATAATAATAGCCGTCGTCTGTTGGTTGGTCACGCTCTAAGCAAAAGCTAATAACTAGAACTAATAATGATAGAAAATTTGGTAGGGATGCTTGATTAACACTTATTCAGAGAATGACAAATTTAAATCGCGAAAATATTCCTTGGTTCGTCTCCAAGGGAGGCATTTCCGTTTCCCATTACTTAACATGTAAAACGCAATTTTTCGACGTGCAGGCTTTTATTCGTTTGGAAATAAAAATTAGAAGAAATTAACAGACGACCTTCGGATTTAAACCATTTTGAAGAAAACGTTCTGGAGTTTCTTATTCCATTCGTGTTTTTTCGCCCACAGTTCGAAATATTCCATGTTAAACGTTTAATTTGCAAATTTTGTGGAAATCTCGCCATTTTAACGTGATGTTGTTATGTCGACCATTATCATTGTTACACCTCAAATTACAATTATTGCATACATCCTTCTGGGAATAAGCTTGCCTTGAGTGCTTCAATACGAGAGAGAGGGGAAAGAAGGGGAGAGATTGGCGTGTTTTGTGGAAAATAAGTATATTACCGTAAATATAAAAATATTTAAGTATCAACAGTGTCGTTTAAGAAAAATTGGAAATAGAAAGCATTCTTAAATTAATTTCTTTGTAAGCCATACGTGCTTACGAATTTATATTGTTATTCCTCGAATTAATTTCGTAACAATGGCCAAAGTTTGGAAACGAATATAAATTAAAATTAAAAGGACATTTAAAACTGTTAACAGGTAATTTTCGAAGAAACAGCAGTGGATCTTTTAATGAATTGATTTGTTTTCACATTAGGAATTTGGGTGCTTATTTAATACAGAGTAAGTTCTAAGGCTTATAATCCATTTAAATCTAATAACAGTGGCTATTATATTTTAAAGAAAGAAGTTTATTTATTCACTTTACAGAATGAATTAATTTTAGGCTAGCATTGCCTATTGTAAAAGGAGTGGAATTTACAGTATGTAAAGCGGAAGTTGTACTGAATTGAATCAAGTATATTTCAAAGCAAAAATCAATTTAAAACTATTGAAAGTTATTGTTTCGGAAACTGAGAAGTCCAGAGTGGTGAGCGGACGCAAGACGACGATAAGGTACATTTTATTCCAAAATCTATTTAAAGTATTATCAGAGGCAATTGAAGATTGAATAGATTTTTTGTCACCGGAATTCTGCTTATTTCATGAAATTGAAATGCTAATGCATTAATCCATTAAAATCTGTTAAGAGTTTGTAATGTGGTTATTTTAACTGAATTGGATCAAGTTCTCTTCTAAGTTTGAAATCCATTTAAAACTGGTGAAAGTGGTTGTTTCGGAAAATGATAAGGCAAGAGTGCTGAGCAGACGATAAATGATACTGAGGTACATTACATTCCAAAATCTATTTAAAGTATTATCAGAGGTAATTGAAGATTGAACCAATTTTTTGGAACCGGAATTCTGCCTATTTAATGAAATTGAAATCTTAATGCTATAATCAATTTCTTAAAAATGTTTCCAACGCTTAAAGAATTTATGACAGTAAAATCATTGAATCAAACCATTGGGTTGGGTTGGTGTTTCATCTTTAATTTATACACTTCCTGAAAGTTGTTGACACTGGCATAGCAAACTCTTATGGCACCCCCATGGAAAATTCGATTTTGGGGCCTCTATCATTAATTTTATCATGAAAGCAATAGGATGACAGGGTCATTTGGGGATCCCCTTTGATTGGGAGCCCCAGTGCATTGCACCAGTTTGCTAAATGTACGCTACACCTCTGGTTGTTAATTAAATAAGTTGTTTTATGTAAATACTTGTTTAGCAGACTCTTAAATTGGGACTCCCTTGTCTGATGTGGCAAATTGTTAAATGGAGATTTTACTGTACTTTCTTGTAGCTCATTTTGTACAAATGAAGATGTTCTAATTCTACAATTGCTGTGTCACAACAAAAAATCTAAATAAATGAAAATTGTTGTACTTATAAAGTACAACCATTTTATAAAAATATCGAATGCTGTCTTAGTGAGATAGGTTTTTCATTTATTTAATTTTTTTTATGCAGACTTCGCATTGCGATTTTCCTGGCCAGCTCAGCCATAACATGTAATAATTGTTTGTAGAACTTATGGTTATGTAACTTTTTTACCATAATAATTAAAGTATTCTAACAATTTAGAGCAGCTTCAGTGTTTATTAAGTATATGCTAACAACATTGGACTTTGCATTAAAAATAAAAGGCAGTAGATATTGTCACCATATAATTTTATTCAAATGTCATCCATACAAACAAAAATATCAGTGCAATGTAAAATGAAAAAAGATATTTTAAAAATATAGGTGCAATAGTACAGCTTGTTTTTATTATGTTGTTAACATAAATGATTTATGGTTAACAATCTTTGTTCATATAATGAAACATTAATTTAAAGATCAAATTAAATATAATTGGTAACAATTAAAGCGAATGACTGATTATTTTTGCAGATGATATAAAATCAGTTAAAAATTTAATGAGACATCCAACGAGTTCAGTTTCCGATAAAGCCATTGTCCGCTATCCTTTGATACCAATTACATTCCTCTCCTATGCTGTTTCTGACTTAACATCTGTTACATCGGAGACAGTAGATTTGTTGTCAGAAGATTTAGTTTCCTGACCAAATATGCAAAGCCATGGTACTTTCTTCTGGATCTCGCTCCTAAAAAGAAAGAATAGAAATAGTTATGAAGAAATGTCCATTCAATAATCATCATTTGTTAAACTGTAATCAGTTTACTAAATAATTTACCTGAATCTCGGATGATTGATGGCATATATCCATGGATCAATGCATGCAACTGTTTTACAAGCAATTGCAGGGAACATGCTGAAAGTTGGTGTCACCAATGACCTGTTAAAAAAATGTAATTCCATTATGTAAAAGATGGTAGCAATTTTTGTTGTTATTAAGTTATGGTTTTTCATTTATGTGCTTTAAATGCTGATATAGCTCTCAATTTTTGATCTGAATTACAACGGTATCATAAAGGTGTTGCCTTTATCATTATTATAAAAATAATAAATCACTGATTTATCTCACTTGTCACCGAAGCAGCCAATGAGGGCAACTAGAGCATATGGAGTCCATCCACAGATGAATAGGAAAACGATTGAAATAGCCACCTTGGCAATCCGAATCTCAGCAGATTTTTCGTCACCTTGGGACAATGATTTTACATTCATCCTCTTGGCCTATGTTTGAGAGAAAAGGTTTATGATCCAAGATGTACTTCATCATTGCTAGCTGAATATGGTTTAGCAATTAATAGAATGTAAGTTTGTGAAAGGTAACAATATTTATAGTAGTTTACCTGTTCCTTCAACATCCTTTCATGTTCTCTCACATGAGATAAAATCATTGAGTAAAACAAAGCAATCATAAGAAGAGGGAAGACATATGACCATGCAAATATGCTGATCATAAACATCTGTGTTGACTTTCCTTCTGTCATGTAATCAAAGGAACAGGTGGTGAGGTATCCCTCTGTAAAGAAATTCCATAAACAAATATTAGCAGCAGCAAATGCTAAATCAGATTAATTGAAAGGTAATGGAAATTTCATGTTTTTTCAATGAAACAAGGGAATAGTGTTGTAAAAAGTTTAATTGTGAGAAAATGCGTTCCTTTTATAATGGAGTTCCACCAGGTAAAGCCTTCTTCCATTGAATACATTTTTTTGGTCTTAGATTTTTTAAATTTTTTATTTACCTATTTTCTTTTTCTCGTCGTACAAAAATTCAAGATTATCAGAATGGACATAGGAAAAAGTAAGGAGAATTGTACTTCATATCATAAATGGGTACCTTTTGTATATTAAGTCAATTTTTTAAGTCTATGCACAAATAACATTAATAAACAAGGATGTAATTTACTTATTTGGATCATAATACTCAAATTTATAAGATAATGTGAAATGATTATTGCTGTGCTCTTTTAAATTTTTTGCACTTTACCGGAGAATATTTAAATGACCTTTGAAAGAAAAATAAACTTTGATCTTTCCATTTGTTTTACATCCAGCTCCTCACTTTACTCATCCTTGAGGAGAAAGAACTAAACCTAATTTAACATTAACAAACTATAATTTCTGTGATACAAGCCCTACAATAATGCATTATTTTTTTAAGACAGTGTTAATACCTGGGGTATATCTTGACCAGATTTCAAAAAAGGGAAGAATTGAAAATGGTGTTGCCCAGATCCAGGTAAAAGCAATAAGAATTATTGCTGCTTTCATTCCAAGTCTCCCATCAAGTGGAAATGCTATTGTCCTAATTAGGATAACAATAGTATCATTCAAGATGAAATAATTTCATAATAAAAGATGTTAATTTCATCATTATTGTCATTAATTTGATAAATTTGATCAATAAAATATTTACTTTTGAATCTTAGGATTTAAATATTAATCATAGATAATACAGATGCATTTATACCTGTATCTGTCAAATGCAATGGCTGCATTTGCAATTGCTTGACCTATCCCGGAGTATGATCCTATAAGGCCAAACATGTCACAACCAATCTTTCCAAAAATTTGGCCCTCTACTACTGAATTCATCACAAAAAGTGGTAGTTTGGACATCATCAGAGTATCAAAGACAGCCAAGTTTGCTACAAAAGCATTTGATGGTGTCCGTAGACTTTTTGATCTGAAATTCAAGTGCATAATCTAATTTAGTATTTTTTAGTATTTAAAAAAATAACTTTAAATTATGATTTTATGGATACATATAAGTGATTTACGTGAAGAATGTCACAATGACAAGCATGTTTCCAAGCATTCCAACGGCCAGAATTACAGCATATGCCAATCCTAGCAGGAAGTGCTGGTATGCTGCAGGAGCCTGGAATTGTCGCCAGTGAGGATGTACATAGTCCATGTAATCATCATCAATTTTGGAACCCAAAAAATCATTTCCACTGTCAATATGGGCTTGTAAGACATCACTACTGCAAGTAGAAGCATTTTTAAAAGATGAAAACAAATTAGGAATGCAACAGAAATGTTTGTGTGTAATAACTTTTTATATACAGTACGGTACAGATGGTAAATACGTGGCACGCATGCCACAAATGGCACGCAAGCGATTTTACTCGGCACGTGTAAGCTTGTATTTTCTGTATAAAATATGAAGTTTATTAGAGGAGTAAACTAGTAGCACTCGAATAAAAATTCTGATGGTTCACATTACTTTCTTAGCATGAGACTCAAAAATCATTTGCCACCCCTGCAGTAGGGTCTCAAAGTACACGAGGGATAGGTTCCTGGTATCCCCGTGTGTGAATTCAAGTACCGTAAAGACCCGCGTATATGGCGCACTTTTTTTCCAAATTTTCGAAGCTAAAATGTAGGATGCGTCCTATACACGGGTACATAATGTTTCATGTTTTTCTCTCTACGAATGTTCGATGAAAATTGAAAAATAAACAGGTGAAAACTAATATTTATTAAATATCAAAGTGTTTTAATTTAAATAAAACTTTTTAATATGAAAAAAGATTGCACTTTTACAAATAAGTGATGTAAGTACAAGACATTTCGGCTTTATTAGCCACTTATACTCAGATATAGATTTTAAGTAATTTTCGTTTTTTCTGTACGAAGTCTTCAGTTAAAATGAAATACAAATATAAAATGAAATTGCTAAAATTTAAATATTTAATGTCTGTCCATTGAAAGAAAATCTTCAATCAAGAAAATAAATCAATCTTTTCAAACAATTTCCCTAAAATCCTATACACTCGCCATCATCTGACAATGAGTCGTCATCGGTAATCTGGAACTCGTTGTAGACTTCATTTGTTTTTGAACTTGCTAGAAACTTGAAATTTTAGGTGACGGTCAGTCATGGGTCACAACCAATAGGAAAAATCGAACATTTTCTATTTTGCAGGTCTTTTTGACCCCAAACTTTAATTTCATAACCCCATAAGAAAAGCGCAAATCGGTGCAAGCCATTTTTTAATTGTATTTTAAAATTATGATACAAACTCCGGACTTGGAAGTATTAAATGGAAAAAAGTGAAAATTACTGTTTTTGAAAACAGGAATACAAATTCATGCCGAATTAGCTTAAATATTTGATTTTAACTGCATAACAATGGGAAATTTGACCCTTACGAGCGTAAAAATATCGTTTTATAAGCAGTTTCAATGAAGAGGGAGGGGAGACATTATTATTATTAATTGAAAGAAATCTGCGTAAACATTACGTGAGTACAGCCGGAATGCCTTCTCATGAACTGAAGCTTAAAGTAAGAGCCGTTATCATGCTCCTTAGAAACCTAATGCCATTGAGAGGACTATGTAATGGTAAAAGACTTGCTGTTACTCGAATACAAACACATAATCAAAGCAAAAGTGATCGGTGCAGCAAACTCAGACAAGGTACTTATTCCAAGAATCTTACTCATTCCATCAAATACAAATTTACCAGTTTCGAATGAAAACAATTCCCATACGAATGGCTTTTTCAATGGCAATAAGTCACAAGACCAAACATTTGATAAAATGACTTTACCTAAGCCTATTTTTATTCATGGACAATTATATGTTGCTCTATCAAGAGTCATATCATTTGATACATTTACTGTAATGTCAAGAGAGAACCCAGAAATTGACAATTGTGTCTTCAGAGAATTTTTTCATTACAAAGTCAAAAAATTTAATTAATAACCTTTAAGATCCGCTAGATCGGCATATGCTAGGCTGGGTACAGCTATAGTTAACAATTATTTAGACATTTTAGACAAAAAATGAACTACTTCATTATTATGCTCAATGGTTCCAAATAGCTCAAGGCTCATAAGTGGAACAATACAGTATAAAGTGGTGAACAAGAAATTTAGATTTTGTAATAAGGTACAAATTATATCAAGAGGTTATTTAAGTTGGTTCAACATAATATAAAACAATTGAACTAAGCATCACTTTGATATTTTAAAAGACTTTAATAAAAATAATGATTCAATATCATATAATCCTAAAAAAAAATTACATGTAGTCATGCTCAGCTAAATGAGGAGGAATGACTTGCAGCATCGACATTTGAGCTGCCATATCGTCCCTTAACTGAGAGCCATTTCCTTGATTGTTCACATGAGGCACTGGAGGGGCAGGCTCATTTTCATTATACTCTCCTACTAGCCCCTCACCATTAGTAATGCATATATTATGCATTATGCAACAAGCACCTATTACGTCGCACACCTTAGTGTGCTTGAGTTGCACCCTTTGCATAAAAATTGCCCTCCACCGAGCCTTTAGCATGCCAAAGGCACGCTCGATAATATTACGACCCCGCCGGTGATGGGCATTGTATCTTGCCTGCACAGGGCCTTGAACAGGCTCTCGGTAGGGAGTGAGGAGGGCAATAGGCTCCCTCAAACAAGGGTACCCACTGTCACCCAAGAGGGCATATCCTTCGGGAGGATACAATCCACCAATAAAGGGGCTTGCTCTGAGTACCCTGGCATCGTGCACTGATCCCGGGTACCCAGCAAACACATGCACAAACTTTCCATTGTGGTCACAGACCGCCTGAAAATGCACAGAATATCTTAATTTTTGGCTGAAGTAATCTGCATGATTTGGGCCACTAACTTTAACCTCGACGTGGCATCCGTCAATAGCCCCTGCAATGCATCTTAAGACCGGAGTCCTTGATAGTTGAGCAAATCCAGCTCCTACTGCTTCTAAGTCTTCACCAGCGGGAAGGGTGATGATTCTTCCACTTAGCCCATTAATCTTATTCATCATTTCGTGAATTATATTGCCTACTGTTGACTTGGACATGGAAAAATTGGAGCTTACGACTCTATAAGAGGCACCACATGCCAACCAAAACAGAAAAACCGCCAATTTTAATTTGTCCTCCCACCCCCTCCTGTTTGGGGTAGAAATTAGTATTAATAAATTATGAAATGACTCCTGAGACAGTCTAATATGCTTTTTCATCTCCCATGAATCGCTGAGGACGGCGCGAAATATCTGCTGCTCCATGGGCGTCGGCAGGGGGGGGCAAGGGGGGGCAGTTGCCCCCCCCTGGAAATGTGTAAAAACGTAAATATTATATTAAATATTATTTTAAAATGTAAAAAAACTGGGCATGCGAAAAAACTTAACACGTTGCGTAAGGATGGCGAGAATTCTCGCTCCCAACTTCGGTCTTACAGCAGGAGCGGCCACCCAGCTCATAGAGACATATTTGCGAAAAATGGAGGGAAGTATAAAGCAAAACAAAGGCAACATGTGCGGGTCGGATCCGCGAGGTAGTTTTTACAAGCTTTCCGTCTCCTTTGTCTCCGAGGGTGAAGGAAAAAAGGGATGTTTTCAAGAAAGTGGGGGAGGGGGGGATTTTCCACATTGGTCCCATCGGCATATTTGACCTAAAAGGGCATATGGCATCCCTGATTCCAGCGATTCTGTTTCCCTCTTATTTATATTATGAAGACAGAATTTTCCCCTTGCCACTCTCTGAGAATCCGAGAAACGGAACGATTTGCACGTGAGTTGAGAAAATATTTTAAAGCACTCTTTCGGATGTTTCTAAAGGAAAAGAATAATTGGAGGACAGGAACCGCTGTACCGTCTTTGACGGCTTATTTCTGTATGGAAATTCCATGACCACCCGCATGCGCCTTTCTTCTGAATGGGAGGACACGTATGCGAAGATCATAAATGCTACTGCTGGCAATCTTTCCTTCTTTTTGAAGGTTTTAGATTTTATGACCTTACGGGTGGCTAGAAAGAAATCTTACCGACGCGTCGGCAAACGTCGCGACGTTCCCAAGAAAACTTTCTCACACGTGTTTTACACATTGGTCTCTTCACCCTCTCTCCTTTTTCTTTTAAAATTTCTCGAAAAAGAAATTACTTCAAGAGCCTCAGATTTTCTTAGTTTGTGGAATAAGTAACATCGTAGAGAGAGTGAGTCGTGTCGTACTTTTGCAGTAAGAGTGTGCGCATTTTGCGTAAAAATTAATAGGACTGGTTAGTATTTTAACACGTGAAATATTTTAATTGTTTGTTTTTAATTTCTTTGGTTTCGCTTTTGGAGTTTTTGTGAGAGAAACTGTTTTAATTTTGGTAGAAGGATATCCTAAAGATCCAGATCTTCTCATCACTACGTGGGACATCTTCACTCACAACATTGTCAGTACATCGTCTTCCATTGGAGAGGTTAGTTTGAATTTAATGAATTGTTACTGTTTATATTAAACTTCTTTTAGTAATATGATTTATTTCGAGAGATTTACTTCAATTATTTCTCGGTGTATTGTGACATTTCTCGGAATAATTTTAAAGATAGAAACTAGCATAACAAGGAAAAGTCGCAGTTATATTAGATTGTTACGATTGGTAAAGCAATATTCAAATAATTGTTTAATTTTATTGTACATTAAATACATAATTCAACGTGTAAAAATGTTATGTCAGACAAAATTTAGGCTTGCCTTTTTTATACAAAGACGCTTTATATTTGACTCAGTAATAGAAAGAACTTGAAAAAGTTCTTCAACTACGCTCTTTATACATGTCCTTTTAATATTTTTAATATGAGCCGTTGACGAACAACTTAATTCGCATAAATACGTTATTGAATTTGGAACGTTATGTCGATGGCATATTCAGATATTGAAGCATATTCAAACCTTTAGCTTTACGCCAAAATACATGTATAGGTAGCATAATAATTTTAAGTAGTATGATCGTTGCTAAGGTCAATCAATTCCTCTCGTAGTTTCATGATAAATTCCTTGCATCATAAAATTAATTCGAGTTTGTTTGTTTAAAACGCTTTTAAAAATTAAATATACTCGGAGTGTGCGGCACCCTAGTCCCTTCCTCTCGGCAAACTAATGCGCCACGGCACACCGGTTTAGAACCACTGCTTTAAGTTAATTTCAAGAGGATATTCAGTACAGTGATAATATAATTCATAGTGATTCATTGATGTGGATTTGTGGTCAGTTGGGGGCCGGTTAAGTAAAATTTTCCCGGGTTGGGAAAAATTCGTCCGCCCCTGGGTAATAGGCATTTTTGTATTTGACCCCCCCTGCAAAAATTTCTGCCGACGCCCATGTGCTGCTCCCTGTTAAGGATGCAGTATCTCACAGGCGCCTGTCAAGAAAAATAGAAGTTGCTTAGGAAAAGTAGTTTCAGCAAACAAATTCTGAATACTTAATCAGCTATTGATAAACTACTCACCAGATCGTTAAGAAGTTCCTCGCGAATTATGATGAGGGCATTGTGCAGAAGGTTAAGGATAAACCTTTCCTCTTCAAAGAAATATGCTGCAGCGAGTGCTAAAATTTCCATTCCGTTATCCATTTCGTCGATAACAATTGACGATGGTACCAAATTATAACGAAATACCAAATTGCACGATGTCAGACGATTTATGGATAATGTTCGAATAACGAAAAAAAATGGAATATCGAATCTTCTCATAGTTTGCATTCGATATTCATTGGTGGCAGCACTACTGTTAGGCTCGTCCGAATTCTCCTCCCTTTCACCTTTAGGTATCTTGGATTTAGGCAACTAACGGGATGATGCCTAATGCCTAACTCGATGCATACGTATTCGGACGCAGCTTTAGATTCGTCTGCTTCTAATTCTGCGGTCGTCGTGCCGTTGTTTTTATCATCTTCCTATAATACGTCGTCTTCACTTCCATTATAAAATTATAGTAAATATTAAGGGATGAAACTTTAGAGAAATCTTTATCAATAATTGAAATAAATAACTTCTTTAAACTCATGATATTTTATTTTTACTGCAATTTTCACAGATGATCGAAAAAATTTTTACCGAGTTTTTTTATTTCAATTGGATAGGAGTCACGAAAATCTGCTACATTATATCTTCTACATTGCTTTCCAAAGTGTTTTACAATATCCCGTAATGTGTAGTTTCGATATAGGTAAATCTAGTATTACAAATACTTCGGTAAATTCACTTTTCAGATCATACTCAGCAGAAAGCATACTTATTCGAAGGAACTCATGTAATAGAAAGGATATGAATCATTTATTGCGACTTATTGTTTCTTCCTAGAATTTTAAGATAAAATTTTCTTGCGTCCTATAGGTACACGGGAACAAAGAAAATTCACATAATTTGACGCGGAAAACCACCCTGCGTCCTATACACGGGAACAGAAAAATCTCAAAATTTGACTTCGAAAACCTCCCTGCGTCCTATACACGGGTGCGTCCTATACCCGGGTCTTTACGGTAAGTTGGGGTTCCCCTATAGAAAACTATTGTACATATACAGTAGAACCCCCGTTAACCAAGTCCCGGTTGATCGAGCCTTAGTGGTAACCGAGGTGGGTCTTCGCCAAGGTCATTCCCCATCATTTCGCTCATTTGATTACATTGTCTCTGGTTAGTTTTTTACCCTGTTTCAAATTGTCTCATTCCTCTCATTTCGCTGGTTTGTATACGTTGTCTCTAGGTAGTTTCCTGTCCCTGTCTCAAAATGTCGCAAGCAGTGTTCGACCGTCTGCTGGCCTGTCAAGACCGTGTAAGCATGCTTCGTTGTTTTTATTGTGTTTTCTTACGTGTTCGTGTTTAAGTTATTTTTAGCTACGAGTGCTAAAAGAAAAAGAGTTACGCTCTCTTTGAAAACTAAACTAGAGGCAATCAAGCGACTTGATAATGCTGAATCAATCAGAAAAGTTGCTGCTGATTTAGACGTAGGGGAAGTGACTGTTGGTGACTGGTGAAGAAAGAGGGGGGAAATCGAAAAATGGTGCTCTCAGAAGGTGAGTGGAAATGTTGAAAACCCACGAAAAACAATGAAAAAGTGTGATTTTGAAAAAACGTCAGAGGCCATTTTCTTATGGTTTACCCAAATGAGAGCTAAAGGGACTCCAGTAAGTGGTCCTATGTTGCAAGTCAAAGCTCTTGAATTTCATAACCATTTCAAGGATGGTGAAGAAGAATTCACTGCTAGCTCTGGATGACTGGACCGTTGGAAGCGACGGTATGGGATAAGGCAGCTATGCATAAAAGGGGGAAAAATTGTCCTAGGATTGTGAAGAAATGACAAGATTCAAATAAAATTTTTAAAAAGTGATCGAAAAAGATAAGTTGACTTTAGACCAACTCTTTAACTGTGATGAAACTGGTTTGAATTATCGGATGTTCCCATCAAAAACTCTAGCAGCCCGAGATGAGAAGTCTGCGCCTGGTTACAAAAAAAAGGAGAGGGTAACTGTGCTAGCCTGCTCAAACGCATCAGGTAACCTAAAACTGAAACCCATGATCATAGGCAAGGTCAAAAAATTCTATGCCTTTAAAAATCTTCATCTGCCAAACTTGCCTGTTTACTATAAAGACCAAAAAAGTGCCTGGATGGACGCTATTCTGTTTAAAGACTGGTTTGATAATGAATTTGTCACTACTGTTCATTTACATTTACATAAATACCCTGCAAGCCGCTAGAAGCGTTTGGCAGGGGGTGTCACAACACCAAGTGAAGTCTAGCTAATTCCTCTGTTGGATTGTCTTATCGCGTCTGGGAAAAAGGATCGGTAGTATTTCTCTGTTCTAGCGGTAATTTCGAGATATTTTCTCCTGCACTGTGATCTAACATTACGTTCACTAACACCGATGGGGACGACTATGCCGCGTACGTCTTCAACGAATTCGGAACTTTCAAATTTTTCAAATAGTTTCCTCTTGTATTCAATTCTTCTACTCTTCAACGTCTGCCATTTCAGATCTCTCAATAACTCTGATACACTCGCATCATACCGATATTCTCCTTTTACAAATCTAGCCGCTCTACGCTGGACCATTTCGAGCTCTCTAGTTAGGCCCTCCTCGAAAGGGTCCCAGACGGCGCAACAGTATTCCACGACGGGTCGTATTAGGGAAAAGTATGCGATTTCCTTCACATTCGAGGGGCATCCCCGCAGGACTCTAGAGGAAAGCCCTTGGATTCTGTTTGTCGATGCTATAACGGATTTGATATGCTCTCGACTAGACAAATTGCTACTGAGAATTACTCCTAGGTATTTGTAGCTATTGACGTATTTTAGCTTTAGTTCAGATATTTGGTACGGGTAACGGTTGAAATTCGTGGAGCGCGTGAAGTTCATTGCGGCGCATTTCTTTATATTCAGATCGAGTTGCCAATCTTTACACCATTTCGTAATAGCCTGAAGGTCCTTTTGCAAATTCTCCTGATCGTGTATTGTGTTGATTTCTCCATACACAAGTGTGTCATCCGCGAAGAGTCTAACTTTACACTTTATACTATCCGCTAAATCATTTATATATATCAAGAATAACAAAGGTCCGATTACACTTCCCTGAGGCACGCCGGAAGTCACTTTGACGACGTCTGATGCAACTCCATCGAGGACTACTCTCTGGGTTCTATCGGAAAGAAACGAGGCGATCCAATTTACAATTTTCTCGTTAATTGAATAAGCCCTTAATTTTTGCACTATTTTCACGTGAGAAATGGTGTCGAAGGCTTTCCTAAAAATACTGCATCAACTCCTATTCCTTTATCCGTTGCTTTCACAATATCTTGTGTGAGTAGAGCTAACTGAGTCTCGCATGACCTGCCTCTCCGGAAACCATGCTGGCTACTGTTAAGCGCTTCTTTGCTTTCGAGAAATCGCATTATTGAGCTACCGATAATGTGCTCAAAAACCTTACAGAAGATTTACGTCAACGATATAGGGCGGTAGTTTTCCACATTTTAATTTACTTCCCGTTTTATGTATTGGTGTAACGTAGGCTGTTTTCCATATCAAAGGAACTACACCCTCATCTAAAGATTTGTTGAAAAGTTTTAAAGAGAGAAAAACTTACAAGAAAATACTATTATATATTTACAGTGCTGAAGAACTGACAGCTGTTTAAGATTTATCATGAATTAGAATAATTCTAAGAAAATTTTTAAATTTCTCAATTCCATTAATGGCGCAGTTGAACAAAGTTCTCCACTTACAAACTTCGACGCGATTTTTACAGGAGTACCGAGAGAAAATGATCTTCCATCATTCACTTACCGCAAAAACTGGGCACTTGGATTGATGGAGCCACTGACGTTCATGTCGGTGAAGTTCTTCCTTGCCCACCCCTTCAACGAGCTGGTGCTGCAAAAAAAGGAAGCGATGTTAGCTGAGCTTGGAGGCAAAAAACAAGGTGATTTCTGTCGCCGTTCGTCAGTCAGCAGTTTCGTCAGTTAGCTAGAGCAGAATTCTCTGCACTCCTTCACCGACTTTTTCCTGCGACCAGCTGATCTTTCTCCTCACCTCCTGTTTGGCGTCTGGCGGCTGCTTGGAACTTAGGATCTGCTTATATACTAACTTTATTGCACCCATTCCTCTAAACCTCCCTCCTTTTCGCCCTCTCCTCCCTTTTGCTCATCTAATTGTGAGTCAAATTTAATTTCGTTACAGCCACCTGTTGGCGTATCCAACGCGACCGCTGTGAGAGTCTTCCGCCACCGGATACTTCCCTCGGCATCCCCTACCCGCAGCAAGCCATGCATATAAATCTACCCTGATTCGGATTATGGACACTATTTTGCCCTGAAAATTACTGAAAAATTCATCGTGACTTTTCGTTTCCCGGGCATGTAATTTAGGACGCAAAAAATGCAGAGCGTGGCAACTCGTAATGGATGGTGGAAATCAACATTTTTTCCTTTCTTTATGTAAAGAGACGGCAGAAAAATCTTGTATCTAGGTGCCAAATACACTTTACGTTGCCGTCTACTGAAAAGAAATCGGTACAACATACATTGTACAAACTTTCTCATATATGGGTGCTAATGCGTCGTTTAGTTATGTTTAGAAAATGAAAATCGTATTAACCTGTTTTTAGAAAATCCAAATTTCGTTAAAGTTGTCCAAGAATAAACTAGCCTTATATTCATTCATTGAGAAAAATGAAATAAGTAGTATTATTGTATATGTATACTCAAGTAACTGTACGCAATTTGATCAAAATCGTTCCAGCCGTTTTTGAGAAAATCGAATTGTTGTTAAAGTTGCCTAGAATAAACTAGCCTTATATTCATTCATTGAAAAAAATGAATTAAGTAGTATTATTGTATATTTCTACTGAAGTAACTGTACGAAATTTGATCAAAATCGTTCCGGCCGTTTTTGAGAAAATCGAATTGTTGTTAAAGTTGCCTACAATAAACTAGCCTTATATTCATTTTTTGAGAAATATGAGCTGTACAGTGTTATAGAAGACGTAAACTTAAGTAACTGTACGAAATTTGACCAAAATCGTTATAGCCGTTTTTGAGGAAATCGGATTGTTTTTAAGAATGCGTAGAATAAACTACTCGTAATTATTGTCAACCATTTCTAAGTATACTCTGCGCAGTATGATAAAATGCCTAACTACGAGATTTCATTCATTTTCCCTCTACCGTCTAGGCTCCAGCGCCAGTAACAGACATACAGACGGCATTGCGAAAACCATTTTTTCGAATGTAGCGACACCTAAAACGTATATTTCCTTAAAAATCTCGAGGTCGAATTTTTTCGCGAAAACCATACCTACTTCCTCGATACTTCGTATGAGAAAGTAATAATAATGCTTCATATCGTTTATTTATTCTACATCTTATACTATCCCGGCAACAACCATTTTCTTTGTTGAATTTTTTATAAGATTCAAATTCGGTGACATTCTGTTCGATAAGTAGGTACAATATACATTTACACTTATAAGGTTCAAAAGAAGTTTAAAATGATCGTCTCGTTAAATTACTTCATTTATTGAAAAATTGTCCAATATTTATGTGGTAACTCGATGTCCTAGTTTAGGAAATCAGTGATTCTTTCTTCCTCATATGAATATGTTAGTTACCGATAACACTGTTACTTCATTCGTTGGGGAGACCAAGTCATGGCATTAAAATGAGATACTGCTTTTATGATTATTGATGAGACGATATGTATCTTGAAATCCGCATCGTTTGTTCCTCATAGACCATTTCGTTTGTTTACTGCTAAATTTTCTGAGAATTGTAGAGGCAGTATTTTTTATCTGAGGTTTATATTCGCCTTGCCTCCTTAAAAATTATTTTTTGGCATAATTTGTCAAATACGACCTCAAATTAATTTTTTAATGGAAAAAATTATAGAAAAATACGATCAAGACTTTTATTAAAGGAAATACCGCGACAAAATTCCTGTTTAATTTTATCAGGTCTAAGGGTTGTTCTAATTATTATATCTTGAATCATAGTATATAGCAGCTAAAGCCAAACCGCGGCTCCGGAGCCATATTCGGTTCTTCTACATCTCCATTAAGGGGTGAGTCAACGCTTTTCACTATATAATACAATAACGCAGTAGACGTATTGTGGATACCCACGGGATACGCACTCTCTCTCTCTAATGTTGCGAAGTTTATCGTATGCGACTCCCTGAGTAGGTAGGTTGGGCCACCCCTAGTATGTAAGTTTGTGGCCAGATATTTTGGTTATTATTGTACGCATTCAATTAATTGCAGTGTTAGATTGTGCATTATAATAATTCGTAAAACAAAGAAATTATTATAGGATTAGAAATGTCAAACAATTGTTTTGCTCAAGAAGTGAATTTACGTAATTCCACTCTTAATAAGCCCTTTTAATTAATTTAACAACGAAAATAGGAAATTCGTAGAATATCTCGACGATTATGTTAAGGATTCTATTTTAGAATAAATGTGGGTAACTGTCCATTTATCTACAAACAATTTTGTTCCATGTACATTATTAAGTAATGGCAATGAAATGAGAAAATTTTCTATCAGTTGCGATAATTTTTCCTGGGAAGTTGAGAAGAACAGTTGAGCCTATTAAGTACGAAATTTAAAAAAATGTACTATCTTTCTATATAGCAATGAGAATAATTTTAAATCACCTAACCATCTGTGAAATAATAATGATAGAAACTCGAAATTTGGTAGGGATGCTTGATTAACACTTATTCAGAGAATGACAAATTTAAATCGCGAAAAGATTCCTTGGTTCGTCTCCAAGGGAGGCATTTCCGTTTCCCATTACGTAACATGTAAAACGCAATTTTTCGACGTGCAGGCTTTTATTCGTTTGGAAATAAAAATTAGAAGAAATTAACAGACGACCTTCGGATTTGAACCATTTTGAAGAAAACGTTCTGGAGTTTCTTATTCCATTCGTCTTTTTTCACCCACAGTTCGAAATATTCCATGTTAAACGTTTAATTTGCAAATTTTGTGGAAATCTCGCCATTTTAACGTGATGATGTTATGTCGACCATTATCATTGTTACACCTCAAATTACAATTATTGCATACATCCTTCTGGGAATAAGCTTGCCTTGAGTGCTTCAATACGAGAGAGCGAGGGGAAGGAAGGGGAGAGATTGGCGTGTTTTGTGGAAAATAAGTATATTAACGTAAATATAAAAAAATTTAAGTATCAACAGTGTCGTTTTAGAAAAATTGGAAATAGAAAGCATTCTTAAATTAATTTCTTTGTAAGCCATACGTGCTTACGAATTTATATTGTTATTCCTCGAATTAATTTCGTAACAATGGCCAAAGTTTGGAAACGAATATAAATTAAAATTAAAAGGACATTTAAAACTGTTAACAGGTAATTTTCGAAGAATCAACAGTGGATCTTTTAATGAATTGATTTGTTTTTATAAAAGGAATTTGGGTGCTTATTTAATACAGAGTAAGTTCTAAGGCTTATAATCCATTTAAATCTAATAACAGTGGCTATTATATTTTAAAGAAAGAAGTTTATTTATTCACTTTACAGAATGAATTAATTTTAGGCTAGCATTGCCTATTGTAAAAGGAGTGGAATTTACAGTATGTAAAGCGGAAGTTGTACTGAATTGAATCAAGTATATTTCAAAGCAAAAATCAATTTAAAACTATTGAAAGTTATTGTTTCGGAAACTGAGAAGTCCAGAGTGGTGAGCGGACGCAAGACGACGATAAGGTACATTTTATTCCAAAATCTATTTAAAGTATTATCAGAGGCAATTGAAGATTGAATAGATTTTTTGTCACCGGAATTCTGCTTATTTCATGAAATTGAAATGCTAATGCATTAATCCATTAAAATCTGTTAAGAGTTTGTAATGTGGTTATTTTAACTGAATTGGATCAAGTTCTCTTCTAAGTTTGAAATCCATTTAAAACTGGTGAAAGTGGTTGTTTCGGAAAATGATAAGGCAAGAGTGCTGAGCAGACGATAAATGATACTGAGGTACATTACATTCCAAAATCTATTTAAAGTATTATCAGAGGTAATTGAAGATTGAACCAATTTTTTGGAACCGGAATTCTGCCTATTTAATGAAATTGAAATCTTAATGCTATAATCAATTTCTTAAAAATGTTTCCAACGCTTAAAGAATTTATGACAGTAAAATCATTGAATCAAACCATTGGGTTGGGTTGGTGTTTCATCTTTAATTTATACACTTCCTGAAAGTTGTTGACACTGGCATAGCAAACTCTTATGGCACCCCCATGGAAAATTCGATTTTGGGGCCTCTATCATTAATTTTATCATGAAAGCAATAGGATGACAGGGTCATTTGGGGATCCCCTTTGATTGGGAGCCCCAGTGCATTGCACCAGTTTGCTAAATGTATGCTACACCTCTGGTTGTTAATTAAATAAGTTGTTTTATGTAAATACTTGTTTAGCAGACTCTTAAATTGGGACTCCCTTGTCTGATGTGGCAAATTGTTAAATGGAGATTTTACTGTACTTTCTTGTAGCTCATTTTGTACAAATGAAGATGTTCTAATTCTACAATTGCTGTGTCACAACAAAAAATCTAAATAAATGAAAATTGTTGTACTTATAAAGTACAACCATTTTATAAAAATATCGAATGCTGTCTTAGTGAGATAGGTTTTTCATTTATTTAATTTTTTTTATGCAGACTTCGCATTGCGATTTTCCTGGCCAGCTCAGCCATAACATGTAATAATTGTTTGTAGAACTTATGGTTATGTAACTTTTTTACCATAATAATTAAAGTATTCTAACAATTTAGAGCAGCTTCAGTGTTTATTAAGTATATGCTAACAACATTGGACTTTGCATTAAAAATAAAAGGCAGTAGATATTGTCACCATATAATTTTATTCAAATGTCATCCATACAAACAAAAATATCAGTGCAATGTAAAATGAAAAAAGATATTTTAAAAATATAGGTGCAATAGTACAGCTTGTTTTTATTATGTTGTTAACATAAATGATTTATGGTTAACAATCTTTGTTCATATAATGAAACATTAATTTAAAGATCAAATTAAATATAATTGGTAACAATTAAAGCGAATGACTGATTATTTTTGCAGATGATATAAAATCAGTTAAAAATTTAATGAGACATCCAACGAGTTCAGTTTCCGATAAAGCCATTGTCCGCTATCCTTTGATACCAATTACATTCCTCTCCTATGCTGTTTCTGACTTAACATCTGTTACATCGGAGACAGTAGATTTGTTGTCAGAAGATTTAGTTTCCTGACCAAATATGCAAAGCCATGGTACTTTCTTCTGGATCTCGCTCCTAAAAAGAAAGAATAGAAATAGTTATGAAGAAATGTCCATTCAATAATCATCATTTGTTAAACTGTAATCAGTTTACTAAATAATTTACCTGAATCTCGGATGATTGATGGCATATATCCATGGATCAATGCATGCAACTGTTTTACAAGCAATTGCAGGGAACATGCTGAAAGTTGGTGTCACCAATGACCTGTTAAAAAAATGTAATTCCATTATGTAAAAGATGGTAGCAATTTTTGTTGTTATTAAGTTATGGTTTTTCATTTATGTGCTTTAAATGCTGATATAGCTCTCAATTTTTGATCTGAATTACAACGGTATCATAAAGGTGTTGCCTTTATCATTATTATAAAAATAATAAATCACTGATTTATCTCACTTGTCACCGAAGCAGCCAATGAGGGCAACTAGAGCATATGGAGTCCATCCACAGATGAATAGGAAAACGATTGAAATAGCCACCTTGGCAATCCGAATCTCAGCAGATTTTTCGTCACCTTGGGACAATGATTTTACATTCATCCTCTTGGCCTATGTTTGAGAGAAAAGGTTTATGATCCAAGATGTACTTCATCATTGCTAGCTGAATATGGTTTAGCAATTAATAGAATGTAAGTTTGTGAAAGGTAACAATATTTATAGTAGTTTACCTGTTCCTTCAACATCCTTTCATGTTCTCTCACATGAGATAAAATCATTGAGTAAAACAAAGCAATCATAAGAAGAGGGAAGACATATGACCATGCAAATATGCTGATCATAAACATCTGTGTTGACTTTCCTTCTGTCATGTAATCAAAGGAACAGGTGGTGAGGTATCCCTCTGTAAAGAAATTCCATAAACAAATATTAGCAGCAGCAAATGCTAAATCAGATTAATTGAAAGGTAATGGAAATTTCATGTTTTTTCAATGAAACAAGGGAATAGTGTTGTAAAAAGTTTAATTGTGAGAAAATGCGTTCCTTTTATAATGGAGTTCCACCAGGTAAAGCCTTCTTCCATTGAATACATTTTTTTGGTCTTAGATTTTTTAAATTTTTTATTTACCTATTTTCTTTTTCTCGTCGTACAAAAATTCAAGATTATCAGAATGGACATAGGAAAAAGTAAGGAGAATTGTACTTCATATCATAAATGGGTACCTTTTGTATATTAAGTCAATTTTTTAAGTCTATGCACAAATAACATTAATAAACAAGGATGTAATTTACTTATTTGGATCATAATACTCAAATTTATAAGATAATGTGAAATGATTATTGCTGTGCTCTTTTAAATTTTTTGCACTTTACCGGAGAATATTTAAATGACCTTTGAAAGAAAAATAAACTTTGATCTTTCCATTTGTTTTACATCCAGCTCCTCACTTTACTCATCCTTGAGGAGAAAGAACTAAACCTAATTTAACATTAACAAACTATAATTTCTGTGATACAAGCCCTACAATAATGCATTATTTTTTTAAGACAGTGTTAATACCTGGGGTATATCTTGACCAGATTTCAAAAAAGGGAAGAATTGAAAATGGTGTTGCCCAGATCCAGGTAAAAGCAATAAGAATTATTGCTGCTTTCATTCCAAGTCTCCCATCAAGTGGAAATGCTATTGTCCTAATTAGGATAACAATAGTATCATTCAAGATGAAATAATTTCATAATAAAAGATGTTAATTTCATCATTATTGTCATTAATTTGATAAATTTGATCAATAAAATATTTACTTTTGAATCTTAGGATTTAAATATTAATCATAGATAATACAGATGCATTTATACCTGTATCTGTCAAATGCAATGGCTGCATTTGCAATTGCTTGACCTATCCCGGAGTATGATCCTATAAGGCCAAACATGTCACAACCAATCTTTCCAAAAATTTGGCCCTCTACTACTGAATTCATCACAAAAAGTGGTAGTTTGGACATCATCAGAGTATCAAAGACAGCCAAGTTTGCTACAAAAGCATTTGATGGTGTCCGTAGACTTTTTGATCTGAAATTCAAGTGCATAATCTAATTTAGTATTTTTTAGTATTTAAAAAAATAACTTTAAATTATGATTTTATGGATACATATAAGTGATTTACGTGAAGAATGTCACAATGACAAGCATGTTTCCAAGCATTCCAACGACCAGAATTACAGCATATGCCAATCCTAGCAGGAAGTGCTGGTATGCTGCAGGAGCCTGGAATTGTCGCCAGTGAGGATGTACATAGTCCATGTAATCATCATCAATTTTGGAACCCAAAAAATCATTTCCACTGTCAATATGGGCTTGTAAGACATCACTACTGCAAGTAGAAGCATTTTTAAAAGATGAAAACAAATTAGGAATGCAACAGAAATGTTTGTGTGTAATAACTTTTTATATACAGTACGGTACAGATGGTAAATACGTGGCACGCATGCCACAAATGGCACGCAAGCGATTTTACTCGGCACGTGTAAGCTTGTATTTTCTGTATAAAATATGAAGTTTATTAGAGGAGTAAACTAGTAGCACTCGAATAAAAATTCTGATGGTTCACATTACTTTCTTAGCATGAGACTCAAAAATCATTTGCCACCCCTGCAGTAGGGTCTCCAAGTACACGAGGGTTAGGTTCCTGGTATCCCCGTGTAAGTGTGAATTCAAGTAAGTTGGGGTTCTCCTATATAAAACTATTGTACATATACAGTAGAACCCCCGTCAACCAAGCCCCGGTCGATCGAGCCTTCGCGTTAACCGAGGTGGGTCTTCGCCAAGGTCATTCCCCATCATTTCGCTCGTTTGATTACATTGTCTCTAGTTAGTTTTTTTACCCTGTTTCAAATTGTCTCATTCCTCTCATTTCGCTGGTTTGTATACGTTGTCTCTAGGTAGTTTCCTGTCCCTGTCTCAAAATGTCGCAAGCAGTGTTCGACCATCTGCTGGCCTGTCAAGACCGTGTAACCATGCATCGTTGTTTTTATTGTGTTTTCTTACGTGTTCGTGTTTAAGTTATTTTTAGCTACGAGTGCTAAAAGAAAAAGAGTTACGCTCTCTTTGAAAACTAAACTAGAGGCAATCAAGCGACTTGATAATGCTGAATCAATCAGAAAAGTTGCTGCTGATTTAGACGTAGGGGAAGTGACTGTTGGTGACTGGTGAAGAAAGAGGGGGGAAATCGAAAAATGGTGCTCTCAGAAGGTGAGTGGAAATGTTGAAAACCCACGAAAAACAATGAAAAAGTGTGATTTTGAAAAAATGTCAGAGGCCATTTTCTTATGGTTTACCCAAATGAGAGCTAAAGGGACTCCAGTAAGTGGTCCTATGTTGCAAGTCAAAGCTCTTGAATTTCATAACCATTTCAAGGATGGTGAAGAAGAATTCACTGCTAGCTCTGGATGACTGGACCGTTGGAAGCGACGGTATGGGATAAGGCAGCTATGCATAAAAGGGGGAAAAATTGTCCTAGGATTGTGAAGAAATGACAAGATTCAAATAAAATTTTTAAAAAGTGATCGAAAAAGATAAGTTGACTTTAGACCAACTCTTTAACTGTGATGAAACTGGTTTGAATTATCGGATGTTCCCATCAAAAACTCTAGCAGCCCGAGATGAGAAGTCTGCGCCTGGTTACAAAAAAAAGGAGAGGGTAACTGTGCTAGCCTGCTCAAACGCATCAGGTAACCTAAAACTGAAACCCATGATCATAGGCAAGGTCAAAAAATTCTGTGCCTTTAAAAATCTTCATCTGCCAAACTTGCCTGTTTACTATAAAGACCAAAAAAGTGCCTGGATGGACGCTATTCTGTTTAAAGACTGGTTTGATAATGAATTTGTCCCTACTGTTGAAAAGTTTTAAAGAAAGATAAACTTACAAGAAAATACTACTATATATTTACAGTGCTGAAGAACTGACTGCTGTTTAAGTTTTATCATGAATTAGAATAATTCTAAGAAAATTTTTAAATTTCTCAATTCCATTAATGGCGCAGTTGAACAAAGTTCTCCACTTACAAACTTCGACGCGATTTTTACAGGAGTACCGAAAGAAAATGATCTTCCATCATTCACTTACCGCAAAAACTGGGCACTTGGATTGATGGAGCCACTGACGTTCATGTCGGTGAAGTTCTTTCTTGCCCACCCCTTCAACAAGCTGATACTGCAAAGAAGGAAGCGATGTTAGCTGAGCTTGGAGGCAAAAAACAAGGTAATTTCTGTCGCCGTTCGTCAGTCAGCAGTTTCGTCAGTTAGCTAGAGCAGAATTCTCTGCACTCCTTCACCGACTTTTTCCTGCGACCAGCTGATCTTTCTCCTCACCTCCTGTTTGGCGTCTGGCGGCTGCTTGGAACTTAGGATCTGCTTATATACTAACTTTATTGCACCCATTCCTCTAAACCTCCCTCCTTTTCGCCCTCTCCTCCCTTTTGCTCATCTAATTGTGAGTCAAATTTAATTTCGTTACAGCCACCTGTTGGCGTATCCAACGCGACCGCTGTGAGAGTCTTCCGCCACCGGATACTTCCCTCGGCATCCCCTACCCGCAGCAAGCCATGCATATAAATCTACCCTGATTCGGATTATGGACACTATTTTGCCCTGAAAATTACTGAAAAATTCATCGTGACTTTTCGTTTCCCGGGCATGTAATTTAGGACGCAAAAAATGCAGAGCGTGGCAACTCGTAATGGATGGTGGAAATCAACATTTTTTCCTTTCTTTATGTAAAGAGACGGCAGAAAAATCTTGTATCTAGGTGCCAAATACACTTTACGTTGCCGTCTACTGAAAAGAAATCGGTACAACATACATTGTACAAACTTTCTCATATATGGGTGCTAATGCGTCGTTTAGTTATGTTTAGAAAATGAAAATCGTATTAACCTGTTTTTAGAAAATCCAAATTTCGTTAAAGTTGTCCAAGAATAAACTAGCCTTATATTCATTCATTGAGAAAAATGAAATAAGTAGTATTATTGTATATGTATACTCAAGTAACTGTACGAAAACGATCAAAATCGTGCCAGCCGTTTTTAAGAAAATCGAATTGTTGTTAAAGTTGCCTAGAAGAAACTAGCCTTATATTCATTTTTTTGAGAAATATGAACTATACAGTGTTATAGAAGACGTAAACTTAAGTAACTGTACGAAATTTGACCAAAATCGTTATAGCTGTTTTTGAGAAAATCGGATTGTTGTTAAGAATGCGTAGAATAAACTACTCGTAATTATTGTCAACCATTTCTAAGTATACTCTGCGCAGTATGATAAAATGCCTAACTACGAGATTTCATTGATTTTCGCTCTACCGTCAAGGCTCCAGCGCCAGTAACAGACATACAGACGGCATTGCGAAAACCATTTTTTCGGATTCAGCGACACCTAAAACGTATATTTCCGTAAAAATCTCGAGGTCGAATTTTTTCGCGAAAACCATACCTACTTCCTCGATACTTCGTATGAGAAAGTAATAATAATGCTTCATATCGTTTATTTATTCTACATCTTATACTACCCCGGCAACAACCATTTTCTTTGTAGAATTTTTTATAAGATTCAAATTCGGTGACATTCTGTTCGATAAGTAGGTACAATATACATTTACACTTATAAGGTTCAAAAGAAGTTTAAAATGATCGTCTCGTTAAATTACTTCATTTATTGAAAAATGGTCCAATATTTATGTGGTAACTCGATGTCCTAGTTTAGGAAATCAGTGATTCTTTCTTCCTCATATGAATATGTTAGTTACCGATTACACTGTTACTTCTTTCGTTGGGAAGACCAAGGCATGGCATTAAAATGAGATACTGCTTTTATGATTATTGATGAGACGATATGTATCTTGAAATCCGCATCGTATGTTCCTCATAGACCATTTCGTTTGTTTACTGCCAAAATTTCTGAGAATTGTCGAGGCAGTATTTTTTATCTGAGGTTTATATTCGCCTTGCCTCCTTAGAAATTATTTATTGGCATTATTTGTCAAATACGACCTCAAATTAATTTTTTAATGGACGAAATTATAGAAAAATACGATCAAGACATTTATTAAAGGAAATACCGCGACAAAATTCCTGTTTAATTTTATCAGCTCTAATGGTTGTTCTAATTATCATATCTTGAATCATAGTATGTGGCAGCTAAAGCCAAACCGTGGCTCCGGAGCCATATTCGGTTCTTCTACATCTCCATTAAGGGGCGAGTCAACGCTTTTCACTATATAATACAATAACGCAGTAGGCGTATTGTGGATACCCACGGGATACGCACTCTCTCTCTCTCTATTGCTTGGAATGCAGGTTATGTCTACTGTTCGTAAATTTGTTTGCACAGAATGCGACTCTAGAATTGCGGAAGTTTATCGTATGCGACTCCCTGGGTAGGTAGGTTGGGCCACCCCTAGTATGTAAGTTTGTGGCCAGATATTTTGGTTATTATTGTACGCATTCAATTACTTGCAATGTTAGATTGTGCATTATACTAATGCGTAAAACGAAGAAATTATTACAGGATTGAAAATGTCACACAATTGTTTTGCTCAAGAAGTGAATTTACGTAATTCCACTCTTAATAAGCCTTTTTATTAAATTTAACCACGAAAATAGGAAATTCGTAGAATATCTCGCCGATTATTTTAAGGATTCTATTTTAGAATAAATGTGGATAACTGTCAATTTTATCTACAAATAATTTTGTTCCAAGTAATGACAATGTCAGAAGCTTTGAAATGAGAAAATTTTCTTTCAGTTGCTATAATTTTTCCTGGGAAGTTGAGGTGAACGGTTGGGCCTATTAGGTACGAAATTTAAAAAAATGTGCTATCTTCCTTTATAGTAATGAGGTTAATTTTAACTCACCTAACCATCCGTGATCCGATGTCATCGCATTCAGATCTTGCTTTTATGGTAGCATTCTTAAAAAACTACTGTAAATAATTCATCCGCAAGAAATTTCTTTCTATTTTATCGATGAGAACAGTTATTTTAGGTTTTTTGTCGTGTATCTACATTTTCAAATAGACAAATCATCAAAATTATGTTTCGTTTATTGCATCCAAAAGGTACGATTTTCGCATTAAAGCATACAAATATCTTTTTCGGGTGTCATTCATTTCTTTCATTATAAATAATTTTCTATTGCAAAAATCGCCGTGACTGAATAAATTCAATTTTCACTGTAACATTACTGGAACAACTTTTCACCTTTTACCCTAATTCTCGGAATTTACATTCGAAACGAGGGTGTTTAAAGGATTCTTCATTGCTGGCAGAATCTGCATTTCCAGCGCTTATAATTATTCCTATGGCTTCTGCCGATCCTTCTAACCGGATGACAGCCACCACATCTATTCAGATGCTGCTATCCACGGCCAGTGATTTTAAAAGGTATATTTGCCTACGTTTTATATAAGAAATCTTGTACGTGATCATGAGTGCGAAAATGTATATTTTATCTTAGATTTCTCTCGTAAAGCCAGAGATTAAACGTAAGGTTGGTGGTGTAATAACTTACCGCACTTATTTAGCCATGCATCGATTTGTATAGATGAAACTTCTGTGCCTGTTATCCTGAATAGTTTCCGTGAAATACGCGAGAGAGAGTAAAACATTTTTGAGGTCGCAATCTGTTTTAGATGACAAACTGTTAAATCTGGAAATTTACGTATATGCATGCAGATGATACCGTTTTCCATAAGAATGCCTTTCTGAAGTGCAGAAAAAGCGAGACGAGGAAGGAAATGTTTTTTAAAATTAGGATGCGATTTAAATTATTTAGAACCTCTTAAGGAAGAAAGAAACGAGTGAAAACTTGCAGAACAAATTACATAAGGCGCTTTTTTTTTCTTTCTTATTTTAGGATTATGAGTTATATTTTCTAGTATTAAAAATAGGAAAATGTCCCTCTTTTTTAGTATATAAACAATTGTTCACTCTCGTTCGACACTGATTGGAATTCTGTTTTCTAAAAATATAAACCTCAGTCTTCCAGCTATGGAATTGATCATGACCCGAGCTCCTATCTTAATTTTAACTAATTTAAATCTGCAATATCTAATACCCTGCACCGATTCCAGGATTTTTTATGAGGGTAGAAATGAAACAAAGGGGTTGGAAAAAGAATTCGATTACCCCCCAGCAGCTGATCCTATATCCACTAAATTTGTACCATGTGTATCCCAGACCACCATGTCATAAGAATTTGGCTTATCCAAGTTGCAGGTTTCCAGAGATATTACCTGAATAAACGGACGGTCGGTCAGACAAATCAAATACAAAATAAGCGATTTTTTCAAAAAGCTAAAAATCATTCTCTAATTAAATAGGTAGATTTTCTCTTATGTTGTTTTAATACTTTAATCTTTATTTTAATTATCTAATACGGACTCTATTACTATTAACTAGCCTATCTGTAATGTCTACATCGCTGTTTGTTTTTATTTAATTCTTCAGCTTCTTTACTTAAACATAATGTCCTTTTCATTTATTCAGTTAGGTGATATTTTTGAATACGTGGGAGACTTTAAGAGGCCATTTATTGAGGCGAATGAAGTTTTAACGGATAAAATTAATAATTCCTATTATCACAATTTCGCGATCTAGGTAGTGTACCAAAATTAATTTCTCATCATTGAAGAGTTATTGTAATAGGTAGGTACTTCTATTATGACAAGTTAGGTACCTACCTAGTTACATCTAGGTTCCCAAAAACTACCCATTGAGGTAATATCAAAATACTTTCGTTGCAATATGAACGATTCAACAGTAAAATGTTCGATACAAAGTCATTTTTCGGTAAAGCTTAACCAATTCCTGTCATAATGAGCCAAGTTTTCTTCATTCCAGCATCTTTAAGGAGGAAATGCAGTGAAATGTCTTCTCCTGTATAATTAGAATATTGTGCAACGCTACAAATCTTTTTCAAAGTATTCTCTCTTTGGCGAAGCACATTTGATCAAAACATGTATATTTAAGGGATAATATCGAGATAAATTACCCAACCAAACCCTAAACTCTGACAAATATGATCACAATTAAGCCAACGGGCTATACAACAGGCACGCCTAGCAGAAAGCTCCAGAATCTTCTTTCACCGCCATGACGGCAATGGCACATAGCGACGGTGCTGCCGCCATCGGCACTTAGAATATCGAATCGGTATCGTTAATAGGCGGTAAGTTTAGGAACTTTAGCAAGCAGCCGAAACATATACATTTGAAGTGGTTTCTTGTAATTAAGGCAACTTTCCGTTGGAAATTCTTTGCTTTAAAAGACTTTTATAGTATGGTAATGAATTAACTTGTCACATATATTGGTTGTAATGTATTTTGATAAACCAGTAATGACGAATGCGAAGTTGTAGAATGCAGTGTTAGCGTATTATGTAGCCGTAATTTCTCGTTAAATATAATATTTTTAAAATTTTATGATTTCAGCCATCGAAAGCGACTAATTTCCCATGAAATGAGCGTTAGTTATAACACCAGTTATATAACGAATTTCGTGTATTTCTTTAATTTAACTATAACCCAGTGTTTACCATACAATCTGATAATATTGGAAAACCATATCACTTTTAACATTTAACAGAGCTGCGTTGCGTGTATCTTACGGTATTGTAGCAAATATTTTATTTTCGTACCATTAATAATTACAATCGAGTGAATTGTTAATTTTATTATTAACGGTAAATTATTTATAAATAAAGGAACGCATGTCATTACGTTTTTCTAAATATTACTGTCTATCAAAGTAGTTATATTAATTTGCCAGTGTTTGCTCTTTCTGTCAATAGTTTTTCACAGAATTGTATCTGTTAAAATCGAATGTGTTTACATTTAAATTGGTATATGTGGCAAAAGTACTGGTAATTTTCTTTTACTGGTAAACATTGCTAACTGTACTGCATTATGCTCCTTGCAAAATATTATTAATATGTCCATTGTCTTTCTAGATATTTCTTTGCAGTAATACGAAGTTGGTGATGAAGCTTACTAGGAAAGAAATGAATGTCATGGATAGTTTGCTATGCATAAATAAAAATTGGAGTTGTTTAAACTGATAAATTTCGCAAAACTATTGGTTACATTGTTTAGGAAGGAACCAAATTTACTTCAAAAGACAAAATGATTGACTTGAATTGTTTTTATTCATCCTTCTCACTTGCTTAGTAAATGTTCGTGTAAACGTTTGGCTTAAGCTAGTATGTCTGAAATAGTTGTGTTATGTATAATTTATATGTAATACATTGCAGAAGTTTCTCACATAAGTTTCTAGTTAGTATATGATACGATTGATGATTGAATGCATAACATTCTTTGCCTCGTTGGATATTTATCCTCTTGAGGAATTTATTGCTGTGTTGATAAGTCATCGTTTTTGCCTACTGTTTTATATGCGATAAATAACATTCTTTATATTTTCCATATCACGTACCACTAGTTCACTTTTTTTAGAATATCCACTGAAAGTGGTTGCATTGTAATCTAAATATGCATCTTGTTTTTTATACATTTTTTATGGCTGTTGGAGATAAGTACCTACATTTTAAATTTATTATATTAAAGTGTATTATTGAATAGACAATTTTTGTGCATAAAAAGCAATTATTTATTGACAAAAGTCTTTCTTATAAGTACATAAATGTTTAATTTAGATAAGTAACATTTTGTGGTATATCCCCAGTAGCTAGTTTCTTGTTAGTTTATATGCCCCTTAATTTTGTGACTTAGTTGAGATTTTTGCATGTGATATAAATGTTCTCTTAGTTTTAATTTATTTATATTTAAATAGAATTGGCTGCGGTTATTTTTGCTGGTGGAACCTTAGAATTAGGTGTTGATGACTTGCATCTGTAAATGCAAAAATCACAGCATCGTCAAGTAATTCTTATATTTGAAACCAACCTTACCTGTGTATCTCAAAATTTTTCTCTTGTGCCATTGTTAACATAAAAGATGTCCTGTACTATTGTAGTTCCTCCATTCAGATATAAAATGGCCTGTAGATATTTCTATTTACAGAGGAAATATGAAAGAAATTTATGTTATAAGATTTCATGGGAATTTTTATTGACCTCAAACCTGGTGACAATTTTTTCACCACTTTCATTACTGGAAGGGCCACATTTCATATGCTTTGAAAAATTAGTATAAGCACAGTTTTAAAGCATTTGCTACGGAAATTTTTTAAAGTAAGCAAATGCTATGATTTTTATTCAACTCAAATTAAGGTTTTGCATGTCAAACCGTAGAAATTATAAGTAAAAGCATTTGCTTAATTTTTATTCACTTGGCCCAAGATATTTATTTAAAGTATGTGGGAAATTTTTGATAAAGGGAAATATCTATAATATATAGACACTTCTTAAATAAGAGGATACAAATTATGAGGCACTTCCAGATGAGCTAGAAACTTGAAATTAGGGAGGATTATAGGGTTTTGGTCATAAAGGAAAAATCTGAAATTGTTGAAATTCCAATTTGAGGGGCTATTTTGGCCCCGTTATTGTCCCATAAGGAAAGCACATAAATCGGGGTAGAGAGGTTTATATTTGCTATTTAAAATTATTTCCCGTCAGGATTTGAACTCAGAACTTGAAATATCAGAAAGTTTCGAAATTGTAGTTTCATATTTTTGAAGACAGAATTCAAATCCGAGTAGAATTAGCATAAATTTATAGTTTTTTATTGGAAAAAAGTGAATTTTTTTTACCAACAATTGACTATCTTGGCCAAAAGCTCAATGATTTTATATGGGTAAGCTTTTACAGGAAATCAGAGGGCTATATCATAATGCTATTCATATTAACCTACGACCAATGGAAGAAATCTGATGTAATAATCCCCATTTTTTTGGGCTGTTTTGCCCTAATTTGCCCTATAGGAGGATGAAAATTAAATGGCACCTCCAGGTGAGCTAGAGACTTAAAATTTGACATTATTATAGGATTTTGATCAAAACTGATGGAAAAATTCTTGAAATGTAAAATTTCTAATTTTAGGTGCTGTTTAGCCCCATTATTGCCCCATACGAGGATAAACATTATGAGACTTCCAGATGAGCTAGAGACTTAAAATTTGGCATGGTTATAGATCAGTGTTTCCCAAACTATGGTCCATGGACCATTTGTGGTCTGAGGAGGTTTTGACGTTGGGCTGCGAAGGTTTCCAAAATGTAATGTTTTAGAATGAACCACATATTTAGTTGAATTTTTTTTGGGAAAAGTTAATAAATTCTTACACTGTCACAGGTATTCAGTACTTTAGTAATGTACCTAGTTAGCTTAAAGAACTACTCCTTCATATTTCCAGATTTCACCTCTCTGCAGTCACCCCTTTTCATTAATGTGGTTACAGTAAGTATGTTTGTGTCAGAAATGAGATGGTCTGCAGGGCCTGGAGGGTTGCTGTAGTGGTCTGCAGAGCTCAAAAGTTTGGGAATCACTGTTATAGATTATAGCTCACAAACGGAAAAAATCCGAAGTGGTAAAAACTCCATTTGTTGTGAGCTATTTTGTCCCATTATTCTCCCAAAAGAGGTTAGAAATTATAAAGCACTTCCAGATAAGTTAGAGACATGACCTGCAGGACTTTAGATTTTTGGTCACAACCCATGAAAAAAATACGATATGAGAATTCCAACTTTTAGGTTCCTTCTGCCCCATACAATGTTAAAAGTTATAAGGAAATTTCTAATGAGCTAGAGACTGGAAATTTGGTATGATTATAAGATTTTGGACAACAATTCGGAAAAATCCGACATCGTTAAAATACAAATTCTTATGTGTTGTTTTTTCATTATAAGAGAAAGTAGAATGGAATGCTTACAGAATTCAAGCACCGTCTACCAGTATTCAATATAATTAATATTTACCAGATCAAAATTTATCTTCATTGAAGATTGAATTGGAGAAGTTAAGGTAATACATTTTAATGCACGTTTACATAATTTTGATTCGTTTATACTCACCTCAGGTACTCTGGATGAAACCTTTCATTTGGCACTTTTATATTTATTAATTTTAATGATATAATTAATTGTTTCACAACTAATGTCTACTGTCTCTATTACAGATCTGGTGTAAGCAGTGGTCCATGGATTGCATTTTTGCTTCTACACTTGTTGGTGTCATAACTTGTAGAGAAGCCAGCATGCCAGAGACATTCTTGTTCTCTGCATTGATTGCTTCTGGTCTATTTGTTGCTGCTACAATTTTTGTTTCCTACCTAAGCGCAGTTACCAAAAATGTTGCAATATTTTCAGTTTCATTTTATATACAAAGCATTTATTACATCAATGTTATTTTTTCTTTATTTAAAGAAAGGTAAGAAAAATTATTTAAAGTAGAGGATTGTTAAGTATATCTTAGTAAAACAAGTGACTTCTACAGGAAATATTCTGATTTTATTATTGTATATTAACATCTTGTTATGCTTGCACAGAACTGCCAATTTTATTAATTATGATCAAATGCTTCAAATAAATGCAAGGGAAATACCTGTTATTGATTCTTAATAATACATACATGTATTTCTGTATCACAGTCGCATTACTAGGAGCAGAAGATCTCATGGCAAAATATTATTGATGGGCTTCCACTTCTCCCTCATCCAAAAGATGCATATACTTATTTAAGACTGAAACCCTTTGTAAACCTAGAAAGTTGTGCTAATTAATCAATTATCAGGGATATGCTAAGTGGTTAGGCCTTTTAAATTCAGTAGCGAGAACAGGATTCTCTCTGGGGGGTTCCGAAATATTTGGCAAGCACAAAAGTTACCTATATGCAATTTATATAAACGGAGCGTATTGCATTATTAATTATATTTATGTTAAAAACAAAGGGGGCAAACCATCTCTTATTCCTCTCTGACAGCACTCATTAACCCAAATATAAAATAACCATGTATGTTTCCACAGTTAAGAAGAATCAGAAATTTTCATCCTCTGCTGTATCATTAAACTAGTCATAATTAATAATATTGAAAATGTTAATGGATCATAAAATATGTCAGTTGACAGCAATAATAATTTTTTTCATAATTAGACAATTTATAAATAATTAATGATAAGGTATTGAACCTTATAATAGCTTTTTCTGTAGAAGTTGGAGGTAGAACTAAGTAAATAACAGCATCTCATGTAACTATATAAACCAGAATTGTGTTTTTACTTACAGGAATTTTAATCAGCTTGACTTGTAGCTTTGTGCTATATTTCTCATACTTCATTGGTCTTCCCCTACTGTTGGAAAAATTCCCACAAAGTTTTACATTTGGTGAGGCATCAATAGTTATACAGGCATCAATAACATGTGCTGTAACATCAATGTTAAATATATTTTATTTGAAGAATCCTCAGGATCTGGCAGATATGGATGAAATTACCACAATTCTGAAGGTGATTCCAAGCTATAACTAATTTATATATGTAATTACCATATCATTTATCCCTTCAGGTTAACATTTTCCTGGCAAAATTTAAATGCCTCTATTTCTCATAAAAGACTATTATTTTGTGAATTCTCTACTCCCCGGCCAGTGCTTTATATAGGCTGTTATTGCTGGAGAAGTCCATTACCTGGATAATTTAAAGTTTTTCTGGATATTTTTTCATTAATTCTTTTATCATCTTAAGATGTACTTAGTTATTTTTTTACTGAGCTGCAAAAAACAGGTAGTGTTTCTGCAAAAATTGTTTGGTTTGAGAATTTCAAAAAATTACACAAAGTTATTGGAAATTTTTCACAAGAAATGTTATTATTTTGGGCTTAATGTATACAGTGTGTATTTATATATTCCTGTCTAGAACTAAACTTCTCTCTCAAAGGTCTCATCATGAGAATCTCTCTGTCAGGCCTTCCTCAATTTGCTCACAATTTCTCAATATTGTCAGCTGCACAACTTTCTCTTACACCCATTTTGCAAAATGTAGAATATTCATCCACCAACTCTTCATAACTCCCCAAACTCCACACTTCGAGCAGCATAAGATGTCATACTGCAACAGATTTCTTCTCATAATATCTCTGCTGTGCATCTGACATCTATTATATTTATTAATCCAGAGATCATTTCAATGATATAGACATCTCTAACAGGATGACAATTGTACTTAGCTTTCTTGAGTTATTCTGTGTGAATTAAAGAACACTTCATAATTTTTATGTGGAGTAGATAAGGGCCATTTAATAATTTTCTTATAATGGGCATAAATATATTTTCTTATGCCATAGAAATCCTTACAAAATCACCTAAGTCATAATGTAAGTACATACTCTATTGCCTTATTTGAATTTATAATTTATTGATCTTAGGTACAAGGAAAATATTTTCTTTGTTATTTTATTTATATATCATATTTATGCTGTTTCATTACGCCACTCAAAAGCCAAGCTTAAAATATAAATTATATTCACTCAGCTCTGCATTGTTTTTTTATTTTTTCTATAACAGAAAATACTGATTGTTAGACCCAGTGCCATTGGGGTTGCACATGACCCCATCAAATTTGTGACTTTCTTGACTCCTGATGCTGTCTTTTGCTCTGCTATGATGCTCATGTTAGATTATGTTGATAGGACTGCATTGCTTTGAGTCTGTTTCACTTGGGAGGTATGGTGAGGGAAGTATGTGAGCAAATGGTTGCTTTGCATTTCTGCTGTGGTCTGATATAATGGCTAACATACAAGATGTGATAAACCTTAATGATCCAGATGCTCAAGTTTGTTTGCTTGAAATATTTTGTGAGTTATAGACTGATGGAAAATATGAAAATGTAAGTGAAGGTGAAGAATATGATGATGGAAAATAACATTTCTGTGAAGGTCAGAGCAGTTCATGTGAATAAGGTATTTCTGAATCAAAGGTTGGTTGTCCACAATCTTCTTCGAAATTCTTAATGGGCCAAGGCAAGATGGTAATACTGGATTTTTTTGCTGTTTTAGTGTCTTGTAGCCTAATATTGCAACATAATTTCTTCACAAGTCTTGATTAGGCAAGAGAATTAGAAAAGAGATGACTGACAATGAGACTTGTTGGAACAATGCAAAAAGTTAAAACTAAACTTCCTTGAAAAGTTGCCAATCCAGAAGGCTGGGAGCAGTATTTGTCAAAGTTTACCTTTCAAGATCCCTTTACAGTTGTTTCTTACTGCCCAAAAAAGGGTAACGTCATAATACCCTGTAGCACCATGCATTTTACACCAGATATCTCTCCTGAGCAACATGCTGAGGTGAATATAATTCTTTATTATGATTCAGCTAAATTGGTGGTTTACACAATCGATAAGCCAGTAAGAACATATTCATGAAACGAATTAAAATATGTACATTGACCAATGGTTATATTGTATAATTTGACTGACATAGGTTGCTTGAATGCTTACATTATATGGGTGAAAATGAATCCTGAGTGGAACATAACGAAAAGCTATAGTCCAAGAGATTTCCTTTTGAAGCTTAGAAAATCTTATTTCTCTAAAAGAATTTGGGTGGATTGGATCACCAAGAACTTAGCCAAAAAATAAAGCAAGCTTGAAGAGGCCAATTAGTATCCAAGAGTGAAAGATGAGAAAGTTACAGTTACTTGTTAGAAATGCAGTACTATTACGTATGATATTCATAAAAAGAATGTATGTGAAGCGTGCAAATACAAAGAATAATTAGTTAGACATATTGGATTTAATCAATTACTAGTGATTTATAGATGCTCGCAATATTTTGTAACCAGAAGATTCGTCTATGCATACCATTTTTATAATAAATGCATTTAAAGTACAAAATTATTGTTCAATTAACAGTAATTACAGCCTTCTTTAATTGAACGAATGAAAAATAAAAGTTTTAGCTCAAATGGTTCCATTCATGTGATGCACTTGCTTGGGCTCACTAGTCACCTCACTGGTATCAGGTGTAAGATTTTTTTCTGGTTTTGGAAGTGTTAAATGGTGGTGGGAAACGATATTTAATTTTTCAATTCAGAATTGTCCTGCCCAAATCAAGTACATAGTCACAATCATGATTTTCCATAGAAATTGTGGGAGATTGCAACGATATTAAATAAGTAGACTTCATGCATGGCCATTTTAAAATAAAATTATATTTATTACTTATTTTGCAAATTATTAATAATGACTGAAAAATCCTGAAAGAATAATAGGCCAATTATATTTCAAATAGATTTTTAAATGGGTGATACAATTTACCAACAAATGAAACACATGGTGCATTAACTGACTTAATTCATTCCCTTATATAATTCTTGCACCTCAGTTATCGATGTAATAAGCAGAAATTTGTAATCCTTATGTAATTCTCCCACTCAACTTTTTTATTGAAGACATTGACAATTACTGAGGAAGAAATTCAGGTGATGGAAATAATCAAAGGAAGAAAAATGTGACAACCGAACTATTATTCATGGACTCTCAATATCCAATCTCAAATTGGAAACCCTCTAATAAGGTAGAGTTTGGGAATTGTGCGTATTTGGAGCATGCTGGATTGTTTAGGCACTGCACTGTTGTTGGGATGATTTGCCAATGGCTTCCATCTTTTGGCTGGTGATATGGTTTTCCCTCACAAAGAAGAGGAACTTGATCATCTGGTTGCAAGATTATTCAATTTCCGGGATATCGAGATGGACGAACTTTCTCTATCAATGTTGCTGTTGGGCAGTATTGGTCCAAAGAGTCACACTATGCACCCTTTTGGTGCAGAGTCATCCAAATGAAATTGTTGTAGTGCACAGACTACTATTGACACTATTCAATACAGATATAATTATGATCCCAATTGCAAAAAGTTGTTTCTTATCCAGTGGGATGCATACCACTGCTGGGAGGTTGTGATGATGAAGTAGCTAGAACTTTCCACACAGTGGTGCTGGGTTCAAATTCTACAGGAGTCACATTTTTCAACATGGGATCATCCCATCTCTTATTTATGTGGTTTGGAGAGACTGAACGACAGCACTCAGTCCTTCAGTAGGGACTTTAAGCAGTTGGCCCCCTTGGTGCTCTTTGTAAAGAGAAGGCTAATGCTGGCACCAAGTTTCCCTACTGCCTTCTGTGTTTGTATTTGGTGTGGACGAAGTCACGGCTAAGATAGTTCAAGAAGCTGATAATCTAGAAAAACAAAAATACCAGTAGTGGAAAGTGTTTGGAAAATAAGTATTATAAAACTTTATCAACAAAATTGGTGCAGTATTCAATATCCTTAATATGTAATTTCCATTAAAGCATTTGACATAAAAACTCACTTGGGAAAGATAGGGTTTTGTTTTTATCATGGTGGGACCTGGGTTTTTTTGACAAAATGCTTGGTTGGATGAAAGATTTAGAACTGCTATCTTAGAGTATTAAGGAAGCATCTTTTCTTTTATATGAATTGCATTGGATGAATTCACCAATGCTAACAATGCAGGATACTTTTACTTTCTCCATACATAGTTTAGAAGAAAGTATTGTATTTGTGAAAAAAAATTAAATTTGGATTTCAACAGAAATACATGTTTTAAGGTCCCCTGAATACATTTTCTCGTTGATGTCTGTGTGTGTGTGTGGTAGGAATTTTGTGGACACTTTAACTCAAAAACTAATAATCAGATCAGCACAAAACTTTATACTTAAGTTTTTTATTAGTAATTCAAGGTCTGAAAAGATTCTGGCTGAAACTGGTCAACTGGAAGTAGAAGTTTATTGTCATTTTTCCATTTCTTCCAAATATTTCTTATAATAAGTAATTTATGTAAATATCTGTTGAGTTATATAAAATTAATTATTTGCAAGTTTTGGTTGAAACATTTCTTCATAAAACTGATTGTGTTATTTTGATTTTTTGTTAAGTACATTCAGTGGTGAGCTGCAGCAGTTTCGCACTGGTTCGCACAAACCAGTTGTTAAATTTTGAAGCAATTTTACAACCGGTTGTTAAAAATTTCTACAGAAAGCCGAGTTCGCTCGATCCATTATTCGAGCCTGATGGATGTTTGGTTTCATAAGAATTATTTCCCAGTGTTGAATTTTGTTACAGTAATATAATATTACAATTGAATAAAATATAATCCAGAACATTAAAATATCACATAAATTAATCGCATATAGCAAAAATCTGATATGGCCAACACATGACTTTCTCCATATTTGGGGTATAGTTATTTAAATTATCATGAATAGCATTATAAGGCAAAATTATTATTTTGTATCGTAAAAGAATACAGTTGTCCTTATTGCCGTAAATTATGTATATTTTTAATATGTTTACAGAATTCACCGCTACATGGTTGTGGCACTATATACTGGTAATTAAGAAAAACCAAAATATCTCCGAAATGGATTGTTCTACAAAAATTAGTTTCAAACAAAACTTGGAAGAAATATTATTCTCTACGACTTTGGTCCTTACGAAGTATACCAATAACAACATTTTTAGGGAGATACTTGACAGAAACCGGAAAAACATTATTTATAAATAATTCCTAAACAATAACTGCTATGTAAAATTGTTTCAAATGAAAGTTGTAGGAAATTACATTCTCT
Organism: Uropetala carovei; assembly: GCA_036926305.1. Lineage (NCBI taxonomy): Eukaryota > Metazoa > Arthropoda > Insecta > Odonata > Petaluridae > Uropetala > Uropetala carovei. Next base: position 2,863,856 of record JAXCHB010000181.1, on the reverse strand, counting down.
ATAACCCTTGCATAGAATTGTTTATACAATAATGATGTTTTAACAGAGAAATATCACAAAAACCGAATCGGGTTTCGAATAAACCTCGACTTCCGGTTAACCGGTAACGTTAAAAAACTAATAAGTTCTTTGTGCTCATGTTAAAGTGTTAAATATGAAGTATGGTAACAATATGGCAAGTACTTTTTGAGTACAATCACATAGACACATAGACATCATTCCGAAAATAGTCTAAACGTGTTCTAGGGACCTCAAAACGTGTATTTCCGTTGAAATCTCGAAGTCGATTTTTTTCGTGATCGCAATACTTTCCCATTACTACATATGGAGAAAGTAAAAAGAGTTAATTTTGAAAATGATTTACAAATTTAGTGTATGAATTTAACTTGATCCTTTTTATATGCATCTTAATACCGTCGGCTTCCTCTGACATGCATAGAGACACCTGCAAAGATGTCGGGTTTCCTTTGTAATCTTCATGTATGCCGATAATTTCAAAATATAATAAAAATACGCAATTTAAATTATCGAGAAAAATTTCTGCAGTGTATTAATAATTTAGAGCCTTTTGTTCTGTGACATTTAATAGCACAATAATTAGCAAAATGGATTTTTTCTAGTGACAAATTAAATATGTGGTGTAAATTAATCGTGTTGAATTCATTTTAATCCCTAATATCGAGTTGGATTCTTGGTATAAAAAGGTGATTTATTAAAAAAAGATAAAAAGCGTATATTTTTACTTTATTTGTTTTATTAGTTCAGTTCATAGAATTTTTTTTCTTATTTAACGCTTCTTTTTTGTTAGCTCCCTGCCTCTCGTGCTAGTTTTACTGACTGTTTTTCCCTAATGAACGTTTCGGTACGAAACGAAATAACAGCTGAATAATTTCAAAACTTGTAACTACAGCACCACGGTCGTGTTGCGAATCAGTATAGGGAACCGGTTGTTAAAATTTTGGCAGCTCACTACTGAGTACGTTGCTAAGTGATACCATTGTTTCTGTTGCTATGATAAAATTTTCTTATTGTTGATAGTGTTGCATACTCTGCCAAGAGTAATTATTTTAAATGTACATCAATATTTTGTTATCCTTAGCAACAGCTGACAGCTTTGTTAATTTATTATTTTTTCAATGTGAGAAGTATTTTGCATTGTGAAAATTACTCGAAGTGTTTAAATCAGAGGTGCCCAAAATTTTTTATGCCAAGGGCTAATTTCATTCTTTAAATTGTCTTGCGGGCTACTAAATTTTTTAACATATACATTAGGGTATTGTAACTATAAATTAAATGCAAAAATAACCATAAAGAAAGCATTTATTATACACCATTTATGGAAATCGTCAAAATAAATAATTGCTAAATTTATTCTTTTTGTAATACTTTCATTGCGGATCCCGGTACCGAAAATATTTTTCCATGAGTGGCACCCATTTTTTTGCATTGATAGTTTGATATGTCTCGAGGAATATTAGGAATAATGTTTAAAATGTTTATGGTACAATTATTGACTAAAGAAGAACTGGTGCGTTCTCCTCACTACGTAGTTATTTTGTTTGCAACCACGCAATACTCCTTATTTCATTTGTGAAGTTCTCCAGGTCCGAAATCTTTGCTAAAATTTTTTCATAATAAACGAGATTAAAATTTAAAAAATTTAAAGCACAATTTTATTTTAGAAACTAATACTTTTTACGATACTATTTTCAAATTATTAATGATTGTACCATTTTAAAATACAAGAATATAACCCAAATATGTATACAGAATAAAAAATTACTATTGGTGTTACCATATAATATACATATATACATAAACTAATTATATTTACAGTGCAGAATTTTGCTATTGAGAAAAAGCGCACTGAAAAACGGCTGCTACTCCTTGAAAGGTCAGGATGTAACTGAGGGCTGGGAAAAGTTTGTAGCACCTTAGTTGTAGGCGGCTGGTTTTACCAAGTGTTTGAATAGAAAGAGTAACGGGATGCACCGGTGCATCCCCCACCCATAGCGCTAGCCAATCGAGGATGCACTGGTGCGGCCTTCACACTGAATGTGTTAATTGATTATGGGTGCATTTACATTGCATATCTTCAGACTGTGATTGTTAATTGGGCTTGTAACTTGAAACCAAGATGCGTAAACAATCTTTAAGATGTTCATTGGTGAGCACAATTCTGGTTTTCGATTTAATTAGGTTCATATTAAATAGTATTGATTCACATAAAAGAAGTGGAAGGAAAATATGCTTTCAAAATAAATGCAAGTTTTTTATATTTGAAAAATTTTCATGAAACAAGTTTCCAAAAATTTGAATCATTGTGTCATGCTTTCAACTCTATATCACAGCAACATAATTATTTCATTTTTGAGATCTGTTGCATCCATGTTGAACATCTCCTATTTTGCTAGAAATTTCTTCAATTTCAATTTCTGTGAAAAAAGGTTACAATGGGCTTGAGGTCTTTAAAATCTAGAAAACATTCTTTGAATTCAGTTTTTAATTTTTCTAGCACCTCACTGCCTCCTCGAGTGACTCCAATCATCCTAAAGGGTGGGTGTTGTAATGGGCACCCCTTGTCTAAATCATTCACAAGTACAATTGCTGATAATTATTCTTGAGAATACAGACCTCAAGAGCAATCGTATTCATTACTCTGTATGGAGAATGTCATGTACTGGATAAATCAGAATTTTTGGTTGTCAGTCTGTTATCTGCAGATCATACTCTCTGCTTTTTGTAGGACTTGATTTTCAACAGGCAGTCTCAGTTTTTTTGTGGCTAGGGATCTCAAAATGAATTAGCATGGAGCTAAATTGATATGGGTATGCTTGCCTCGAATAATGTTCAATCACTTTTCAAATTCTTCCCAGGTCGATATACAGTCAAATCTCAATTTAGCGCCACCATTTGTTCAACACTGACCTGAGCACTAAAGCAGGGGTGGCACAAAATCGAGCCACCCTCATGAGCTAGGTGTTGAATATAAAATTTTCAAATAAAAATCGTTTTATAGGAAAAATATCAAAGAATTATATGATTCGGTTGTCTAGAAAAAAGAAGATAGTAGAAAACACACATTGGTACATAGCAGTTATCATGTAAAAAGCGTCTTTCAAGGATAATGCTCTCTATTATCTTTTTCACTTGATGTCTCCTATAGTGTGCCTGAAATCTCTTAATAATGCCTGCATCAAGAGGTGGTAGAAAGCCAGTGCAATTGGGTGGTAGGAACTCGAGTCTCACATTACTAAGGTCCAAGGCTTTGTGACAAGGTGCATTTTCCAGAAGCATAAGCACATTACGCTTCTTAATTTTCATCTCCTTGTTGAAATTTTGTATCTACTTACAAAATTCAATAGTAGACATCCATGCTTTACTATTGTGTCTGTATTTCACGTAAAGTGATGGATTCTTAAAGCACCGAGGCTTTGCCGACCTTCAAATCACAGAACAATCCCTTTGTCATGATTAATTTTTAAATGATATAGCCCAGTTGAGACAGGTTTTTGTGCATTATAGTTTATGTCAACAGCAATCATTGTTTAAAATATATAACCGCTTCTTGGTGTTGGGACTTGTCATACTCAATCTATAAATTTCTTTTCCCTCTTGCACTGAGTTTCTGACTCTGTTAACACTGACTTTCAAGCAGCAAAGTCCCAGGTGGGCGACTAGATTGTTCCTTTGTATGCCTATATTTATAAGTTACATACCATGAATTCATAGTTTTCTTTCAGCTTTGCGAATGAGCATAGGGTGATTCGATAGAGAGAGAGGGTGTTCGTGGAGGTATGTTTTTATCATTTGCAGATGACTGCCTTTAAAAAATTAAAATTTTATTTCATGTTGATTAAATGCTCACAAAAATTATCTATCGCAGGGGTCTCAAACATACCACCCTCGGACCACATGTGGCCCACGAGGAGCATTTATGCCGGCCACGTGCATTAATATACTTTAGACAGTATAATTCTATATCTATAATCTTTCATTTGTGTTCCCGTAATCCGGGATCTCCCATGGTTCGGAAAAAATCTTGAAATTTATCCGATACTGCTGCTCAGTGCGTTCAAATTGAAAACTCGCAAAAATCTTTCATGCGCATATCATATAACAAATAAACTCTCTCTTAGAATAGGAAGGCGAGAACTATGATCAAATTACTCAAATATAATGCCACCAAAAGTTTAATTTTCTGTATGTTTCTCTCTGGTTCAGCTACTTGTCATCTGAGTGGATACCATAAGCAGACGAAGGTTATTAATAGCAGCTTATAAAATCAATATGATAGGAAATCTGAAATTTTCCGGACCAAGGGAGTCAGCCGTCATGAGCGGTAAGCGAAATCTATACAATTACGAGTGTCGCGAAGTCTGAGAGATAGACATTGAACGGTTCGGCGTCCAACTGCACGCATCGCACGCGAGCACAGTTCAACCCTTTCTTATCTGGAATAACCATTTTACGACAAAGAAGTTTATTATCATTATGAAGAAACATGGGTACTTACGTATTAACCTTACTGCTTCTAGATTTATATATTGTTGGTGTGAACAGAAACTGATTGGCCTGTCTCGACATTTACAAACCCAATCACCGGACAACGGGGAGGGATACTTTGGTTCCGGGCGAGGCGAAGGTTGCAGTAGTGCCCGGAGACGACTACCCATTAAAACAAAGCGAGCCGAAGGCTCTTCATTATATCCTCTCAATTTGCGGCGCAACAGTCAAGAGGATATGACATTGAAAGGATATATAGACGAGCCTTCGGCTCGCTTTGTTTTAATGGGTAGTCGTATCCGAGCGCTACCGCGCCCTTCGCCTCACCCAGAACCAAAGTATCCCTCCCCGTTGTCCGGTGATTGGGTTTGTAAATGTCGAGACAGGCCAATCAGTTTCTGTTCACACCAACAATATATAAATCTAGAAGCAGTAAGGTTAATACGTAAGTACCCATGTTTCTTCATAATGATAATAAACTTCTTTGTCGTAAAATGGTTATTCCAGATAAGAAAGGGTTGAACTGTGCTCGCGTGCGATGCGTGCAGTTGGACGCCGAACCGTTCAATGTCTATCTCTCAGACTTCGCGACACTCGTAATTGTATAGATTTCGCTTACCGCTCATGACGGCTGACTCCCTTGGTCCGGAAAATTTCGCATTCCGGCATAATCTATTTCCTAAGAGCGCCGAACTAAAGATATTGTAATGTAATATGATACGGCTCAAGGTCAAATATTTTTTTATAAACAAATTCAAATGTTTTTAAATTATCTAAGAAATTCACTAAGTGCATTAAATCGGCACTTAACAAAATATCTACACTTTTATGTTCGTCCCAATTTATAGCAACCTGCACATTTAGGATGCAGAAGAGTAATTTGGTTTGAGGGGAAAGGAGAGGTATAGTGTCCAGAGAATATAAACCTGTGTGAGACTGGGTATGCCTGTAAGTTTGAATACGGCCCTTGAATATGGTACGGTGTCTTTCTGCAGCCCGCGAGTTTGGTACAGTGGCTTCGTGTGGCTCGGACACCAGTGGTGCATCCATAAATTTACCAAGGGTGTGGTGATCGCCCTCTTTGAATCCTCGACTGCCGCGCATAGTTTAGTTTGAGACCTCTATTCTATCGGTATTAGAAGGAATTAGTTTGCTATAAAATGGTGATTGCCTACGGAAGGGGTCTGCAACTTTTTCTATATGGCGGGCCACATTCGTTGTTAAGAATGCTTCGGAGGGCCGCATTGGAAATTACGAGAGCTCCGGTGGGCCGGATGGGCGTTTAAATCAGAAGTTACCTAGAGATTTTGTGGTCTCATATTAGTGAAAATCAATTCTAATTAGTTTACTAGCGTTAAAACTCCACCAGAAAATGTTTTGAGACCACAATTTCACTGAAAAATATGAAATTGACTGTGTTAAACTATTTCGATCACTTTTCATCGTGACTTCGCGGGCCGCATAAAGCGCTCTCGGGGGTTGCATGAGGCCCGCGGGCCGTACGTTGCCGACCCCTGGCCTACGGTATTTCTTGCTGGAAGGGTAGTTAGCGGATTCACCGGTTCGAATCATTCCCGGGATGTGCGTTTATGTTTTACTCCTAGGTATCTCTGTTGCTCCGTTGTGAAAAGCCGCTTAGTTCCGTGTATGAGCTAGTTAAAAATAAATAAATTATATATTATGTCATTTCATAAGAATGGTGTCTTATATAGTAGAAGAAGTTTTTTTAGTGGGTTTTTTGTGGTGCCTAGAGGGAGAGTATGGTTTTGGTTATTTATACAAATGTATTATTGGCTTGAGCGGCGAGGGAGGCACGTTTTTCCGAAATGGTCGTTCTAAGTGGAGGGGCATCTGGAAACTTTTCTCCCTAAAAGACATGCACGTCTGCGTGTCACGCGATGTCATCCTTGTTACAGCCCGAGAGGGCGCAAAGGGATGGGGGAGACGGTTAAGGAATCAACTATGTTCGGCCGCACATGCGCATCTCCCTCGTGTTATAGCTTTCCTCCTCCTCGTTCGTTTACCGTCCAGTCTTTTCCGCCGGGTGTCGCAAGTGATATTGGCGACACGAGAAAGAAAGAATGACGTGGTCGTTCTTTTCTAACTTTGCAAATGGGTTGTTTTTTCGCTGGACGAATTCGTTGTCGTAAATTATATTGGTGGTTGTTACCTTTGTCCTTCAGTTTTTTTATTGGTGCTAATTTACACATAGTTGATAGCTTGCAGAGAAGAGGATAACACCTGTAAACGATTTAATCTTCACCTCGGATTGTGATTCGAATTGAGGGAGAGTGATACGGTAATAGTTTCAAACACTTCTTTCATGTATTTTTTTAAGTGCACTTTTCTATGTCTTAAGCTTGTTATCACTTCCAACGGCTTGTGTCGACTAACTGGGACCACATTTTAAACTGACCGCGAAGCTGACCCCTCGACCGTCATTAACTCGGGTTAGAGGCCCATACCTCGAGGCCCATCCTCAAATCCGGGCTCAGGTGTCTTTACTCTCTCAGCAGGGGGTCACTAGCCGACCACGTCTTATGCAATAAAATTTAAACTATTTTATGTTGTTAACTTAGTGCGATTGTGACCCAAGCAACATATTCGGGTGAATGCGCTGATGAAGAGCGTCTTTTTAACGGAATTCTACGATAAATAATAACATATTTACTCTCACATCTAATGTTGACGCCAAGGAATACCAACCTCTTAAGAGTTTTCGGACGGGATTGTAATGAAAGCAGACATTCGCGAGACGGTGCGGAGGGTGTAACGCTTTTATCTAGTTAATAGCATTTTTCTATGATCACCAACCAACCAACAAAAAATTAAACGTAATTTTTGGCTTTTTTCGAATGAGATTTGAATTTCTACGATATGGACATTTATTTTCATACTTTTTCCGGCATAACTGTGAAAATACCGCGTCGAAATCTCATTTTTAAGATATTTGAAAATGCTAAAGAAAAGAGGCCTCGCTTCGTTTCAGCTCTGCCCAAGTTATTCAAATGGAGAAAAGATATACTCCTGAAGTCAAACCCAGAACTACTATGTACACGGCGAGCAGTTTTAAATTGAAAAGTTGAATAGTCAAGTGATTCCTGAAAGTTTGATCGAAAAAGGTTGTAAGGCGGTTTCCCTTTCCTCCCATCTAACACCATATAACAACCAAGCGTTACACCCTCCGCACCGTCTCGCGAATGTCTGCTTTCATTACAATCCCGTCCGAAAACTCTTAAGAGGTTGGTATTCCTGGGCGTCAAGATTAGATGTGAGCGTAAATATGTTATTATTTATCGTAGAATTCCGTTAAAAAGACGCTCTTGATCAGCGCATTCACCCGAATATGTTGCTTGAGCCACAATCGCACTAAGTTAACATTATAAAATAGTTTAAATTTTATTGCAAAAGACGTGGTCGGTTATTGCCCCCCACTGAGAGGGTAAAGACACCTGAGCTCGGATTTGAGGATGGGTCTCGAGGTATGGGCCTCTAACCCGAGTGAATGACGGTCGAGGGGTCAGCTTCGCGGTCAGTTTAAAATGTGGTCCCAGTTAGTCGACATAAGCCCTTCCAACAATTAATGTCGAGTAAAATTACCCGCCAAGTAACGACGTAAAGGCTAATGTAATTGTTGAATGTATTTTAAATTAAGTCGACATTTTTAATGTAAATAAAATCTCAGGAGAGTGTCGTAATTTTTCAAATGATTTCCTTAATTTGCACCTTCAGTCACAAATTCTTTTGATTCGCACTCGTATTTGTTCAGTTCCATACAACGTGTAATGTCAATGAAATTGCTTCTTTTGAAGCTCAATGATTTAAATTATGTAATTTTAAGAAATTGTTCTCTTTCATCTTATTGCGAAAGAGATATGTGATTGGACGCCAGGGATTTTCCTGGAATGATTGATTAACCAATCGTTCCTCTTTCGTATTTCCACATTTTGACATATCGAAACAATGATTTCTCCGTTAACGAAAAGTCCAAAACAGTCCGCGAATCGGGATTTGAATTTATCCTCGACTTTCTTGCAAACTTTCGATGTAAAAAAATATTCTGACATCACTGAAGGAGTGCATTAGCATTCAATAATTTCGCTGGAAGATTTAATGTTTTCTAGCCGGGTACTCTTAGTTTTTAGCAATCTGAAATTAGCTTCAAATTGCCATTGAATTGTTGATGCAGGTATTACTCTATAACTCAAATAGACCTCCGAGTTACTCGTATTATCAGTTAAATTAGGATTCGCCTTTTCTTTATGGCGGTCCGCTTTCATAGCTCCATGTGCATGTGTGCCCCAATGGAGATTCAGATTTCTTCGTCGGAGCGGTTGTTTCAACATTGAGTGTAATGTAGTTAGTTTGAGCTACTGAAAACAGTCGAAATTATTCTTAGCGTAACTTTAATCAACTCTTATGAAGTTGTCCATGTTAAATTTCACGGATCGCCTTATCATTGAAATTTTGCGGGCTGCATAAAATGCTCATATTCCAAAATCTGAAATATATAATGTATCAAAAACAAAATCTTGTGATACTTGCGTATTTAATGAAGCAAAACTCATCTGATGACACTTTTCAATATGAATCTACTATCTTTTCTTGAAATAACGTCACTCCATTTAAATTGGAATTAAATTCATCAGCAGTTTGGGCAACTTTTCCGTTGTTTATTTTGTATTTTTTCTTCTTGTGTCCTTTATTCTACAAGTTTCATTTCTAGCCTAGTTACATTAGCGAGATTCCATTTTTTCATGAGGAATTATTAGCATATCATACACAAATATAATTTTAAAATATTTTCAATATGAAGTTTCGTTCCACTTAAATGGCGTTTTTAGTTGCAATATTAATATTATCATGCTACGTTATCCTTAGAAAATCACTTCGGCAAAGGCATTTTCTTTGATTATTTCATCTAGTTCTTGCATGGCAGCTGCGTGGGGTCTTCAGTTGACTTTGTTGTGTTTCATTTCTCGCTTATTTATTTGGAATTTTCTTCGTGGATTAGAAATCACCTTTCGCTAAAACGTGCTTTCACGTAATTAATCTTGTGACCGGATATTGAGTTTTCTGCAATGGCTGTCGTTTTCCATTGTTTCCTCTTAATACGCTCTTATGCTTCTTTAATCTGAATTGGATTGATCATCATGTTTGTCATATAGTCACATACTCTTCCTGCAAATGCAAGGTATGTACCTCGTAGATTCTTACTGTCAGAAGAGAGGAGAACAGGTCCTTTGCATATTAGGTAGTCCTTTTAATTTATAACCGTCCCGAAGCGAGTAAGCTTTTCTCGATATTCTGGAGATTCTGTCCGTTGTCCCCGAGATGCAGGGTAACATGTTGAATGCTTTACGTTTAGGTTGTTCGCGATCTTTTTTTCTCAATGCGCGAGGTTATTCATTATTCAACAGAGGCTACAAGTTTTTCCATTTAATAAGAGCAGCAATTCCAGACACATAGATTAAATTTTGGGAAAATGCAGTGGACCATCTATTTGTTTTGCGTCTAATGGTATATGCATGGACCCAGGGACGGCCCGAGGAATTTCGGCGCCCCGGGCGAGATAGCGCTCCAGCGCCTCCACCGTAAATGTTTTTGAGATATTTACAAATGACACGTTAATTTTTTCATCGCTTTGTAAAACTTATTGATAATGAAAAAATAAAAGGAATGTCATCAAGATTCCAGACTTTTCCACGGTATAAATTATTGTCCAACATCTGTTCGCCAGCAAGTAATGCATAAATAGATGATCGGGATAGCGCCCTCAACACTTTGGCGCCCCGGGCAGCCACTCGGCTCGCCCGTACCTCGGACCGGACCTGCATGGACCAATTGAAGCCAATGTGTCAGCACCACCCTTTGTAACGTTGTAATACAAATTTGCCTTAGACTTATTTTTGTTATCTGTTGCAATGTTATTATTATGGCGCATTGTAGACAAAAAGAGTTCTCCATCCGTCTTTTGAACATATGAGGTTAATGATATATTTGTATCAATTTCCCTTGATGTTTTGGGTAGGAAAGATGGAGGTATACACCTTTTATTTTTGCGAAGAGTTCCAACAATGTGTCTTTTTGATAGCAAAGCTTGGGCTAGTCCATAGCTTGCGAAGTAATTATCAAACGTGACATTCCTATTTGTGTGAAAAAAAAAAGGCTCTCATAATTCATTCACAACATCACTAGCCAAATTTTGGGCTCTAGTTGAACCATCCTTTCCCAAATATGGAGTACCGTGAAGCGGATATCTAGTCTTGCTGTCGCAGATCCACTATATATTCATATCATATTTATCATCTTTGTTTGGTATATACTGTTTGAAGGAAACTCGATCACGGAATGGAGCTAACTGTTCATTGGTGGGTAAATTTGTCCCAGTATTCCTCGTACAAAATTATTGCTTCAGTAAATTTGTATTTACTTGCGTCTAAATTCCATTTATCGGAGCTAATTTCTATTTCAATCTTCGTAACGATCATTTTTCTTTATCATAGAATCATAAAAGGCGCAGAAGTGATGCAAATCTGTTTTAGCCCATGGTTGCGCGTAATATTGGATTACCAAATAACGGATTCCAAAATTCTATAAAATCTACATTTTCTTGTTTACTAACAATAAATAAAATAAGTCCGAAAAAATCACGAATTTCAACACTGTCGACCAACTTCCACGAATTTCCAAGAAAGCGATTTGCTTCTACATTACTATACTTGACAATTATTCCTATTATAGTATTGTCAGTGAACAGAATGAAAGAGCCAATGGTGTTATCCATACGTTTTCCAGGATGCAGAATTTCTTTCTCAATACAACCTCTAATTATAATGTATTGTGTGATGGCGTTTTACGTCTTTCATATGCGAATGAGTTCCATATAGTGCCGTCTTTTCCTATATATTCTTCACTTTGCTCTATGTCTTCATGGTATACCGTCAACTCGTCAAATGTCCGGTTTGCCCTACCGTAAATACGTCACTGCGCTATAGGTAATAATACTACCTACTGTACATACGTACTCACGCAACATAATCTTCATAGTTTTTCATCAGTCTCGTGGACTCGTCCATGACATTACGTCAGTTTTTTAAAGAAACCATGGTAAAATATTTAAAAATTACAAAAAGTAATCACTTTTTCAAATGATGTGTATTTTAAACTACTAAAGTTTCAAAATTGCAGAACTTCTTTTATAAATTTATTGTTTAAAATTAAGAGTGAGTCCCAAAGACTTCTATGCCCGCGAGGGTTAAAAAGCCATATAACTTTTACAAAAGTTTAAAATCAATTCTAGTGAATCAAATGTCATTTTTACTTTTTAGTTCGGAATGTAAAAGCTTTATTTTAATTTTATTTTAATTAAGTATATTTTTCACTAAGCGCGTACATAAATTCACTTCGCGGTTTTTTTCCTAAAAAAGAGAAAAATAATATAAAACTAAACTAAGTAAATTTTTTAAGCATACGTACGTGGCCTGTTACTATCACCTTTCAAACGAGATCCATTTTCTCCAAGCACAAAAGGAATATAACGAGCGGTCGCACTGAAACTGAAGGGAAATTGGAATCGGGGAGTGAATGACGGCAGTTTCGTGCGCTGTTCTCCCACGTCGCGTGTTCCAAGCACAACCGAGATTCCCATCCCGCAACTAATGCGGAACCTGCCAGACAAATGCGACCGCTTCCGTTTTTCCCAAAAGAATTGGGAGTTTCCGCGGTTTACCCGCCCGTCAAATTTCGGAACTGCCCGTCGAAGATGACTTGGTGCGCAATTGAGAAATCATGAACGGTGGGAATCCCACGAACGCTTGCACTCGAATGTTGTCGGTTGGTGAGAATTTCAATATAACAAGGGCGGAAGGTTTTTTTTCCCTCCCCGAAAGAAAATGTTGATCGATTATACGAAGTGTTTTCGTTGCATTGCAACGAAAGATTCAAACGGTGCGGGGCCGGATGCGATCGCACCGATTGATATTTGAATACATACAAATTTCGTTCCTTTTAATACATCGATTAAAACGTACTCTACGATAAATAACGCATTAAAAATTTTTGTCGAGGGTTGTATTAAATAATACTATAAAATATCAACTTAAAATGTTATTTGGGCATGTTTGGCACCCGGGGTGGTCGCCCTGCTACGTTCCTGCGCCCAGGTCAATTTGCTGGCAATGGGTGATGCAATTAAGAGGAAAAAAAAACAACTTAGACGTTTCATAAGGGAAGTGTGCCCCTTGTATGAGCGGAATATTGATCAACAGAAGATATGGTCCATTGTTTCTTTCTAATTTGCGCATTCAGTACTATTAAAAGCCTTTGAATATTTAAGTCGTCATCCAAGCTTTTTTATTAGTCGCCTATTTGGTCGGCAGCTTCTTCACATTCTTTAAACAACGGATTATCGTCTCATGGCTGAAAAAATTTAAGAACAAGTATTTAAAAAATACTTGTCTAGGTATCTCCAATAGCCACAGTAAGATTACAAAAAACCAGATGCGCGTTTCGGCTTCAGAGCAGCATTAGTAAGCTTGAAATACCGAGAATTTTTAAATTTCCCATTTAATAAAAGTGGTAGTTAACACTCATCGGCATTGCATGCAAGAAAAACAATTTTCATTTCTTTATACTTTATACCATAGGTTCCCAACGAATGTGTCCAAATGTGTATTTAATTCAAAAGAAAAAGCGGCGGGCAATAAAATGTTTCTACTTGTATCTTCAACATTTGCCAATTGATACCCTTCGTGATCCCAGTGTTTCCATTTACGAACCTTTTGTTAATGTCAGTTCGGCATAAGCCCGTTGTTTAGTGAGTGCCCCTGATGGTTTGCTTCGGGGGTGTACTACGTCGGTGAGGGTTTCGTATTCCCGCCCTAGAAAGACTGCAGCTGGGTCATGTCGTCCGTCGTCTGACATTATTCATGGCACATCTTTTATCACATTTTCACCTTGAATGCGCTTCGATCGTACAGTTTCTTCCTTTCGTTGATCTGGAGAGCCATCATACGGCTAATTTTCTCATTCGCTGTCCACATAGTAAAAGCATTTTACCTTTAGTCATACTTCGGCAGTTGATCACGAGAGCAAAATACCATTTCTCATATCCTATCTTGTGGCATAGTCCGTTACTTTGTTAGGCGGTACTTTGTCTTTAAGGGTTATCGTTTTCTAAGCCTTTCTGTATATCTTCTTTAACGATGGTTCTCATTCCTTAGATTGGTTTGACTGACTTGGGAATACCTATACACAAATGGGGTTGTGGTTTCCCCTTGCCTTCCTCATCGGACACACAGAAGGGAAGATGGTAACCCGGTGTCTACTCTTACGAAGAGCACAAACGGGGTCAACTGCTTAAAGTCCCTTTATAAGGACGGAGTTCTGATTCGTGTGGTCTCCTAATTTTCGTTACCCGTTTTCTCAGTTCATACACTCATTAATAGGGTGCCGGGCAACCTCAGAAAAAATCCTATTTTCGTAAACCAGCGTTCTAACCGCTACACCACCGAATTTCTGTTGGAATGTCTAGGAAAGTGCGCAAAACGTCCCTCTCTGCGTTCTATGTTTTGCGTAATAACATAAAATTATTATTACTTTTTTTGTCGTTGGTTGATGCGACTTGATAATATGCAAGACGATTGGTATCATTTCTGGAAATATCGGCCGCAACTATATCCTCCACTCGTCGTATTTTTCGTTAATTGGCAGGAAAGGACGGGATATGAGAGGGAGAGGGAAGAAAATATAAGGCTCATCGTGTTTTTGGTAATTATAAGTTTTCGGGGACAGGATGGGATGAGTTGCGGTCCGGCAGAGAGGGGAGAGAAGATGTTCGGGAGAGAAATATGGGGTTCGCGTTTGCGCATCGCGGTATGATTGACGACGACCTTCTTTTTGTTTTCCCCGACTCCTTTATTTTTTTTTAAGGAGCGGAAGGTTACCCCGTTTGGGGGAGAGGAAGAAATGTTAGCGTCACGGAACTCTGTCGTCGTGGTGGTGGTACGGCAGTGGACGGGTTGGTGCTTTGTGGCGAAAGAAGGAAAAACCTTTCTCTCCTTGCGATGTCGTTTTCTTCGCGTATATACCTTGTTGCGGTGGGCGTGGCAGTCGCGGTTTTTATAGTATGGGGAGGATGAGAATAGAAAAGGTCACCCTGTTTCGTTATCTCCGTAGCGAAATTTTGCCATTTGCTCGTATGCGTCGCTGATTGTCTCGATTTCCTACCCAATGTGATATTTGCAACATCTATTCATAGGATGTTACCTTTTTTTCTATTTAAGAAGAATCGCTATAATATACCTACCAGGAAATTTGGATGTTATGAAATAAATCAGAACATATTATTCATTAATTTTGCCTTCGATTCAGTTTGATCGGGTTAGAAGATGCATTGTGAAAGGAGAATCATTGGAATGCTCGTATAATGATTAGGAACGAAAACATTGTGAAATGAGTTACATGAATTAAATTTTGAAGGTGTCATTAGTGGTTGGCGAAACCTATAAATATGTAGTTTAAAATTAAAGAATTCCAAAAGAATTTATTTATATTTTTTCAAGTATGTGAGGTGTAAGACCTTTGAGTCCGAGAATAATTTATACATTATTAACCATGGACTACACAGATTAATTCAATGAAGTAAATGCATAAGTGGGCTCCAGTTGGACATCATTTTATTATAAAAAAGTACGCTTCAATAACAACAAATGAAAATGGGTGTAAGGATAGATTCCGCACATGCTAATTATAAAATTATCGATAAAAACAAAACCCACTGGAGTCCAGTTGGATCCCACTATGTATTCCATGATTAACATACAAGCCGTCATTGGTGTATAGCAGGGATTTGCGCCATATCTACACTTTGATGATAATATTTTGTGTCTTATCGCACCTTGGATAAAGGACCAGAGGTTTGTTTATTTTAATTTGCATTTTAAGCTATTTTCTTGTACTTCATTATGAACAAATCTTTAAAATTATTAAACATCCGCAAAAAATATTGGCATGACTCGGGAGGTGGCGAATACTTTGATTATTGAGATATAAAAGAGAACTTTCTTATTGACGATGTACTCATCCCCATTCTGTCTTGATGGAAAAATCTGATATGTCCAGCACACGACTTTCTCCATAGAGAGTAATGAATGATTGCTATATTACTGGAAAGTTGCTCTCGATATCAGCGTCCTCAAGAGTAATCATCGGCAATTACACTCGTGAATAATAATTTTAAACACTTCGAATAATTTTCACGGTAAAAAATACTTGAAATCACGTTTCACATTGAAAAAATTAAGTGAACAAAATGTTTATTTGTTGCTGTGGTTAGCAAAGTATCGATTGAGATTAACATTGCCGTTGTCAGCTCTGGAATCGATGTCAATATTTAAAAGAATTTTTTTACAAAATAGGACGTTAGATTGGATTCGAATGATTTTGTTCGCAATTAAAATTATCCTTGGCAGCATAGGCATAGTTAAAAACTGTTATACAATTTTATCATAGCAACAGAAGCTAAGATATACTTTAACAAATTCAGATGGATAATTCAAATATCTCTCAAACCGTCCGTTCTATGAAAGTATGTTTCAAACAAAACATAGAAAATTATGTTGCCTTTAACTATGATAATAACAAATATTTACATAAATTAAGTTTTAATGGAGATATTTTGCAAGAATGGAAAAATGGCAAGAGTAAACTTCCACTTCCAATTTACCAATGTTAAAATGTTAAATTAAATCAGACCTTGATTTTATAATGACACTATTGATTGTATAAGTTCCATGTTGATTTGATGAGTTGTTTTAGAGATAGGGCACACACATAATGCCTAATATAGAAATGGAAAATATAGTGAAAATGTATTCAGGGGACCTTAAGACGTGTATTTCCATTAACATCTCTCAGAAACAATAATTTCTCCTGTGCTGTATATGGATAAAGTCCTCCTGGAATCGAACTTGGGACTCTCTTGACCTTCCTGTGATTGAAAGTTGTTTCCATGCAAAATTTGGTTGTGCTGCCTTTTGCGATGCCTAAGACAATGCTATTCTAATGAGGAAAGATAAAGCTCCTGAATCTTGGAATTGGTTGCAAACATAGCCCTCGACCTTTTTCCATGTCAAATTTTGTTGCATGGGCTCTCACATTATCCAAATACAAAGAGAATAGACAGACACTCTTCTTTATATATTAAGTTTAGTAGTTGATATACTTGACGTTTCCAGGGAAATTATGAGCTTTTTTAGGTGCATTTTGCTTCAAGCATGAGCACCTATTAGCTTCAGTCTGTCCATCCATCCGCATCTTCGTTCTCGACTTCTACCTAACAGATTTTCATGAAATTTGAAATTTAGGATTCACAATAAAAGATAATAAGAAAATCACATAAATAAATCACGCAAGTCAATCAGGTGTATCACTTTACTGGTGACAAAAAATGAACTTTCCGTCATATCCCGTAATTTATTGGTCATATCAAAATAGTTTTCAAATAAAACTTGTAGAACTATTAAAGTAGAGTATTTCTTTTTCTATATTTTTTTATCGTTAGAGTAGCCATTATCAATAAAATCAAACAAGAATGTCTTATATCGAGTTGAACAAAAATTTCTTGCATGACAACTTCTTAATTGTTGCTGACACAAACAATCTCACAAAAATATGCTTGTTTAATTTCCTTATGTGTGCATACAGTATTTTTAATTAGGAAGAAAATGAATTACCGTATATACTCGTGTATATGCCGACTCCATGTATAGTACGACCCCTGATTTTTTGGTGAACAAACCTGATTTTTTCATATATCTCGTTTATAGTACGACCCCAGCTTTCCACCAGGGTCGATATATTCCGTTTCGATAGCTCGATGGTTACGAGCGAGATATATCGAACAACCTTTATTTTCCACACCACCATAGAATAGACCGTAAATGTCATAAATAGTATTTCTTGCGAGTACACTAAAATTCGGATAAGTTAAGTATCTTACTCCTAAAACATTTAATAAAAAGGGATATGAATCATGATTGCCCAAGATGAAATAAAATCATTTCAATTCTAGTACGTCTGGATTACCTTCCGTGTACGTAATAGTTCCACTCGCTCATCTATTTAATAGGTAGGGATAACGGATAAAAAGAAATTACTTTGTAATATTCCACAGTCTTTATTGTTTCTTCAATCACACACCGACCGGTTTCCACTACAAAATCATTCTAATGGTGTTACTAACCGACGTAACACCTTTAGAATGACTTTGTAGTGGAAACCAATCAGTGTGTGATTGAAGAAACAATAAAGACTTGAATATTACAAAGTAATTTCTTTTTTCCAAGATGTTGAAATTCCATAAAGTTACGCCGCCTACGATACTTTTAGTCCAACTCGTTCCATTCCATACCTTGTAAAAAGACGCAAACAAAGAAGTACATACATAAAATTCAAGAAAGGAAGTGCCCGTAAATCGTCACTTATATCAAGTATTTGTGAATTTGAAGCTGTACATATGAAAAAGATTATACTCTTCATGAAGCAACATAACAACGATAAAGGACCTCATTGTTAAGGTTAGCCTACCATTAGAATGCATGCGGGTGGCATAACTTCACGGAAAATGCCCGTGAAGATACATGAATTTTAAATCCTCAAATGCATTACTTGTGTATAGTACGATCCCCAATTTTTGCAATAAAAATTTGGTCTTAAAAACTCGTACTATACACGAGTATATACGGTATGGCAAAGAAAAGAACTTTAAAATGCTATTTCCCTTCATCATCATCATAGGTAGTCTGTCCGTAGACAGATCTGTGATTATTCATGGTTAAACCTGGTTCTCCATATACTCCTATTTTCCGCAGTCTTCTTCATGCCTTGATAGCTCTCTTTCCCTTTCAAGTCATCTTTCGTATCAGCTGAAACCTTTTCCTACCTCCCTCTTTTTCCATCCAGATTTTCTTCTAGCACTTCTTTAATCATGCTCTCTCTCCTCAGGTAATGTCTAATCCAGTTCGCATTCCTCTTTTTCTTAGTCTGTATAATCGTTCGCTTCTCTCCAATTCTTCATAGTACTTCCTTATTTTTCACCTTATCTGTCCATTTTATCTTAATTTGCATGTTCATAAGGGAAATAATCATAATAATGATTAATTCCCATATGAATACGTAAATCATTTCTTTCAAATACTCCATTGCTCAGAACGCACCCATTCGTGATACGCTGTACACTTTCTTAACTTGTTATATAATGGAGGGGCTCAGAAGCCAAGGGGTACAAGTGACACTTTTATGAAAATCGAGTAAAGTGCACAAAGATGTAGCTAAAGAGTGTAAAAATTTTGTGCCAGAGGGATTCAAGCGTAACTCTAGGCAGTGCTGCGATATAGCATGATGAAGTGTAACTAGTCAATAAAATACTTATTTACATCAGTGGTACAGGGATCCAAGTGCACTTGGCTCCCTTGGCAAGGTGTACTATTTACGACAGCTTTGGACATATAATTTTTGCATCCACGATCTTGCATCACGTGAGGCTAAGATGTTCATGTGAAACGAATGTGAAGGCTCTCAGGAAATCAATTCTTGTCTGTTGAGGTATATTATGGATTTGCCTAAGACAGTTACATTGATGCATTCAGTGATAACATGGGAGGCCATAACAAGAATAAGCATATTATTAAGGTTTGGTTCTATGTTGTTAACTACACTCATATAAACTCTTTCTTATTTATGGACATTCATTTATGGAATGCGATCAGGACTTTGCAGTTATTGAGAAGGCTAAGCTTCCAAAATACAGGAACCTAATGGAACT
The DNA here is from genome assembly GCA_036926305.1 of Uropetala carovei. Lineage (NCBI taxonomy): Eukaryota > Metazoa > Arthropoda > Insecta > Odonata > Petaluridae > Uropetala > Uropetala carovei. Next base: position 2,844,523 of record JAXCHB010000181.1, on the reverse strand, counting down.
TTTGCCATTCATTCCACCTGTCCACCATCAATTTACTGCTCACTTCTCCATGCAGATTGTGCAAGAAGAAGAGCCGTTAACAGAGTAGTGGAGGATGAGGTAGATGAAGATGGCAGAGAAGGAGATGAATCCATCGTTTTAGAATTAGATTACGACTAAACACACTGTATTCTTTTCAATGACAATAAGAAATTCATGAAATAGTGCTCACAAGTTTTTTCAGTACTATTAACATATTATGTTAAAAATAATATGAATAAATGTTTTTATTTACTATTTGTATTAACTAATCATTCAGAGGAAAAAGGGTATAAGTGCACCCCTATGTGGCAGAGGGGTACATTATGAAATTAGGACTTTTAAGCACATTTTATAAATATTAGTAGCTGAAAACTACATAAAGCACATTTCAAAAGACATCTAATCCTATTTGTATCCACCAGTAAACCAAATTTTATTTGGAATTTTATATAACAAAATAACTTTGAATCAAGTTTTCTTAAAACTTGATTATGTGCACTTGTACCCCTTGGCTTCTGACCTCCTCAATTTTATTTAACTTAATCGAATGTCATTATCTATTTCCTTGAGGTTGTTTTTGTTTCTCTTCTGAATCTTCTGCTGCTCTGTATGTTTCTGTTATTTTAGAGTTTGATTTCTTTTTACCTAAACATGATCTTTTTATTTACCTTCACATTCGGCAGCCCCTTAACAGGAGGCTGTGGCCCTGGCAACATGGCCGGTGTCGGAGATACCGAGATTGTGGTCGATCAACGGTTGGACATGATCGGGGCCTATGTCCAGAAGACTCTCAAGTTGAAGCAGGAAAAATGGTCCCGTTTGGTGGGGCAGGAAGAGTCCCGGAACATTATCACTGACTTCTTAGATAAATCTGGACCAGATGCAGATAGGGTGAGAGATAAAGTGCCTTTGTGATCTCGTTTTAAGAAGACCAGATTACCTTTATTTTAACATTAAAGTCAATGAAATTCCTCAAAAAATAGACCTTGTGAGAGCAATTTGATTGTTTTTATGACTCTGTACTGTCTTAAATGATTCACTCTCTGAAAAAATGTTTCAAACTGGGTGCTTTCTTCAAATGACTGATTTGAAAGTGGGACTACTGCCAATGCTCTAGCCACATGGTCACCATTCTACAACAGGTTCTGCAGCTGTATGCTCACAGATCATTGCACTTCACGGTCAATTTTAAAGTCCTACATCAATGTTTCAATAGTAATTCTTTTTTCCTCGGTTAAAGCACTGCAAGCTTTATCGGTTCATCAGTCGGTGGGTTTTTAATGCCTCGATCTGCTATGAATTGGTAATTGCTTGAAAAGCTCTTCCTATTTGGCTTATTAGGTATTAGTGATCATGTTGAATGCTGGAGCCCAGCTGACGTGTTCCACTGGCTTCCCTCTCAGTGGAGGTGCTGGGGGAGGAGGTGCCGGAAGTGGTGGTGGAGGTGGAGGAGGTGGTGCAGCTGGTGGGGGAGGAGGAGGAGGTGGTGGAGGGGGTGGTGGTGGTGGGGGAGGTGGGGGGGCAGGAGGGACTAGGAGCAAAGCCGCTTATTTTGTGAGGAGCAATCAGAATATGGCCGTAACCAAAGAAAATATTAGAAAGACTCTGGTTTTTGGAGACATGGCCACGAGACCCATAGAGGAACTGGCTTCCCTCGTCGATGAGGTCAGGTTGTTTATAATTTGTTTGTATAATATAATCATTATGCTAAATTTTACTTTCCTCGTATGATACAAATGTTCTCTGGTTAAAATGGGTTAATATTTTAGGTGTTTGTTCCATTGTTGTCCAACTCTCTAAATCATAAAGATTGGCCATCTGTGGTTGCTCTTGATGTTAAGAAGCATGTCCATAGCCTCAAAAGTACTGTTTACCAAGTTAAGGGTCAAGTCAGTGGACAAACTGTGCTTCCTTTACCAGTGGGTGTTGAGAAAGTGCATGCAGTTTATGACACTTTACTTCAAAGGTTGGTTATATGCATTCATCAAATGAGCTAATTTTTTAGTCTATTGTACCCAGTTGCCTTAATCTTTTTTTTTAAATACACGCATTTTAATTTATAAATTTGTCTTTTCCATAAAGGTTGACTTATTCAAAATGTAGAGTCAAGTGTCCTGCTTAACCTTTTTAGTGCCAAACCCTAACTTGAAAATTCTTGCTAAAACTGTCATACTGTAAAGTGAAATTGAGGACTGGTAAAAAAAAAAAATGGTAGAAAATCTGCTATAAATGGTAGGCATATGATACTTGATAATAATACTGTACAATAGATTGTGATTATCCGAGGATGACAGGACCATACCGATGTTGGATAATACGGAATGTTGCCCATATCGGGAAAATATGTGATGACTTTCATGAAATATATCATTAACAAAGTGTCACATATTTCCCTGATATTTCTGTTCATTAGGTATGCCTATATACTACTTGTTGAAATAAATAAAAGTATAAACAAATTATTGTGAAATAAATTGGATTTATTATTACCGTATACAGAAAATCTGCATAATGCCAGCTATGTGACTGCCGATACATATGTTACTAAACTGGTAGTTAAAACACATGAGATTAATGATTTTCAAATGGCAAAATTTGTTTATTTTATAGTGTATCAAATATTAATGGAAACTACTGAAAATCTCAAGAGTCCTGGTTACTGCACTTATAAATACTCTCACTGCCCACATGTGACCTGGAAATTAGTTTCCTGACCACTGCTGCAGATGATCTCACTCAGTTTGACCATAACTTCTGAGCCTTAGTCTTATTGTTCTCTAGCACCCTTTGCATCAACTGCTTGTTGATCATTTGTGACAATAGTATACGGTTATAAAAAAGTACTCACCTGTACTTTGTTTAAAATTAGCCTTAAATTTTGCTTAAAAATGTATTTGCACCATGCTTGTCGTTGAGGATTCACAAACAGAAAATATGCTTTCCCTTCCTTAGAAGTTTTCTATCATAAATTTGTGATATCTGGTCACCTGAGAAACATCTTAACAGAGTTTATGTAGTAATTATTAATCAATGTTTAATTTTTTATTAATATAGTACTTAAAGTATTAAGTATGGAACAAGAATTTTCAAAAATTAAAACAAGATTGTGAGAGCAATTATTAATAGAGCTCAGTCAGTCAATCTTGGAAATTTACTGAAGAGTGACAGTATTAAATTATAAGTGGAATTAGTAATTTTATCACTAATAAACCTTTTTTGCATGTTAAAATAAAATATGATATTGACGTTTGGCTTGGCAACCATCTACAGTGAAGGGGAGGAAGTGGATCTTTACTTCAAAAGTGCCATTGAGGGAGTGGTTATCAAATGGGCAACACAGATTAATGATGTTATCTCTGAAGACTCATCACAAGCCTTCAATGGAGGTCAAAATCCCACCCCATATGCTGGTAATTAATTTGATCCATTATCAAATTTTACTTTATATCGTCATGCTTTAATATTTCAATTCTTTTTCAAACATCACATTATCTCAAGGACAGCATTTCCCAACCTTTTCAATAATATCATCCACCTAAGCTACAGGAAATTATCCATGACCCACCTAAATATGTATTTGTGAATATATAGCCAGGATAAAATTCTATGTTATTGACTAAAAAAATGAAAAGCAATTTATTTAAAATTTTCATTAGTTATGTATTACTTTATTTTGACGAAATAATAAAATTTCACTACTTTTTCAATGGTTTTTAAATATTGTTAACCTATCTTAAATGTTTTCAAATATTTATGGCCCACCTCAACTCCTTTTGTGGCTTACCACTTGAGAAACGCTGATGTAGCACCTGTCTGCACTCTTTATTGTTTCAGGAAAAGAAAAGTACAAATACCTATTCCAAATTTACATGACTCCAGTTATAAGAAATTATGTTTGGTGATCCCAGTGAATTTGTAATGTATTGTCAATCAGCATTTTCGGGAAGTTGTATTAGATTTCTTTGTTCCTATGTGAATCCACTGTTAGCTGTTGTTGATGTTAATTTGTTGAAAGGTCTGAAGATATTTTTATATGGTTTAAATTTGATGGCATTTCAATATGAACCTATAAAGAATTATTAATATCTAGCCAATCTAATTCCCGATTTATTTGATCCATACTAACTCTAAATTCACATTGATCCTGGAGTCCTAAAGATTTAACTAAAACTCTAAGTTAGTCATGGCAGTGTGATTTGAAGTCAATTCTGTTACTTCAGATATAGTGATGCCTCATTTAGTACAATTTTGATATAGCACAATTGGCATCTTGGGACAGATTTAAAAAATAAATAAATAAATGCTAAAATATTACATAAATACTAGTCTGTAAAATTAAAATGCTGTGTACTACAAGAATTTTTGCAGGTTTTATGTTTTTGTTTACTTTTGAACTGGCTAATCACCATCCAAAGTCCTCAGTTTTGACATCATCAGTTCAATTGTTAGCACCATTTTGCTTCATTTGTAGTTAGAGTTACCTTCTCTCTGGTTTTGAACCAAAATCTTGAAGTTTGGGCAAGTTATCTCCAGACTAGGAAATAAGTCATAATATATCTATGTCAGTGAAATTAGGAGTTTTGCATTAAAAATTATATGATGAGTTGCCAAAGTATGGTTGAATGAATAACAAATTTGACACAATTAGAAGTTAACAAATCCAACTCTGAGTATTTTTTTAAGTTAGCTGGAAATTCCCACATTTTTAGCTGTCAGTAATAGTTACAGACTTGCAGTATTTTGAAAGATCACATTAAAAACTATTACAGGGTGAGTATAATAAAAATGACCATTTGAATTTTTACTCTCTCCATGAGAATTATAAAATGTTGCCAGGTATCTGTGTTAAAGCAAATCCAAAGGTGGCAACTCTTTCTAGTTCAAAATAAATGTATTGATCCAAAAGGAGAAACTGTAGATATCCTTCCAACCTATATCATTTAAAATATGGTCCGGACAAGTTAATTTATATTGCTACTGAATTTTACTTTATTATTATTATTATTATGTTTGGCCCTTTTGTTTCAACTGCATGTACTTATATAAATTAATTTCTTCCAGAGATTAACTTCTGGAATGCCAGATTTAAGAATTTAGAATATATATATGAGCAATTAAAGGATGAGAGAGTTCGCAAGATGGCTGTTATACTTGAAAAAACTGACAGTGCCTATTTCCCATGTTTTATGACTCTTTTTAAAAACATTGTCGGAGGTTAGTATCTTTATTATCTTTCAAAGTGAATAATATTTGCTTTATTATATTTGCTTTTATTCTCTTAAATTGGATCTCTTTTGCTAGCTCTGACTGAGGCAAAGGATATTATGATATATCTGAAACCCCTCTTGCGACACTTTGAAACTCTGGAGGAAACTGATTTTGCAGAAGTTGAAACTTACTTTCATCCCTTAATGCACATTGTATGTCTGATATGGGCACATTCTTGCTATTACTGCAATTCAGCAAGGATAACTGTACTTTTACGTCAAATCTGTAATCTAATAATTGAACAAGTAAGTATTGTATATGAAATTCTTATTTCTAATGAAATATCTCTTAAGTTTTGGAAGGAAATTAACAAATAAATTTAAACTGATAAAGCAGTGGGGTTTATCCATCCAACATTGGACAGGTCTAACTCTTGCTATAGATAGAAAAATGTATTATTGGCAGGAGGAACGGGCAGAAATCAGAGTATTTGAAGATCGGAGAAGCAGGATGAGATGATGGAGTTGATTTTAGTGGTCATTTGAGAGTTATTTGAGGAATTGCTGTTTTTTTATATCTTTATTATATGCTATGATTAAATAAGTTATTCAAATTGTTTAAATATTAAAGCATAAGCAAAATACAAGTAATCAAAATGACCAACTGTGCATCTTACAACAACAAGGTACAGTACAATGTACATACCAGCATACAGTATGTACAGATATGGGTATCATTATACTACATATGTATCAATAAATGAATGCTAAGCAGACATTGCCTGTACTGTCTTCTTCTGTACATTCAGAGTTCTGTATATTCTTCTCTGTTGATTTATTTATACAAACCTATAGAGTAAAGGGAATATGGAATTTTAATTATTTTGCATACAAATCTGCTAATTACACAATGATAAGCCACTACGTTATGTTTTATAAATTAATATTTTATCAACATGCTGGATGCAAGTACACAAAAATTTAAATGTATGTTCATTATTCAACATACCTCAGTTTTAGTTATCAATCTGCTTTGTTATTTATGCTTCTCTGTTATTTTTGTAGCAATGTAAACTAAATGACAATTTACCATACATGCCGTATATACTCGTGTATAATGCGCAGTTTGAAGACCAAATTTTAGGTCATAAAGTAGGGGTGCGTGTTATACATGGGTAACACTTTTGGGTGCTTAAAATCGGAAATTAAAGTGAACCTACCTTGCACCAGATTCACGCTTTTTGGGTGAATTTTGGGAAAAACCATAATAATTATCGATAAACCAGGTTATACATATATTATTATACGTATAGAACACCTAATTACTTTTATACAGTTATAATTCCATTCTCTCCCATTTCACTAGCTTATCAGCTGATTGCTGTAATTTTTGCAAAATTGCCAGATAGACTTCCTGCAAAACATCCATTGAAAACCAAAAACATAGAATAAGTACCTAAATTGATATAATTTTATTTAGTTAATGATTATAGTATGTACAGGTGTCTCTCAATATTCATCCTTACTTGGTTCCATGGAAACTAGACGATAAGTGAAAAGACGAATATCGAGGGCTATTTTCCCTTAGACACAATGTTATAAATTTATAATTCATTCCTGAAAACCCAAAAAGCAGACCAAAATATTGATATCATTTTATGGTGTTATTGGTACTATAAATATACTATACTATACTATAAATATCTATAGAAACCTACAGCCCGCAGGAGCATTTTATGCAACCCGCTAAGGCACAATGTAAACGCAACTACAAATGCTGCCGCCACGTAATTGATTGATTTAATCACAAACACAGAGCTCAGATTCGCACTCAATATAAAATTGTGCCAAAACATAAACTAAGGAAGAATGAACAACAACACAGAACAAGGCCGAGTAGCTGAAAACAGTGGAGTCAGTGGTTGAAGAAATACTAAAACAGATCACCCAAAACTCGTAAACTCAACGTTTTGATGAAATCATCTCAGTGGTGTGCTTTAATTTGCTGTTAGCTACAGTCACAAGGGGAAGACAGACATCTTACATGATGTTTTCATTTCTCGATCGTAAGATTATAAGTTTATACTGCTGAGAATAGGTAGTATAATTTTTACTTGCAAACTGCAATCGTTTATATATTCACCATTGATTTCAATTACGTTGTGCCATTTTTGCATCTTAATGCCTTCCCAAAAAACGAAGTACATAATAATGTAGGCACAATCTTGCTCATAAAATGTTTCCATCCAACTAAATAATTTGTTAGAAATACTTAATGTTTGTCATTCCTGTATCATAGTCATACGCTAATTTTAATTCTGATCACACATATGTGCATTGTTTTATGATTTTGTTTCCTATGTCCCAAGGCAAGAAGATTTCTTGATCCATCATCCATATTTCAAAGTGACGTTGATGAAGCCTCGCAAAGAGTGCAACTTTCTATTTCAATTTTGAAAGGTTTCAGGTAAGCATGTATGTAGAACTTGTAAAAGCAATTTCATAATGAATTTGTAACTATTATTAACATTTTTATATACCGTATCTGCCCGAATACAAGCCGATGTTTTTTGTCAAAATTTATCATGAAAAAATCACCCCTCGGCTTAAATGCAAGTCCGAGGAAAATTTGGGTTATGGTTAAATCTCGAAGTCTCTCATTGCTTTCGCGTGCAAATGATAGTACTATATTTTTCGTAAAGTAAATATCTGACCTACAATGAATATATATAAAAATATCTTGGCGAGATCGCTTGCGTAAATTGACGATTACGCAAAATGCGTTGACGGCTTGAATGCTCAACTGTTTGAATTTCGGTGAAACTTTACATGGAACGTTTATAATTATAAAAATGCAATTTCTTAAGGCAATGTATATGCTAATTTCGTTGGAAATAGACTTGGATGAAAAAATATCTTAGCGAGATCGCTTGCGTAAATTGACGATTATGCAAAATGCGTTGACGGCTTTGAACATTCAACTGTTTGAATTTTGGTAAAACTTTACATGGAACGTGTATAAATATAAAAATGAAGTTTCTTAAGGCAATGTTTATGCTAATTTCATTGGAAATGGACTTGGATGAAAAAATATCTTGGCGAGATCGCTGTTACTATATTTGACCTTTTGTGAAAATGAAGATGAATGAAATTATTGTCACTGAATGTGGAACATTATTCAGCAACCCGAAATTATTAATTGGAGTAATATTTCAAAATGTCAACAACTAAACCATTTCCCACACATTTATTCGATCTCGAATAATGTATTCTAAGACGTGCATGAATGCCCGGCACACTTCAGCATAAAATCTATGAAATTTACGTTTTTGCCAAAAAATTGTGGAAATTTTTGGGGGGTCGCCTTCTATTCGGGCAGATACGGTACTTCTCTTTGCTCAACAAATTCAATTAATGAATTTAGATATACAACCTGAGATAAAGTATATTGAATTGCTACAACTGTGGTTATATTTTCAGAGAAATATTTGATAACAGAAGAGAGAATATTGCAGCCTACTACAAGGATAGAGAGCCCACTTATTGGACCTTCCATCCAAATGCTGTGTTTGGAAGATATGATTCATTTCTAGAACGCTTGGAGATGGTTCAAGTAAATTTTGCAATAAATTAGATTGATTTTTTATAAATATTCTTTTAACTTAAACATGGCATGGTTTCTAATTATCTGTGATTATTCTAATCAATATTTAATTATATACCAGTTTTGCTGAATGTCATAATTCATTGGCCAGGATGCTGATTAGTCTCTTACTTTTCCAAACAAAAACTGAGAATAATAGTACAGGCAGTCCTTGACTTCTAATTAAGGAACATGCTCTGAACTTGAGGCACAGCTCCACTCTTATGATGCTCAGCCTTACTGAAATGATGTTTGATGCCTTAAGGTCAACCCAGATAGCAGTGTTTGCAACAAGTAATGACGCACTATGCAAAACATGCTATAATGTAATTTAATATGGCTTCAAATCAAAAAACATCGAAAGTACTCCATAAATGAAGTTAATCTGAAAACGTCTGATACTGTCTTTTCCCTTGCTCTCACCCACTCTGCTTCAAGGTGAGATCATAAAAAACTCTTTTTACTTTCCTCTCTTTATTGAGATGTCAGTTTTATTTGAAACAGCACCTGTTGTTTCCAGGGAGTCACACATCCAAGTACTCTCCTGGCTCTTCAATGCCTAACTTTGCTGATCGGACGGAAACTATTGTTTCCATTGTGCTATGGCCACTGCCGAGCATGAACATCCTTAGTTTCTGATTTATTGTAGTTTACTTTCCCACTTAATTTTGAGAAATTCAAGACCTTAATTTTTCATCAAGATCATTAAACTTTTTGAACAGCTACTTTTTCTCTTCATTTTCACTTTTTTATGGTAACAGTTAAAACATAATTCAGCCAATAATTAACTAACTAAAAGAGGACAAAAAATAATAAGCAGGTTGAGGTTATCCTTCGATAAGATTCACAGTAAGCAGCTTGGTTTCAGTGGTCCATACAGCGACTAGCAAATAAAAAGATCCATCATCCATCAAAAGTTCCAAAGTTAACCTATAAGCAAAATCCTATACGTATACTTTCCAAATCTATACTTTCAAAGTTATGTGGATCAGCTATTCTGATGCCAAGTTTATATAAAATTTATGCTGACTTTCTGAGGAAGTTCTATGCATTGTTATCAGCATATATCCTATCTTTTTGTGCTTGAGAAAGTTGTTATATGTTGTTATATCAGGTACATTAAAAAGATGTTATATGCCGTATACCACCATATACCCTTGACTACAGCTCTGGTTTCACATCCGAATTCACGAATTTTTTCCAATCACTAAGTTACCTTGTTACATAAAACTCTTCAAAGTAACATATTAAGCAGTCACCTAGAGAGCATTGGCCTGAGTATGAAGTGAAGCAATATTTAAGATTGTGGTTTATTTAGATATTATGTTTCCGAGAGTTGATATTTAGATTGCAGTATGTGATTTTTATTTAACATTTTAATCAGATAACAGCTTCAGGAAGGTGGAAACAAAAATTGTAAAGAACCTTAGACATCTAACGACATAACTTAGATTGAAAACGACATAAATCAATACACAGGTAATAAATGATCAGCAATGTAAATCACAGTATACCTGCAATAGAATACAGGTAGTCCCCGCTTAACACGAGAGATATGTTCCTAAAAATGTCATGTTAAGCGAATTCAGTCTAAGCGAATGCATAAATACCATAAGAAACCATGTAAAAGGTTAGGGTTAGAGGGAGAGAGACCGTGTGAGAAAGCAAAGATTTAATGGATTACAAGCATTAATGTGCGTTTACTTACGTTTTATACATCAAACATAATAACCAGTACAGTGTAAATACAATACAATGCATAAACAATATGCATAAAATGTATAAACATGGCTATGTGTACTAGTTCTGCAGGTCCTTTAGAATCTGAATACATACTATAAATTATCTAATATTTTACGAATAAATATGAATTAATACAGGAAAACCTCATTAATACAAACTTCAAGGGACCTAAGTTCTCTCACTTTGTAATAACGAGATTTGTAATAACGAGATTTGTAATAACGAGGTTTGTGAAATGAACATGTCAAAATCAGCTTTCTAATTTGGTTTCATTATTTACTCCAATGCAACTTTAATTTGCCATTTTACACACGTTTTTACATAAAATTAATATATTCAAGAATATAAAAATAAAAGAAAAACAACTTAATTCTGAAAGAATGAAAATCACTTGAATTCACAATTAACAAGGAGTACATCAAAGAAAATTTCAAAGGTAATTGTTAATTAAAACAGGCAAGATTTTCTACAACAAACATTGAGGATTCATAAGAAATGTAGGATTTAACGAAGGATTAAACAAACAATAAAAGGTACTCTTATAATTTTGAATTATAAACAATAAAGATTACTTTAGAAATGAATGAAAAAATTGTACCAATAGTTGTTCATTGGTTAATACACTGGTTAACTTATATGCTTCAATATTAAATTAATTTAACTCAGGAGCTTTACACTGTCTTAAAAAACAATCCAACTTCTTCTGAACACATTTTGTTTTACAACCGTTCTTAATAATAGCACAGATCTGATCAAAGGCTACTAGCACCTCACTGCTAACATCACTACAAGCCAGTACATTTTCAATAACATTCAATGCATTTTGAGCATCAAATTTGTTAGGTAATGTGTGCACTGGTTCTTCTTCATCATCTTATTGTACAACCTCTTCATTATTATGATCTTCATTATTGTCAACATACTGAGTGTTAGTAGATCTTCCTCTGATAGTGGCAACAGAGTCATCCACATGAACATAGTCTTCAAATTCTTCCTCGAGGTTCATGTGTCCCCTCAGTTCCTCCTATTCATTCAATTGATGGTCAGATTCATTTCTGGAAGAGGGTCTACATCCTTCTTGCCAAAGCCACTTTTGGCAAAGCAGTTTATTATGACAGGAGAAATGCCATCCCAAGCAATCACAATGTTTCAAAGGGCATCTAACACATTCCATTTTTGGGGCAATGCTGTTTTACCTTCAAGGTGGCAGATCAAATAACACATGAGGCAGGATCTGTAGGCTTTCTTCAAGTTAGGAATGATGCCCTGGTCTATTGGCTGCATAAAACTTGTGGTGTTTGGAGGTAGAAAGAACAATCTAATATTTGACAACTTCAGTGCCCCTATAGAATGTGCAGCACATTGATCCAGGATCATAAGAATTTTCCTTTTCTGCATGAGTATTCTTCTATCTAATTTTAGAATCCATGATTGAAAAATTTTAGCGGTAAGCAAAGCTGTTTTGTTTGATTCGTACTCACAAGGGAGAGTGGTTACTCCTTTAAAGCTTCTTGGCCGAGAAGACTTGCCGATGAGTAAGGGATGTAGTTTTGTACTGCCATCTGCATTGCTACACAACAGCACAGTCACCCTCTGTTTGCTCAATTTTTGGTTTTGCCATGAACAGCAAGTGTTTTATTGGGAAGCAAATTGTAAAACACTCCTGTCTCATCCATGTTGAAAATGTCTTTTGTTTCATATTCGCCAAGAATTGGTTGCACAGACTCCAACCAATCTAGGGTTTTGTCCTTGTCAACTCCTCCAGATTCACTGCAGATATCAAGCGAGATTGAATTGTTTCGCTCTTTAAAGCGCTGCAGCCAACCATTGCTACACTTCAAATCACTGATACCAAGGCACATTGCGAAACAATCAGCCTTTTCTTGCAGCAGGGGACCCGATATTGATAAATTCGATGCCCGCATCTTGTGGAACCATTCCAATAGCCTTTCTTCAATATCTTTATGCTTTGCACCACATACACGTTTTTTTCTTTTTAGCACCATTCCAGCTTCAGAAGCATCTTCTATTTTCTTCTGGTTTTTTAACACCATTGATAACATTGGTAAAGGAATGTTAAATTGCTTTGCAATTTCTGTTTTGTTACGCTCCATCTTATCAGCTTCTTCAATGATTTAGAGTTTAGTATCCAAGCGTGACTCTGACTCCCCTCTCCGCAAACAAGTGACCTTGACAGGTATCAAGGCGTGATTGGCATGCCTTGTACTAACCGTACTGAAAAGCATGGTTATATGTACTATCCATGGTGCAGACATTGACTTTGTAATACATATTAACCGTATTTTGTATTAAACGAATTTTTAACATGAGAATGCATATCCCTTTTGAAGGGGAACGAGATCTACTTTGTATAAATGAGGACTTTATATAAACCGATATTGTATTAACGAGGTTTTCCTTTATATATGTTCCATTAATGGCAATATTTTTTATTTTTCACGTAATGGATCGTGATGCAACTCGTAAAACTTTCGTCTAAAGCGAACAGGTTTCCCAATTGGTAAATTGTGCTAAAGTGAATTTCGTGTTAAGCGAACTTGTATTAAGCAAGGACTACCTGTAGTGCTGTAATATATAAGATTAATTTTGGAAAATATTTCTTATTAAAATTAAACTTAAGTGTTATATATCTTTGAAATAAATATTTAATTTTTCTTTCAGTCTTTTTTTAATACAGTGTTAGAGTTCATGAAACTTGAAAAAGTTGAGATTGGAGGTGTGAAAGGTCGTGTGCTGAGTGCTCGGATAGTAATTGTGGTTGCTGAATTCAGCGAGCATTTTGCTGTATTTGCTAGCAAAACTTATGATGTATTAGATCCTGAAGACAACAGGTTCCCTGATGATTATGATGCATTTCAGGTATAATAATTTATTCTCATTATTTTTCAAATATTTTCTCATTCAGTCAGTTGTACATGATTTTATGATTATTATTAATTAATTAATCTAAAGTGAACAACCAATAATTACTTGTGCTGACTTATGATACACCTAAAAGTGAAATTTACTCTAATTATGGGGATTAAATTAAAATGTTTTACAGGTTATAATAATGGATCTAGATCATCGACTTGCTGCTGTATTTTGCCAAGCATTTGATGATTGCTGCAATCTTGAAAGTGTATTTAAGGTCTGTTACTTGAGATTTTAAGTCAAAATAATGCTAATTAACAAAATTAATGTTATTCTAAAATCAATGGAAGAAGCCTTTACATGGTGGAGCTCTATCATGAATAAAATGAGAAAAAATCACTTGCTGTTAAGTTAAGTGGAACTTAATACCAAGTGATTTTTACTTTCTCCATACGTAGTAATGGGAAAGTATTGTGATCACGAAAAAAATTGACTTCGAGATTTCAACGGAAGTACACGTTTTGAGGCCCCTAGAACATGTTTAGACTATTTTCGGAATGATGTCTATGTGATTGTGGGCACTCTAACTCAAAAAGTACTTGCCATATCGTTACCAAACTTCATATTTAACACTTTAGCATGAGCACAAAGAACTTATTAGTTTTTGGACGTTACCGGTTAACCGGAAGTCGAGGTTTATTCGAAACCCGATTCGGTTTTTGTGATATTTCTCTGTTAAAACATCATTATTGTATATACATTCCTATACCAAGGCTACAGAGAATGTAATTTCCTATAACTTTCATTTGAAACAATTTTCCATAGCAGTTATTGTTTAGGCATTATTTATAAATAATCGGTTTTTTCGGTTTCCATCAATTATCTCCTTAAAAAGGTCGTTATTGGTAATCTTTGTGAGGAGCAAAGTTGTAGAGAATAATATTTCTTCCAGGTTTTGTTTGAAACAAATTTTTGTAGAACCATCCATTTCGGAGATATTTTGCTTTTTCTTAATTTCCAGTATACAGTGCCACCACCATTTAGCGGTGAATTCAGTAAACATATTCAAAATTTACCTAATTTACGGCAATAAGGATGACTGTATTCTTTTACAATACGAAATAATAATTTTGCCTTATAATGCTATTCATAATAATTTAAATATCTATACTCCAAATATGGAGAAAGTCATGTGTTGGCCACATCAGATTTTTTGTCATTTTATTCAATGTTATTCTATAGGAGAAATTATTTTCAAATATGCTGATGCTTACAGAGGCCACAAATTCTCAAAAAAATATTTGTTGTACATACATATAAGGTAGATGCATTTTAAAAATAATTTTGAAAAATTATTGAAAACTGTCATTGCAAGAGAAAAGGAAGCTTTATTTATAAAAAAATTAATATAAATATTTATATAAAGTAGAACCTCATAAACCTGGCAACCTTGGGACCTAGTATTTGCTGGGTTTTTGAAAATGCCAGGTTTTTGAAAATTTATAAAATATCCTTAAGTAATGTACATTTTTGGTAATTGATTATATAATTCAAATGATGAATAGCAATTAAAAGGGAACCCATTATCAATAAAGACTATTGCTTATACATGCACTAAAACGAGGAATTATAAATGAACCATTAAAAAGTAAATAACACACGTGAAATAAACAGTATATCTAATACGCATTTACAGCATTATTTTCATCACATTATTCTGAGAATTTTTTTTAACAGATCAGGCATACTAGCTTACTTCATGCATTTTGATTTTTCCTTCATAAGTTTATCATGTATTCGATGCAAACACGTAATCTCTTGAAAATCAATGAAACAGCGTTGTTCTGAAACAGATATTGTATCTGTGACCAACTGTATACAGCGATCTATTTAAGGTTTGTCCTTAACTGTCTCTTGATCATCGTCACTTTCATTTTCTTCATCTTTTTCATGCTCAGGTTTCAAAACCATGTCCGCTATTTCGACAGGTGCATCATTGTCGATATCAACCCAGTTTTCACTCTTTTTGCTACTGTGAAAAATTTTCCTTGCTGTATCAGCATTAGGCCTGAAATAGGTACACCTTCATTTCTTCGCTGACAAAACCACTCAAACAGTACCTTATCAACAATATTTACCCAGGACGTGTAGTGTTTTACGGCTACACATAGCTTTAGGTGTATCACTCTCTGTATAAAATTTCAATATTTCCATTTTTTTCTTCTTTAAGTCATACACAGAGGAACTACCAATGCTATATTCTTTGCAAAGTCTTTCCACTGAAGTATCTTTTCTTAGTAATTACACTTTTTTTTCAATCGTGAGATTTTTCTGTTTACGTTTCTTAACACCACTTATGGGTTGCATTCTTTTTTTGAAGTCATTTCAAAATAAAATTTAACAAAAGTACTGATTGCATTAATGAAAAACAATTGCTATAGCCATGAATCTAAAAGTGGTTCTAATGAGGTAAACAAAACAATAAAAATAGATAAGCATACATCATTTAAAGTAATTTCTAGAGTATTAGGATTTTTTACATCTAACTTTCAAAAAAGTGCAGTGTTTTTGAGAATGCCGGGTTTATGAGGTTCTACTGTATCATTTTTTAAACTATATGAAGAAATATATACATATCTTCAAAAGTAGACAAACTTTGCTTTGCAGAAGTTAGAAATATATCTCATATTTATGAAAGTTTGTTTGTTTGTTTATTTGTGCATCTATACATTTCCACACTGTTAAAGCTAGAGTAATCAAACTTTCAACAGATACTTTCTTCACAAATAGGAAGGTCGTAGGCTACTTTTTAATCCCAAATTTTTTTTATATTAATAATTCTATAAAAAGCAAAATAACTTTGTATGATAATGCTAAATATTTTAACACTAGAGATGTGTCAGAAAGAAAGGAACAGTTCTTTTCGAACTGTTCTGATGCCTAAACTGTTCAATAAAATAACTGTTCTCATAAACTTCTTGTTCTCAAAGAACAAGTACCGTATATACTCGTGTATATGCCGACTCCATGTATAGTACGACCCCTGATTTTTTGGTGAGCAAACCTGATTTTTTCATATATCTCGTTTATAGTACGACCCCAGCTTTCCACCATGGTCGATATATTTCGTTTCGATGGTTACCAGCGAGATATATCGAACAACCTTGATTTTCCACACCACATTAGAATAGACCGTAAATGTCGTAAATAATATTTCTTGCGAGTACACTAAAATTCGGATAAGTTAAGTATCTTACTCCTAAAACATTTCATAAAAAGTGATATGAATCATGATTGCACAAGATGAAATAAAATCGTTTCACTTCTAGTATGTCTGGATTACGTTCCACGTACGTAATGGTTCCACTCGCTCATCTATTTAATAGGTAGGGATAACGGATAAAAAGAAGTTACTTTGTAATATTCCACAATCTTTATTGTTTCTTCAATCACACACTGACCGGTTTCCACTACAAAATCATTCTAATGGTGTTACTAACCGACGTAACACTTTTAGAATGACTTTGTACTGGAAACTGATCGGTGTGTGATTGAAGAAACAATAAAGACTGTTGAATATTACAAAATAATTCTTTTTTCCAAGATGTCGAAATTCCATAAAGTTACGCCGTCTACGATACTTTTAGTGCAACTCGTTCCAATCCATCCCTTGTAAAAAGATGCAAACAAAGATGTACTTACATACATAAAATTCAAGAAAGTAAGTGCCCGTAAATCGTCACTTATATCAAGTATTTGTGAATTTGAAGCTGTATATATGAAAAAGATTCTACTCTTCACAAAGCAACATAACAACGATAAAGGACCTCACTGTTAAGGTTAGCCTACCATTAGAATGCGTGCGGGTGGCATAACTTCACCGAAAATGCCCGTGAAGATACATGAATTTTAAATCCTCAAATGCATTACTCGTGTATAGTACGATCCCCAATATTTGCAATAAAAATTTGGTCGTAAGAACTCGTACTATACACGAGTATTACGGTAACTCTACATCTTATACACATTGGGAAAGGTAGGAAACGACTACTTCCTTATCCGTAATTGAACGGCCAGGACTATTGATTTGAATCAAATTTGGTGCGATTGTGGAGGGCTCCCAGAAATAATTCGTACGTGGTTTTTGTTTCTTTCTGCCCGTTTTATTCAAAATGGCAGCTGAATGAATTCTCAAATACCATGTAACATCTAGAATTCCAATTGGATTTGAATCAAATTTCCCCAGGCAACGCCAGGTATTTTTGCTAGTGTGCATGTGTGTGCGTGTGTGTGCATGTGTGTGCATGTGTGTGTGCATACGTGTGTGCATGTATATACACACATACACATATACATACATATATACTTGCAGAAGAGGAAAGGTAAATGAGGATATTTGGGGCACCTAGGTGTTAAAGGAAACCCAGTGAAGGAGAGCCGCTGGGGTCCTGGAGAGACATTTGTAGACGTTGTTGGAGATTTCAGGATGATTCCTTCATCAGCACAAGAGAGACGCAAGTGATATGGCAGTGACACTGTGGTGAAGGTGTGGGGATGGAAGGGAAGGAAGCGTGGAATGGTCGAGGAGTGGAGGATACAGAGGGGAGGGGGGGGGGGGAGAGGGTGGAAAGAAGGAAATATTAACAGAGTTTGAGGCCAGGAGGAGAGAAAGTATTTAAGATATGGATATGGGCCAATTCCCATTGATGGAGTTGGGGGGCAGAAGCGTAGTCTGGGAGGGTGTGAATGGCCCTCACCGTGGAACAAGCATTGAATTTAAGATTATGATCATTCGCATGAACAGACATGGGTAGCAGTCGTTTAAGACTAAGAGGAAACGTTCCTCCCATTCACCTAGGAAGACATTGGCATATGAGGGTGCCATGTGTGTGCCCATCGCAGTACCTTTTATTTGTAGGTAGTGGCACCCTCCAAAGGTAAAGTTGTTCTTGTAGAGCACCATTTCCGCCAACTTCGTTAGGGAATGGGAGGAGGGTCTTGCATTGGATGGCCTCAAGTCAAGGGATTTTTTCAGGGTGGGCAGTCCATTGTGGTGGGGGATGTTTGTATAAAGGGAGCAGACGTCTATTGTTGTCATGATTGTGTTAGGTGGGAGGGGAGAGATTTGAGGCATTGAAGAAAGTGTTATGTATCTTGGACGAAAGATGGGATTTGACAAACGAGGGGTTGTAGGTAGGAGTCCACAAAGGCAGAGATGCGTTCCGTGGGAGAGTTATAGCTGGCAACTATGGGAAGACTGAGAATATTTGGTTTGTGGATTTTTGGGATGTGGGGTTTGTTGGGAATCATAAGGGAGATGGTGGAATTGGGAAGGCCTTCTTGTTTTCCCATGGATCGCAGATATGTGGCTATTTCGGAGGAGTGGTGGTCGGTGGGGTTGGAGTGGAGAGGGAGGTAGAAGGTTTGGTCGGATAGTTGGCAGAGGGCTTCATTGTTATAATAGGAGCAGTCCATTACTACCGTAGTCATCCCTTTGTCCACAGGGAGAATTATGATGTCATGGTTCCTTTTCAGTGTCGAGATGGCGTGTCTTTCTGCTTTGGTCAAATTGTCATGGTGATTGAGGAGGTCGGGAAAATCGGGCTGGGCGGCTCTGTGTGTGAGATAGTTGGATAGTGTCACTGTCACATCAGTTGTGTCTCTCTTGTGCTGACAAAGAGATCATCCTAAAAGCTCCAACAATGTCTACAAATGTGTCTCTCTGACACCCCAGCAGCTCTCCTTCCGGTAAGTGCTCACTGGGTTTCCTTCAACACGTAGTTGCCCTGAAAAAGAAATATATATCATGTTCCAGGACTGGCTTGATGGAAATGCCAGCAGTGAAACTACATAGGGCTTCATGCTCTTTCTAAAATATTTATTGTACATGTGGACACTGTCATAGTGTAAGAAAAGTTGCTTTATTTGTAATAGTTTACTATTAAAATTTTTTGAATTGTTAAATGCTCTGCACCCTCACTTTGCACTGGGTCCCATCATTTTCTAAACTGCCTCTAATGTAATATCAATATAATAAAATAGACATTGATGGAAGAACAACAATAAAAATTGTGAAATACTTGCTTATGCTTTTTTAACAACATTTGTAATATTGATTTTTACTTTTTCCCTTTTCTCAGTTGATTAGTATAGTGGGAACAGTTCTTGATCGACCATTAATCAAAGATGAATTCACCAGTAAATATTCAGCAATTTTGGAGATGTTAGACGAAGAAATTACTGTATGCCAGGTAATTGATAATGATATTGTTGCACAGGCCATAGTTTTTGGATCTGTTGTAGCCTAGGGATGAGTATAAATGTTATCTGTAACAAAAATATTGTGCTGCATTGCCTACTTTATTTTCTGGAACAAGATGCTCCAGGATTTTAAAGGAAAATTTGGGAAAATATTTTGCCACAGATTTAAAACTCAAATTCCCCAATACTTACCAAACAAAATGTCATTGCAGCATGAGAAAACAGCAATGAGGCATGAATCTTTTACTCATCATAGAACTCAAAAAATTTGTTATTGCTATCAGGACCATGCCAAACCTGGGGTGCAAGGGGTGCATGGCACCCGGGCACCAACTATCAAGATATTTGTATCTATATATTATTGGAACACAATGAATGTGCGATGATTTTTATCCTTTCACTCCGTATCTTTTTCCCTTCAAGCAGGAAGGGAAAGGCAAAAATAGCAGAGCAATACAAAATTTCTCAGTCAAAATTGACCTCCAAACCCTCTCAGTATGCATTTGCATTGTTTTCTTCTCGAAAATTATTAAAATTATTAGAGGCAACCGAAAATCGGAGCTCGGAGTCAGCAGGGGAAATAGGGCACTGCCCTAATTGCAATCTCCATCCTAGTAAGGGTGTGGTGGTATTTCATTCGTACATTTCCCACGACATTCAGAGGCGATTGTAAATCGGTTCTCAGATTGACTAGGATTCATCAGTATTAAATTTGGGGGAGGGAAGGAGCGTGCCGCAGAATTATTTTGCTCCTGGGCACCAAACACCCTTGGCACTGCCTTGGTTGCTACTGTCAAGCTCATCTTTGCTGAGGTTATGGTCTTAACTATCACTTTTTCTAAAACTGTATCATCTTCAGTACCATCAATAGCATTGCTGATGCCACATTTTTTGAAAGACCTGACATTAGTCTCATGTTTACATGCATTACATTGTGGATAGGATAGAATTAAATCTGTGAGCATTGGAAGGAATGTCATCCACTTTGATGTGAAATCATTCATTCATACAAAGTTATTCCATACTACAGGAATATAAGATGACACTTGATTTTCTAAGTGCTAAAATAGAAAAAAACCTTGTCTTATATTCAGGTAAATCAGTACAGGCGACTCCTGAGTCTCGATTGTTCGAGTCTCGATTAATTCGAGATTTCGATCCCGCCGATCGATAATATACGCAGAATAAATTTCGCGTAGTTATTGGTTCCGACCAAATGCGAGGTTTAGTTTTGGTGTAGACGTTGTTATATGTGCTCTAATTGTTTGAATTTGTGATGATTTCACTTTTTTCTGTTAATCTTGTATTTAAATTTATTTATTTTATTGATTTATTTATAAATTTATCACTTGACATGGCATCTAAAAGGAAATGTAATAGTGATAATGTAAGGGAATCAAATAAAAGAGGGCATAAAATTCAAAGTTATGAATTGAAATTAGAAATTTTAAAGCGTGTTGAGAAAGGTGAAAGCGAAGCTGAAATCGCACGATCGTTGGGAATGTGTCCTTCAACTATTAGCACATATGTGAAACAGAAGGAGAAAATTCTAGAAGATGTGATAAATTCACGTAATTTGATAACAACAATAAACAGTCCTAGGCGCGGTGTTGTGATTCCTAAAATGGAAAAACTTTTAAAACTTTGGGTAGATGATCAGTGTCAGAAACATACTGAAAGCCATACTGAAATCTTACGATCGTTGGGAATGTGTCAACTATTAGCACTTATGTGAAACAGAAGGAAAAAATTCTAGAACGTGATAAATTCAGGTAATTTGATAAAAACAATAAACAGTTCCCCACCCAATAGCTCCTCTTCTTCCAACTAAAATCTTCCAACTTCTCAATTAATAAACCAAGTCCAGTAAGCGCAGTTGAAAAAGATTTGAGGTATGAAAGTATTTTTAATTTTATTGTTTCTTTATTCTTAAGTTATTTTGTGCTTTTTAAATAACTTTTATATTAATTTCGCTGCGATAAATAGTTGTATGTATAGATAGATATATGCAGGTATGTTATCAAGCTCGCGCAAGTCGTTTGTAACAAACAACTCGTGGGATCCGGACTGGGCTGTCTGTAAAGCATATTGCATACATCTATCTTTGAAATTCGAAACACAAATTTATTTTTTCCTTTTTAGTACAAAAAATAAGTTATACATTTTAAATATTTATTATATAATTTATTCATAATTCAATATTGTTGTATTAACATATTAGTAATGTTATTTTATCTTTATAGAACGTGAGGGAAGACTTTTTCCTGAGATGTGGGAACGTATCCCCCGATTATAACATGCAAGTATATGGAAAAACAGCGTTCGACACTCGACTATTCGGGATTCGAACACGTCTTCAGGAGCGCATCTCCAACGAGACTCGCCTGTATATCAATATATTATAGCAGTAATGTTTTGCGATCAGAATTACTTGCTACATAATTTAGTAAATAATATGCCTCATTTTTTCATAACTTAATATTATTGATCAAACAGTGAAAGTGTTTTAAAAACTATAAATAGAGAAACTTTCTTTATAAAATCATTTGAATTTATTTTTCTTATCGTCACTTGAATATAGGAACTCTATGATGAGCAAATGGAATATATGAGAACAAGAGGATGGATGCCTGTTGGTATTAACATGCCACCAGTTGCTGGGGCATTGAGATGGACATATCAGCTACGTACTCGTATTTCAATGCCTGTGAAGAGTTTTTGTTCCTTGGATCATCCGTGAGTCTTATCATTAACTATCTTATTAGGTATCTAACTTATGGTGGAAAACAAGAAAATGCTAAAAAATTGAACTTAAAATCTGGATGCTGGAACCCATCACTAGATGTATTACGTGCCCACCCACCCTGATTTGTCTCAAAATGTATTGATAATTGCAATACAAAATGTCATTTACGGTTATCATACAGCACCTATGCATGACTTTTACAGCTATTTCCCATTATGTTGCCATAAAAAGATAGTATTCTTTGTGTATATAAAATTCTCTCTTATATGAGGGTGAATCAAAAAGTTCCTGGAATGATGTCAGTAGCAACATGCCTGAGTTCAAACATAAACAAACTATTGTTGTTTTGAAATTGACATCTTAGCTATAAACTTACAATATTTGGTAAGATTTCATTCATTTGGTATAAAATAATCTGTTTTTTTAACCTACTGTTTCGTGAGCATGGATATTGTCCATAGTCCATGGTCCTTATTTTTCGAACTCCAAATTTCTTTCGGGACACCCCCTAAATTTGTTCCATTTCGTTAGAAAATAAATTTTGTTAAATATTTTTACAATCGGATAACAGGAAAACATGCCGCATCGCACTTGAACTTTATATATTTCATCATTTTTGTGGTATTTGAGTCATTCCAATTTGGGATTCTATTGGATTGTTTTGATATTATTACCAACACTTTATTAGACATTTTTGGTGATGTGTCTCGAATATTCATATCATCTGCCCAGTAGTTGCCAAGATCCGGCCCGGAAAGTGAACGCATGCCATGCAAGTCGCAGCGTGCCACGGCACAACTGCTCAAATCGTCAAATTCGCTGCCTCTTTATCTCGTAAAGTATTTCTCCAGTAGTTTCAAAAAACACAACTTATTATTGTTTTTGGCAGTTCTTTAAGGTTATTTACTTAACTATACCTCATGACTTCCATATTCTGAATAAAAATACGCGAAACTTGAGAAATATTCAGATTTTTTCGTTTCACTTATGTACCGTATTCACCCGAATCCAAGACGACCCTGAATCTAAGACGACCCCCCATTTTGATGATTCCAAAAGAGAAAAAAGCTCAAATTGACCTTCATGACTACAAAAATTATAAATCTTGTGAAATATTTATTTTCTCTTATACTTTTCTTGAATGTCATTGTCTTTTAACATTTTAAAATCATAAGATCACATCACAAATAGAACCATTCAGGTTTTCAAACAAATTAAATGGTAGCATTCATTTTAAGATAACATTAAAAATCAAGTAAATACATTGAAAGAATTCACTCATTTCAGGACAACAAAAAAACATTTCAATCCAAGTGCTGCATAAAATCATTTTATTGTGTTAGTCATCATCACTGTCTATGCAACCTTCACTATTTTCCTCTGCTCACTATCTTTATCACTCTCAACTTCATCATCAGTCTCCCACAAAACATCATCCTCACTCCCATCCATGGCATTAGATAAGCAGCATTTCTTAAATCCTTTCACTATTACTTTTGCATTTATTTGTTGCCACGATGCCTTGATCCATTGGCAGAGCATTGCAACTTCAGGTTTCTTAAGATTTCCTTTTGGTGTTAAAGTGTGAGTTCCACTCTGTAACCACTCAGAATACAAAACCTTTAAATTATTTTTAAAACACTTATTGACAGCAACATCTAAAACTTGAAGTTGCGATGTCATTCCTCCAGGTATTACAATAAGATCAATATTCATCGCACTCATTATGTTTTTAATTTCAGGAGATAAGTGTCCTTGAATGCATCCAGTGAAAGCATTGCTCTTTGTTTCAGTAAATCTCCTGGCCGTCTATTCCACACCACATGTAACCAATCTCTCATTAGTTCTTTAGTCATCCACCCCTTTTCTTGACACATTATTCCACTTGGCAAATGTTTCTTAGGCATTGTTTTCCGCTTTAGAATCACATATGGTGGTAATTTAGTCCCATCTGCTAAAACCGCCAACATTACCATGACTCGCATTTTTTCGTTGCCTGTAGTTTTAATTAGGACGGACTTCGCACCTTTTTCGTTCACAGTATAATTAGATGGCATGTAGAAGAAAACCGGAGTTTCATCGGCATTTCCTATTTGGCTCAAAAGGTAATTATTGGTTTTTCTAAGTCCAATTACGTATTTCTGGTAAGCGAGAAGTTTTTCAACATAGTCTTTGACAATTTCTGACACAGCGAAGTTCGTCGCCGT
Source organism: Uropetala carovei (assembly GCA_036926305.1). Classification (NCBI taxonomy): domain Eukaryota; kingdom Metazoa; phylum Arthropoda; class Insecta; order Odonata; family Petaluridae; genus Uropetala; species Uropetala carovei. Next base: position 2,819,821 of record JAXCHB010000181.1, on the reverse strand, counting down.
AAAGAAAAATTATTTCGTCGCCGTAAAGAAAAATTATTTCGTCGCATCATTCTCACGCACCAACTTCTGCTGGCCTTGAATTCTTGCAATGATATATTAAGTCCTCTAGTAATTTCAGTCGAAACGCATACCGTTCTTCCTCATGGTGCGCACAAACTTGACTACTTCTTCTTCAATGCCATGAAATCGGCCTAATTTTGGACCACTGAGCGACTTCCTTGTGGCTTTGGCATTTTCTAGTTCCTGTTTTGAGAGTTTCCATCCACGCACATTTGCCTCAGATACACCGAACTTTCTACTCGTATCACAGTTATTAGTTTTTTCGGCGTAATTTATCACGATCAGCTTAAAATTTGTATCTTAGCTCCGTCTAATTCCTTTGTTAACTTTCCCTTTGCACTCGTGCCACGTACTTCAACATGATCTGTCATTTTAACTTAAGGGTTCTGCATTTAAATCAAGAATGCACAACTCAAAGTTACTGTCACCCTTAGTGAATCGCGGTGCGTCGTTTGAAAGGGGAATCCCAATGATTTCCGCTCTCATTTGTTTTAACATTGCGGTTGGCATTACGTGCAAGGTGAAAGTACGTCTGTGTTATGATCGTCGACGATGATTATTAGTCTAAATAATTATTATTCCCGTCATGTTTTTCTTATTGTTATTACTATTTGTTTATTTCACGTCTTTATGTACGTACTTGAATTTGCTGTTGTGAATTGTTTATTCTAATATACCATTTGTTGTAAAAACCACTGATTAAATGCTTAAATATACTTCGTATCCGAATGTAAGACGACTCTTGATATTTACAGCTGAAAATTTGGAAAAAAAGGTCGTCTTAGATTCAGGTGAATACGGTATTATGTCCCTCGCGTCGGAGTACCTCCATGAAATATAATAGTGAATAAAAGTTTCTGGCAATCTTCCCTTCTGTGAAATTGCTAAAAATGTAGTATACACTTGGCGTCTACATTGTACAATTGAGATACATTGTTTTAAGGAGTGTCTTTGATGAAAAATTTGGAAAATCATCGGGCCCAATGTTCCCCTCCTCAGAAGGTTTCAGGAATCATGGCCTCAACTTAACAGGGAGAATTTTAAACCTGGAATGCAAGACTGGCGGGTTCGAGAAGATCTAAAGGATGCAAAAGACGAAATTCTTGCTTTCGCACTGCAACGTTTACAGGAAAATCACCCCAGGGAAGATTACCGAGAGCTCCTTGAACTAACTGTCATTTTTCTGGGAGGGGTTCCTCCTCAAGGAATATCATTTCGCGTTCCCGGTGCATTTCACCATGATAGGTGGATGGCTAAAGCTATATACTGTCTAAAAGTGTTTTCTTCTTCACGATGAATTCTCCATATCTGCCAAAGATGAAAGCACTCCGTGACGTATGCGTCTTTCTAGTACGTTTGTATATGGAGGCTTGGATTAGCACGCCGAATGCCATTGAAGCTCCTCGGAGAGATTTGCTGTTTTTGAAAAGTCTTTACGAGTACGACAAGACTGATAGTGAAATTAGCCGTGTGGCAATGAATAAATTTTGTAACCGTTTGTGGTACCTTGCACCAGAAAGTGCAGCTCTAGCATTTTTCGACGACAAGGTATCAATAGACACTAAGAAACGAAGGTATTAGCCTTGCAATCAAATGTCAACGAGAATTCAGACGTCTCACCCAAAAGATTTTCTGTACACCCAAAGATATAAAACACTTTGTAGATAAGGGACTTGAACAGTTCATTTTTAATGAATCTAGACAATTTTTCAAAAGGTTCAATATTTCAATGACATTTCTCTCTAAGTATCTCCTTATGTGGAAAAATGATCACACCTATAGAGAGGGACTGGAGATTGCGAAACAACTGAAAGTCACCTACGATGCTGCAGAAAGAGGAGTTAAGATAATGGAGGACTTTAATAAATTATTTACTAAAAGTGAATCTCAAAAACAGTTCGTTTTGAAAGTCGTCGTAGACTACCGGCGTAAATTTCCAGACTGCAACAGAGCAACATTGTCAAAAGAATTTTGAGAAACTCATTATAATTTGAATATACCGTTAAATTAAACTTCTCTGAAAGGTACTTTACTATTTTAATGATCATAAGACCTTGGGAGAAAATTATTTTAATACATTGAAGTAACAATGTTTTCCCACAAATGTAAAAGAAGTTTTTAAATAAATAGAAATAAATAGAAATATAAAAAATTACACATTATTTATACCTTTCAAATTCACTTTATTGATTTAACAAGGGTTTCAAACTCTTTTTATTTCAAATATGAAAACTGTTGGCTTCGTAATATAACAGTGAAACAAAAAAATCTGAATATTTCTCAAGTTTCGCGTATTTTTATTCAAAATATGGAAGTCATGAGGTATATTTAAGTAAATAACCTTAAAGAACTGCCAAAAACGAGAATAAGTTGTGTTTTTTGAAACTACTGGAGAAATACTTTATGAGATAAGAGGCAGCGAATTTGACGATTTGAGCAGTTGCGCCGTGGCATGCTGCGACTTGCATGGCACGTGCTCACTTTCCAGGCTGGATCTTGGCAACTACTGGGCAGATGATATGAATATTCGAGACATATCACCAAAAATGTCTAATAAAGTGTTGGTAATAATATCAAAACAATCCGATAGAATCCAAAATTGGAATTGCTTCGTTTTCACTAGGAATGACTCAAATACCACAAAAATGATGAAATATATAAAGTCAAGTGCGATGCAGCACGTTTTCTCGTTATCCGATTGTAAAAATATTTAACACAATTTATTTTCTAACCAAATGGAACAAATTTAGAGGGTGTCTCAGAAGAAATTTAAAAAAATTTTTTTGCCTATAACTAAGGACCACCCTAATGGACAATTTGAAATTTGAGACCCAAGTGAACATTAAGCTTTTGACAAAACATGGTTCAGAAGCGACTGCCATCATTCAGGATTTGCATAAAGTTTACAGGGATGATGCACCAAAGAAAAAACATTTTATGAATGAGTGAAATGGTTGAAGGATGGATGAGAGGACATTGAAGATGACCATCGAAGTGGGAGACCATCAACGTCAATGAACGAGGGAACTGACCACCGTCCAATCGATTGTGGAAGAAGATTGATGAGTGTCAGTGCAAATGATAGCCACATGTTTGGATATCTCATATAGCTCAGCTCAATCAATTCTAACATCATTTAGGATTGAGCAAGCTTTCTTCTTGATGGATGACAAAAGCATTGTAGATTGAATACAAGACTCAAAGGGCTGATCATGCAGTTGAGTTTCTCAACCGAATTGATGCCTATCCTGAAGATTTCTTCTGACAGTTAGTGACTGTTGATGAAACCTGGATTTATCGGTATGATCCAGAAAGTAAGATTCAGTCCAAATACTGGTTACCAAGGGGGTCAACTGGACCAATCAAGTTCAAGGCTGAACGGTCAGTCAAGAAGGTTGTGACAACGATTTTTACTTTCTCCATATACGTATTGCTTTCATGAAAAAAATCGAATTTGAGATTTCACCAGAAATTTTGAGGTCTCCTGAACACGTTTTGACCTTTTTCTCTATGATGTTTGTCCGTATGTGTGTGACAGAAATTTGCATGCGCTCTAACTCAAAAGGTATTCATCAGACCAGTATGAAATTATATACAGTAAAACCCCGTTATAACGCGTCTCACTATACCGCAGATTCGGATATACCGCTGGTCTAGTCATGTCTCCCAAAATGATTCCATTTATTTTCCCCCTAAACAACCTTGTTTCAAATTTTACCGCGATTTATTTTCTTCGTAAACAACTTGGTTCAAATTTTACCACGATTTATTTTCTTCGTAAATAACTTGGTTCAAATTTTACCGCGATTTATTTTTTCGTGAACAACTTGGTTCAAATTTTACCGCGATTTATTTTCTTCGTAAACAACTTGGTTCAAATTTTACCACGATTTATTTTCTTCGTAAACAACTTGGTTCAAATTTTACCGTGATTTATTTTCTTCGTAAACAACTTGGTTCAAATTTTACCACGATTTATTTTCTTCATAAACAACTTGGTTCAAATTTTACCGCGATTTATTTTCTTCGTAAACAACTTGGTTCAAATTTTACCGCGATTTATTTTCTTCGTAAACAACTTGGTTCAAATTTTACCGCGATTTATTTTCTTCGTAAACATCTTGGTTCAAATTTTACCGTGATTTATTTTCTTCGTAAACAGCTTGGTTCAAATTTTACCGTGATTTATTTTCTTCGTAAACAACTTGATTCAAATTTTACCGTGATTTATTTTCTTCGAAAACAACTTGGTTCAAATTTTACCGCGATGCTAAACTCTTGTCACTGTTTATAAGAATGATGAAGAAATTGTAGCTTAAGTCCAGAACCACGGAAGAGCAGAAAAATTATCGGAAGATGAGAGCGAGAATGAAGAGATGTGTGAGGTTGAGATCCTTAAAATAAGCGAAGTATTGGATAACATCAGTGAAGTGATGAATTGGATGGAGAGACAGAGTGAATGTGATCATCTTCATCTTTTACATTTGCAAAACATTAAGACGTATGTGATGAAGAAATGCCATTAGCTGTCGTGCCAAAAGAAAATATCGGACTATTTTAAAAACACCGATTAAAGTAAGGTATGCATTTAAATCAAAATACGATATCAGTTTTTATACTATTTTGCAATTAAATTTGTCATAAAGCATTTACTTTCACGTTTTTAAAAATTATTTCCCAAAATACCGCGAGTTGCCGATAACGCAGGTGTACATTCTGTCTCCCGAAACCCGCGTTATAACGGGGTTTTACTGTATTTGTGATTTTATATATATTCTTAAGATTGGAAAGGATTTTTATATCAATCAGTCAACCGGAAGTAGCGGTTTACTCTTGTAAAATTTTAGTTTTTCTTAAATATTTTGCTTAAAACTGAATTTTTGTTAACATATATACACACACGCACAAGTTGTAGATATTTTTTTCTACAACTTCTGTTTGAATTAAATTTTCATATGAGGAATTTTTAAAGAGATATTCAGTTTTCTTTGAAGTTAACGGTTAGTGGGCAGCTCACGCACGTGGTAGTGACAACAATTGAATCGCTAGTGCTGAAGCATGTAAGTTGAACTGTTCTTATCACCGTATTTATTTGATTTTAGTTGACAACTTACGTATGGAGAAAGTCATGTGTTGGACACGTCAATTTATTTGGGATTATGAAGGCGTGATCTTAGTCAATTTCCTTGAAGGACAACGGACAGTCACAGGAAGTTATTAAGAACAGGTCTTGTGGAAATTGAATGCTGCTTCTCTGACAAAATGGCCTGAAAAATTGCATGTCAAATTTTGTTTCTCCACGACAATGTGCCAGCAGACTTGTCCAAGATTTCAAGAGCTATGCTTCAAGAATTGCATTGGAAACTTCTCTCTCATCCACCCTACAATCCTGACTTGGCCCATTTGGACTTTTTCCTGTTACCAAAATGAAGAGATTAAGTGAGTTCACTGGGAATCGATATCTGAGGCCAAACAAGCAATTTTGAACTGATTTTAATCAAATAATCCAACTTTCTACAGAAACTTCTATGAGTATCCATATGATGACTTACATAGCTCGAATGTTTTGATACCAAACATTGCTGACTTAAGGAGAGTATACTGCCAGAACTCCAAATGTTCCCTCCATAGAGTTATTGACTCATCAATGCAAATATTTTCCTAAGGCAAATATGAAGAGTGGAATCTTTCGTTCATCATTTCTAAAGCATTATTAATTTTAAATAATTTAGTTGGCCCAAGGTAGATTTTTTGGAATCATTATCAACAAAATGCATACATTTTTAAATAAACTGAAACCTGTCTAGCATCATCATATTTGGGAATATTGGTGTTTCAGTAAATGAGTCCCTACTGAAATTACTTTTAACTGTGGGCTTTTGAACTATTCCCATCAGCATAAATATCCCCAGAACAGTATAAATCTCTTTCTCAGTCACAGGTAACCAATTCCTCATTCAAGACCTCAGTTTCAGTATGCTGTTTTTTATTTTTACCTGCCTACCTATTTGTCTCTTGCTTGATAAGTTTGATTAGGTCTCTGTCAAAACCAAAAATGTTTCCAAAACATTGCTTGTCTTCCTTTGAGACCCTTGCTCACCAGAAAATGTTTTCTTCCTTACTTGTAAAATTATTTTTTATTCATTTCTGCAACTCTTTGCGCAACCAGTGTATCTTAATTGTCACTATTATTGCCTTCATTTTCACCTGCTTCCTCTTGTGTGTAATATATTTCACTTTCGTCTGTACTAGACACACTGCTTAACACACAGTCTTTGTCACTTCCCTAAACAATTTTTAAAATATCCTCACTCATTTCATCTGTCATACCTGAACAGCACTCCATGCTTACTTTTATCTTAACTTGAAAGTGAATATTATTACTTATGATCATATCTGCTATTTTAAGGGACAGCTATCAAGGTATCTAGTATGTGACAATGATGAAAAGATTTGAATATCTGTGACCAGAGGGTTTTAAAGATTCATTTTTGAGGTAGTAGACCAGATGTACCCGTCATGTCCAACTGCTGCAGCAGTAGGCAAGGTTGGACATGGACGGGTACATTGAACGACCCTGAGGGGTTAATGTTATTACTGTTATATTTTGAACATGTTGGTGATATATTTGTTAATTTTTGCAGCATTACAGATAGTCCTGAAGCAATGGAGATTTTAAAACGTAAGGATGATGTCATAAAACAGTTAGATGACTTGGAGAAAAAGCTGTTCTTGGAATGGTCAGAAATTGTTCCAAAATCTGTTGAAAGGCATTTAAAGTCATGTCTGTTAGCAAGAGCACCAAACAGGGATCTAATCCTGAACTTCCATCCTGAGGTTGTTATTCTATCCAAAATACGATTTGTGTTACTAATCTTGCATGCTGATCAGATTTAGGAATTAATGTATGTACTAATTACCTTTCAGTTTAATACCATATTTATTCGCATATAAGCCTATTTTCCTAAATTTTTACTAGAGAAATTAGGGTGCGACTTATGCGTGAAAACAAAGGAAAAACATTCTTAAAGTGAGATATTCTCATATTACGATCACAATTTCCATGTTTACGTCTTTTTTGATTAGAAGTCATAAGACAGCTCTTGTGATTTCCTCTAGAATATAGTACGGATAGAATCAATATGGGAGCGATCTTTTTAATACAAAGTATCGTTTTGTAACATTCGAAGTGGCTGCCTTGCCTGATTATTCCTCCTAGAAGCCTCTGTAGCTTACAAAGTAGTCTCGAGATAAAGAGCACTTAAAATGAACAGCTGGTTTGTGGTTGGTTAGATTTAACTCAGCCAAATCCACCCATGACACCAGTGCTCAATAATTGATGAGACCATGATTTTTGTGGATGAGACGAAAGCTACAAACATGCTGTGGGGTTAATATTTAAGTAGCTTTTTACACAAGTTTCATTGAGTTGAGGGAAGTTTATATATTACGATGATTTAAAGTATATTAAAATATAATAACATTTAATCAGTACCCCAAAAGTATGAACAGCAGAACCCAATGAACTGCATCTTTTGAAAAAAGTAGTTATACTATATTCTGAAATGTATGGAAACCACGAGGCTGGGCAGCAATACGGAGTGGATGAAAGATGCATCAGGAGATGGAGGACGGTGCGTTACAAACTTTTTAAAGAAAAATCTATGAAGAAATTCTTCCAAGGGCCCAAAAAAGGTTCATTTCCTGAAATCGACAGTGAAGTTGCAGAATTCATGAGGAAGCAACATGAAGATGGGCTTCCAGTAACAAGTGAAGTTATTAAGATAAAAGCATTAGAAATCGCAAAAAGATTGTGCATTCCTCATAATGATTTTCGAGCATCCCGTGGCTGGATCACCCATTTTATGAAGCAGCATGGGTTTTCATAGACATGTTGCTGAGTTCAAAATACATCTTATATCGAGGGAAGTTTTTTTCTATTTTCAATGTTGAAAAACACTGGGTGCAGCTTATGTTCGATGGTGGCTTATATCCAAGTAAATAAGATACAGGCAACTTCCAAGATTCGACCGTTTGAGATTTGATCAACTCGAGAATTCGACTGGCCGAATCAACCCAACCGATCGATCGGTTGAATTAGAAACTAGTTTACGCGAAGTAATTTTCGGCCCACCCGACCACGAGAGGCTTAGTTTCAGTCTAGACATCATTATTTCTGCTCTAATTGTTTGAATTTGTGCTGATTCGACATTCGACTATTTGAGATTCGACCAGGTTTTCAGGAATGCATCCCTGTCGAATCTCGGGAGTCGCCTGTATTTCTACATGCTGTTTCTATAAATAAATAAAATTATGCTTTTATTTTACAATTATATCATGAGCCTTGGTAAAAATTTCATATCAATTGCAAAAAATGAGAAAATCTTTATTTTTGCTTATGAGACTAATTTGACAAACAACTGCTTGCATGAAAACTTTCAATTCTAATCAGTGGCATAGCGGGATCATTCTGGGCCACAAACAACATGTAGGAATAATTCACTTTAATCATACAGTATAAATTAGGTGCTTTCATGTCCTTTAATATATTATTTTTATTTTAATGAGTAAAACTTGGGAAATAAACATAATTACACTTTTAAAGGCCATTACATATATAAAAAAATACATGAAAATCTTTTTATTTTTTCATTCTCATGTGAAAAAGATTTCCATTTGGACATAATTTATAGCAGTTAGATAAATTTAATCTCTAGGTATTTTTTGTCCTGTATGAGTTTTTTCATAATAATAATCTACACTGAAAGATCTATTGTTTTTCCACCTTTTGGGAAAGGCCTGTTCTGTTTGCAGGATCCATAGCTCAAAATAATTGTTTTAATTTTAGTATAATCAATATTTTCAGAAAATTTTCCTCTATCCAAAGAATATACTGGCAAACTGATTTATCAAAATCTAAGGAACACCTCGCTTCTCGCTTCTGAAAATTCTTCACTCTCTACCATTACATCAGTGTTTTCGTGAGGAATACTACTAGAGTTACTTATTATTAAACTAGTTGCATAACTACACTGTACATACATTACCAAGAGTCTTGCATACATCTTTAGTGTCACTGCGATGTTTTACTCCCAAAGAGAAGCTAGAGCTGGTTGCTGGCAGACTGCTTTTTGTTTGAAAAAACTTGTCAATAGTTTTGCATTCTTTTTGAAGAGAACGTTCACATTCTCGTTTTAATTTACGTTTTTGAGCACCACTTAGCTGAGTTTACATCTTAAAATATTAAGGTCACCAAATTTTATATTTTAATATAAAAGGGAAAACATTTTGCTAAAACACACTTTAATTAGTTCACAGCTCACAGTTACACTGTTTAACTTATGAAAAAGAATAAGAAAATTGCAAATTAATGCAGACACTAACATTTTCTTTTTTGCTGATGCCTTGGTAATGCTCAAGTTCACCTAAATGCAACTACAATAAAAGGGCAATGAAGTCTGTAACAAGCAAAGTTTTTGCTACTACTGAATGCACGGGCACTAGTGGAATTCCTATACACTTCAAATCTCCTCTCATAGCATTGGTCAAGATCTTTCATCGTTAATATCTTTGGGAATGTTGTTAGTTCACTTATATTACGTGGCATATATGTTCCTTAAAAACCGAGTGTAACATAGAAATGCTTTATGCAAACCGTTCTGCTCTACATATAGCATTTTGTAAACAGACCGCAGAAATGGGATATGGGCGTGTTTATTCGTCGCTGTAACTACTAACAGCCCAAACGGCTCTTTCTCAAGCGAGTAGCATTATCAATTGGTTCTGTTCATAGGAGAAAAAACAAAGGTGTCCCTATACTCTGCATCTTTTCCTTCTCTTCCTCTTAACATTTCTCTTTCTTGGCCCTCTATTCCCGAGAGGCCATTTAGCTGTGATTCACTGTGTGCCCCTTTTGGCCTTGGGCCTCCCTGCCATGCAGGGGCTGCAGGATTGTCTGCTACATCACTGATTCTAATTGAAAGCTTTATTTACAGGAGCATTTTTAACATAGGTGCAATAATAACACACAGATGAGCTCCTCATATTGTAGGCCCTAAATTAATGCAATGTAATTCATGAATGACATAATCTGTGTGCTGATTATTGCTTGGAAGCTTGTTTTTGTGATTGTAACCATCATAATCACTATCAATAAATAATTCTTCCTCTAGTTTCACATTCTGCATTTTATGTTAAATTAAACTAATTAAATGAAAATTTAGAAAATAAAAATCTAATTCTTATTAGATGATGAGTACAAGTGCCCCCCCTCCCAGTGAAAATTACACTGAATAGTTTGTAGTCTTAAAAACAACCGTTTATCCACAACCCGTAATTCCTGATTTAATTTTTTGTAAAATTACCAACTATATCTACACTATTTACAAATTTTTATGAGGCATTGCTCTGTCATAAACATTGCCATGGGGCCAACTGAATATGAACAGATGATTATGCCATAATTGCCATCCATTTAAAAATCTTTTTTTGCAAGTGTTTTTTGCCAGCTCAAAATAAAGAAATCACAGAATATGTGAATGACCTGACACGTCTTTAAACAGATCTTGATCATGATTTCATCAGTTGTGGGCACTATGGATATATGAGTTTTCATGATGTGTCATCATTGTAGGAAATTTCATAGAAATTGATTTCCTTCCTAATTTTTAATAAATTAATTGAAAATTCACCGTGCAAAGATTGCGCAGGATCAGCTAGTTGATACATATATCGTTACAGATTTCAAGGAATAGGACTTCAGTTGCATAAATTAATAATAAAATTAGAGGAAAAATGTAAATACATATTGTAGTAACATAAATACATATTATCAGAACATTAATACATATATTCATAACATGACTACATTCATTATATTCATATTATTATCTCTTGGTTATTATTGTTAAAATATAGACAGTGCAGTGCTAATTATGAATGCATTTAAAGAAATTTCAAAAGTCTCAATTTCTGAAAATCATAATTTTTCATTATGCTGAATTTTGTTACTTTATGTGCAAGTAAATTAAATATATTTGAGTGTTCACCCTTATAGCTCCATCTTTAATTTTTATACATGATTTCAGTTAGTTGCAGTCCTACGAGAAGTACACTACCTTAAGTCAATGGAGGTGGAAAATATTCCTGAGGCTGCTTTGGCATTGTATGACAGTAGTGAAACTTTCAGGAAGTATACATCAAGTCTTAATCTAACTATTGAATGGTAATAAAATTTATTGAGTTAATTATAACTTTTTCACTATACAGGCAGTCCCTTACTTTCGTACATAATACGTTCCTGAAAACGTGTACAAAAGTCAAATGTACAGAAGTCAAGCAATTGACTTACATGTTATAATGGGGATTCCGTTCCCAGAGAGCCAAAGAATATTATAAAATCTCTAATTATGGTATAAATGTTTAGTTTTTTGAGCAGGGGCCTTTTAGACACAATTATCGATTTTATAATATACAGAGATAGGGCAAAATGTAATAAAATATTTAAATAATTGCACAAATAAACACTGCTGTATAGACAAGATGGTGATGTAGCAGAAACTGGTGGCTGGCAGCCAGCACCACTCGAAATATTCGTTCGTCATTTCGCTGACGCACGAAAGTCTGAATTCGGCATGCAAAAGGCGGTTCAGGGATGTCAATGTATGCTATCTTGGGTTCTTGTTCCTTTGCATTATCATAAGGTTATCACACACATAGTTTAATTGATTATTATCTTTTTTATCATAATTTGTTTTTTATTATTCTTTTTTCTCAAGAAATTTTTATTACTGTAAGAGTTACATTTAATCGTACTGTTTGTAACACAGTGTTTCCATCCTTACCATGATCTAGTCAATGACTATAGTTATTATATTTTGGTATTAAGTTCCCTTTTTCTTGTTTATGTCTATTTATTTTTTTGTATTTTTGGTGAAATTATCTTTGTTTATGGCACTTAGTGTTTTTTCTGGTAGGGATGGAAGACTAGCTCTTGCTGAACCTCAATACCGTTTTACAGGCTATGACTTGGATAAGAAATTACTTTGTGATTACTGAAACTTATTCTATGATTTGTGACTACAATGTGATTACCAGCTGTAAATACAGTGGAACACACTTAACACTAGGACGGCGGGACCGGACGACGCCCCGTGAACGGCGGAGGTGGTCATTTTGACCGCTCGTTATTTCTCCGTAGTTTTTAAGCGGGAAAATTTACACAAAGATTCAAATCAACTTAATTAATTAACGATTGGTTATTTGTTTGCCTTTTTGCCTCAGCTTCAGTACATTTCTTTATGTGCGCGATCATGGAATTATCAATAAGGAGTCGCAGAGCACTAACCGGTGAGCATACTAATATTCGTCAGCATCATTAGTGTGGAATAAGATAATTATTTAAATACCATGTAGACATGACGAACGTAACTGCCGATGACACAAAATGAGAGACAAATGCTGTAATAATCTAAAGACGGGTGAGGAAAAACGCGCAGCGGTCAAAATGACCGCTGCCTCCAGGTAAGGTAAGGCTTATAAATGAAAAAGTATTACAGGGATCAGCGTAAAAAACATCTGAATTGTGCTTGACATTATTATAATAAAAGTCACCAAAAGGGAAAGAGATCGGAGAAAAAACAAGAACACATCGAGATAAAATGCAAAGCTCAGCGGTCAAAATGACCGCGTCTGCCGTTCTAGTGTTAACACGAAAACGGATAACACGAAATATCGGTTAACACGAAATGCTTGCTCGGTCCATTCCGATGCCTATACTTTTCAGTGTAATTTTATTCGCTTAACCCGAAACGCTTAACACGAAATACCGGTTAACTTGAAAATAATTTTCGGTTCTAATAAAATAAACCTATGCGAAATTCTTCGGATAACACAAAATGGCAGTTGAGAAGGTTTCACCATCCACTCTTTGGCTCCTTCTCCACGGGCAACACCACTCCCACTGAGAATTTCCATTAACCCACTAGCACTGAAAATTACTACCTCACCCACCCTCCATCTATGCCTTTATCTGTCATTGACCATAGTCATTAGAAGTTTAACTAATCCCAAACATGCAATATCTGTCTCATGGCAACCCTTGGAGAGAGTGCTCACCTAGATTAGGCTTTATTCCAGGCAGCTGTTCCACAATAAACACATTCCTGGAACTTCAATCTTTGCACTTAAGAAAGGGACTTGCAAACTCGGCTTCTTATTGGTCAACCAATTACATATTTCCTGAAACAAATCCCTCCTACTCCATTTACATTTAGCCAATTCCTTCCCATTTTTGTCCTCTTTAAATCCCTATAAATAACATTCATGAAATTCTAAACTATCAGTTGCTGCTGCATTTCTGAGTGAAACCGTTGGTGCACTTTAAATGAGCGAAATCTTTCCTATGCATTGGAATCATTTAAGTTTTGGTTTTATATATTTATAAAAAATTAAATACATAGTCCATATTAAAAATGGCCAATAAAGTCTGTAAGAAAAATGCACTACTGCTAAAAGTGAAAATGCAGCTTCTAGAAGCGGTTGATGCCGATGATAGAACCAAAACCGACATTTGCAAAGAGTTCGGGATTCCAAATTCAATGTTGTCGACGATTATTAAAAATCGCAAAAAATTAACATTGTTTTTGAAACACGAAATTCGGTTAACCCAAAATTCGGCTAACACGAAAGCTTTGTGCTGGTCCCCTTCATTTCATGTTAACCGATTTCCACTGTAAATAATTATTATTATTATTAAAGTGCAAGTTGTACGGATGCACAAAAGTCAAGGACCACCTCTAGTGCACATGCGAAATCCTTCTTTTTTCATTAAAGCATTTTGCTATTTTCATAGTTTTTTTGTAATATTGCCTAATCATGGCCCCAAAGAGAGTGATGATTGAAATAAAAGAAAAGTCGGTAAAAAGGGTAAAAAAAGTGATGAGTTTGGAGAAGAAAATTGAAGTTTTAGATAGGCTTGCGCATAATGAATCTGCTTCATCAGTTGGTAAATTACTTGGTGTGAACAAGTCCACAATAAGATTGATAAGGAAAGTTAAGAAGTGATTAGAGCTAGTGTTGCAAGTGGTACTTCAATGAGTACAAAAGTGTCTTTTGTATCTAGGAATCTGTATGTAGAGAAGACAGAGAAGGCTTTAACCCTAGGAAGCCCAAGGTATTTTTGGTAACGTCGCTGGCTGAGGGGGGATAAAAATTGTCCACACAATTATTATTATTTTTTCAATATTTATTACTTACAATCATGTTACAATGGAATATACTATTAACGTACATTAATAATTAAGCAATTAACATACAAATTAGCAGTATTTAACTCATTTATAAAAATATTGATGAGAATACGAATGTCTTGACAAAAAATTTTTGTTTGAAAGGGGGTGTAGAGGATACAACTGAATCATATTATGGCTGATGAAAAAGGAGGGAGAGAGTCTAAATAGCAAAAAATGAGGCAACAATTTATAGACAGTCCCTTATGAAAAAATTAACGACTAAAACTATAACTTTTTCAACTAAGGAGTTATCCATTATTTGTGAATAATTTTTTGCCATTTTTGATCATCAGTCACATCCTCTCAACAGTCATCTCCATTTGCTGAATCCCCTAAATATTACTAATTTTTCTCTGACTGCGTGGATTTCTTTAGACAGTTTCTTCCTAATATTAAAAAATGTCTACATCACCTATTTCTGAATCCTCTCGTTCACACTTATTCATTATCACTGATTGAAGCAGCCGACCATTTTGGTGAAGTAATTTATATATGGTTCTGTAATAGGCAATATTGAAATACTAAATGTCATGAATAATTGAAATACTAAATATCATGCATATAATTTATGCCACCATTTATGTAATGATTGCATTCTTACCCACTTGAAAGATGCAACATACCTCTGGACTAGGAGTATATTTTGATATATTAGAGCAATAATATTATATAATGTAAAGCTGTATATAATTTGTGCAATTAGATTAAACAAGAATAGCATAAAAATATTTTGTGTGCACAAGAAATCTTAAAAAATACACTACCCTCGCATTCCCAAGGGAGGGATAAAAAATGTCCACCGACCATATTTCAGTAAATAACTTCTTTTCATATCAGAGAAGAATAGAAATGAATGTGAAAAAAGAGTTTACAGTTGAAAAAAGACAATATCAAATTTTTTCAGATTTTTTATATTAGGGGAAGGTACAAAAAATGAAATAATGAAAAGTGGTGGACATAATTTAACCCCCCCTTGTGCTTTCTAGGGTTAAACCTGTGAATCGAGACCCAAACTCGGAAGAAAATCTCACTGAGTTCACTTGTCATTCGCGAGAAAGCCAAGCAACTGCACAATCATTATGTCTCAAATTGTTATATTTCCAGCATTTTGTACATATTCTTTAATTTTGTTCTTCCCCTTCACAATTGAACACACACTCAACCGGCTAAGTCCAATGAACGTCCGATTGAAGCTAAAGATTTGCTGCTTTCGGCATGCCTAATTATTTCCATCTTTGTCTCAATCGTGTTAAGTTTATGAGCCATACGTTTCTTTTCACTTGTATTGGCAATTTCAGTTTTTTGTTTCTCACTCATGTTTATAAAATAATTGGTGTAAAATGCACAAACAAAGAAACACTGCTGTACTTACAAACAAAGATGGTAACGTTGCCGAGACAATAATAATAATAATTTAATGATTATTAACCGACTTTACAGTTGTATTAATCTTGTCAAATTTCAGTACAATATTTAAAAACATTACACACAAATCTTATATTACATATAATGTATATTATTACATAGCATATTTTAATTTGGTAATTTATTAAAAGTGTTGGGTTGGCTGACAGATAGCGCCATTATGTGATAGCTCAAAATGTATGTTCGTGAGCTGATGTACAAAAGTCCGAATTCGGAGTACGAAAGGCGGTTTATGGGCGAGAATTTATAATGTACGAAAGTGAGAGTTGTACGGAAGTCAATGTATGGAAGTTGAATGTACGGAAGTCGATGACTGCCTGTACATGCCAACAATTTGTATTCTTGTCCGATTTATTATTCAAATTTGAAACTGTACAAATGCAGTAACATCTAATTTAGGAGTTGCTCATTTTTTTTAATAAAATAAAAGTATCTGTCACTATAAATAATAATATAAAATAAACAACTATTATTATAAGATTATCTATAGTAATTAATT
This sequence comes from Uropetala carovei, assembly GCA_036926305.1. Classification (NCBI taxonomy): domain Eukaryota; kingdom Metazoa; phylum Arthropoda; class Insecta; order Odonata; family Petaluridae; genus Uropetala; species Uropetala carovei. The sequence goes on along the minus strand of JAXCHB010000181.1, from coordinate 2,803,546 downwards.
TATAAAAATTCATTTTTATATTGTCACTTGTTTTATTATATTTATATCAAATATCTGTTAATATACCAACATCCTATAGTAGAGTAGAACTCCATATTTTCAGAAAACTTAGAACCTAGCATTTACCAAATTTTTTAAAATTCCGGATTTTTGAAACCTAATACATAAATAAAATCCAAAGAATTTCGCTGAACTTTGTGGTAATTGATACTTATATTAACAAAGAAAAATAACAGTTAAATTCCAAATTTTTTTTTTCACGACCGGTTTTGCTAAATAACTAGCATCATCAGGTCCTCATAATGCTAGTTATTTAGCGAAACCGGTCATGAAATAAAAAATTGTGGAATTTAACTAATTTTTTTTCTTCATTATTACTAATACATGAAATAAAGAATTATAGAAGTGGAACCATTAACACATAAATAATGAAATTATATTTTTAATATATGCTTATCACATTATCTTTTTTGAAAAGTGCCGGATTTGTCAGAATTCCAGATTTTTAAATGCTGGATTTATGGGGATTTACTGTATATTGTAACATTGATAGAAAAGAATGTGTATAAGGATTCATGCTTTACTTACCAAATATTAGCTAATATATAATTTTATTTTTTAGGTATAATAAAATTAGAAAAACAAGCAAGCCTGTGGAATTCATGCTTGTGAAGGAAGAAGTAAAAGAATTAGATATATTAGTAGAAAAAGGTCAGAGCAAGCTTAATTGGAATTCAAAAGGTAAGAAATTTTCAAATAATGTTAAAAATTGCTGGAAAGAATTTTTACATATCAACTGCCAAGCCATCAATGTTACTAGCCATATTTAAGCTTTGGATTTTCATAATGAACTCATTTTTAAGGTGTCTCAATCAGTAATTTTATCTTTTATTACAAATAATAATGCTGTCTCTTGAGAGTATGACATTTTGACAAAATTTTTTTAGGTATGTCTGGCATACTAAATTGTATATCATAATAGTTTTTCAAACTTCCGGGATTTCAGCTCCTAAGTAGAAAGCATTATGAACTAAAAATCCTCTGGCATTTCTATGAAAAAGAAACATTTATAAAGTTTTGTGATCTTGGTAGTAATCTTTGAAAATACATTTAGATTAATGAACTACTGTTGCAGGACATTTATAAATTAGTTAATGAGCATTTTTATGCATTGCAAATAATGTGAACTTTGTTGCTAGAGCTGTGGTCATATATTGGCTGCTTGCGTGAGCTGGTACAAAGCTTGGAGCAAAGAGTGCAGCGTACACAGGACAACCTGGAAAGGGCAAAGAAAGCAATGGCTCCATGGGGACGGGTTCCATTGTTTGAACGTAAAGATGGAAAGAAAGCAAATCTCCTGTTTCTTGAGGAAAATGATGATCGTAAATCCAAAAGGTTTTCACTTAATTATATCTTGAACTATGCATTGCTTATCTTTAGATACTTCTCTCAATCAAATTATTTCATTATTTATTGTGTTTCAGCATGATTCTCCAAGACATAAAAATTTGAATCATGTTAATATAAAAAATGTTTGCTCTGTTAGCTATTAGCAGAGAAACAAATTTAATTAATAAATGAAGAGCAATTTATTCTATAAATTAAAATATACTAAGGGAATGATTTAAGGATTCTATAATTTTTTATTACTTTATTGAATCTTTAGAAGACATTATGATAAAAAATGTTCAATTTATCTGTGCCATTTATAGGTAAAAACGTTTGTAATTTATGAGCAATCTATCATTATTTGTGTCGATAGTATTTTCTGTTACTTTAAATTTTTGACCATTTATTGATTATCAAATTTTAAGAAACTGACATTGAATTAGGAATATATTCTACTATTATACACAGTGCATCATGATAAAATAATCGGTCATTATATTAATAATAACACTTCCACTATGTTTCACTTCCTGTCTTGGTACAAATTAAGCACTGATGTTTACAAAATTTAATTTCATTCATTCAGAATATTCGTAGTTTAAAAAATAATCACTTATTTTACTCTAAATTCTTTGTTTCAGCAGTGACTTCTCTAAGTAGTCTTGAATTAAATCACTGCACTCAAGTATATTTTCAGGAACATCTTTTTGGGACATCAAAAACTGCTTTGCTGTGTCCATCATCTTATTTACTTCCAAAAGAGTACAAATATTAGGTTCTGCTCCTTCACTAATTGCAAATTCTCCTTTGCTATCATTCTGATTTACTTTGGCTTTGTTTGTCTTTCTCTATTTCAAGATGCCCTATACACCTGACAATATCACTGTCGATAGCAACATCTTGTCAGCACTGTAGACACCTTCCATATTTAGTTATTTAGATGAATGAAGAGAAAAAATCTAGCACTCTTAAAAATGGACAATTACGTGTAAACATATGGGAAAATAATTATTGAATTAATCACCCCCTTCCCCCCAAAAATTTTTATCGCCATATAGCCTATGTTACTCGCAGGGTAAAATTATATACTTATGTGAAGTTTTGTGCCAATATCTTCAAAAGTGTAGATTTGTATTAAAAACAAACATAATCTGAGTTTCACTTTTATATATAAACTAGCTGAAAGTACCCGGCAATGCCCGGGTTATGCCAGACGTAACCAAGTGACCAAGAGAAAGTCGTCTTTACACTGTAATCCATAAATCTTAAGAATTTTAACTTGTAAGAACATTCAAAATGGGATCGAATCTTTAATAAAGCATACTTACCTTCTAATTACAGCAAATGCCCCATATATTGCTGTGCAATATGTGTGTCATTTATGAACCAAAGAAGCATTTGTCACTTTCTGGGGAAATGTTGGCATCCTAGAAAAACTTGTATACATTAGACGTTTTATTCACAACCACAAACTTATGTCGAGTGACTTCTATGGGGAGTATTATAAATGTGCGTTAGTAAGCATTACAGATGTATAATATAAAAGTTTTACTTACTAAAAGGTAAGATTCCAGCATACACACGATGAATTGTTGTTACAAACGCTTCCCATACGCAGTCAACAGAATAATTATCCTTAACTATGTACGTTGATATACATTATTAATTTCTATGCTTAAACAACAGTTCAAAGTGAATGATGCTATTCTTTCACCTATTTGAAGGTTTAATTGGCATTAATTGAATCGGAGGCAACAATTACGGTTGCCTTGACAACGTCCGGAAAGAGTACAAAATATCTGAAAAATTTCAAAAACAATTGCGTATTTCTGAATGATTCCACAGTGTAACATGTAAACATCACAAGAATAAGATAGTATAGAGTTTTAGCTGTCGAATAAAGCAAAAATGAAGAAAATCGGTCCATATTTACATGTTTTAATGAACGAAGGAAAAAACCTTGCACTTTGAAAAATCAAAAATCAAAAATCCCATGTAAACTTATGGGAAAATAAAATTGTCTCCTGGAATCGAACCTGGGTCAATTTTGGGAATCTCAGGTACCCTATAATACTCGTAAAGTCATATGAAGTCAATTTGCAAAGTTTGGTCCCGATAGCTCAAAGGGCGTGGGAATGTATAAGGAACATACCGACAGATGGGCAGATAGATGGACAGACATTCACTTTTATTATATAGGATAGATAAAATAAATGAATAATAAAATTTGCAACAGACAAAACTTGCACAAGTGCCTCAGACATAGCTGCTATGATGACACTAACAAATGTCCAGTCAGACTCTTCACAGTGTCTTTTTGCTGCATTAGATGTACGTAATTGACAATCGAACAATTTTCTTTGCATAGCTCTCACACATTTCTATTTTGTCTTTTTCTGAAATTTTTTCTCATTTTTTTCAATTCATCAATTTTGACAATTGTGTCAAATTCACCATATGGTGCAATCTTTCAGTAGGTGTTGTTTTCAATGTATTGTATCTTGATCATTCACAGAATATGAACAGATATGCAAGACAAGTATGGGTACAGTTACAGTAGACATGCAGGAGTCAATTACATATAGGCAAAGAACCTATGAGAAATTTGTTCTCCAACTGCATTTATGCATGTTTTCAAAAATGAATTTCATTATAATAGTTATATTTTTTAATAGGGAATGGGATCCTAATTCACTCGACTGAAAAATTTTCTATGCTGATGTTCATAATACTGATATTTTTTTGAATAAAGATACATGGTAAATTGACTGGGGTAGAGCAATACCTTCATTGTACCAAATATTTTATTATTACATTCACTATACCGGCATTTCACTGTATGTGTCATATAAAATTTGTAAATTTACTTCCATTTATGAGATAAACATTTCCAGGTATATGGAAATAGAAGCAGCTGCCGAAGAAATCCAAAACCTTCTCTATGAAAACAGGAAGTTATTTAGAGTTGGGTTCATAAAAGTTGAAAAAAAATCTGACAATACAGATGAAGTGCAGTCATTAAAACCTAGTGAAGATGCTGTAGAAGGAGATGTAGGAGGTGAAATTGTTGAAGAAAGGCCAAATAATGAATGTGAAGGTGAGTCTACAGATAAAAAGGCACAGCCTCCAGAAAATGAAAATGCTTTAGAGTCTCCAAGTGAAGAAGTTAAAGCCAGTGAAGACACAGTTGGAGAAAATCCTGAAAGCAACAAATTGAAGAAAGATAACACAGAAGGGGTGTTGGATATAAAGGACCAAGTTGTTGAAGAAGAATATGAAGATGTGGGAATTGAAGGAGAGAGTTTGAAGTGGAAAGTAGAGGCATGGGAAGCTTACGTTAATTATGTGGATGGCATTGTAGGTGAAGCTCTTATGAACTCTGTTGGTTGCAGGTTAGTTATATGTCAAATCATATATGATTAAAATATTTCTCTTGCAAAATGTGGAAATTACAGCAACGATTTTATTAGAATGAAGAATATAATGGTTAATTCCCAGTTAAACTTGTAAATGTTTTAATGGATCTCATCACCATTGTTGTTAATTTGACTAGTTGTTTATTAAAATGTCATGTTGTAATAAGTTAAGGAATGAATGACTGATCCTATACATTTGATTGCAGTTTGGGTTATTTGACATACAACATGGATTCATCCAACTGCTTAGCACCTCTGTTTGAATCTCACCTCATTCTAAGGGAGCCATACGTTGTGTTTGTTCCTTCATTGGATCCTGAGGAAACAGAAACATTTGAAATATCAGAAAAAGAAGAGGAGGATGAAGATGAAGAAGAATTAGAATCAGATGAAGAAGAAACGGAAGAGGGTGAAGAAATTGAAGAGGTGCCTAAAAGGAGAAGAGGTAGCAAGCAATTAGGTTTTCTGAACATAGTTCGTGGTCTTTTGATGGATATCATTCAGATGGCTAGCCTTATACCACGTGTAGCCGATAATAACAATTTGCCAAGCTATGAGGTATTTATAAATTAAAGTAGTATTATTTTGCATTATGTTATATTTGGATTATATTGATAAGGTTTCAAGGATAATAAAGTCAGCATTTCTCTCTATAAAATAGTTAATTTCTTATCTGTCCATTAATTTTAAACAATGTCACCCTTCCTTGAAGGTTGATTTGGAAAATAATGAAGATGTCCAAGAAATGAGGAATGAAATAATGGAAGGAGTAAAGCAAGTTATTCGTGAGGTGAGTAGGTGACTTTTAAACAACATTATTTTTATAAAAGAAACCAAATTCTTTGGTTACGAAGTGGTCAGTTTTTTTCTCCTGAAACTTAACAGTAATTGTATTTCAATGTTATTAAAGCTATTTTTAATGCATCTTAATTTACTGTATTATTATTAATTATTATTTTGAACTAAAGTTATTGCCCATCAAAAATAATAGGTATAAATGAATAAAAGTATTAAGTTAAAATTAAGGCACTTTCCATTTCCTCCCTCTTTCCCTCCCGTCTCCTCACTCTCTCCCTCTCAATCTCTTCACTCTCTCTTTCTCCCTCCCTCTCTTCACAACTATTCGTGCATTTTACTAGGGAGATCTAAGCTTGTTCTTACCTAGGTTTTCTCCACAAATATAAATCTTTCTTAGCATGTTTTTCATTTATATTTTATATGATGTTTATTATTACCATTTCTATATATTGACAAAGGTTTAAATGTGTGGACCTGATGGTCCAGATTTTGCCCCAATAAAGACGGTTATCTATCTATTCTTCTCCATATATGCTTTCCATTCTCTTTGTCTCCCTGCCCCCGATTCTCCTCTCTCTCGCTCTCTCCTCACCCTCCCCTCAAAAATGTAGACATCTCTCTCAGCATGATTACATGTATAAAATCTTACATATAGAATGACATTTTAAAAATCTATACAAAAGTAGTTTTTCTGATTCTGTGCACATTTTTATGTTAATTTGACCTGGATTCCAATTCTCTTGTCGAAAAAAACTTTGTTCTATCAAGCATGGAACTGCCCAAATGCCAAATTTGTACCATGATTCTAAGCAATTTAAAAATGTAAATGATTAATATACACTACAACGAAATTGAAGGGATCCAATTTTTGGCACTTTGTTGTAAGGAGGTTCTTTGTATGGAGGTTTTTTCAGATTCATCATATATGCATATTAGCGTATTATTGTTGGTTATAATTTATTTCAACACTAACATTTTAGTTTGAGTATTTCCAAAAAATTCACTTTATGATAAAAAACAATATATTATTTTTTCATTCCTGTAACATTGATCAATTTTCGTAGTAAAATCAATGTATATGATGTGGCAATTTATGAGGTAGGGCATCTCTGGGCTACTGAGCTATATCATTATTATTGACAAAACTTAGATTACTTTATATTAAATTTACTTTTTCAGAATTCAAAATATTAAAATGGCAAATTTTGCTATTTTTAACACTGTACATTAGAGATGATAGTATATCAGTAAATAGTCAATAAAAGTAAATGAAAATATAGCACAAAAATATTCATGAAAAAATATTTTTAAGTCCTTTATTTAAATAAAAGTTACATATTCAGATGGTCTTTAACGTTTACCACAAAGAGCTACTAATGATAAATTATCTATAGAAAATTTATTAAAAAGAATTTATATTTTACTAGCAGAAAAACCCAGCATTGCCCGGGAAATTTGGTTCAAATCTGATGGGAATTCTAGATGATAAGTACATGTTATTTAAGAATTCACTCGGCTGCCGTTTTGAATAAAACAGGCAGAGAGAAACAAAAACCACATATGAATTATTTCTGGGAGTCCTCCAAAATCGTACCAAATTTGATTCAAATCAATAGTAGAACTTGGGAAAATACGCATAGTTTAATCAGTACCTGCCGTCCAATTACGGATAAGGAAGTAGTCGTTTCCCACCTTCCTCACTGTGTATAAGATGTAGAGTTACCTGTTCTTTGAGAACAGGAAGTTTATGAGAACAGTTATTTTATAGAACAGTTTAGGCATCAGAACAGTTCTAAAAGAACTCCCGTTTTTTCTGATCCATCTCTAGATGGCAGTGCATTAGCATACAAAGTTATTTTGCTTTTTGTACAATTAATATAAAACATTTGGGATTAAAAAGTAACCTACGACCTTCCAATTTGTAAAGAAAGTATTTGTTGAAATTTTGATTATTCAAGCTTTAACTGTGTGGAAATGTATAGATGCACAAATAAACTAACTTTCATAAATATATAAGAGATTGATCTTATACTTGTATTGAAAGTGACAAATACCATATTTGAACTTCCTAAGTTAATTTACTCGAGAGTTATTGTCAAAAACCCAAATCAATGCCCCCCCAAACCCCCACTTAATTTTTTTTTGAGATACAACACATCTACTATAATATATTTTGAAGGGTGTGTTTGTTGGTTTGTTCATGGAACTACTCCTAAAAGCTAACAGATAGAATAACCAAAATTGGCACCATTCTTCCTTACATCCTAACTTAGTGACTAGTCAAGGTTTTGTTTCTTCCCGTCATTTTGATTCAAAATTGCGAACAATTTAATTATCGAACGTCACGTATTTTGCCGCGTCCTGAAACTGAAATACAGAGATGAGTGTAGACTACTTTTAATTTGCACTTTAAAATTACTTAATATAACGGTACGAACTTGAGACTTAGATACTTTTTTGCAGGATGAACAAAGTTGATTTTTATTGAATACAGATTCCAAATTCTGGTCGAATTCGTGTATAAATTCGGTAGAATCAATAAAAGACATGATGTTATCAATTTTACTACAATACCAATTATAAGCTACCCTGACAACTCCCGTTGTCGCCGAAATTGACAGGTCAATGCATTTATATGGGAAAAATTTTAACGTAATATCGTTTGTCAATTTCTGTCTATGATTTTAATTTGTTTACATGGAAACCAAATATTTGTTGTTTTTAATTGTATTATCTTCTAATCTCTACCATAAATATTTTGCAGAATGTGTTTGTGCATTTATAGCACAATAACTACAAAACATAGAATCAGGAAGAAGGTGCCATTTTAAACGAAATAAAAAGTTAAGGAATATGGGAGGGTTTTTAAAGCGATTTGAACTACATTTTTTATATTTAAAATATTTTTCTCTTTTAATTTTTCCCATTTAAATAACACGGGAATGAGTGTGTTGTTGGATTAACAATTTTCGTGACAACCGTTATAAACAATACGTAATATTAACTAAAAGAAGTAATATATACCTAATATAAACTAAACGAAATAATATATACCTAATATAAACTAAGGTAGCGAAGAAAGAAACACAAAGTGTGGCATAGAGTTCTCCAAAGCAAACTGTTTTTAAAACTATGTACATAAGTAACTTAAATAAGTAGACATAGATTTACCACAAATTGTGATTTTCAAACCTTTGAAGATATCGACACAAAACTTCGCATAGATAAATAATTTTATCCTGCGGATTACATAGGCTATTTGGCAATAACAAAAATAGGCGGTGGGGGGTGCTTAATTCAATAATAATTTTCCCATAAGTTTACACGTAATTTTCGATTTTTCACAGTGCAAGATTTTCTTTCTTCATTCATCTAAATTGGAAAATGCGGAGCGGTTTTCTTTATTTTTGCTTTATTCGACGGTTATAACTGTGTACTATCTTATTCTTGCGATGCTTACATGTTACACGGTCGAAGTTTTAGATTCACTAAATCCGTTGAAATTCAACTGGCCCTGCAGCTAGTAGCCTACATTTTAAGCTAGACCAGTCTAAAGATATGCTGCAAGTTTCATAAAAATTCGACCAGCCATCTTTGCGTGATGCAGTAACAAACAAACAGACATACAGACTTTTTCCTAAAATATATTTTTAAAATATTTACCCAAATTGCTTTCCTAAAATATTTCTTATTTATACTTCTTCGATGTAATCAACCATTAGCTTGAAATCAGCGATTTCTCTTACGGGTGCATCCCACAACCCTTCCTACCCTTGGTCTGATTTTGCTCATCTACAAACTTGATCTTATACTTGTATTGAAAGTGACATATATCAAATTTGAACTTCCTAAGTTAATTTACTCGAGAGTTATCGTTGAAAAACCAAATTGGTGCCCCCCTCCTCCTCCCGAACCCCAATTAAAATTTTTTTTGAGATACACCACATAGCCTATATTTTAAGCTGGATCAGTCTGAAGATATGCTGCAAGTTTCATAAAAATTCAACCAGCCGTTTTTGCGTGATGCGGTAACAAACAAACAGACAGACAGTCAACAATTCTGCTAACAGGTTCAAACATCTTCTTTCACTGTAAAACACACAAAAAAAGTAAAACCCCAACAAAAAAACAAATGTACAGACAGAGGTTACAATTTTATTTATATAGATTACGTGCTTTTGATAAATTTTCATACGTAATTGTACATATAGGCAGACCTCATCTTTTGTATATGTAAGACGTGTATCTATTTTTTAAAATTAGGTACGCATATATATTACATTAATGCACTTATGTAAATATTTTTACATATTAGAATAACGCAACAATATTTTTTCAGTCCTGACTATGAGAGAAAATGTGAGGAAAAGGCAATTAATTCCATATATAAAAAATTTCACGTAGCCTTTTCTGTGATTTTTGTCCATGAAAGAGTGAAAAATGAGACCAAGAAAGACAAAACTGGTCACAAATGCAGAACCACAAAAGATCGAAATATGCAAAAGATAAAGCCACAAAAGACAAGGTCTACCTTATCACTCGAAATGCAGGAAATTGCAACAAATACTATGCTTTGAATCATTCAGGTGAGGTCGTAATAACAGCATTAACACCCGCATAGATGGCATTGATTCTGCTTTACAACAGCGCATACAATGTTCTTTTTTTTAATTTTGCTATATGGAGGTTTGTTTTTAGTGGAACGGGTGCAATTATTATTTCGAAATTGGGAGGTTTTGTAATTATTGTAGGTTCATAATATGGTGGTTTTCTATTTAGTTTTATTAGTGAATTTTTTGGGACCAGTGATAATTTTTATTATATATATTACTGTACTACACACATCCCTATGTTAATCAAATGGAGGAAATACTGTATTTAATCAACTGTAAGCTGACATAGATAAGCCGAACCCCACTTTTCACAAGGTCACTTGAGGAGAATTCCATGTTAGGTTTTCTGGAATTTGTCTGGAAGAAAATACCAAAAAGTACGATTGCCCATCTTTTTCAATTTGTAATTAAATAAAAAAGGTATCAACTAAAATTACGACAACACAAATTAGGTTATACTAGCTGAGCCCGCACAAAATTGGCGCGTTTAACTTTAAATTGATTCATTAAAAAGATGAATAAGTTTGTAAAATAAGTTGATGTTAATAATTTATATTTTACTCTAGCAATGAATTTACACAATATAGCATACTTAGATATTTGACTCCCAATGTAAGATTTGCGTTAGAATCTCACTGAGGGAAAGGCAGTGTGCGCATCTTAAAAAAAATGTTATCTGTATTTTTTAAGTTATGGTAGAGAGTAAATTGATGCAGCACAGTAATTAAATTGAAATGATTAGTGATCGGAAGATTCTTACGCGACAGGCATAAACTGTAGTGATGTGAAATAAGGAAACAGAAGAATAGAACTGCTAAGACTGGGGAGTCAAACTGGGTCTTTCTGAACCAAAACCACCGAATGCATAAAATGTATGTGTGGTTATTGCTCAATTAATATATTAAAAACATTAAGAAGTCTGAGAAGTAAGTAATTATGGTAGTAATAATTGTTCTAAAACTCCATTTTTTATATTTAATTCTATTAATGACAAAAATTTTTGTCACAACATTTTTTGTTAACAGTTCTTAATCTTAATTATTTACCTTGAAGTATATTAGACATCTTAATTGTAACACAACTTTTTACAATAATAGTAGTTATTCTTAATGATATACATTTATAACAATAAAACTTTAATTAAAGCAAAAATGTAGCGTATAATGATCTTAATAACTTAAGGATTCCATTTTTACGTGAATATGAATGTTTAATCGATGGTAATTGAATCAGAGGCAACAATTAAGGTCGACTTGGCAACATCCCAAAGGAGAACAAAAAATCGGCAAAATTTCGAAAACAATTGTGTATTTCCGAAAAGTTTGACCGCGTAGGGTATAAACATTGAAAAAATACGATAATTTAGAGTTTTAGCCATCGAATAAATCAAAAACGGGGAAAATCGGTTGTATTTAGGAATTTTAGTGAATATAAAGGAAAAAAACCTTGCACTCTGAATAATCGAAAATCTCGTGAAAACTTATGGGAACATATAATTATCTCCTGGAATCGAACCCGGGACTCTAGGAAATTGAGAATAGTTTTCTAGGGACCTCCTGGCATGTAGAAACAAAACGTAGTTCACTGCAAATCTCTACGGCAAACGGTTTTCGAGACAGAGGGGGGGACGGACACTTCAGAAATTGTATATAGGATTCAAGCATTCAATAAAGTTTTACTAAAATGTAAGTTGTCCTGTTTATGTCCCAGAATTTTAATCTCACAACAAAAATATCCTGGTTTCACTCTTTGTCTTCTCCAACGTCTCACATTCAACTCATCAATCCCGTAGTGCCATTGTGCAGCAAGTTTTGATGTTTCTTCTGCATATGCTATCAATTTTCTCTTAATGTCTGCAGAATTATGAGTTTGTCCCATTATGGGATTATTTAAAAAAAAAACTGAAAAACTCGCAAAAGTAAATGACAAAAATTTGTTTGCAAAGGCACGAGGAAATGATGGTTGGCTCTAGGAATCCTATGATTACATGCATGCATACTAGAAATTGCTTGGGAGTGAATTTATTGAAATATTTATTTTGATTTTTAAGACTCGATTCTAAGCAGAGTGGCAATTTTTAAGGAGGTAAAAAATTAATAAAAAAAAGGTCGGCTTAGAATTGATTAAATATGGTAAATGCTCCTGGAGTTGGACCTATGATCTCATGATAGACAAATGGAGAAAAAAAACAGTTCCGAAGTCAAACCCATGACGTTACTGTAGACTTTGAATAGTATAAAATTTAAATGGGGTCAGGCCAAGTAAATCCTCAAAATATGATTCAAGATAGAATCACCATTCTCAACTGATGTATTCTTACATACATTCCTTTTTTTCTCCTACAAATTTACAATTTCACACATAGATGAACTTTCATTATAAAGATGCCACAAATGAATGTAAGTTTTTTGGCAACATTTTTACAGGCAAATGAATATGGCAGTGGTTTTGAAGTATATTCATATTTATGGATTGAAGATAGAGAAATGTTTATGCAACAGTTTTTATCTTATGGAAGGCAGTTAACTGTGGAAGAAATGGATTTAGTAAATGTTGGAGATAGCTGTGCTCCTCCTTTATCTCCTCCAACTATGGATCACTTCAAGGAGCAAGTATGTATTTCTTTCTCATACTGTAATCATTATATTTAATGTTAAATAATCCTACTTACTATATGTGCTGCAGATGAACATTGCTGTCTTACTAGATTTTTAAATGTAAAATTTGAATAATTACTTACTTAGTAATTTAGCCTTTTCCATGCAGTAAACAAACTGGTATTTTAAAATTAACCTATAATAGTTAACACGTGAATTTAAATTATAAGTGGATTTTCATTTTTAAAATGTAGATGTAAAAGTATTGAGAATGTGAATAATGGTAATCATTTTTGTTGAAATTGAGATTGTTATGGAATGGATGAAGAAATAATGTTACCAAGAAATTTTTCACAATTATCATAGTTATTTGTGAGCATGAATTGGTATCTGATTCTTTTATTCATACAGATTGATCATTATGAGAGCCTCTGCCATGAAATTGAAGATATAGAACAGCTGGTGGTATTTAAAGGTTGGTTTCAAGTTGACATTGGACCCTTCAAACAGGCTCTTCTAAATACAGCCAATAGATGGGGCCACATGTTTAAGCAGCATTTGGTGGACCATGTAACAATTGGGTTAGTTGATTTGCTGTGTTTCTATTCTTTGATCAACTTAGCTTTATGTACTCTTTTTTGTATTATTGCGATTTTGTGTGCATGACTACCTTATTGTGATTGTGGTAAACTTATTTTCAGCCTATCAGATTTATCCCGCTTCATTCGGGAAGCTGATGAAGGCTTACTTCGTCCTTTGGTGGAAGGAGACTATGAAGGCCTCGTTGAAGTCATGGGTTTATTGTTGCAAGTGAAAGATCGTGCAATGCCATCATCAGTTACAGCTAATGATGACTTGTTTGAACCTATCCATAACACTATAGAGTTACTCAAATATTATGATATGGAGTTACCTGAAGAAGTTCATGTTGTCTTACAAGTAATTATTTTTCTGTGCAATTGTCTTAGTTTTTTAGTGTAACTAGTATTCTTTTGGATGGAAATGAAATCTGCTCTCCTACATAATAAAAGGATCTACTGTAAGAATGGGCGTATAGCTTAGGCTGTATATTTATGACCTACTGCATCAAGGAGTTGTCATATTATTTAAATCTATGTATAGCGTATGAAAACTGCTTTTCATTAGAATTTTTGTATAAGATTTTTGGAAACTTGGTTCCGGGATTAGCAAAGACAGCTATCTGATCAATTTCATTCATAAAGATAAATGATCACAAGATGCAGAATATAAAATGAAAGAAATATATTAATGCCCTTGTATATGATTCTTTAATTGCATGGATTTAAAAGTAATGTTCTATAATTATTTTCACAATTTTAGGAGCTGCCTGAACAATGGAGTAATACAAAAAAAATTGCCATAATAGTGAAGCAGCAGGTAGCTCCATTGCAAGCTATTGAAGTAACCCGTATTCGAAAGAAGATATCTACCTTTGACATGTGCCAAGGCCTTTATAGAGAAAAGTTTAAAAAATCTGCCTTTCTAAAGTATGTTCAACCATAGTGCTCTATGGTCCTTGGACAATAAATATTATTATATTATATTATACTAGCAGAATTTCCCGTTGAATTTCAACGGATTTAGTGAATCTACTACAGCACAACATACAAATTCTTTAAAATATATAGTAGATACTTTTAAACTTACAATTAGCTTTTCTTAACTATTAATCATATTTGCTTGTAACAATCCGTTTCTGAACCTATTGTATTCAAATATAACGATAATTTTATTTCCTATCGTATTACTTTCACCAAATCCAACTTCATTTCTTGTGTAATTATGCCTCGCTGAAATGTTTACTTTTATGTCTTGTAAGCAAGAAACCCACGAAAAAGCAACGTACAGTTGTCTACAATTGAACACTGACTCCAGTAAATGTACACCAGATACGTGAGCTTATTTACGTTAATAAACATTATAATGTAGAATATAATGATTTTACTTACAAAAAATGTAAGATTCCAGTATTCAATAGATGAAAGAAGGTTCAATTACTTTCATCAATCGTTATAAACGCTTCCTGAATAATAATCAGTATCTATTTATGTTTCTATCCATACACATCGATCGTTTCGTTGCTTAAACAAAAGTGCGAAGTGAATAACGCTAAACTTTCATCTATTTGTAAGCTTCATGAATTGGAGGTAACAATGACGGCCGCCTTGGCAACGCCCGGAAAGAGTAAGAAAAATCCACTAAAGTTTGAAACAAATAGCGTATTTCTGAAAACTTCAACCGTGTAACATGTAAACTTTGCAGGAATAAGATAGTGTAGAGTTTTTTTCGTCGAATAAAGCAAAAACGAAAAAATTGGTACATATTTACATATTTTAATGCTTGAAGGAAGAATACCTTGCAAGTCAAGAAATGGATTCATATGTGTAATCTTATGGAAAAATGTTAATCCCCTATATTGGCAGCACTGATTAATCCCGGTTGACCAAACCTTGACAGTTCACTAAGTTAGGATGTAAGGAAGAATCGTACCAAACTTGGTTATTTTAGCTTTTACCGTTTAGGAGGAGTTCCATGAACAAACACACAAACGCACGCTTCAAAATATATTATAGATTATTTCAAGGCATTTCTTTGAAATCATTTAACAACTTGCATATAATTTTTTTTCAGATTTAGTTGTGAAAGACCGTATGCCTTGTTGGATGCCACAAATAGTAATTTACAGTTGCTTGAAGGAGAAATGAAAAAGATACATGAGTCAGCTTCTCTTTTCGAAGTAAATGTTTCAGATTTCAAGCAACTGAAGCAGTGTTGTAAAGAACTTCGTATGCTAAAGGTTTGTCCTGTTATATTCATATTAGCTTATGTATATGAGCTAGAAACAGCACCTAAATATCAATTATTTAAATTGCACTTAAGGGATTTTACCACTGTTAAACATAAATATTATTATACTAGTAGACAGTGCTTGCATTCTGCAAGCATTTTTAAAATTTGGAATTTTTACAATTTCGTATATTTCCTATCGGTTTTGCCCATAAACATAACTGTGTGAAATTTCAAGCTCATCTGAAAGTGCCTTATAATTTTTATTCTCTTAAGGGGCAATAATGGGTCAAAACAGTCCCAAATATTTGAAATTTTTAGAATTTCGAAGTTTTTCCTTGGTTGTGACAAAAAACCTAAAATGAATCTAGTCATCTGGAATGGTCTCATAATTATGATCCTCATTTGGGGCAATAATGGGACAAAATAGCCCCTAAATTTTGGAATTTTTTACAGTTTTGGATTTTTCTATCGATTGTGACAAAAAATCTATCGAGTTGCCAAATTTGTCTGGTAATGCCTAATAATTTTTAACCTCATATGGGGCAACAATGGGGCAAAACAGCCCCTTAAAAATTGAAAGTTTTATAACATCGGATTTTCTTTATAGATTGTGACCAAAAACCTATAGTCTTGCTAAATTTCAAGTCTCTAGCTCAGATAATAACCATTATCAATGAACCACATTTTACCTTTACAAAAAGATGCTCATTAAAACTATTTCCAACAATAATTTCTTCAGAAAAAAGTCTCCCATACACTGCAATCAAAACACTACCACCTAAGGATTTACCACTCATAATTGGGTCTCTGTCACAACGAAAAACATTGTAATTCAACACACCAAGGTCAGAGTTCATAATATTATCACATTGCCATGTCTCTGTTAACACAATTACGTCATAATCAAAAATAGGAACAGTACACTTCACTTTGTCTAACTTTGTACGAAGACCTTGTACATTTTGATAATATAGAGAAAGGCTACCATTGCATATTCGTTTTTTGCCCGATTCATAGTTACTATTTTAGGAGTACCTTTTACGAACTTAATTGTGAGGTTGTGTTCCCCATTCCTTGTCCTTTCTTCCAATTCTTTCCATAGTTCAGCCAGATATTGGCACTGAAGTAATGTGCAGTCATTCCTTGCGGTAGTGGCAGATCCAAGGGAGGGGCGATGAGGGCTGTCGCCCCCTTCTTGGATAACGCCATTGCACTTCACTGGACACTTTCTTAAATTCATTCCGTGCAAAAATCCTCAATTATACGCTGCAGATTAGGTCTGTATAGCAAGAGAAAGAAGGATTCTGATAGGGGTAGGGATTTTCAAAATATAGAGCAGTTGGGAAGGGCGGATTCGATAGGCGGAGGGGCAATCACCCCCCCTTGAGAAGTTTCTGGATCCGCCCTTGCCTTGCGGTAATACCAGCAGACAATTTCTTATTGTTACGAAGAACACAAATCACATCTTTCGAACTGAGCAAGACCTTAAGGGGCCTCACTTTTCCATCTGTGGGTTGGCCCATACAAGATACTCAGATATTATCAAGTTTCTCTGAATCACTAAAGGGCTGCAACAGATTTTGCACAAGAACTACATCATCACCAGTATTATTCTCACCAACACCGTTTTGTTCGTTCACACCATAAATGATTAAATTCTTAGATCTCCATTCTCTTTCATTTATTTCTTCGATAGCTTCCTCGATTAATCTGGCTCTGCTGAAATTAGCATTAGTTTCGACAATGGACACTTTCTTCTTGGCTATGTCGTTTTTCAAAGCTGTAATCATATCTCTTAACTCACTCACAATATTTAAACTTAGCACAGAGTTATTCATACAAAGTTTTTTGTTAAAACACTTGTCACATTTAAATATTAACCGTCATTTAGGTAATTTTATGTTATGAAGTTCGTTTCGTGATAGACCAGTGCACTGGTCATGCACAGGATGTTGACAAAAGTCGCAACACACTTCGTTCCCTACTAAATTTTTATTACTTATAATACACGAGTTTATTGCAGGCATTTTCCCAACAATTTTATAATAACACACTTTGGATTACTCACGATAAACAAGAAATTAACAGAGGATTCAAAACCATGCTAAAGCTCTAACCAGAAGTCTCCGTATTGGAGACTTTGGTATAATGTCTTATTTTGTTCTCCTCCTCACACACGAATGCCTCAAATGAAACATCTGAAAGCTATTTTTCATTATATCCTATTATTTTTGTATGCTCCATACAAAATCCTGTTGAATTATTTTTATCAAGAGCCTTTCAAGAGTAAAGACCACAATACATTTTACTTATATTTACACTTTTAGGTATAATCTGATAATATGTGAACTTTAAAATTGGGATACCTGCATATCTTCAAACCCTAAAATGTTAGTTAATTTTTGGCAACCTTATTTCAGAAAAAAATCTTGAAGGTCCACAAATGTGGTAAATAATTATTAACATAAAAGTTTTTATGATGTGAAAAATAATATTTTTCAGTTGAAATTAAGTCTTAAATTTTTAAAAGTGACTAGAATGAATTTATAAGTCATAAACTGTAATCTTGTATTTCATAATTTTAAAACTATTTCAGCAACTTTGGGACTATGTACATATAGTTCAAACAAGCATTGAAGACTGGAAGTTAACTCCTTGGAGAAAAATTGATGTTGAAAACATGGACATAGAGTGCAAAAAATTTGCTAAGGAAGTCAGGGGTAAGTAGCACTATAACACCACACCCTTAGTCATTTATAAAAGCTTTACAGAATAAATGTTGTGTAGATGTCATGCTCATTCTATTTCATCATGGCAATGATTATTGTGGTTGAGATGGTGGGGTCGCTAGAGTATTGGCCTTACATCAGTCCTGGGTTCAAATCAGGTGGAAGTCAGGTTTTTCAACATGAGATTGTCCCATCCCTTACTGTGTAATTTGAGGAGACTGCAAAAGTCAGCACTCGGTCCTTCATAGGGGGCATTAAGCAGTTGACCCCCTTGGTGCTCTCTCTCTGTAAAGAGTAGGTTAATGCCCTCCTCCCTTCTGTTTGTGTAGCCAGAAAACAAACAAACAATGACTTAGTATTTTGTCATGTTTTTTATCAGTCAAGCTGTATCAAGCTTCATAAGTTCAATGAAAAACTTCCATTTATTGTTTTAGTAAAATAAAGTTTTAAAATAAATTTGAACAACAGAATTATAACTCTTTTTATTCTATGTACTATTAAACAAAAATATGTTGCAGTTGGTTATTATGGAATATAAGAATTCAGATAAATCAATAATATTGTTTATGTTTATTCCCTCATGCCGGCAGCCTGAGCACCTACTCACCGGATGACATAGGTCTGAGAAGTTGTAGAATGAGTATGCGCTCGGCAAATGCAGATGTCACATAAACTGTGATTCTTTCAGCATTAGATAGTCATTCATGAAAGTACTTGTGGTACAGCAGACCATTGATATGTGATCGTTCAGTAAATCCCCATCAGTTTGGAGATTTTTATACTTTATTTAAGGAAAAAATAGTGTAGATAGCATAATTTACACCGTTTTTCCATTAACAAAGTATACAAACATCCAAACTGACAGAGAAATTGTGATTTACTAAAAGATCACAAATCAATGATCTGCTGTGACACAAGTAGTTTAATGAATGCAGGGGCAATCAGTGACGCATTGAGTAAGGCTAGCAGTGGCACAGTTTTACTTTATGTAGGTAAGCGTTACTAATTGGTCACTTTGAGAGGCTTGCCTCATCATTTATGTATCTCATTTGGAAATAAGCTACGGGTATAACAAATAAGGGTACACCTCATTTGAGACAAATTTATTTCTCACTTTCTGTTTCCAATAATCTTAACCAACAGAAATATATTAAATTATGCTTAGGAAATACCATAACTTCTATAGCTTCAACTAATTCTAGGCTTTCTGGCTTGAACAATCGCTTTTTTAGTTACAAAATCTTGATAAATTGAAAACGATTTCACCAATAATTTTTTATTACACAATGCTCATTATTCACGCACATTTTTAAGATTAAAAGTAAATAATGTTTATTAGAAGGAAGTACCGATGTAGCACACCAAAAATAAACACTTTTTAAATCAAATGGAGGCCACAAAACAGCTAAACAAATATGTACATCTCTAAAAATATGTAAAACCAAATTTTCCTGATAGATGGACACCATGCAGTATTTTCATGTCGCCAGCTGTCAAATCTCTGTGTGCCACAGAGAAGCAGTTCAAATACTCCTTACTTCTCCTTCATTGGGCTGACATAGGCCCTCCCCTCTTTCCCCGCTCTCTCGTATCCACGTGTGTAACCACCAGAGAAGCAAATCTGAAACTGCTTCTCGAGGCCAGCTCAATAACAGTTGAATAATACAAAGCGCAATCAAGGTAATAGAAATTCGTTCAAATGATGAAAATACTAAATATATTTCTATCAATTTTATGATAGTAATTAAAGGTATTCTAGGTATTTAAAAAAGTTTATTGCAGTGTTGTTTCACTAGGTACGCAGTGCTTTCATTACTTGCATACACAGACTACCCATGCATGAATGACTAGTGATACCAAAAGAATTGCACGTCATGCAACATCTGCATCTGGCAAGAGTATGCTCATTCTACCATCCCTCTGATCAATGTTGTCTGGCAAGTATGTGTTCGGGCCACCGGCTTGAGGGTTTAATGAATTTTGGAAAATTTTGAAATTGATTGCACATGAAATTTTTAAACAGTTACCAAATAATCACAACAATGCATTTTTTGTTACCCAGTGCGAATTTCTATAGGTAGACTTTCAGGCATTTAAATACTGGCTTGAGAGATTAAATGTAACAAACTACTCACTCAACTCCTTTTCAATTGGGTATAAAAGCATTAATTTATGTTTTTACAAATTAACATATATGATGCACTCATAATATTTTATTTTTTGCTATTTTCATAGCCCTTGATAAAGAGATGAGGGGCTGGGATACATATATAAACCTTGAAGCAACTGTGAAAAATATGTTAACATCCTTAAGAGCTGTGGGTGAATTGCAGAACCCAGCTATTCGTGAGCGGCATTGGAACCAATTGATGAAATCCACCAAGGTCTTTTATATGGAAATGGCTTTTAATTTTTTGCATAATAGCATATTATTAACTGGAATGCAGTAACAACTTAACTTATTAATTATTTATGTTGTAGCTGATTAAAATTTATTTCTATAAAGAATAAGAGCATTTGAAATAAATTCAAAGAAATAGATTCTGCTATTTTAAGGGCCATCAGAATAAATAAGATAGCTAAGAAGCCTGATGGGCCATATGAAGCATTTTAATTTTCATGTGGAAATGCTTTTGTTTTATTTAGCTGAGATTTAAAATTTAGAATCTCTATACAAATAAGTATAATAACTAATGAGGGAAACTTGATTTTAAAATTTTACAACTATAATAGATCGTTTAGTTATTATTTTTTTATATGATAGTGGTATAGCTGAGGTGTTAGAAAAGGAAATGTAATCTGGTAACGTTTACATTTTCATTTAAAAATCTAATTCCTCAAACATGTTTCATCAAAAACTTCCTTCTTCTCTGTCTCTGATCTTTTTCTATATGTATTTATTTTATACTCTTCTTTACTCTGTCTTTCTGATTGGCAACTATATTATTTTATCTTTTCACTTCTTAGTCCTATTTCCTATTATTATCTATTAATTTATACTCTTCCTTCATCTGTTTCCGATACTTCATCTATCTGTCTCTTTAAATCACTATTCACTAATTTGACTTACTGTATATTCCAGCATATAAGTCGACCTTTGAAGCCTAAAATATTTTTCCTAAAACTTAGAGTCAACTTATACACCAAACATAAAATGCGAACCTTAAATTACTAATGAATAACTTCGATGTTTATGAAGACCGTTGATCTTTCGGTGGAGGTGATAGCTATCTTGAATCAACTGTTCCAGTGTTTACATTTTGTGACATTTATTTTAGAATATTTATGATAATTAATTTTAATACTGTATTTACGTAATCTGAGTCCTCTTGTACCACGCTCATCCCTATTTTTGGACCAGTTTTGGAGAAAAAAGTAAATTCGTGCTTTAATAAGTTAATGTTTATGGCGGCGGCGGAAAATTTAAAAAAAATAAAAAAAGTGTGGGCATTCCCCATAGGTGTGTTCTCTCCATTGTTCTCTCTAAGCTGCACAACTGCGCAGCAGTTTTTGAAGTGCCACACTAAATTTTTCAAGCGTGCACAATTGTGTGTATCTTAAAATATATCGGGACAGGACCACATCAACCCCAGTGCACAGCCGCGCACTAGCATCATGTAGGCGCACATAACGATATTCATTCTGCCTATGGATGAAAAAAATTAAAAGGAACTATGGTTCTCTCCTGGGTTATAGGAGCGTCAGCGGCTCACGATGAATTCGGCGAATACAGATGCCAGATGCCAATTTATTCAGGCAAAAAGTGTAGGTAGAAACTGATAGTAAATTTTTAATGACAGAACTGCTTTTTTTGAGTAACATTAATGAACTTAAAACTCAATTAAAAGGTACAGCTTTAATATTATAAAAATATTAAGTCATCTCAATGTTGAAGATGCACCAAGGACATTATATTCTTGGTTGT
Organism: Uropetala carovei; assembly: GCA_036926305.1. Lineage (NCBI taxonomy): Eukaryota > Metazoa > Arthropoda > Insecta > Odonata > Petaluridae > Uropetala > Uropetala carovei. Next base: position 2,781,268 of record JAXCHB010000181.1, on the reverse strand, counting down.
GGAGATACGCGTAAACTTCGTAGAATTCTCTGTCTTTTGCGAGTATAAATGTAGATGCAAGCGTGTTGCAGTAAATTTGCTGTTGAAACTCACAATTTTTAAAACTTGGTCAGAAATCTTCATGTATGACACACTATCTCTTTTTTACCAACGTTTTGGAAAAAAAGGTGTGCAGGCTACACATTTGCTATATTTTATTGAATTTCACCACTTTAGAGATTGATCGCGATCACTAGGTATACCGTATTTGACCGAATATAGCCCCCCTCCGAATATAGCCCCCCTACCCATTTTTCTCACACAAATCTAGAAAATATTTTAATACCCTGAATGGACATGATCATTTTTAGGACTTTAATGTCATGAAACATGCTGTATAATTTGAAGAAATATCAAACTTGCCCTCATTTAATAAAAAGTACCAATTAGCGAGTGATAAAACGCCATGCTAATTGGAATTTTAAGGTTTTCAGATTTGTACCTCAGAATTCAGAGGGTATACTAACGAAAGAGAGATTTGACAAGGAAATTAACAAAAATACATTTTTAGGGAGTAAAAATAAACTTTAAAAAGTCGAAATAACATAACAATTTATGCAGCAATATAAATTCGCACTTTGCTCATATTTCGATGCGCAATGCTAATCTATCTTTCGTTTGTGTAATTAACAATTCGAGCTTAGCCAGGCAATTAGTCCATTCTCGGGTAAGATTAATTTTATTGGTATTACCGTATTTGCTCGTGTAAGCTGCGCACCTTTTTTCCCAAAACGCCGGCGAAAAAAGGGAGTGCGTGTCTTACACGAATTTTTTATTTGCCGCTCACCTTTTTTCCCAAAATGTCGTGTCGGTAAACAAATATACGTTAAGCTAGCACCCATGCCGCATCTGTTATTCTATTTCTAAATTTCGGTGTATTTAGTCATTTTCATTCATTGTATAAAAATTTTAAATGAGTTTTAAGTTTAAACGGGTGCTCCCCAAACTCGACGGCTTTCTGCTGCAATCGTCACGGAGGCCACGGCGCATGCGCTACCAGTTTGAGTTGGTGGGGGTTTTGTTCTCACGGCAGACGACGCCTACCGTGTTCAGATACGGTATGATTCCTTTATTCTGTGATACGTCTATGAAAGTCATAGCCACCGTGGTGATCATTGAATGATCACTGATCATAATTTTAGTTCGCCAAAATATGACGACCGCTACGGTAGGGATCAGTGACCATATGGCTGGAAAATTACGTACAGCAGAATGATCGCTACCGGAGCGATTTCTGCCGAACATGACCAATATGACGACAAAAACAGTTAAGTGTTTAACAAAAGAGGACTACCGAGGAGATTTCTGCTAGTACCGATATAAAGAGATCACCAAATAAATTCGTCACGTAGGAGTGTGAAGATGCTTAACTTGAGCGTAGCATTTTTGAGAAATAGGAATTGGTGATTTAAAAAACCCTTTCTCGGCTCAAATAAATTTTTTTCCCTAGAGCTGGCCCAAAAACCGGGATGCGCAGGATACACGGGGGCGCGGCTTACACGAGCAAATACGGTAAAACTTGCAATTTGACGATAATGAGAGCGATCAGGTAATTGAAATATCCTTCCTATATGGTGACGTCAATCAGCCTTGCAAATAAATATTCGCAACCCGAGTAGTTTAGTCTTACAATGGATAGAAACACTTACTGACTCGAATGAAATTCATCGTTATTGAAGCTTTGCACACTTGTTTGTACCCACCTAATTTTTAGTGCCCGAAAATAGCCCCCCCCCTCAACTTTTGCACTTCACTTTTGGTCAAAAACAGGGGGGCTATATTCGGTCAAATACGGTAGTTCATTTTGATGGTATCATTATCAGCTGACATAAATCGAATTGTAGGAAATTTTATTTAGTGGGTCAAGCTCTCCGAGAATAACAGTTTCTTATTGGCTGAAATTAAAACATCTGTCATGGGATGCTCAAGAATAATAGCATGGACTCTAAACAGTATTTATATATATTTTTATTATTGCGTTTATTTCTGTTTTGTTAAAACTTGGATCGTACATGAATTTGATTTTGTCTGAAAACAATTTCATGAGAAGTATTTTTAAGTGAAAAGTGGGGGTCGACTTATACGGCGAATATAATTTTAATAATGTATTTTCATTCAAAAAAGCAGAGGTCGACTTATATGCCGGGTTGACTTATATGCCAGAATATATGGTACTCTCAAAGGTTGGCACTATACATGATGTTATATAGTAGCTAAGGCTGAGAAGGTTTTATCTGCAGTTAATTTCTTTAAGGGAACAGATTAATCATGTTACTTTTTACTAATTGTAAGAGGTTATTTCAGTCATCCTTTTGTTGTGATTTAAGGGTCACTCAGAGGTATTGTAAAATTCCATTTATCTGGTTATCTTTTATCTTAAAAGCTTGTATAATCAGCACTTAAGGTGCAGTATGTCCCATATTGTACTGCTAGGTTTCAACTTCTTCATTTTCAAAATTGTTGGTTATTGCAATACAACAAAACTTTCACCGTTGTTAATCAGCATTTTGGATCATTACTTAAAATGTTGCCTCAAATTCCTAAATGAGACTATCAGTAATAGATTAAAATCATATAATTGACTGATATTTATCAACTACAGTAACTTGATGCATACCAACATCTGTTTACCTTTTCCACATGGAAAATTAAAAATACAGTCAACTCCCAGTTATTCGGAATGCTTGGGGAATTAGGTTTTCTGGTTAAGTGAATATTCCGGTTGCTTGAGAGTTTTATTGGATAGTCCTCAATAAAGCATTTGGATACCAAAATAAGGAACATATGCAGAATTGTACATTCACCTTGGAATTGCTAACTTGTAGACTAGGTATTCTACTCACAGTTGTTCTTAAATAATTCCTTGACATTCAAGAAAGAAATTAAACTAAAATATATGAATATTCAACATGTTTAATTGGAATATTTTAATATTTACTAACTACATTATGTCCAGCGAAGTTTCTCATATCACTATCGCTACTAGTTTCTCTTTTGTTCTAATAGCGTGAGGTAAGGGTTAACTTTGTCTAACCTTTAGGATTTTATGACAAAAAATATTGTTTCCTTGTCCGAGAAAAGGAGAGAAATTATCCACACCAAACACAATGTATTAGCAGAAATTCTTGAGGCAAATTGATACACAGTTAAGTGGTCTTTGTTTTCTTTAAAACCTTCACCCTGAGTCTCACTTAAACTAGCCAAAGTTGAATGTGGTAAATATCACAAAATAAACCTATCTCATCGGCATTGTAAATTTGATCAGGGGTTAGGCCATGTCCCTTAACTAATGTTTCAGTAAAGTCACAAAATTTGTCAGCAGCTCCTTGGTTGGCCGATTTTTTATCACGTGAAACATCTAGACGTTTGATCATATGCCTAATCTTAAAACATGTTAGCCATCCATCTGAAAATGCATACAGTTCGCTAATCTCCATTTGTTTATAAAAATCTTGGGCCTTTTCAGTCAACATTGGTTCAGAAATAGGTGCTTTCTCGGAACGCTTTATGGAAAATCATTCATAAATAGCAATATCAAATTGCTCAAGTTTTAGCTTATGAAGAGTGCACTGATATTCATTTCCTCTAGTTGTCTCAGAAGATGCAACGAATTCCATTAACTGTGATTTCTGTGTCTTAATGACATAAACAGTGGAAGAACCGACATTGAACTCTTTCATTAAAACATTTCAGTTCTCACCTTTCTCTAAACGTTTTATTATATCAAGTTTCTGGGTTAAGGTTAGCACAACCTGTTTCCTTTTATTACCTTTAGCACATATTGGAGTTTTAGGAGGCATTTAAAAAGGGCGTGCAAAATATTTTATATAATGGTGTTTATGTATAACATAAACACTGTTTTTACAAACTCTCCACCCAAATCCAGACCATAGCTGCTGACATTAAATTCCTCAAAGACTGTAAAAAACAGAATGTCTTCCCTAATTTCACAATCATATTTTCCAACACCACAAATCACACAGCATCCAAAGCCATTCTCTTTGCAAAACATAAATGGGTCGAACTCGAAGTCAAAAAACTTGACGGAAAACGTGCCTCTCTGGAAATAGAAGCATACGAATTACACCTTAAACTCACCAAAAATTTATCAGACTTCGATTTGTCCATCTGGGACCAATATATGAACCGTGTACACTCTGTTATATAACTGAAATTTTCAAAGAAAACAATAAAACTCTGTAGAAAACTTTTTTCACTAAAAAACAGACCACAAGCTACCAAACTAAACCACAGTAATATAACCAACCTGTTGGGTAAAACTTTCACCAATGCTGAAATCACCTTACTGGAAAAAGGCCTGGACTACACCCTTCCCTACAAAAAACCCCCGTTAGAAGACCTAGTTGCAGACATTGAATTGTCGATCCAATCATTACCTGAAATCACTAAAAATTTAATTAGAAACATCACCCTTGCACAAATAAAAGAGAATCCCTAGGAAAACACCACGGTCATCAAAACTACAACACAATTAAAACACTGAATAACAAGGACTGTTTTTATTTAAAATCAGACAAAGGTAACTAGGTAGTAATTTTGGAAAAACAGCAATACTGCAATAAAGTCCAAAAAAATGCTAGAAGAGGGACTTTACACCAGAACCCCCAAAAATCCAATAAACAAGATTATCACAGATACAAAAAACACCCTCAAAACTTGCACCTCGATTATTACAAAAAACTTTGGTTCCAACTAAATATATCCAACCCTACTATCCCAAGGATATACTGTCTCCCAAAAATTCATAAAAAAGACATCCCACTCAGACCTATTGTTTCCGCTATAAACTCCCCAACATACAAAATATCTCATTGGCTTAACAAACAATACAAACAATGGCCCCTTGCGCAGACCTCAAACATCAAGAACAACAACCACTTCATCAACCAAATTAAAGATTTAAACCTCAATGCCAATGAGATCTTAGTCTCTTTCGATGTCGTTTCCCTTTTTCCTAACGTCCCATTAGAAGAAACTATGCCTTTTCTAGAAACTTGGTTCAAGGAACAAAACCTGCCCCAAGAAGCTGTCCGTGATTACATACACCTGACACGCCTTTGCATGAAACAGAACTTCTTCAAAGTGAACAATAACATATACCAATAAACTTTTGGCACAACTATGGGAAACCCTTGTCTCCATTACTAGCTAACCTTTTCACGACAAATTTCAAACAACAATGTAAAAACACCTTTACTTACTTCCCAAAAACATGGTTCAGATACATTGATGACATTTTTATCATTTTTGACATGTCAAAAACAACATCACCGATTTCTTAAAAAATTTAAACAAACAATACAAAACCATAAAATTTACATATGAAGAAGAAAAAGACTTTTGCCTTTCCTTCCTTGATCTATTAGTGAAAAGTCAAAACAACAAACTAAATTTCAACATATACCAAAAACCGACACATACAGACAAATACATACCTTATGATTCCCACCACCACATCTCACATAAGTTAGCAGCTTTTCATTCCATGATACACACACTCCTACATATACCACTTTCAAAAACAGATTTTCAAAAAGAACTTACATAAAAAAGTGAATGGATACGACACAAACATAATTCAAAATATACTACAAAAACATTTGCACAAACTCAATCTCGAAACATGCACGACCCTCACAGACACTTCTTCCGCTAAACCTAAATACATTAAATTTCCTTTCGCCCCTAGAACCACAAACAAACTTCACAAGATTTTCTCCAAACATGATTGTAAAACTGTACAAGTCAACAACAATAAACTCGCAAACCTCCTCCACAATCCAAAAGACACAATACCTTTTTTACAGAAATCAGGCATATGTAAAATATCTTGCAGAACATGTGACCAAGTATACATAGAACAGACTAAACGTAAATTGGAAACACGATTCAAAGAGCACGTTGCACATTTTAAACACAACAGACTCAATAAGTCATGTGTAGCAACACACATACAAGAACATAACCATCCCATCACCATTTATCACTATTAAAAGCGGTTCATAACGACAACAAACTAGATGCCTATGAAAGCTTGCTCATTAAAAAATATAAACAATTTAATGACTAATGATTTCGGCCCGCTTCCTCATTCCCCTCTCTACTGTTTAACGATCACCCCTCCCTTTCCTTTCACACGCCCCCATTTAAATACCGTAAACCACATGCCTTACCTTCATTCTACATTATCTGATGAAGATGAGAGCTTAGCTCTCGAAATGTACATCTAGTGTCCATTGGATATTTAGAGATTCCTGTTTTATTTTTTCTTCAGTGTATGTGTGTGAGTGTTCGTCTGAAAGTTTGATCCTGTATGAGTGAGTGAGTTTAGTGGTTCCTGTTTGTTTCTTGAGCGCATGTGTGAGTGATTGTTCATCTGACAGTTTTGTTTCTTGCTTGAGTGATTGGTTACCCACTAGTGCCCTGCATTTCACTATTTCGGTGAGTGGCAGAGGTTGCGATGTTGACATCAAGTCTCCAGTGAGGTGCTTCCCTGTAAACCTGTAAGTTTAACGTTTCTTTTTTCTTTCTTCATTTGTTCTCCTTTTATTTTCTTTGTCGATTTTATCCCTAAATATTCAAATCTTTATGGTTAAGGAGTACCTTATTGAAGTACAGAAGCACCAAGTTCAAGAAACATCCACAATTGCATATTGCGACTGCTGAAAATGCAAATTTTAGCAGTAACATTCTGAATTAGTTGTAAACAAAAAATTGCCAAAAGTACCAATTTTAGAGGGAACATTCCGAACAAGAAGTAATAAAAAAATCTAGAGGCCGGTTGCTTAAGAATTCCAGTTGCATGAGTGTCAGATAACGGGAAGTTTACTGTATTTCACAAATCCCAAGAATTGGTTCGATGATGATTTTCTACTTCGCAATTTTTAAGTATTAATTTTATAATAATTTACATATTTGATGAATTTGGATAGTAACTATATCTGTAACTTTGATTAACTTATGAAATTATGTGTAGTAATGGTGTGATTTGTTCAAATTCTTTTTTCCATGATATATATAGTTATAAATTATTGTCTTGGTTCATTCAGTTTATCCAATCCAAAGCTTTCTATTTTCTGTCTAAACTATCCCCTTCTTTAAAAACCCTTCAACCTCTAGTTTTTACTTTCTCATACGAAGTATCGGGAAAGTATTGTATTCGCAAAAAAATTCGACCTCGAGATTTTTACGGAAATATACATTTTAGGTGTCGCTGAATTCGAGGAAGTGGTTTTCGCAGTGCCGTCTGTCTATCTGTCTGTCCATCCATCCATCTGTCAGTCAGTCAGTCAGTCTGTCTGTCTGTTACTGGCTCTGGAGCCTAGATGGTAGAGTGAAAATGAATGAAATCTCGTACTTAGGCATTTTATCATACTGAGCAGAGTATACATATAAATGGTTGACATTGCTCAATAATTAAGAGTAGTTTATTCTACGCATTTTTAACAACAATCCCATTTTCTCAAAAACGGCTCTAATGATTTTGATCAAATTTCGTACAGTTACTTGAGTTTATGTCTTCAATAATACTCTATAGTTCATATTTCTAAAAAAATGAATATAAGGCTAGTTTATTCTAGGCAACATTAACATCAATCCGATTTTCTCAAAAACGGCTCTAACAATTTTGATCAAATATTGTACAGTTACTTGAGTTTACGTCTTCAATAATACTGTATAGTTCACATTTCTCAAAAAATGAATATAAGGCCAGTTTATTCTAGGCAACTTTAACAACAATTCGATTTTCTCAAAAACGGCTCTAACGTTTTTGATCAAATTTTGTAAAGTTACGTAAGTATACATCTACAATAATAGTATGTATTTCATTTTTCTCAATGAATGAATATAAGGGTAGTTTATTCTTGGGCCACTGGAACAAAAATTGGATTTCCTATAAACAGGCTCATATGATTTTCATTTTCTAAAGTTAACTAAACAACGCATTAGTACCCATATATGAGAAAGTTTGTACAATGTATGTTGTACCGATTTTTTTTGTTTGTGCCTTTTCTTAGCATACTCTCTTCCATGACATTCTTCAATAGCTCATTATGTTTCTAAAGTTGGCCCTTCTGTTTCAGCCCAATTACTCTTATTAGACTCAATTCTTACTGTATTTTATTATTCCTCATTTATTTTCTTCTGGTTCTTGCTAGCTTCATCTGGTTCTTGCCCAGTCCATATCTCAGAATTCCTATCTGCTCAAATATTTTTCCTTATAGTCAGTCTGTCTCACCCATATAATGCAACATCGCACATTAGTGTTTTATGTTCCATGTAAAATGTTCCACAATTTTTCACATCCACTTCAACATTTAATTTTGGTTTTCCACTCTCATGGTAGGTTATAATAGATTAAAAGGTAAGAACACAGTATGTTATCACCTGTGGTTAGTGTTTTTTCTCTTACTTGTATGCTTAGTCTGACAAAATTGTCAACCTGTCACTGAACCACAATGATAGAGTTCCTACAGATGCCAGATAAATAGGATTTTCAGTAATAAAATTTCCTTCTCTATTATTAAATCCTCCCTATGGAAGAGAACCTCTCAGCCAATACTTCTTCTATTTTCTGTCTTTCCTAATATCTTCTGTTGCCAAATTAATTATTTCCTTGTACTCTTTTTTCTATTTGTCTTAGTCTTCATCTAACTGCCTTGGAGCTCTTTCTTCAAATTGCCTTCTTATTTCCTGTAGATCCAGTTCAAGATAAATATTTTGTGTAAAGATACTAATCCTGACTTAATAAAATGATATATTATTAACAGTATTTTTAAAACTTGCCAACCAAAAATATGAAAGCATCTTGAACTGCTAAGATCTATTAAAGGAGTGCATTGATAAGTTTCACATGAGCTTAATGTTGATAGATATTGTTTTAATTGTCACCAAAATGAGCAAAAACATGATTCACTTCCAATGGTAATTTTTAATGGCTTTTCTTAGCCAATTAATCTATGTTTTCAGAGAACCAAGCGTGTAATTTTGAGCATATCTTCTTTTAATGAGTTATTCTTTCTTTATTTTGAGAATCATGCTCTTGCTTACTTTTGACTTGTATTTACATCTGTAACAAAATGCAGTTGTTGCTTTATTTTACTTGTTGGCATTTTCATTCCTGATTCCTCTGTGCTCATAATGTTGAGCACTGGGCCGTATGCTTCCAACCCTATCTGTTGCACTCGGCAGAGTTTAGCTTCGCTCCCACCAGAATTCACGGTAAGTGTATGTTTTTTCAGAGTTGGAGCACAATCCCTATCTTCGTCATATATTTTCTTGTTTTATCTATTATCAATTTATTCACTTATTAGAGTTGACACATTGAAAAAATTGTGTGAAATTATAATTCATCATACTTATTGTGACAAAGGACTACATTTACACTGTACAATGGAATATTACACTCAAACAGTACAAATATGCTATGATATCACAATGTTTTCAGCATATTAAATTGACTATGCTTTTAATTAGTGAATTTTTAACTTTTTTGTTGTTGTTCTCTTTTCTGTGTAGATTGCTTTGCAAATTTTATTTTATTTGATAATTTGCACTGAGCTGTATTTATGCACTGAAAACAAACAAAAAATATCATTTTTAAGAATCTAGATCAGGGATGGCCAGTGATTTTTATCTCATGTGCCAAGAAAGTAATGTGAATCATCAGAATTTTTTTTCGCGTGCCACTATTTTACTCCTCCTCTAAGTTACTTCATATTTTAAACAGAAAATGCAAGCTTATGCGTGCCAAGTAAAATCACAAGAGTGCCACTTCTGGCATGTGTGCCACGTAATTGCCATCCCTGATCTAGATTAATGCCATCAAAATCTAACTTTTTAATTTAGACAGTGGTGCACCCTGGAGAGTATGAGTGCTCACACACCTAGACCCTATCTTTCCTATCACTAGAATCTGATAGATATTTTTATAAAAATAAGAAAATTTAGTCTGATTTTACATATTGGTAATATTTACAGCAATGTATAGCATAGTTGGTGTGTAATTACTGTGAATTTACCTTTTTCATTTATTTTCCTCTTACAAATTAGAATTACAAATGAAATTCAGAATCATTTGCTGACTATAATCAGTTTTTTTATTCATAATTGACATGGATATTGTTGCATTAGTTGCTAGAAGTTTATGATGATGTAAATTATAACTCTATGGTGATGTAAGTAGCCATTATTCACTTTTCTTGTATTGAAAATCATTTAGTACTTAATTCTTGATTTCCTAAAAGCTGCTTTAATTGAATATTTAATTAAGTAATTTTGGGCTAGGTTTATTGTAACTTCTTCTAGTTGTATAACAAATGGATACGTATATTTAATAAATCTATAGTATTTTGAAAAAGTCAATATTAATCATAGTCTTGCTTAAATAAAATTAATGAAATTTCCATAACATGTATTTTCAGCAATTTAATTAGAATTGATCATACAGTATAATTTCATTTTAATGAGTGTAGTATCAGTAATTCATCTATTGTAAATATTTGATGAATGGTTTTGTATTATTCTAAAAATAATCTTATTGAAAGTTTTAAAATAATTGTTTGTTGAAGATATTTTTGTTATATGGCTTAATCATTTATTAGATTGGAGCAATTTTAATGAGTGTGGTACCAGTAATTCACCTATTCTAAACTCTCTTTGATGAATGGTTTTGTAATATTCTAAAAATAATCTTATTGAAAATTTTAAAATAATTGTTTGTTGAAGATATTTTTGTTGTATGGCTTAATCATTTATTAGATTGGAGCAATAAGGTGAGGTTGAGAAATCATTTTTTAATTCCTTTATTAATTTAAAAAATTTTTAATTTACTCTCTTAACATTTCTTGGTAAAATTTATATATCAGTTGAAGGTTTTTAAATGCTTTATTGAGTTAAGAGATTGACAGCAATTTCTATTATTCAAGAGAATACTTTCTACTCTCCACTTCAATTTTATATTGAATTATGTGGAGTTAATCACGAAATGTCATTAATTTAAGCAATAACATATTTGCCCAAACATAATGCGCACCATCATTTTCAAAGGTTGACTTTAAGAAAAAACATGCATAGAAAATGTGCTAATATAATGTGAAGTAGGTTTTTGTGGAAGTCATTTTAGGCTAAAAAAAGTGTATTATATTCAGGCAAATATGGTACTTAATTTCAAGAATTTAGCGATCACACATTGATTACAACATTATTAGTTGTTGCAAATGAAATTTGTAGGTACGTTTTGTCATGGATGAAGCAACAACTTTGGCTGACCTTCTAGCACTAGATCTTCATGAATGTGAGGAAGAAGTTAGAAATGTTGTTGATCGTGCTGTAAAAGAGATGTCTATGGAAAAAGTCCTTCGTGAACTTGATAGTACATGGTCTTCAATGGAATTTGAGCAAGAAACACATGCCAGAACAGGCTCCCTCCTGTTACGAGTTTCGGAAGAGCTAATTGAAACACTTGAAGAAAATCAAGTGCGTGTTGTTAATGTAGTTGATGAAAAATAATTCATGATTTTAGTTTTTTATTTATTAATTGCAAATTTTTATTTTAGGTTCAATTGCAAAATCTCATAACCTCCAAATTTGTTGCACATTTTCTGGAAGAAGTATCAGTGTGGCAAAAGAAGCTGTCTATAGCAGATCAGGTTATTACTGTATGGTTTGAAGTTCAAAGAACTTGGACACATCTTGAATCAATTTTTATGAGTTCTGAGGATATCCGTAAGCAGCTACCTGAAGATTCTTCTCGTTTTGATGGAGTTGATAGGGATTTCAAGGTTTTAATCTAAGCCTCTTCTTAATACATGGATTACTCTCTTTTGAATATTGATTAAGGTTGTTGTTCCATGTTTACTTTTCACTGTTTACCGTTTTTGCAGTTGCTTACTCAAGAAATGTCAAAAACGCCCAATGTTGTGGTAGGTACAAATCGGCCTGGCCTCAGGGAGAGATTGGAAGGCCTTCAAAAACATTTGACTTTATGTGAAAAGGCATTAGCTCAGTATCTAGAAACTAAACGTCTTGCATTTCCAAGGTTTTACTTTGTGTCTTCTGCTGATCTTTTAGATATTCTTTCAAATGGAAACCAACCTGAAATGGTCACTCGGTATGTTTCAGTAAATTTATTCTTCATTTTAATTTCTTAAAATATTAGCATTTTGTTTATAAAATTTCCAATGTTTCCTAATACTTTTCTTTTTACCTTCAGCCACTTAACTAAATTGTTTGATTCAATGGCTAAACTGAAATTCATAAAAGATGGGGATGACACTAAGATAAAGAATGATGATGGTGATGAAGTAAGTGAAGACAGTGATGCTGATAACAATGAAGATGGAGAAGCAGAAGAAGAAAAGTCTGAGGTAGCAAGTTCTCCTGAGTTTAGATCATCACCCGAAATTAAAATTGCAGTTGGAATGATTGCAAAAGATGGAGAGTATGTGGAGTTTAACAAGAACTGCAAGTGTGGTGGACCAGTGAGTTTGTTTTTGCAAACATTTTATTTAACACTTGCAACGCGGCATAACCAGAATTCCAGTCATTGGTGTATGTCTCATTCAAACGGTTCGGGTGAGGGACCGTCAGACCTTAGGTTCCCCTCATGTGTCTCTAGCCATCCGTTTGGTTCCAATCTTCTATTGGATGAGATCAGTTTCTCAGTCGGCCGATTTTTTCTTCAGATATAGAACGAATTGCATTGGTGGAAAGTACTCACTCTGAATCATATTAAATCGTTTCATATCAATGTTTTATTTAATCACTTTCTTCGTTTTCACAGATTTATTTTAGAAACCAAATTTCGTTATAACGAAAATATATTTTTTTTGGAAAAAGCCAAAATATTTTCGACGTAGCTAGAGTTTTTGTTACATACTAGTTAATTATTTTTTTAAGCTTTTATTATGTTTATAACCACATTTTGATTGTAGTGTCGAAGAGAAATTGTACTGACGATTTGAATTTTTACAAAATACTCGGAAAATTGCCAGGATTATTTTGAGGGTGATTATACTTTTTTGTTATATTTTTACTACACACTGCATTACCTTTTAATTTTTCTGAATTTTAACTAGGCAATTGTTTTTTTGTCATTATTATATTTATAATTTTCGTCTCACTTCTTTTGCTGGCATATTTAACACATTCACGACATCGTGTACCACCAGTGGTACATGTCACCTTTTCCTTTTATATCCTTCCATAACCTAAATGGAAACTTGTAAATCTTTCATTTTACTCAGATGGCCACGAGAAATACATTTTCAGATGCGTGTACCAATGGTGGTGCACGGGTGTAATTTTTTAATTTTTGCTGCACTTTTCAAATCAGCACTCATGAAATCTATTGTATAAAGGGATTTTTACTTAATCTATAATATATTTTGAAGCGTGTGTTTATGTTTGTGTGTTTGTTCATGGAACTCTTCCTAAACGATAAAAGCTAGAATAACCAAATTTGGTACGGTTCTTCCTTACATCATAACTAAGTGAATGGTCAAGGTTTAATCAGTGCTGCCAATATAGGGGATTAACATTTTTCCATAAGATAACACGTATGAATCCATTTCTTGACTTACAAGGTATTCTTCCTTCAAGCATAAAAATATGTAAATATGGACCAATTTTTTTCGTTTTTACTTTATTCGACGAATAAAACTCTATACTATCTTATTCCTGCAAAGTTTACATGTTACACGGTTGAAGTTTTCAGAAATACGTTATTTGTTTCAAACTTTAGTGGATTTTTCTTACTCTTTCCGGGCGTTGCCAAGGCGGCCATCATTGTTACCTCCAATTCAGTTAGCTTCAATGAAGCTTACAAATAGATGAAAGTTTAGCGTTATTCGCTTCACACTTTTGTTTAAGCAACGAAACGATCGATGTGTATGGATAGAAACATAAATAGATACTGATTATTATTCAGGAAGCGTTTATAATGATTGATGAAAGTAATTGAACCTTCTTTCATCTATTGAATACTGGAATCTTACATTTTTTGTAAGTAAAATCATTATATTCTACATTATAATGTTTATTAACGTAAATAAGCTCACGTATCTGGTGTACATTTACTGGAGTCAGTGTTCAATCGTGGACAACTGTACGTTGCTTTTTCACGGGTTTGTTGCTTACAAGACATAAATGTAAATATTTCAGCAAGGCATAATTACACAAGAAATGAAGCTGGAATTGGCAAAAGTAATTTGATAGGAAATAAAATTATCGTTATGTTTGAATGCAATACGTTCAGAAACGGATTGTTACAAGCAAATATGATTATCTAGCTTGAGAAAGAGTTTTCTTTTAAGTGGAAAACAATTTTTATTGCCTGGGGCAAACCTTCTACATTCCTTAATTACACAAGCGAGGCTTACATTAACATTTACTATTTTATGTATTGTATTGTAAAGTTTTACCATTAATATAATTATGCATTAACTTCTTACTTAATATTCACATGGATAGATGCACCGAAGACTTTAAGGCAGCAATAAAATTATGTGGATTATGTCAATACTATTAGTCAAAACGTAAACAATAAACAACAACTTGGTTACTGAACAAATGTATCAATTTATGTTGCGATAAATCTTTCAGTGTGAATGGTAAAAGATAACAATGTTCAAATATTCCTTAAAAATCATTTGACTCACTTTAAAAGTATTCATAGACTATATTTAGGCATGAATCCATTGTACCCTTTATCTTGGTGTTAGCCATTCTTCCTCTACGGTGTGACATGGTGTGGATTTTCCTTGCATTAATCTTTACGTGTATTTCTCCCTTTGAAGAGAACAACAATTAAGAAATTTAGCTTTGTTGCCACCTGGAAAATGGACATCTAAACCGATAAATATTGCGCTTAAAGGAAAATTTTGAGTGATTTAGCATGTAAAACGACGAAACATGAACATAATTTAAATATTCAGTCTTTCATGCGTAAAATAATCCATTTTCCGTGACCGTAAGTTAATATTTAGGTTTATTTATATCCACATCAGTGAAGGGCTGCATGGCATTTTGGGGTTTCTCCATACCATTTCCCATAAATTCTTATGGAAATAATATTTTGTTGACCCCATGGGGTATAAGAGATCCCACAGTCTGCAAACCTAGACCAAGTTCTTCCTTTGGTCCATAGGATGGCCCATGAAACTTTTGAATTTGATAGCTTCAACGGTGTAAAAACGTATAAAGGACATAAATACACACACACACATACATACGTTTGGAAACGGATTGTTACAAGCAAATATGATTAATAGTTAAGAAAAGCTAATTGTAAGTTAAAAAGTATCTACTATATATTTTAAAGAGTTTGTATGTTGTGCTGTAGTAGCTTCACTAAATCCGTTGACATTGAACAGGAAATTCTGCTAGTAGCCTATAACCAAACACGTTATTTGGTATATTTTACCTATAAAATAATATGTATAGTTTGTAACATAAGTAATTTCATTTTTAAACAATTTTGAAAAAAGAATTACCTAACTTCATTTATTTGAACTTTAATCAGCAATATAATCAGGGGCGGCCCGAGGAATTCTGGTACCCCGGGCGATATAGCACTCTAGCACCCTCCTCCATAAATGTTTGTTGAGATAATTATGAAGTACAGTTAATTTATTCATCTCTTTGTAAAGATTGTAGATAAAGAACAAAATAGAATCGAATAACACTAAACTTTCGTCTATTTATAAGCTTCATTGAAGCTAATTGAATCGGAGGTAACAATGACGGCCGCCTTGGCAACGCCCAGGAGGGGTAAAAAAAATCCACAAAATTTTGAAACAAGAAGTGTATTTCTGAAAACTTCGACCGTGTAACATGTGAATTTCACAGGAATTAGACAGTATAGTTTTATTCGTCGAATAAAGCAAAAACAAAAAACGGTCCATATTTACGTATTTTAATGCTTGAAGGAAGAATACCTTGCAAGTCAAGAAATGGATTCATACGTGTTATCTTATGGAAAAATGTTAATCCCCTATATTGGCAGCACTGATTAATCTGGGTTGACCAAACCTTGAACATTCACTAAGGATGTAAGGAAGAATCATACCAAATTTGGTTATTCTAGCTTTTACAGTTTAGGAGGAGTTTCATGAACAAACACACAAATACACAAACATACTTCAAAATATATTATAGTAGATAGATTATGCAGATGGCCAAGAGAAATACATTTTCAGATACGTGTACCACCAGTGGAACATGGGATGGCATGAGTCGTAAAATATAATTAGAAGCAGTTGTTTCCATTAGTTTTTAATAATTCATATGAATTTATTTAGTTATGTTTTTCCTTGAAGCATTCCATAAACATTGCTATTTGTCTGTTGAGCTCTTTGCTAAATGTGCAGACTCCTTCTGCTTTTGTCCCATGTATCTTCACCAGGAAAGAGGCAACCCTGCATCTTCATTATCCTCTCCTGATTTTGCGATTTTGCAAGAAATATCCGAAAGTAAAGACAAATTGCCAAAGACATTGGATAAAAAGAAGAAATAAATGTCACACAATATGACCTGAGCATATGCGAGAGTATCATTGGAAAGCAATGATCTACAATTCTCCTTACTTTCATAAAGAATTGTCTGGGAAACAACAGTATATAGCAATAAACACTAAAGAAGCCGCCTTGCGATTTTTATACCCTGAGCAGGATTTTGCATATATTGGGAGGGGGTGAAGGCACAAGCCAACCCTAATTGTCCCAAGACACTTTGGCACATCCCTAACACATGCCTTGACCCAATGGAAAAAGAAACCAGCAGAATCCCATGCCATTCTAAAATGTGCATCCTTTCCAATAAACGTAGACCAGCAAGAACGAAAACATGCCAATATTTTATATACAATAATACCTCTATATACGAAGTAGATGCGTTGTTGAAACTTTGTATGCCGAATAACATTAATAAAATAGGATGCAATACCACCCTTAATAATTTAAATTTTTATAACATAAACCTTTTAATAAGTACTAATCGCATTTTTAAAGATTGTATTTTGAAATAGTATTATACTATTTATAGTACATACATTGTAATCACGATAACTTACACTATTAGAAGTAAAAAGTATACATAAAATTTCACTTACTAAGTTCGTTATAGCAAAACTTCGTATATCAAGGTATTACTGTATATTAGAAAATGGTCCTCACAATTCCAATCCTCTACTAGCAACTCCACTAATATCTCCTCCAGAAGACAAAATTTCTTCACAAGGTTCATCGTCTAAAGACACTGACTCACTGACTCTTCTGAATCAGAGGGTTTGAATCCGAGAAATCGGAAAATGAAACTTCGCTTCTGGAATCCATGGTTAAATGGCTTATGAATGAATACATGTATGCAAACAGAAATGATATGGAACAGTTTTTTGTTTAACGTATCACATTCAGAATCTCAGAGAAAACTAAACAGAGAAAGTAAGGAGAAAAATCTTCGAAACTGTATACTGCAATAAACATAAATGAACCACATGGGGCAAATATCCTCTAGATCTAAGGGACGTGCCCAGACCCAACCCAAAAGGGGCAATTATCCCATAGGCCTGGGACCAGGGGCAGATCCAGAAATTTCTCAATGGAAGGGAGTGGGGGGGGGGATGATTGCCCCTCCCCCTATTGAATCCGCCCCTGCCAACGGCCCTATATTTTGAAAATCCCTACCCCTATCAGAATCCTCCTTTCCCTTGCTGTACAGACCTAATCTGCAGTGTATAATTGAGGATTTCTGCACAGAATGAATTTAAGAAAGCACCCAGTGGAGTGCAATGAGGTTATCCAAGAGGGGGGGGGGGGGGAGGGATCACCCCATGGATCCGCCACTGCCTGAGACACATGGTAAAAGTTTGCAAGACACAAAAATCAGGGATAGGCTAACCCGCACGACAGATCGAATTCCCATTCCGGTGATGGATGACTGGAATTCCAGTCATTTTTTGAGATATTGAAAAAAAATTGGTTTTTTGTGCAAATTATTTTCAAACAACATTTATTGTACCTTAATCTAATGAAAAACGCTGAGAATTCGATTCAATCACCTGCAAAAGATTTCAAAATTTGGTGCCGCATTGAAAGGGTAAATGTTAAATATAAAATTACAGTGGGTTCCGCTTTATAGAATCACTGGTTAATTGAATCGGCCGCTTTATTGAATCAAAATAGGAAAACTGACACCATTTTGTATCCAAAGTACTCAGAATTCTCCTCTTATTGGAATCACTTATTTCGGTTAATTGAATCACGTGCTAATGGCTGGCTATAGGGTTTTAGGGCCTTTTTGGGATTAACCCGAAAAATAATTCCTTCCTTTTCCTAAGAATATGGAAATTTCCATTAGCTGTCGGCAAAATAGGACAGGAACAACATTGTTCACAAAAAATTGCACGGAGAGAAGCAATATGCAAACCAACCAGCAGCTGAAGAGTGGTAAAGGTCAGTTTTCCCCGACCTTTTGAAAGAGTACAAACAGGATGAAATCTATAACACAGATGAAATGGGCCTTTATTACAGAGCGTTGCCAGATTCCTCAGCATTTAAAAACACTTCCAATTCTGGAGGAAAGAAACAGAAAAACCATGTAACAGTTCTCGTTACCTGTAATATGAGTGGAACTGATAAAAGGAATCTTATAGTCATAGGAAAATCAAAAAACCCACACTGTTTTCAAGGTGTATCACTGCCAGTTGTATACAAAAACAGTCGAAATGCTTGTATGACAACCAAGTTTTTACTACAGTGGGATAAGAAACTTGTGGCTCAAAGAAGGAAGATTGCATTGCTTTTGGACAATTAATTGTACTGCTCGCCCAAGAGTGCCAATGAACAACATCCAACTGGTTTTTCTTCCAGCAAATATGACATCGGTCATTCAACCTTTAGATCAAGGGATAATAAAAACACTTAAGACCCTCTGTCGACAAGATATGAGAAAAATGATCATTGAAATTATTGACAAGAAAAATAGTAAAAAAAGTGCTTCTGAAATTTCCAAAAAGATTGATGTGTTAGATGCCATTCACATGCTGAAGAAGGCTTGGGAGCAAGTATCATCCATAACTATTGCTAACTGCTTCAGAAAATCTGGTTTTCTTCTGGTTGAAGATAACAATGAAGCAGAAAATGATGCGGAGTAAGTTGATGAAGAGCTGAATAGATGGAATTCAATTGATGATGACATCGTTGTAGCTCCTGTATTAACAGCAGATGACATTGTTGCTGAAATATTAAGTAACAAATTGAGTGTTGATGAAGATATAGAGGAAGAAGACCAAGAAGTGCAGTCATTACCAGCCTCTTCCTCTAAAGAAATCAGACATGATTTGGCTGTTCTTCGATGAAACCTCGAACTGAGAGGACGACGGCCAGAGGAGGTCAGCCGCTTGTACAAGGTGGAAATTGACTCAGTGTCTCATATTAAGGACAATTTTATTCAAAAGACGGAAAATTATTTTAAAACAACATAATAATGATAAAGTAAGTGTTTAAAATTAATTAAAGTATATATGTATAAATTCTATTTTAGCATTTTCTTAGTTAACAAGCCTAAAGTACTCAACCTCTGCATAATCGAATCAGCCGGTTAATTGAATCAAATAATAGCTTCCCGACTTTATTCTAATAAGCAGAACCCACTGTACTAGCAAAATTACATGGCATTGCTAGGTGTTATGTTTTAAATCAGTGGTGCACAAACTATGACAAGCAGGCCAGATGCTGCCCGTGAAGGATTTTTGTGCGGCCCACGAAGACAAGCATTCTGACAAACTAAAAATCAGTGATAAATAACATTAACTGTACCTAAATATTTGTCAGTATTATTAATAATAAAATAAAGCATTTTTCTGAATTGTCTGGAGCTAATAAGCAATCACATGATGGAAAGAACAATACAGTCTAAAGTGACAGACGTGAAAATTGTGCAGTATTTTGCAAAAATGCTCTGCCTGTGGAAAATCTGGCATGTGTGACTAATATGTAGACTGACCATATGTCCCGTTTTCTCTGAGACAGTCCAGTTTTCTCTGGGACAGTCCCGTTTTCTCTGGGACAGTCCCGTTTTAGGGCCTCCTCCAGACTCTTGTCGTTTACGGCAAAAAAGCCATTTTGTCCCATTTTAAAGCTTTTGGCGATTAAATTTAAGATTTTCCAATTTTCTCAAAATATGGTTTGTATTAGATTTTAAATGAGCATTTTTTTCAGTTTAGGAAAGTGAGAATAAGGCCAGGTTGACACTTTATTGAACAGGAAACACAAATTTACTCACCAGCCCGTTTCTGTGAGCTCTGGATCTTTCAGTGTTTAGGCTGAATGGGCTCTCTATAGTTGCATCTTTGTTGCGGTGTTAATCAAGGTATTCAAACAAACCAAGGCCGAGGTATCAACATTGTTACAAAATTAAAGGTGCATTCTATCTCGCTTAAAGAAACAATGTCTATGTAAGGCTTTGATTCGACTGTAATATTCTTGATCCATTTTCCTCGACTGTATTACCTTCTAAGTTCAGTATAAGATGAAGTGAAGCAAGAAGAGGTAATACACGTTGTGATAGTGAGATAAATAAAGAGAAATTTCATTGAAAGGTAAGACTACTAATTCACTTATTTTATTGGCAATTTATTCTTATGAAACGTCATCGGCATTATTAATACATCTTACTTGTATTTTGTAAGAATGTACATATGTAATAAATGAGAATATTTCTAAAAAATGTAATCACTATGAACTTTTCAACAGAATTACTTAATTTGCTTGCATTATATAGTCTTAGTGACCATTTTTTTCTTGCTTGATATTGAACAAATATTATTTACTTTCATTTCGTAAATTACTTTTCTTATAATTTGCTGAGATTTTCCAGCTTTTAAAAACTTATTATTTGTTTTTTTTAAATAAAACAATAATAAGAAAATGGTGAAGAGAATTTGTTCATTTAACAAAGAACTTAATTTTCCGTAGTGTTTTATTTTCTATTTCTTGTCAAAATTAATTCAGGTAGAAGTCTGGTTAAACCAGTTGCAAGATGCAATGAGATCAACCATTAAGCATTATTTTGCTGAAGGTTGTGTCTCATATGAAGAGAAACCCAGAGAACAATGGCTTTTTGATTATCCAGCTCAGGTATCCCTTTGTGGTACTCAGATTTGGTGGACAACAGAAGTTAATATTGCATTTTCTAGGCTTGAGGAAGGCTATGAGAATGCAATAAAAGATTATCAAAAGAAGCAGGTATTTTTTTTGAAATTTATGTAATATGATAGTTGCGTATAATTTTTTCATATACATACTTTATTAACAATCTGGACATGCTCAAAAAGTTATTTTTGTCATGATTTTTATGGTGTGTATAATCATATTCAATAGATCTCACAGTTGAGTACTCTTATCTCATTACTTTTGGGAGAATTGACAAAGCTGGATCGTCAGAAAATCATGACTATTTGCACAATTGATGTTCACTCAAGAGATGTAGTTTCAAAGTTGATACAAAGTAAAATTGAAAGTGCCTCTGAATTTCAGTGGCAATCACAGTTACGTCACAGGTAAAATTAATTTTTCTATTATTTATTGTAAATATTATATAAATCTTAACATGATAATAGTTTAAGATGTTCAACAATGACTGACTTCTCTCATGTTTAGATGGGATGAAAAGAAAAGTGATTGCTTTGCCAACATTTGTGATGCAGAATTTAGCTATTCCCATGAATATCTCGGTAATACTCCTCGATTGGTTATAACACCACTTACTGACAGGTGTTATATAACTTTGACACAGGTATGTAAATATACCTCAGTTAAATCTGCAATAATTTGCAAATGAAAATACTAGTCAAGTTTTTCACATGTTAATATAAAATTGCTGAAGCAGTATCAAATTTTCCTTTTCTGCTTTTTCTAAGCAATATAATGTTTATGGCACTCCATTTCCTCTCTTGCTGTATGATTGCAGAGTCTTCACTTAGTCATGGGAGGAGGGCCAGCAGGACCTGCTGGAACTGGTAAAACAGAAACCACAAAAGATCTTGGAAGGGCTCTTGGAATAACAGTTTATGTCTTTAATTGCTCTGAGCAAATGGACTACAAAGTAAGTACTGTATGAATTGTCATAAAAATGCTTCCTAACCGGCCATCACAATCTTATCATGAAATAAGCTGATTTGAAATATTTTAAATTTGATGAACAAGTCCTTCATGAAATATTTATTTACTTTTCATTTTTGGAATGGATTAACCAGTTATGCTTCTTTTTTCATCTGAAAAATGTAGTCATGTGGAAATATTTACAAAGGATTGGCTCAGACTGGTGCTTGGGGATGTTTTGATGAGTTTAACCGGATTTCTGTAGAAGTTTTGTCTGTTGTTGCGGTGCAGGTGAAATCTGTCCAGGTATTATTTTATTTTCATAAAAGTTATGGTTTGCTTTATAGCTGTTTAGTTATTGCAAGTAAATGTAATTTATCATAATATATAGGAACGTTTGAAATAAAAAATTAATTATATGCATCATGCAATTTCAGGATGCCATTCGAGATAAGAAATCAGAATTTAACTTCATGGGAGAGCAGATAGCACTGGTTCCTACTGTTGGTATATTCATTACAATGAACCCAGGTTATGCTGGGCGAACAGAACTTCCAGAGAATCTGAAAGCACTTTTTAGGTAATTATTAAAAACTTGATTTTAAAATATTTCTCATTTTAAGTTTTATTAAAAATTCAAAAGGTAAAAAAATTAATTTTGTTTTTAATTTCACTTCTCCAATTTTGAGTACATGTTTAATTAAAGCAGAAACTGGGGATTATTTTCAAGTTCTTATTTTTCTCTATATAGCTACAAAAATAAGTGATGTAAACTTTCAGTGACTATTAATGATAGGATTCAGTTAATTTGAAGGTAATCCCTAGCAAAGATTAATGGGCATTTTAAACCAGAAAAAGCATTTTCTATTATTTGTAGGTTTTATTAATTTTTTTGGTCCACCTAAGATCTTCATTTAGTAATAAGGTTTCAACATCACTTTCTCATCTGTATTCATTTCAGTACAAAATCATAAGATTCTGGAAAGGTCATTATCAAATCTATTTTATGCCAAAACTAATTACCGTATATTCCGATGTATAAGGTGACCTTAGAGTCAACTTATATGCCGAACATAAAATGTGAACCTTAAATTACTAATGAATAACATCATTATTTACAAATTTTGTTGAACTTTCAGTGGATGTGATTGCTATTTTGAATCTGCTGTTCCAGTGTTTACATTTTATGACATTTATTTTAAAATATTTATAATAATTAATTTTAATACTGTATTTACTCATACCACGCGCACCCCTATTTTTGAACCAGTTCGAGGCGAAAAAAATAAATTTGTGCTTTAATAAGTTGACATATATGGCGCAGCGGAAAATTAGAAAAAAAAATCAAAAAAATGTGAGCATTCCCTGTAGGTGTGTTATCTCCATGATTCCCTCTAAGCTGCGCAACTGTGCATCTGCGCAGCAGTTTTTGAAGTGCCGCGCACGATTGTGTGTATCTTAGAATATATCGGAACAGGGCCGCGTCAACCCTGGTGCACATCTGCATACCAGCATCATGTAGGCATGCATAGCGATATTCATTCCGCCCATGGATGAAAAAAATTAAAGTGAACTATGGTTCTCTCCCGGGCTAAAGGAGCATCAGCAGCTCATGATGAATTACCAGATGCCAACTTATTCTGGAAAAAAGTGTAGGTAGAAACTGATAGTAAATTTTTAATGACAGAACTGTTTTTTTTGTGTAACATTAATGAACTTAAAACTCAATTAAAAGGTACAGCTTTAATATTATGAAAATATTACATAATCTCAATGTTGAAGATGCACCAAAGGGATTATAAATTGTGCCTTTAATCCCTAAACGTTTCTTGGTTTTGAAGATAAGTGTAAACTTTGTAGAATTCTCCATCTTTTGCGAGTATAAACATAGATGCGAGTGTGTTGCAATAAATTTACTATCGAAACTCACAATTTTTGAAACTTGGTCAAAAATCTTCATGTATGACGCAGTATCTTTTTTACCGACGTTTTGGAAAAAAAAGATAGAGATCGATCGCGATCACTAGGTATAGTTCATTTTGATAGTATCATTAGCAGCTGACGTCAATCGAATTATAGGAAACTTTATTTAGTGTTTCAAGCTCTCCAAGAATAACAGTTTCTTATTGGTTGAAATTAAAACATCTGTCACATGGAATGCTCAAGAAGAATAGCACGGACTCTAAACAGTATTTATATATATTTTTATTATTATGTCTATTTCTGTTTTGTTAAAACTTGGATTGTACATGATTTTGATTTTGCCTGAAGTTGATTTCATTAGAAGTATTTTAAGTGAAAAAGTGGGGGACAATTTATATAGCGAACATATGCCTAATCATGTATTTTCATTCAAAAAAGCAGGGGTCGACTTATATGCTGGAATATATGGTACCTATTTTCATATTGAACAATTACGTCTTTGCAGACCCTGTGCTATGGTAGTTCCTGATTTTGAGCTTATTTGTGAGATTATGTTGGTTGCTGAAGGCTTCCAGGAAGCTCGTATTTTGGCTAGAAAATTCATCACACTTTACACTCTATGTAAGGAACTGTGTTCTAAGCAAGACCATTATGACTGGGGCTTACGTGCTATTAAGTCAGTTTTAGTTGTTGCTGGATCATTGAAGGTAAGAATTCTTACCTATTGCTACATTTTTTTAAGCATCTGATACAGATGTTTGATAATATTTATTAGAACTATAATATTTTATAAATATGGGCTGTTCATTAGAGTTCCACTTATAAGATATTTTTAAGACCATCAAAAAGCAGGTTTTTCTTTTTGGCTATCTTTCACTGAAATTATATTAAATATGTTTTTACTACATAAAAGCTGCTCAAAGAAAACTTGTGAAGTTATAAATTTATTATCAGTTGATGAGTGATGGAGTTATAAACTTTTAGTTAGCCATTCATTCAATTGTTTATAATGATATTGAGTATATTTTTCTCTCCAGAGAGGAGATCCAGGTCGTCCTGAGGAGGAAGTTCTCATGAGAGCTCTAAGAGATTTTAACATACCCAAAGTTGTTACTGATGACGTCCCTGTTTTCATGGGTCTAATAGGTGATCTTTTTCCTGCTCTTGATGTTCCTCGTAAGAGAGACCTGGATTTTGAACGTACAGTTAAGCAAGCAGCCGTAGACCTTCATCTCCAACCAGAGGATAACTTTATTCTTAAGGTATTTCATGCAGATAAGTTCCATATAATAATTGATTGCATTAAATACAAAAGGAAATTCCATATATAAAACTAAAAATTGAATAATGAAAAATATGCATACATGATAGCCAGTTATAAAACACGTATGTACAGATCATGTCATTTGATGCAGAGAAGCTTTACTTCTAACATATACGGGATAATCTGATTTATACAGTGCTTTAATCATTGGAATTGTACCATTACTAAATTCATTTTGAAGGTGGTCCAGCTGGAAGAACTTCTGGAGGTTCGTCATTCTGTTTTTGTTGTTGGGACTGCTGGAACAGGAAAAACCCAAGTTTGGAAAACTTTATTCCGTACTTACCAAAACATTCGTCGTCGTCCCATCTATAATGATTTAAATCCAAAAGCTGTTACTAATGATGAACTATTTGGTGTAATCAATCCTGCTACTAGGGAATGGAAAGATGGTAAGTATATAATGTATTTTAGAAGCTCCTATTTAAGGATATCTTTACATGCAAATAATAATTTTTTAAATTGTAATTTCCATTTGCTCATCTTTCATATTTAATCTTCAAATACCTCACCTTTTTACCATGAGAGCTTGCATTTCCTTGAAGTCTGGACCAGTCGATAAGCTATTTTTGTTTTCAGGTTTACTCTCAGTATTGATGCGAGAGCAAGCTAATTTGTCAAGTGATTGTCCTAAATGGATATTGCTGGATGGTGACATTGACCCTATGTGGATAGAATCTCTTAACACTGTGATGGATGACAATAAAGTCCTAACTTTAGCCAGCAATGAGCGCATAGCTTTAACTCCAACAATGAGAATGCTGTTCGAGATATCAAATCTAAGAACTGCTACACCAGCTACCGTTTCTCGTGCAGGAATTCTTTATATAAACCCACAAGATCTTGGCTGGAACCCGTTAGTAATGTTAACTTTTTATCTTCCTTCATACTTTAACGTTGTGCAGTTATAATGTGGAATGTAAGCATAATAATATAATATTAGGTAGCATTTTGATAAAAAACTATCTGGTACACAAATGTATGTATTTTTCAAAAGATAGTTTAATTACTGCTGCAGAAAGGTTATATGTTAATTTGATATTATTGGTATGTTTTAGTTTCAATACTTGTGTTGAAAATTTCTTAAATAGGTATGTGACCAGTTGGATTGAAACTCGTCCAACCTCGTCTGAGCGTACTAACCTTGTCTTGCTGTTTGACAAGTATGTACCACCCTGTTTGGAGGCAGCACGGTCTGGTCGTTTTCGCAAAGTTACACCATTAACAGATATATCACACACTCATGCTTTATGTCACTTACTGGATTGCCTATTGACTGAAGAAAACACACCTTCAGATTGTGCTAAAGAATTGCAGGAGGCATATTTTGTCTTTTCTTGTGTGTGGGCCTTTGGAGCTGCATTAATTATTGACCAGGTTCCATATTTTTTTACTACTTCACATTATATGCACAGAATTTTTGTAATACATACAATGAATACAGTGTTTCTTAATATAAACCATGTTTATCATTTATTCTTTGAATAAAGTTATCTATTGAAACACTTCCAAATGTGATGTTTCCAATTTAGGAACTTCATATGCATATTTTATACCGACTTTCAATTTTTCAGATGATTGATTATCGCCTTGAATTCTCAAAATGGTGGGTGAGTGAATTCAAAGCTATCAAGTTTCCATCTCAGGGTACAGTGTTTGATTACTATATTGATCCCGATACGAAGCAGTTTGTATCTTGGACAGAAAGATTACCAAAATTTGAACTAGATCCTGATATTCCTATTCAGGTAAATTAATTTTATGCTGGTATTTGCTAATTAACTTTTAATTCACTCGGTTTACCCTTTAAGAACAGAACTTGCCCGTATCAAATGAGGCATTAAGTTGAAAATAACTTTCAAATTTGTAAAAGTCCAAAGTATGGTTTTTTGAGAAATTTATGGCTGTCAGTATTAATTAATATTCATGAAAAAATGCAGATTCAAATATAAACCTTCCCAAAGAAAAATTTATCTAATTCCTGACCCTTTTTATGCTATTTTCTACATAATGCAGGCTGTATTAGTCCACACTTGTGAATCTATTCGAATAAGATATTTTTTGGACTTGTTAATGGAAAAGAAACATCCTGTGATGTTGGTGGGTAATGCTGGGGTTGGGAAGACTGTATTGGTGGCAGAGAAGCTTGGTTCCCTTCCAGAAACATATGCTGTGACAAATATTCCATTTAATTTTTATACATCATCAGGTGAAATATGACTGACATCTCATTTACTACTTTAATGTTGTTACTTTCCAATATAGTAAATGTTGGACATACAAACAAAATCTCTAATAAATTAATATGTTATTTGATTATCATTATTATTGATATTTTATTGAATTATTGTATGTATTGTCATTTCATTTTTAGTTCATTTTTTTAGTTGTAAAAGCAAAATTTTTTGCTTATTCTCTCAAAGTTAAACAAGCAATTTAGAGTTTATTAGGCTAAAGCTTAATGATTTGTTTTTTGCCGCTATCATATTGACAGTTCATTTGTTGATTTTAAAATTTCATGTATGCAATTTCATTGTAGAAATGCTGCAGAAAATTCTGGAAAAGCCATTAGAAAAGAAAGCTGGAAGAAATTATGGGCCTCCTGGTAATAAAACCCTAGTGTATTTCATTGATGATATGAATATGCCAGAGGTTAGTTGTTCATTTTCTGCCTGGTTTATTCATTTATTTAAGTATAAACATTGGTTTTCTCCTATTTTATTTAACTGGGCTTATTGAATACCTGATATTTCTGTTGAAAATCGTTGATAGGTCGATGAATATGGAACCGTACAACCCCATACACTGATCCGCCAGCATTTAGACTATGGCCATTGGTATGACCGAAATCGCCTCTCTATTAAAGACATCCATAACTGCCAATATATTTCATGTATGAATCCAACAGCTGGAAGCTTTACTATAAATCCCAGACTCCAGAGACATTTTTGTGTTTTTGCTGTCAGGTAATACAATCGTATTTATTGGAAGATTCACAAGTCTTTGCAGGATTAATCATCACTATCATGCAATTATTTCAGAAAATAAATCACCAGATTTTACAATATTATGTAATGCCTGTATTTTTCATGATACAATTCATACCTATAAATTCTCAAAATTTTGTGCACACGCGTGCTTAAATGCATGAAATAATGCTCATGTGCATAGGGATTATTTATTAATTATTCCTATGCAGTTGTTTGTTACATATAACAATTCTTATTCCAAACCAACTAAAATGTTGAAGGTAGATATTACTATATTGTGCCTTACCATTAAATGTTTGTATTTCAGTTTCCCTGGAGCTGATTCCCTCCACACAATTTTCCATTCAATATTGTCACAGCACCTGAGTAGTACAGAGCATCGATTTGCCCACATCGTTGCACGACTGGCTCCAAGAGTGGTGGCTGCTACTTTAGCAATTCATCACAAGGTGTCACAAATATTCCTCCCGACAGCCACAAAGTTTCATTATATATTCAATCTTCGTGATCTCTCAAACGTTTTTCAAGTATGTAATTTCTTGGAGGCAAAAGCCTTAATAATTTCTGCTTGCCAATAGTTCTATTTTTAAGAATATTCTATACTTGTTGTGACATTTATGATTTGAATCAATGTTTATCCAATTAAGTTTACTTCAAAATTACTCAATCTTTTAGGGTTTATTATTCAGTACAAATGATTGTTTGATTGGACCTATTGATATGGTACGGCTGTGGATGCATGAAACGCAAAGGGTATATGGTGACAAACTCACTGATGAGAAAGATC
Source organism: Uropetala carovei (assembly GCA_036926305.1). Classification (NCBI taxonomy): domain Eukaryota; kingdom Metazoa; phylum Arthropoda; class Insecta; order Odonata; family Petaluridae; genus Uropetala; species Uropetala carovei. The sequence continues at coordinate 2,752,084 of JAXCHB010000181.1, read as the reverse complement.
TTGAGGCATTTGCCAAAATCCAAACTGATATGGCGAAGAAAAATTTTGAGGTTAGGTTTCTTTTCTTTAAAGATTGATACTAAAATAAAATCTATAAGCCTCTTATGAATCATTTACCTATTTTAGTGGATTTAACATAATTTTATTATTTATTTTTATGTTAGGAAGTGGATGAGGCTGCGATTGGTGAAAGACCAATCATATATTGTCATTTTGCTTTAGGAATAGGTGAGCCAAAATATATGCCCATAACTAATTGGACTTGCCTTGCAAAATTGCTCCATGAGGCTCTTGTATCATACAATGACCTTGTAGCTGCCATGAATCTTGTTCTTTTTGAGGATGCTATGATGCATGTTTGTAGGTTAGTGATTCTTCAAAGGAGACACTTTTCTCTCGTTATATTTGTATCAGTTTTAACAAATAATAAATGTAAGTAAATTTTGCCTGATTCTTTTTTTTTTAATTTTAGGATTAATCGCATTCTTGAATCACCACGGGGAAGTGCTCTTTTAGTTGGTGTTGGAGGTAGTGGAAAGCAATCTCTTGCACGTCTAGCTGCATTTATTTCAAGTCTTGAAGTAGCTCAAATACAGCTTAGGAAGGGTTATAGTGTTCTGGATCTTAAGGTATATATGGTTAAATAAAAAATAATTAATTTCTCATAATTCAGAATTGGAAAAAATCCATTTTTATATTAAAAATCAATTCTTCAGCTTATGCAGGATAAATTTGAATTTTTACTGCAGCTCAACTGAACCTAAGTTGTAACATCATATCTCAGTTTGAATTTTCTAACTTTATAGTAACCCATACTGGCTCCCATGTTTTCAATATATATTTGTAAAAATGAAAGTGGTGAGATAACACATCAAAAATTAAAACTTTTGCCATTTGATGTGTACTTGTCCTAATGTGATGCAAAATTTTGGATATGTGGTCCCAGTAGAAGTATTGTTTCATTGGGTCATTAAGTTAGGTCTATGAGCTTTATTTATATAGAATAGAATACATATGATATAGTTAATTATGCTGTATCAACCAAGCAAAATTTATAATTAAACATATGTTACAACTACCTCAAATTCTTTACAGGCAGAACTTGCAACCCTTTACTTGAAATCTGGTTTGAAAAATGTTGGTCTTGTATTTTTGATGACAGATGCTCAAGTGGCTAGTGAATCATTTGTAGTTCTTATAAATGACATGCTAGCATCAGGAGAAATACCAGAAATTTTCCCTGATGATGAGGTAGAAAACATAATTGCTGGAGTTCGCAATGAGGTGAATATTTTTCTTTCTTCTTATTTCCACATTTAAAGCAATCACTTCTTGTAATACCATTACTATAAAAGTATAGCAAACCCTTGGTTTAATGGACTATATGGGTGAAATTTCCAAATTGCTATTTTTGAAATTGCATAAACACTGGCAGTTCTCCACAGCTTAGAACAAAGAAACTAGTAATACAATAAGAGCAGTTTTTGTCACCCTTTATCGCTAAAGTGACCAGATTTCAGAGCAGACAGACTGGGACAAACTCTGTTTGTCCCTGGTATATAGGCAATTTTTGGTGTCCCACAACAATTCAGCTGCTCTGTTGATAAATGAAGAAACAAACATTTTAAAATAAGAAATCAATAGATAAGAAGAACTCAAAGGTAAAGAAGTTAATAGGAAATGTTTTGTTATTTACAACATATATTTTTGGCAGCATATTTTAAATGAAATTTTATTAAATGCACATCAATATCTAGTAACATGTACTGTAATTTTCCAATTATAATACACATTTATTTTTCACGAAAAATTGACAGAAAGTTAGGGTGCATATTATGCATGCATGCATAGTACTACTATATCCAAGTAGATACTTATACACAGTTTATGCAAATAAATAAAATTCCTTTGGCCTTTCTACTCAAACCGTATAAATATAAAAGTATTTATAAATCTTCACAACCAGTGCCTCTATATTATAAGGGAGCTGATCATCTGCTGCTTGGGCGGCATTATGGACAATGTGTGCAGCACATCCTATACCTATCATATCAGATCCAATACATTCTTTCAAACGTTTTAATACACTGTTTTGACCTTTTTGCTTAGATCCACCCATCATACTATTAATATTGTCCGAACCAAAGGCAATAAGTTTATCTGTTAACTTATTGCAATCAGCAACTTCTTTTAAATAGCTAACAGTTATATAGGAGGTTTCGCCTGGAAGGTCTTTAAATTCAAGAAACTTAATTTTAGTGCCATTTTACTGCTTAAAAAATTTAACCATTACAGGAACCAATTTGACATCCTTATGTTTGGAGATATCAGTAGATAATGATATAAAATTGCATTCATTTAAATCAGTTGTGAGTTCTTCCTCTATCATTGAAAAAATAACATTTAAAATAATGGCTTCAGTTTTTGTACGAGCACAGCTGAATTTTTAGTCTTACATTGCTTTTATTAGCTGGGACTGTACAGTCTGTGGATTGAAAACTGTGATTGTGCATGATTGTTAGAAATGCATGGGTAGCTTCTTTTGCCGCTAACTAAAAAACATCTTTCTCCATTTCCTTTTTCTTAAAAAAAAATGACATTAAAGTTTGACTTGAGCTTGCTGCATTCAGAGCCCTCTGGTATTTATTGGATTTTTACATGATCCTTAATATCAGATCGACCGCCATGTACTACTGAAAATGTTGTTCTGCAAATAGTACATTGCACTTTGTAATCATCTTCAAGTTTTATTTTCTTAATGAAACTGTACTCTTTCTGCAAGTCACTGTTAAATTTACATTTTCTACGTTGAGCCATGATTTTTCACACAGGAGTTGTCTGGGGAAGAATATTTATTATTAATCTCATTTTAATAAAACTCATAAAAATCTATGAATTATTTAAAAGTGTCAATTTCATGCTAATTTTCTACTATATAGCAACATTTTTAAGCATGGTTTTTAAAAGGAGTCGATTAAACACCATAATTCAAAAACAGGGTGTAATTCAGTGGTTTCCAAACTGTGGGGTGCGACCCCCTGGGGGTTGCAGTGGACAGCTCAGGGGGGCACAAAAATACTTTGAATTGTATTTACTGTCATTTTTAACTGTCACAATCATGTGACCTACAATATGCAGTTGCTGAATTCTAGCATTCAAGTGGCTAGGGCATATCGTTTTACATATATGTATATGACGTATAAGGAGGCGCAAGAACATTTTTCTTAGTAGGACGGGGGCACAGCTTTGTAAAGTTTGGAAGCCGCTGGCGTAATTGAACATACCTTTTTACTGTATGCTAGTTTAAATGCACACAAATAAAAATGTATCTGGAAATTAACTCTGAACTCACTGGTCATTATAAAAATAAATATTACTTACTAAATTTATTTCAAAAAACTCAAGTGATTTCAATTAAAGAAGGCTTTGTAAGCACATGACCCATGCTAACTACCATATTTTATGGCATACAAGATGCACCTTTTTTCCAAAAAAAATGGCTCAAAAAATCACCCTGCGTCCAATATGTGAAGTTGCTAAATTCTTCCTAGCCCAACTTCAAAATGAAAAATGTTGTTTACTTAAACACATTATTATTCCATCATTATTATTATTACATTATTACTTTTATTAAATTAAAAAAGGAATTATTGTAATCAGTAAAGCTGGTTAACCCGAGACAATTATTGCTAGTACGGCACCCAACTCGTCGGAGCTAAGCAGTAACTGTTTCTGAACTCTTAGAAGTGATACTATCTATTAATGTCATACCTGCCATATTTATCTTATTATTTTTATTAGGAAATATCCTTTACCTTTTGAAAGAAAGTTAAAATTATGATGATAACGGTGGAATAACGTGGAAGTTACAGTGCTGTCCTTAAGTTCGAAAAGAAAATCGAGCAGCATTAAAATCAAGCGCATTTCGAAAACTCGAGTTAGAACAGTATGACTACAGAAGGAAGAAGATTAAGCTATACTATTAACTACAAACTAAAGGTGATAAATTATGCGAAAGAGCATGGAATATATAGCTGCAGAACGGGTTTATGGGCCACCACCTACAGAAAAAATCGGTACAACATACATTGTACAAACTTTACTTTGTTGTAACGTACAATTGCGCATCCATATAAGGCGACCAGAGGCGGAATGGTAACCAAAATAGCCAAGGAAATTTGTTGAGAACGACCCTCTTTTGAGATTTTTTACTTTAAAAATTTTTATAGTTTGCTGTTTAATGTTAATTCATTAATGACGTGCTTATTGTTTATTTTTCAGAGTGTGCCTTTCTTGCTCGACATTAACATAAACGATTCAAGATGTGACTGTGGGAGGCAATTCTGTAATCTGTTTAGCATATATTTCAGCTTTTTCATCTCTGCAAATGGAAAGTAATTAAATTAATGGGAAGTATAGAATTTGGTTCCCATCCCAGTAAGAATAGACCCGAGCATGATTTACTTTTCACTGTATTGGCGACTATAGAACAAGAGAAAGTAGTGAACGTTGAAGAAAGATACATGATCAAGGTAAAAGCTTCACGAAAAAAGTGAAAGAAAATAAAAGGTTTAAATTCAGAGATAGAATCGGAAAAACTTAATGACAGCTGTCTAACTTGCTGTGCTATTAATGCAAACCATCATGGTTTAACTCGAGTATATTGGGAATAAGACTCGACCACTGCAAGCAAAAACAGAAACTCCAATGGTGCTGGAACAATCAAGAAGTCACATTGTTTACTTAATGTTTTACCTCTAGCGACTTTCATCATATAAACCAGTGGTGCATAACCTAGGGCCCACGGGCTGTATCTGGCCTGTGAAGGATTTTTATGCATCCTGCAAAATGCAATCTGAAAATTTTAAAACACAAATTCATACATTTTTATGAAAATTTTGAAAATAAATGTTTTATCATTGGAATATTTACCATAAAACCTCATTTCAACTTAATTTTTACTAAAATGACACCTCAGAATGTATAGATAACTTCTGATTAAAACTTTAATGTCCCCATGTACACACAAATATAAGAATTCTTGTTAATGAATTATCTACAACCAGCTCCTGCCCCTCCTTTTCGTGCCGGGAATAGCAAAATATATAAAGAGATTAGTTACTTAGTAACTGCTACTGTATCTTCCTGACACTGCCAAAAGAGACCTTCATGCCTTAACTCACAATTCTTTACTGAATATCTTGCTACTGATTCGCTGTTAGCATAAGGACAGCCTACCTGATCTTTTGGATTAATATAACCGATGTCTGAGTCCATAATATAGATGGGGAGACATAAAGGTTGGCCAAACTTCCAGCATTGGTCGTGTCCACTTAACAAATATGTTTGAGTAAGAATTGACGTAGGTTTTTTCTTTCAAGAATATGTTTACATAAACTCAAGAGAATCCTAACCTCCAGGGGAATCCAGAAACTTCTCAGGTGGGAGAGATAGAGGTGGTATTCAATGGGAGCGTTTTCACCTATTGTCCTTTCCTGCCAGGCCAGTCCACCCCTGAAGGCGACTGTGAAATTCAAATATTTCCCTTTTCCTTTAAATGTGGCAATTTTTAAAACCAGTACAATTGTAACATTTTTAAAAATATTTCGGGACACTGGGGTAAGCAGTTTACAACTGGTACATATGGTCACTTTATTTATAGCAAATGGTTAGTGCTTGATAATAGTGTACATGTGATTTGTCGTAAAGTTCTTGAAGCACACTTTGACAGTCCAGAAACTTTTTTTACTGTGCCACATAATTATAAATTAGTTATAAAGATTACTCATGCCATTTTCATTGTAGAAAGTATTGTTTCTTGATATGATTGCATATTTTTTCTACTTAAACATTAACATTTTAATATAGGTGAAAGGAGCTGGAGTGCCTGACACAAGAGAGAACTGCTGGAAGTTTTTTATAGATCGAGTGCGCAGGCAGCTTAGAATTGTTTTGTGTTTCTCCCCTGTGGGATCAACTTTAAGAGTACGGTCACGTAAATTCCCTGCATTGGTTAACTGCACTGCCGTCAACTGGTTCCATGAATGGCCACAGGAAGCATTGGTGTCAGTTTCCATACGATTCCTACAAGAACTTGAAATCCTCCCGGTAAGTAACTCAATTGATGTAGAAGAAATTTTGAAAAATAATATCATTGTGAGTAAAGGAAGATCTGATGTAGTTAGATTTTCATTTGTAAAACATCATTATGTGAGGGTTTTTCATTGTTTTCTATGAATTCCAATGCAGGAAATATTCAGAGACTCAGCTGCTCGTTTTATGGCTTTTGCTCATACTTCTGTGAATGCTGCATCGAGAGTGTTCCTAGCTAATGAGAGACGTTACAATTACACCACTCCAAAGTCTTACCTTGAGCAAATCAGCTTGTATTCAAAATTACTAAGACAGAAGAATTCTGAGCTTACAGGAAAGGTAGAAAGACTTGAGAATGGATTAGAAAAGCTGAAAAGTACTGCTGAACAGGTAAAGAAGGATGAAAATTAACATTGTTGCCTTTTAGAGATCACAGTAGTTGTAAATAGAATAAATTATAAACCACGATGGTTTGATATGGTTTTTCAATAAAAATTTAATATGTAATCAACCTTACTGGAAGAATGTGCTCTTTTTTTCATACCCATTTCTTAAAAAATAAGAATTTTGCAGTTATATTCTCAATTTACTTTAGTGTCTTTAATGGGTAAGTGTTTTTATATTAAATTTAATCTGTGGAACTAAAAAGTGTTTCTTCTGCATTTTCTTATCAATTACTGACATAAAATGCCAAATAAATGATAAAAATCAACATGTTTTAGGTGGACGATTTAAAAGCTAAACTTGCTATTCAAGAAGTTGAGCTTAAACAAAAGAATGAAGCAGCAGATACCCTCATTGAAATCGTAGGCATAGAAACAGAAAAGGTGTCAAGAGAAAAGGCATTGGGTAATATCTCGTTACAATAACTTTTATTTAGAAATATTTAAGGCAATACATTTATATGGACCATATCACATTAATTGTATTATATTTCAGAATATTATTTTGTGTTTTTATTTACAATACATATATTATATTGTAGCTGATG